>CM052715.1:30160174-30233992 GCA_028551405.1 Uromys caudimaculatus
TTGATAAACAGCTGTTATAGAAAGGCAAGCATTTTTCTTTCCAAATGAATTTAGATATTATAGCATTTTTTTGGTTGTCAAAGTTTATGTCCATTTATATAGAGTAACTTTCCATTAGCTACAGTTGCTAAAATATGAACTAATCTGCTGACCTGGAATATACAGTTCTCATTATTTATAATGGTTATTTAAAACACTTTGAAATGATACTTGGTAGTTAAAGAGCGCAGCTCATGACCTATGGTGCGAGTGGTCCTAGTCACATTGTTTCAGAGAAGCCCATAGAGGGTGCAGTTTCTACAGTAAATTTCAAGATGGAGTTTTTTTCTGCTCAATAGGCTTCACACCCTCTCGATTTTTAAGTTCGAGTTGTGCTTTGGGTGGACACTTTTGATTACAAGTGACAAGATAGAAACTCACTTAAGGGAAGGCAAAACATGAATCACAAGAAATAGAATGTGTTTAAAAAAATGCACAGGTTAAAAGTCAGAAATTAGAGTCTGGAATAATGTCGGTTTCTTTCCCTCCAGAATGTGTATCTACCGTGGATTTCAGTTCTCTACTATCTTCGTACTGTCTTCTTCTGTGTCCCCCTAAGAACTCAGTCGACCCTGTCGGATAGTTCTAAATGGGCGTGTTCCAGATGCTGACATCTGGGGAATAAGAGCATCTCACCCTGCTTTCAGTCCCATGTTTGGTAGCACGTATTTATTACAGAGGTCACCCAGCTAAGTAGTCATTGTATCAGCCTGCACGTTCCTCTGGTGTTTAGTCCTCTGGAGAGGCCTGCAGGGTCATACTTCTATTTCATGACAAATATTTTTCATCATCCTGAAATGAGATTATTTTCCTGTTAAGTGCTACTCACCATCCTCATGGCAGCTGAGGTCACTATATTATACTCTCTTTCTCTCTAGTTTCACCAGTTCAGAATATTTTACATACACAGAGGCACACAGAAGGGGGCGCTCATGTGTGCCTTTCTTTCCTTTAGCATAATGATTGTGCTAATATGCAGCATGCCACTTGGTCCTCTGTGTCTCTAAACTTGGCTTTCTTAGATTCAACTAATAATAGATTTAAACATATACATATATGCATATGTTTAAGAATGTGTCTGTAGTGGGCATTTACAAATTTCTTGTAATTGTTACCTAAGCGATATGGTCAGATGGCTATTTGCATAGGAATTATACACGTTGTATATCCCAAGTGAAGGAAGGACACTAGTGCCTGAGGAATTTGCTATTTACTGAGCACCCAGGCACTAATTTCCTTGGAATATGGAGGAATGCCTGTACCTCATTTTTGCGGCTGATTAGCCGCAGATTATAAATACAATTTTGTTTATCTGCTCATGTACTGATAGGCATTTGTATTGTTTTTGAATCTGCTGCTCTGAATCACATTACAGGCTTTGTTTGAATAGTTGATTTATTGGGAGTGAAATTGCTAGTGTATGATAATCGTATATACCCAGAAATCTACTCCAAATAAGATGCTGTGAGCCAAAGGATGCAGTGTGAATTGAACACTGACACCTGTTCTTCAGGCAGCCTCTGAGGATCCCTTACCTTTGGAAAACGTTTTTGTCTCTTCTGTAAAATCCATGTTTACAGAACAATATATCAAGATCCTGGGCTATTTTGGTATAATTTATTACATACACACTCACACAGACAAACACACATATATTTTCCTTAATTTATGAGATTATATCCTGAGAAAACCATAGTAGGTTGAAAATATCCTGAACTGCAAATGCATTTACTATACCCAACTGTCTAAAACCCACAGTTTAGCAATGAAGTGCACTAGACTTTTAGTTGTGATATGAAATGAAACACACCATGTTGGAATCTGTGACTCACTCTCACTGACAGCCTGGTGAGAGCAATATACAGCATCTGACTAGCCCAAGAAAAGATCAGTACTTAAAATATTGAAGTATAGTTTCTACTGAATGGAATGGCTTTGAACCATTATTACAAAGTTTAGAAACCACCAGTCATTATGTGCTGTAAGTCAGGACAATATCCCTCCCCACAACCCCCACACACACCTTGGCAGTATTTCAGGTTTTGTCAATTTGGTTTTCATCACAGGGACATTTAAAACTAAGTGCTATAGAAAAGTTAGGGGAAGGATTGAAGGAGCTGAAGGCGATGGTAACCCTGTAGGAAAACCAACAGTGTCAACCAACCTGGACCCCTGGGAGCTCTCAGAGCCTAAACCACCAACCAAAGAGCATGTGCAGGCTGGCCTGAGGCCCTGGCACATATATAATAGAGGACTGCCTTGTCTGGCCTCAGTGGAAAAGATGTGCCTAATCCTGTCAAGATTTGATGTCTCAGAGGGAGGAGGGGTAGGGGGAAGAACTCTGCAAGGGGAGACTGGGGAAGCAACATTTGGGATGTAGATAAATTAATAATATTAATAATGAAAAACTAAGTGCTAAGGATATTAAGAAGACCCATTGTGCATTGCTTGCAAATATGTCCACAGAACAGTCTTTTCACTTTCTACACACACACACACACACACACACACACACACACACACACGACATCTTCCTACCTTAAATTTTGATAAAATTCAAATCGTCTATTCTTTTTTTTCTTTTTCTTCCTGTGCCTCTAGTTCTAACTTTCAAAGCAAAGTGATCTTTGCTTCGACCATCACAGATGACCTGACTAGATTATCTAGAATATACTTAGGTGAGTTGTGCCTATACCCTGATAAATGACTGCATGGCTTCCTAGGAGAGAAGGTTAACTAATATGATTGGAGACACATACCCACGGAAAAGCAATGCCGAGAGACTCAAACTCATGCCTTACATTAGAGCCTTTTATCTTAACTGCTCTTATTATGCGAATAAATTGTAATTATGGTGACCTAAGGTAAAGGAAAAGTAGGGATCGAGTTTCAAAGAGTGGATACCCTTTAGATAGAGAGGGAAATGAAGTGATTCTCAGGTGCTGCTCTTTTTAGGGTGCTGAGCAGTATAATTAAGCAATGGCACAGCTTGACCACTTTAACTTGTTTATATATTCTTTTTTTAATATTAAATTTTTTTAATGTAAAAAAGACTAAGTCAAATTTTTAAAGCAAACATGCCGTAACAATATGGCACTATTCCTATAATCAATGCCCATAAAATGGCATCAGTACAAAAATCTAAGCAAAGACAGTAGATTTGTAATTAGAGCATCATGTAATGTTGATTTTAGGAAGAAACTTAACAGGTAAAAGAAGGAGTATATGACATAAATTCAAGTATGCAATTCGAATTTACAAATTATAAAAATTCTCCACTTTTATAGCTGGTTTCTTTTGAATGCCTAAATTTTAGACTCATTTTTTTCGTCAACAAGCCAATTGGACAAACTCTTTTAACCAAATTTACATCCTAGAATACGTAAGTAAACTGATGAGGAAGGTCTATTCGTTTTCATCATCTCTGTGATCAGGTTGCAAAGGACATGCTTTTCTCTTTGTTTTTCCTAAGCCGCTGCTTCCTGCTTCTTCAGGAGTCAGGTTCTCTTTTTTAGAATCTTTTAGGGGACAGCCTGAAGAATTCCCCGGTGCCTTTTTACCACTTGCGAGTCGGGCGCACACAGACTGGGTTCCCTCCAGCATGCTTATTTTCAGCTTTTCTCGAGGAACTTGAGGAAGAATTGTCGACAAAGGTGGAGGAGCCAAGCACCTTCCTGGGGGCTTGAGAAGCCGCCACGTTTTCGTAGGCTCCTGGGACGTAGTTTACTTGGTCCGCATCATGTTCACACAGGAAGAGACAGCTTTCACAGACTCCCCAACTGCAGATGTCTCAACTGGAAAAGAACCCCCCCCCCCCCCCCCCGTTTAGATATTCTTAATATTTATTAAACTGCAGGTTGGAATTGTGATTACTGTGTATGGACACTAGAGGGTGCTATAAGATCTCAGTTCTCCTGGTTCTTTAGGCCGAACTATTAAAACATCCTTTTCTCTAATGCTATTTCCATTTAGAATGAGCTTAGATATAATGCTTTGATTTCAAGATAAACTCTGATTTGTTTCCGTGTTTTTTGATGATCTGGTGTTATTATAGATGAATGGAGCATAATTTCAGAGCTACAAAGAATATATCATTTTCCTCCTTCCTTCCTTCCTTCCTTCCTTCCTTCCTTCCTTCCTTCCTTCCTTCCTTCCTTCCTTCCTTCCTTCCTTCCCTCTCTTTCATTCAGATGCAACCCAGATGAAATCTTTCTGGTTTGGAAAACAAAACAAAATATAAACATAAAGCTCTTTATGGAGACTGACACAAATTCAAGTCCCTTACCTTGTTCCCACCACCATGCCACGCCTCTGTGTATCATGTGGAAGAGGATACAAAATCATTCATTACTCAAAATCCAGCTGGAAGCCGGACCACCAAGCTCAGTTCTTTTCCTGACTTTGTTATTATAACCTGAGCACCAAAATGACTCTTCTTCTTTGTTTTTGTTTGTAGAATTTTTAATCTTTCTTTACAGGTTAATTAGACCACTTCTGATTAGAAAACCGTAGAAAGTTAGTAACAGCCACAAGCAGATGCCACATGGAGGCATGCGTCAATTTTCCAGAGTCATACTGAAATGACTCTTATGTGGAAGTGTTTGCATCAACAGAAGGCTTTCCCGACCCCTTGTATCTGCATAGATAGAGCCCCTCCTTTAGTCTTCCCAGGTCTCTATATGCTCTAGCCCATTTCCCAGTCCCAGTCTACTCTCAGAGCTGCTTGCTGAACACTCGGACTAGAATCACGAGCTGTACTCCAACACAGTCTTCGTCTTTCTCCTGTGTCAGTTGGAGACCATCCTTCTATTTTAACTTATTTCTTATTTAGTTCTTTTTTGGCTTCACTTTTCTTTTCTTTTTACCCTTTCTACTTTATAGTTCCATCAGGTTAGCTTTTTATAAATTTCACAACTGAGATCATGCACTTATTTGTCTCCCCGTGTGCATCCTTACCTAAGTTTTTTTTTTTTTTTTTGATATTTACTTTATTTACATTTCAAATGTTTTCCCCCTTTCCAGGTCTCCCCTTTGGAAAACCCCTATGCCATCCCCCCTCCCCCTGCCTCTATGTTGGTGCTCCCCCACCAACCCACCCACTCCAGTCTTCCCTCCCTAGCATTCCGCTACACTAGGGCATCTAAAATCCTCAGGTCCAAGGGCTTCTCCTCCCACTGACGACCAGCAAGGCCCTCCTCTGCCACATATGTGGGCAGCACCATGGGTCCCTCCATGTGTATTCTTTGGTTGGTGGTCCAGTCCCTGGGAGCTATTGGTTTCTTAAAGAAGGCTAGATTATAATACCCTGGGCTCAATTCTAGGTAGCATGACTTAGCAGATCTAAAGCAAGGTTTCAGACAGTGTTTGACTTGGTCTTGGGCATCTAGAAGGACTCTGTCTTGTTTTTTGTTCTTCCTTTCTAGCCTCTAGAGGTCTTCTGCAGTTCATGGTTCATGACTATGTATCCTTTCAACTTCTGCTGTCATTTTTGCATCTCTTTCCCTGGCTCTGACCCTTACCTAAAATATCTGTTGTGATAGCTTGGGGCTTTCCAGGATAATCTAAAATAATCCTCCCATTTTAATAGTCTAAACTTAACCACACAAACAGAGTTTGTTTCACAAAGGTAACGTAATTTTAGTTTCTGAGGATTTCCTTCGAGGGCTGTTATTCTGTGTATCTTAGAAGGTAATCTGTTTTTTAACTGACAAAATAGCAGAGAAATCTTTGCACGATCCTCATCACTAAGTGTGTGCACACCTCTACCTGCCACCCCGTAGTCATACATGTGCCACGTGATTCTAATGAAGACTTACACTCCTAGATAACGTGTTTGTAAGGCTATCCTTCTGCCAAATGCTGCCTGCTGCCAAACTGGGAACCTCATCCCAGCCATCAGTATAAGGGATGACTGCAGCTCATAGGTGAAGGTAACAGATAGACCCTTGGAATCTGGCTGTGTGCTGGACTGGGGGGCATACTTAGATGGATGCTGACCAGGCCTCAGATGCTAACTCACTGCTGCCTCTGTGGTCCATCTACCTCTGTCTCCTCATTTTTCTACAGCTAATGTTTACCTTTAAGTCTCTCCTATTACTTCTCTTCCTAGTCATGGAAATTCACTGTGTCTCTTGGAATCTGAACATTTTCTCTTAGTGCACATTCTCTTTTTCTATTTTCTGCCAAATGTTGGTAAACACAAGGGCAAACATGTGACTCTGCTTTTTTTGTTGTCAGTTCATTTATAAGGCAAGGATGGAGAATACTGAGCTGAATTAATGAAGGAAGATAAAAGCATTGAAACAAATTCTGGAGACTAGATAATTATAATAAATATTTTAATTTTTTAAAAGAAATGTTTAAGCATGTTATCTACATAGCTTTTAAAATTCACCATGGATGGGAAAGCCAAGCACACCATTTCCAATGAGAACTTATTTTCTTATTCCACATCCCTCTGTGGATTGTATTTAGCTTATTTATTTTAATGCTATTTCCATAATTTTAAGCCTTTGGATTTCCAAAATGATGTTAGAGTCTTACACATTTGCCAATAAACCTCCTAACTGTTACTAGAGATCTGCTCTCACTCTCCTGAGAGATAGTTTAGCTCTAAAGTGTCTGAAGCTAGGGATTGGCACCACCATGGCTTAGAGACTGGCACTTTGCTTTTTCATAACTTTAGCCAACTCTTCTTGTGACTCAGGGCTCACTCTTTGAAGCCAGGCAATGACTTGTACAAACTTTCCTGGCACTTCTCCTCTCCCAAGGAGAATAGGATTGGCACTGCAGGCACCAAGCAAAGGGCAGCTCCTGCTAAGTTTGTTTGCCTGGCATCACATGAAGAAGGGAAGTAGCTTAAGGTCTAAGAAGAGACTCTTCCCATAGGTACCTGCCCACCTTTTAATACGCAGGTAGACATCAAGAATGCGGACTCTGTCTAGCAGTACAACTGGTCCAGCTCCCTTCATGCAAGTGGCTGCTTGTCTCAGCATGTCTCACTGTTCTACTCTTCACTTCCAACTTCACAATAAAATAGTTAATACAGGAAGGCAGTCCAGATTAGTGTCTAAGTTACCTTTTGTTTGCATCAGACAAACTATGGATTGAATCCCATTTCTTCCTACTTACTAATTACATGCCCTTGGGCAAGTTATTTAATTTCTGAAAGCTTGTTTTTGCCCCTGTAAAGCAAGAATGAAGACATCTTGTTGTAAGGACAAAATAAAATAAAGTAAAATGTAGTGCCGTATATGACATACATCACTGTTTAAATTCTATTTATTTTACTTAATAAGAATGTACTGAGATTCTAACATGAACAAGAACACGCTTGGAAACATGACAGTAGGTAAAATAAAGGAAACAGATTCTGTCTTCTAGGCTGTGCCTAATGAGCAATCCAGGCAACAGCAAGGCAGGTAAAAGCAATGTGTGGAGGAAGCCGTAAAGAGAAATGAGCTGATGGATGATGAAATGGGAAGAGCACAGCTGGGAGGAAACTGAGAGAAAATGCACTGACAAGACTAGGCAGTATCTCTCCCCACCATCCACACTCTCCTGTAGCAACTTTCTTTTCAATAGTGTAACATCAGACCTATGAAAATACACACTTCTCTATTTTCTGTGATGTCCCACAAATTAACTTTTTGTAGGTTTGTCATTTCCAATTCTTCCAACTTCTAAAAAAATGGTTTCTAAGTCTTCAGAGCAGTAAACAAAATAACATCTTTCTACCTGGTCTATCTGTGTTTCTCCTACCTGGCCTAGTTGTCTTTATCTTCTGTTACAGCCTTGTTCATGATTAAGATGATTAATGGTTTTATTTGTGTGTGTATGTGAATTAGCATGCATTAATAATTTCCTAAACATGTCTCTAATGCTTGAAATAAAAAATCAACTCCCCCCCCCGTGTGTGTGTGTGTGTGTGTGTGTGTGTATCTAAATACTTGTATGCTATCTCTACAGTGGATAAACCATGAAGAAAGAAGATTGTCTACATACTTGATGACATAGTTGCTGTCATGTGTGGGCAGATTTCCCTGAGTAGTTTGTGGGCAGGTGGCTGGGTCATCCCTCAGCTCACTCACACAAAAGTTACATAATTCCCCTGTCCTGTGAATGTCACAGAGACAATGGAGTGTTGTAATAAGAATCAGGGCACCTATGTTTTAAAAGCGTTAGCCCAGCTGTGACAAATGTATGAAATATCAGGCAAATTTTCTCCAGTACTTTCTTAATCAGCAAAACAAGTGAAATAACCAATGTCAATGACTTTGCAGAACACAAATATGGTTTTTATGGCCAAATCTGGTATTTATTCCTCACAAAGTGACAGGGGATGATATGTACAGCTCAGCCTACTTGCTTATGAAGCATAGACAGAGAAAGTTGGAAAACTCATATACACATACAAACACATGTACACGTACATATTTGTTTATGTATATATGTATATATATATATACCAAAGAAAGTTATCATTATCTCTACAAAGGGCTTGTAGGTTGGCCATTCATTCTTTTACAGCATCCTATGTTTTGGTCTCTAAGTCCCCTCAGATTTTCCCAGTCAGCACTCCAAGTAATTGAATGTTTGCCAATATCCCCAAAACACAATATGTAAGCAGAGTGGTACTCAGACTCAAGCATTTTAAGCATTGTAGAGCTACAATGAGAAACCCAGAAATTCCCAAAATTTGAGTTTCTCAGAACAAGGCAACTGTGTGAATTTGACAACTACAATTTCAATATATTTAAATCATTTGGGTGGCTTTTTCCTTCCCCCTGGAATAAAAATCCACACTTTTAACAACTGCCAACATTCACATTCTTTAGCCATGAAATATCTGGGGCAACCTGCATTATGATCCAGTCATGTGGTCCTTATTTCTATTCTTCTGGCCTGCCAAATCCATTCCTTCCCGGACTTTTTCTCCTTTGTTTGCAATGCTCTTTCTTTAGAAATCTGTATAGCTCTTTTTCTCTTTATCTTCGATCTCAACTTAACTTAAATCTCACTTCCTCATGCTGGCCTTCTCTGCACATGCTATCTTCGGTTCTCCATCTCCAGCCCTGACACTATATATCTCTTATCACAATCTGAGATTGAATTATTCACTGTTTCACTTGCTTGTTTACTCATTTCTTCTCTGGAGAAGAGAACCTGTTGCTCCAGGTGATTTTCACAAGATTTGACAATCAGTGACCAGATGCGGTTAATCAATCAAAACTAACACCCAGTAAAATTCTATTTACGATTAAGCAAGTCTGGATTCATACTGCTTGGAACGGAGATTTAGTAGACCTGGGCAGGGCTTAAAGTAGACAACAAAAGGTGGGTCCTGTGAGACTCAGGGGGGTGGAATGCACTCCTTAGTATAAAAATAGTTTAGAGGTTTACCAGTTACTATGGTCTTTAGTCTTCACTAGTTGGATATCAACTCTACTGAGTCCCTATGGTCAGCATTCCAGAGTGTCCCATTACAGTCCCTCACATGGTGATGTATTTAAGTACCCTGAGTCTTTTCCATGTACTGTTTTCTCCAGTTTAATATTATTCAGAAGAATTAGAAGATTATTATTTAGAAGAGTTGAAAGATGACTTACATTCATTACTACAGGGAAGGTATGATATATGTAGACTTTAAGGTCTGCTCAAATGAAAACTAAATTCTGTAATTTTTTATTAGCCATAAAATGTAGACCCATTTCATCCTTATAGCCCTGCTAAGAGGTTGTCAGGATGAGAAGCATATTTGTGTTTCTTTGGTGTCTTGTGTGTACATACATGAGTTGGTATGTATACATATTTATCTGTGTGTCAGCACCCTTCTGTGCAGATATGTATGTGTGCCTCTTTGTAGAGGCCAGAGACTAACCTCAGTTATCAGGTGCCATTCACATTGTTTGTGGAAACAGACTTTCACTGGGACCTAGGATTCCTCCTGTTTCTGCCTCCTCAAAGCTGGGGACACAAACGTGTATCACTGCTTCTCCTGGCTGCTTTGCTCAAGCTCAGGTCTTTTGGCTCACTAGGCAAGCACTTTACTGAGATATCTTCACACCCTTCATGCTCAGTGTTTAGCTAAATGAACTCAACCTCTTATAAGTCAAGCACTGGTCAAATATAGACAGCAATAAGGATAGCTCATATATTTAGGGGTAAGATGTTGTCTCTCTCATTGAGCTATTGAGCTATTGGTTCTGATCCCAGACCTTGGTGCATCTGAACCTGTGCAAGGGAGCAGCAAGGGCATAGGTGTAGATACTGAGTTCAACAGCTGAGGTTGTAGATATTTTTATAAAGAGTAGTTACTCCGGGAAAAGTGGCACAGCTTCAGAGGGTCAAGAGGACCCTTGAAACCCTGCTCTGAGGACTAGAAGATCAGAAAACAATCTACTCAAGGATTTGTAATAGGAACAGAATCAGTCTTCTCAGACACACTAAGACCAGCAGTGCAGACAAAATTACCAAGAATATTTCCTCAGAAATATTATTTGTCAACAAATTTTATTTAAAGAAAGACCATGATGGAAAAATTGTTATAGTAATTGAGCATATTTTAGGTTTAAAACTCAGCATTTTCAAAATGGGAAGTAATAAGAATCAGAGTAGCGTTTCCCCCACACATGGTAGTCAGAAAAACATTAAGATGTTTTTAACCAGAATGTAGATGAAGAGTTTTTAAAGAATATTTATTAGTTACATTTTAAAGTACATTGAACAAAATGAATGAAAATGGCACGATATTGTGACTTCAGCAGTATGGTAAATGCTCGCTTATTTGTGCCTCTTGCCAGACTGTATTCTGATGATCAATCTCAGGGTCCTCCACATACACATTAGGCAAGGGCCTATCACTAGGCTGCATCTGCAACCCAAGGCCTTGAGGATTTTAACAGATCATTTAAAGAAAAAGAATAAATGAATAATTGTAAAAAGTTTTTTCACAAACATGCTACAAATGAAGTTATAATGGATGATTGACTAGGGTTCTTTGACATCAGCTCCATCACTTCATCTAATGGACTCATTCTTAACATTCTAGTGCTTAATTTCACCACATGAGCATAGAACTGAAACCTGTTTAATAAGTTTGTGGAAAGTATTCAATGGTTTAATGCGTGGAAAATATTCAGCACAGTACTTGGCACATAGTGAGAACCCAATAATTGTTAGCTGTTGTTTGTACCTTTTATGTGTAACAATGAGACCTTTGAACTGTGGGAAGCTGCCATGTAAAGCAGAAAGCCCCTCATCATTGAAGAGGTGTAACTGGACCAGGTGAATAATCCCCATGGATGCTATTGTTAATTAGTAGATGAGAGCATATCTCAAACTTGGAGGTCTCCATCAGAAGATTTCTGTGCTTCTGATGTAGGTGAGTTCTAGGAGGCAAGAGAAGCCTCACACTACACTTCTCCTGCATCTTTAGAGGACATTTAGTTACTGACCATTAGGCTCAAAGGGCCACGGCTCCATAGCACCATTGTTGGAAGTGGCGACACTCAGACCAGGCCTCATCGTCACCCACTCTACTGTCAAAAAGAACTGAGAACCACGAAGCTATTGTCCCATACTTCTTGCCCAACCAGGAAAAGTGACTGTGCTGTCTTCATGTCCTTCTTCACAACCGTGGGAACAGATATAAGGGTTTCTCATGAGCACAGAGAGGATCCATCCTGTCTGGCCCTCAGTGGAACTTGGCTTCTTCCCAGTGGTGGCTGGTGATGGGCACCAAGTTCTACCTTGAACACTCAGCCTATGGGAAAGCTTTAAAGAAGCAGAATATGAGTATCTGTAGGCTTCACCTGGATATCTGCACTCACCTCCTCGAGCCACAGAGAACAGATCTCCCATGAGACCTACCTCCCATGAGAACCCATCAAAGGCTTGCTGACTTCTGGAGTGTTTTGCTCAGTAGATTTTGATTCCCATGTTGTTCCTCCTACTACTTCAGGCACAGCTTTCCTGTCCAGCATAGATTCCAGTGCCATGTCTTTCCTAATCAACAACACTACGTTTGAATAGGGATCGTCTGTGATGTATCACAGGGAAGAGACTGAAATTTAAGGCCTCTTTTCTTCCTCAAAGTATCTGAGCTGTTCTCAGAAACAGCCTAGCTGCAAACTATTGAGAGAATTGACATGAATCCTGTAGTACCAGATCATATAGTTCTTGTTTGATGGTTCTTCAATGCTCTGGCCTCAACACATGAATTTCTAAAAGATTTCTTCAAATCTTGCTATCCCTGAAGGTAAAATAATATGAATTATGCTTATCCTTGGCTAGCTTCAAATGAACGACACCCAAACTATAATTTATTTATTAGGCTCGGTTCAATTACTGAGGGATCACCCTTAATCTAGTTCTCTAACTCTAGTCTGGTTACCTGCCCCGCTTTTCTTCCCAAATACTTGCAGTTTGAATCTTTCTGTGTTATTTCTTCTCTAGCAGTTTGGTGTCCTGAGGGGGTGTTTCTCTCAGGCATGTGATGCCCCCACCATGACTAATGGAGACCTCCTGTTTTCTCGCTCTTCTCCTCCTCTCTGCTCCTTCAATGCCTCTCTTTTTACTCCTCTCCTACTCTCTTTTTCCTTCTCTCTCATGTGATCCCACGCCTGGTGACTCAGGTTTCACCTCTCTCTAGTCCCTCCAGGAATTAGAGTTGCCAGTTTTACTTAACTAATAGTTTTACATTGGGGAGTGGGTTTATATAGCATCACTTGGTGAACATGAGAATCTGCTCCTGGGTGTGGGGAGCCACAGGATCTTAGGGGTCAGTATTTAGAATTTGAATACAGTGCAGTATTAAACCAAACCACCAAACCCCAACACCTAGACTCATCCATAGACTGAGGACCCTAAAATTTCATGTCAGTGTCCACTGTGGTCTGAGTCCTCAGCCCATGTGCAGTGGCTTTTTACAGAGCTATAAATGGACATCTCAGTCATGTTTCAGCCTCATCGCCTTCAGAACATCTACTTTTTCTTAAGTTATCCAAGGTAAGAGTATACTTCATGAGGCTATTAAAACCTTTGAATAAATGAATGTATATAAAGCACATAGTATAATATCTTACAATGAAAAGCAATAGATGTGCTGTTGTTGGAGGTTGGCAGGATAACCAGCAGAGAAATGAAATATACGGAAAGTGAAATTTTGTATAGAATTTTAAAACTAAGATCAGGAGTTGAAGAAATGGCTCAGTGATTAAGAGTGTGTACCATTCTTTCAGAAAACCTGAGTTCTCAGTACCCACATTAGAAAGCTCACTGTTGCCTGGAACTCTAGCTCCAAGGGGTCTAATACTTCTGGCCTCCATGGGTACTACACTCACATACACATACCTGTATCCAGACATACACTTAAGTTAAAAAATTTTAAAAATATAGAAGTTGAGAAGTGCTGGTTTAGATTAGGAGATAGCACCAAATGGCTTTGAAACAATGAGTAAATAATCTTCAAAGTATAATTTTTAGGAGCAAATGCTTCTAAAAATATTTATACAGATAGATAAGTATAGATATCTACCTAATCTTCATATGTATGTGATATGACTTTTGGTCACTCTATTTTTTTCAATTGTTCCACATATTCAGCATAAGCAACCTACTACTATTCTATGGCTAAAGTCACCTCTAGGTTCAGAATCCGTTTCTCTGAACTCCCGAAAGGAGGTGAGTTCATGGGGAGGTTGATAGACAAGGAAGAAGGGATTGCATTTGGAAGTGGTAGCAGCCTGCTTCGCAAGCGCTGACGTAAGACAACTCACTATAGAGAAGGATCTTGTGAACCTAAAAGGACAAGGATGTTGAATACCCCTACTCAAAGTGCTATCTCCAGGCTTCAGCTTGCTTTTCAAACTCCTATTGGTCAACTGGAAGAGGCCATGCTTTAACCTTTGGGAACAGTACATGAGTGTTTCACGAATAGAACTCCTTATGGCAAGGCCCTTTGGAGATTCCCATCCACCTGGCAAGGACCTGTGGAGGTGATGCTACACACCCCTGCACTGATCCTAGGGAACACTTGAGCTTCAAGCCCTTTGCTATGTTTATTCTTACGGTAATTCTTAGTTTGACTTTGTCAGTTGTGATTGCAGCCTGGTTTATTGGGCACAAAAGTCTTTTGGATGAGTCTTTGATAATTATTCTATACATTTCTATGGGGAAATTAAGCTCTCTTGGCAGTTTATCATAGAAACTGGTTCTCCAGGCCCCTGACGGACTCTGTAGTCATCCTGAATAAGCAGGAGGAAGTCACTAAGGTCAGTGATTCTTGCTTACGTAACTGTTTTTAAAAGGAGATTACTACATTCCAAGAAGTTAGAGATGGCATTAAAAATGTATGGAACATACAAGGAAGAAAAAGAGGCATAAAAGATCAGACATCCCTCCTGAGCCAAGTAATTGACCAAGGAGTCTAAATCTTCCATTTTCTTTGGAGGCAAAAGTGCAACTACAAACTGCCAGGGAGAACAGAAACTGTGTGCCAACAGTTTAGAGTTAGGTATCAATCATTAGTATTCTAGAAATATATTAAAAAACACAGGGCCATATTATAAAACTACCACTTACATAAAAGTAATATGTAGACTATTTAGAAAATACTAGTCTTATACCTGTAAAATATTATTCTAGGTATGATATTATGTCCTCTGCTGACTGCAAGAAATATAAAAGCATCATACTGTTAAAGACTAACCATAGAGCTTGAATATCTTTCATTTCTGTAACAGCATGTCTGCTGCCAGCCTAGGCACAGTAGGAATAGGAGGTGCTTGGCTAGACATAATCATTCAGATTACAATACAAAATTCATGCTTAGATAAAAAATAAAGGTTAATTAATCCTTAGATATGAGGTAAAGGTCAATTAATGACAGTAGGAGAGTCGGAAAGAGGAAAATACAATAAAATGGGTAAATGTTAATGACTCTTAGAAATTGGTGAAAGAGAAATTAATTGAAATGGCTCATGCTTGGATGCTTTGGAACTTGTATAAATTAAGACAGCTTGACCTATCGGAGCCACTTGCTTGAATGACAACAGGAGGTCACTGTCTTCATTTTCACTGATGCCACATTTCCATTCTATAGCCTAGAACCTCTCTGGAGCTGGACTCTAGCAGTCAACCACATGATAAGCATAAAATTGAGACTATACCTTACAGAAGCTGTGTAGTCATCTTACAGTGGAACTTTATTAAACTGAACAGTGCAGACACAGATTTGGTATGTGTGTATGCATTAATTTATTTCATTGATTTGTGTTGAAGAGAAAATATAAAAGAGAAAGGAAATATAAAAGAAAGTAAAAGCAATGGGTCTTCATATCACTTTATTATTATTATTATTTTTTTACTTTTTATCAATAAGCCAGATGTCTGCACTGGCTCCTGTGTTGATGTTGAAACTCCAGACAATTCTTTGGGAATTAATTTTTGCATATGAAACAGCTTAGTTTGGATTTCCATTTACCTTTGAAATTTCCATAAGTATAGGTATTCTCAATATTTTTGGAAATAAATTTGCTGAGTGGAGCTCTATTACTTGATTTTGAGCCAAACAATCCCATTCTCTAGTAAAAATTAAACTATAGTATAAGCTAAACCAAATCTTAGATCTGTCCTGTTTCTTCTGCTCTCCGAGAATAGTGCCTGTCAGCCTTCACAGTATTTTGCTGTGAATTTAGATATCGTTCATGACAAACTTTGCCCTGTTAGATGTTCATAGACTGGTGATCTCAAGTTATAAAAGGTCCCTATGACGACATTCTGTTAATAAGAGTTTTATATAGAGACTGGCCACTACCAGGAGTTTGAATCTCACTGTAGGAGTAATGAGAAGTTATAGAGTGAAACTAAGAATTGCTTTGAGGCATGACTTTGGCTGATTTTTGGAGACTAGACTGTAGATAGTTAACAATATCCACCCTGAATAGCTCATAGGGCATTAGTTAGGTACCACCCTCATGGGACATAACAGGTAGATGCTGACATTTAGCTTATTCACCTGCCTTTGATTGAGTTACCATGTAGAATTGTGTATAAGTCAAACATATTGCTTCATTTAGCTAGACAGGGATCCCAATTGCTTATGGGATTAGCAACTACTGTTGACTATCATGATCAAGTGTGTACAATAAGAGGAGGGGTAGGAAAAGAAGCATCATAGGTGGAGGGATTTGGAGGGAAGGGCTTTTCATGTTTCCATCTCTTTCACTCAGAAAATGAAGATGATCCATAGGGAGTACTACCAAGTAGAAGCAGCACGTTGCCCCATAGAACATGCTGGCTTGTTGGATTCTTAACCCCAGGTTTACTGAGAGTGCTAAACGGCCTGCCTTTGGGGGTGAGCTGACATTAGCAGCAATTCAGTACATTTTACCTTGGTCCATACACAACCATTTTATTGGGAATCCAGAGACTCAGGAAAAGTTAAAGACTCCTCCTAGGCATAAACATTCTGATAATAAAATTGATTAGCGATTTCTATCTGGTAGAGTATTTGACTCCACAAATGAGTGCTGTCAGCAAATGTACAGCAATGAGAATAATTGAGGACAAGGAGAAAGGCCCATGAAACACACAAAAGGCGTCAGTGGAAACTGATATACAAAGCCCTGGCTTTGAAATTTAATTGAACTAATGTTCGGCGCTCTCCTCTTTCCTTTGCTAGGCATTGTGTACAGGCCACCATCTATAACAGAGGCTCTGTCTCCTATGCAAAATGGAATAATTGCACATTAATAGCTGATGCAAGCATCAAGTGAAAACTAATTAAAAGTATGCAACTAGAAAGCCACAGTTCATGTATATTAGTAAGGCCTTCACTGAATTGCTTCAGACTTTCAAGACTATTTGAGGAATTCTCCCAACGTGCTTGTTCACAGCACTGCTCCTGAGAGAAACTTGAAAGACACTATGAGAAAATTCCTGTGGGTGTGAAATTGCATAATGTATAAATATAATTTTATGTGCATGTGTTTGTGTATGTGTTGGCACTGTATCAGTGCTATATTTATGCTCTAATGTTAATTACATTTTTCTAGGGGAGGGATAAGATGTAATGTGGGAACAAAGGTTCACAAGTAGAGCGCTGAAGTCAGAAGACTGATGTTCAAGCTCTGGTTTACAGGCTTGGTGGGTTTAAACAAAATTGTGTAATTTGTGTGAACTTTTGTTTTATCACATACAAAATGGTCATAGAAGTATTTAGTCAGTGAGTGATGTGCTGTAGACGTCAGAGAATGAATAAGAACATCAAATACTTAGCGAGTAACTGAGGAAAACAGAAAATGTCAGTATCGCTGGATGTTACCTAATTGTTATCATTACTATGAATAAAACTCATTACATATATCTGTCTGAAGGAATGAAGATATTGGCTTGAATAACAGTCTCCGGAATGAGACAGGTGAAAGGAGATGGTGATTTTCATGGAGAAGGGACTTATTTTATTGAGGCGGCCCATCCTGGTTCGTGGAAGAAGTGACTCATTTAAGGAATTTGACTCAGTGTCTCAGTGTCCTTTCTTCCTTAGCCTTTTCTGGAAATGGTCAAGACCAAAGAGGTTAAGGAATTTCAATGAGAAAAGCAAAGAAACAGCAATGGACACACACACACACACACACACACACACACACACACACACACACACACACACACACACAGACACACATAGACACATACAGACACACACACAGTGAAATCAATCCAATAATGACCAAAGCTAAGCAGGAAAACAAGCAATAAAATTAACAGCTATTAGATCCACTGAGCAAGGGACAAAGGAATGAGGGACACATAGAGGGAGCTGTCTTCTATAGAAGTATGGAGACATGAAGCTGTCAAACAAGCTTTTTGCAGCAG
This sequence comes from Uromys caudimaculatus, assembly GCA_028551405.1. Taxonomy (NCBI): domain Eukaryota; kingdom Metazoa; phylum Chordata; class Mammalia; order Rodentia; family Muridae; genus Uromys; species Uromys caudimaculatus. The sequence continues at coordinate 30,178,091 of CM052715.1, forward strand.
GCAAATTTGAGTTCACATTCCAGTTCTACCATTATGTGTAGTTAAGCAAGCTACTTAAGTTCTCTGTAAAATACAATGTGGAGGAAAATTCTTTCTCACTGAGATGTGGCGTCAGATGTACAATATTTGAAAATAATTTTAGTAAGACTTTTGTTACTTTCAATAACTAAGAATGAAAAACTCCTTTTAGAAATCTGACAGCTTTTGTTCCCTCGGATTGTTATTGTGTTGCTTGTGTTTCCTGTGTGATCATCAAAGAAAAAGAAGCTGAGTTTAAACCAGGGCACAGTTATAAGTGTGGAAGGAAATGAGATGTGCTTCATTCTGTGCACAGGAATGGTACCAAATCAAAGAGAAAAACCTCCAGTAGGAGAAAAGAACTCAGAATACTGCATCAGGCTACTAGTTGCCTTGGTTAGTGTTTCTGTTGCAGTGAAGAAACACCATGAACAGCAGAAAAAATTGGTGAGGAAAGAATTTATTTGTCTTGCACTGCCACATGGTATTATAGCATTGAAGATTAGGACAGGAAATTAATCAGGACAGGAACCTGGAGGCAGGAGCTGATGCAAGAGGCCATGGAGGGGTGCTGCTTTATTGGCTTGCTCCCCATGACATGCTCAGCCTGCTTTCTTATAGAACTAAGGACCACCATCCACCCCAGGGATGGAACCAACCACAATAGGTTGGGTCTCCCCCATCAGTAACGAATTAAAAATAATGTCTTGCAACTGGGTCTTCTGGAACCCTTTGCTCAATTGAGATTTCCTCCTTTCAGATGACTCTACCTTGTATCAAGTTGACATGAAATTAGCCTGGACAGTAGTTATGCATCTTCTGGCAATTATCATTTTGCTGTAACTCAGGTTTTGAATATAGTAATGTCTATAGTACAAATTAAATAAAGAATTCATTGTCTGAATAACAGTCTTCTCTGTTCTCTATTTTAATTTTCTTTCTTCTACAAATAGCCACTAAATGGCTGTTTGGAATAATGACTTCCTAACATAGAGATGAAGGTCTGCAATTTGTGTCTTCATATATCTAGAGCATGAGATAGCATATGACAGGAAAACCAAAGAGAGGAGAATAGTAGAAAAATTTCAGAATTCCATAAGGAAGCTATGGCTAGAGATATGAAGTAAATTGCCAAGCTATTTAATTATTTATCAAAATGGAATATCAGGAAAAGGCAATGATGTAAGTAGAATCCAAAAGCTAAATGATCTCTGTTTGTTTACATAGTAGTAAATATTTAGTTTGGAGCACAACTTCTTAAGAATCAATCTTTCTCCTAGTGCTTGTACATATATGAGCATCAGCACCAGATTCTAGAATGATCTATATCAGTTCATTTTTATTTCTCACTAGCTGGTGTGACCTACAGAAAATAACATAAGTTCTTATACCTCAGTTTCTACATCCATAACATTGAATCATAATAATACTGCTACTCACAGGGGTTGCATCTCTCTCTCTCTCTCTCTCTCTCTCTCTCTCTCTCTCTCTCTTTCTCTCTCTCTCTCTGTATATGTATATACATACATACATATATCAAATAAGGATAGGTAGTGAATACAGTGAATAGGAAAGGTAGTGAATACAGTCTTAGATCAATACCTGGTACATTTGAAAGCCCAATGAGTGTATACAGCTACTAGTAGTAAGGCAATTTTAAATGATTTTATGTGATCAAAAAGAAAAAACATGAAGTTATATTATGGTTTGTTTTAAGTTATACACTAATTTTATGACATTTCAGAAACAAAAGCTTTGCTCCAAAGATGTGGCAATGGTATCCTTTTGAAACATGCATCCTTGAAAAGCGTAAATTCAATCTCTGTGTTTGTGAACTAAAAACATTCAATAGCAATGCTTTCATGCCCGTTGTGCATTGATGTGAATTAGAATATTACACTTCAGAAATGTTAATGAGAGAGATAAGGGAAGCTCTGTGGTCATCCACTCAGCTAGTCTTCTGCAAATATTTTTTTCAGGGCAGAAAACTGATTCTGTTTTTAAGTTAAGATACCTCACCACAATTACATTTAGTTACTTAAAATTGTGATTTTTTTTCTTTAAATGGTAAGCAACATGTATATCTGCTTAAAATTTAAGGTGTTTTGTTAACACATAATCATATACATTTATAAGTAGCTCATGAAAATGCATACAGGATAATCATATTTCTATCATTTTATCATTGATTTTTGATCAAGACATATACTTTATTCTAAATATTCATAAATCATAATGGGCTATTGTGAACTACAATTATTCCACTGTGTTGTAAAATGCTAGGATTTATTATTCCCATCTCATTTTGTCTGGTTCCTATTATCTGCCTGTACTCAACTATTTATCTTTCCCATATTTTGCTGAAATTGCTCCACATCTAAACATTTCCATTAATTTTTTAGTTATAATGCAAAATATTTGATTTAATTATGTTGACACATAGTTATATATGTATATGTGTGTGAATACATACATTCATACACACATATTTAATTATAATTTGCTCATATACAGCCTTCTCCATTATTCTGCCCTTTTTTTTGTATCGGTCTCCTTCCTTAAAATAGTTTGTTTCTACCTGGGTGTGGTGGTATAACTTCTAATCCCAGCCTATGGAAGGTAGAGGCAGGGAAATCAGGAGTTCAAGGCAATTCCTTCTTCACTACAAAAGAATACTTAAGATACATGAGATATGTTTTAATAAAACAACCTCTGTGTGTGTGCATGTCTTTCTCTGTGTGTGTAATGTATGTATGTATGTATGTATGTACAGACACTTGTGGGGTTTTTCTTACTTTTTTTTTTTTTTACAGTCCAGTCATTACCACCTCCTGGTCTACCCTCCCACAGTTGCTCATCCCATTCCTCCCCTCCACCCCCCTGTCTCCAAGAGAATGTCTCCACTTCCCACCCAATCCAACTCCTGCCAGGCCTCCCCACTCCTTGGGGCCTCAAGTCTCTCAAGGGTTAGGCACATCTTCCCTCACTGAGACCAGACCAGGCTGTTCTCTGCAGTATATGTATCAGGGGCCTGGCTCAGTGTCTGAGAGATCTCAAGGGTCTGAGTTAGTGAGACTGCTGGTCTTCCTATGACGTTGTCCTCCTCCTCAGCTTCTTCCAGCCTTTCCCTAATTCAACCACAGGAATCCCTGACTTCAGTCCACTGGTTGGGTGTAAGTATCTGCATCTGCCTCAGTCAGCTGAGTTCCTGTCTGTGAGCACACCATAGCATCAGTAGTAGTGTCAGGCCTTGGAGACTCACCTTGAAATGGATTCCAAGTTGGACCTCCTTTCCCTCAGTCTCTTCTCCAGTTTTGTCCCCGCAGTTCTTTCAGACGGGAACAATTCTGTGTCAGAATTTTTGACTGTGGGATGACAACCCCATCCCTCCACTTGATGCCCTGTCTTTCTACTGGAGGGAATTTTACAAGTTCCCTCTCCTCACTGTTGGGCATTTCATCTAAGGTCTCTCCTTTTGAGTCCTGAAAGTCTCTTTTGTACAAAAGAAAAAAATGAGATTTGATTGAGTCAGTCTTATTTTCCTTGATATGATGATCCTTAGCTCTATTCATTTACAAAAATGACATAATTCTTTTCATGGTAGGATAATGCTCTGTTTATTTATATGTACACAAACATATATTAATGTTATTCAATGTGATGATTTGATATATGGATAAAATATTCACAGCTCCAACCGACTATTTATTTTCCTACCTATAGCCTCTTGAATTAGCTATTCTATGGTGAGATCAACTGTTTTTAAACTTCTATATATGAAAGAGACTATGCAACACTGCTCTCCTCTGCCTGGTCTTCTTTACTTCAAGTAATCTCTCCAGTTCTAAGTTTCACTATACTGGAAATCCCATGATTTCATTTTTCATATGGGAGCACAATACTCCACTGTGTACATGTGCCCCATCCCCTTGACTTTACACATTCCCTATTGGTGGCTGTGTTGATCCTGTGCCTTAGCTTCTGTGGAAAACACTGCCACCAACTTGGACATGCAGATGTTTCATTGGCATACTGATTTAGTCCTCTTTTGCATTATATTCTCAGAAGTAGGTTAGTGTTATCATTTCCCACAATTTCCGTACTAGTTTGTATTTGATGTGACTTCTATTGTCTCTATATCCTGACCAGCATTTGCCAACTTTTCATAGTTGCCTAACCATTTTAACTGGGTGGGGGTGTATTTGATTTGTGTTTTCCAAGTGGCTAAAAATACTGAGCATTTTTTGACTTTGGAATCTTTCAGGAAATCTGTGTGTGTAACGTTTTTTTTTTTAAATTGGGGGTTACTTAGAATCTTAGTGTTTGCTGGGAAGAGACTTATTAACTCTTATAAAAGATATAATTTAATTGAAGATTTCTTACATTTCAGAAGTTTAGTTCATTATTATGGCAGAAAGTATGGTGGTGTGACAGGCAGACATGTTGCTGGGGACATAGTTGAGGTTTTTACAACCAGATTAACTGGCAGCAGGAAGAGAGAGTGACATTGGGCCTGGCTTGTGCTTTTGAAGCCTTAAAGCCCACCCACAGTGGCATACTTCTTCCAATAAGGCCACAACTCCTCCAAAAAGATTTTACCTCCTAATCCCTGCCCCTACAAGCTGTGTCACTCTCTGATGACCAAACATTAAAATATATGAACCTATGGAGACCATTCTCATACAACCTACTACCCTTGGATTTGGTTTTTCAAGTTTTGTGTGTATTTAAATTTTTCATTATCTACATAAATGCTAAGACATGCAGCAATTGTCTGTTTTTTTTAAAGCACAATGACCCCCAATTTCAATAATTTTGCTTTGAACAAGAAGACATTATTCTTCACAGTTGAATAACAGTTTATTTTATACACACACACACACACAAACACATATATAATAACACTTATGTATCTATATATCACTTAGTCTCTTTGACTAATTCATGCTGTATAAATGTACCAAATTTCACTTTACAGATTTGTATAATTAAAATAATAAGAATAAAAACAAACTAACAGCTAGTCTTAGACATATATGCTTCAATATTAATTTTGAAATATTTTTAAAAAATCCATGAAGATATTTATATGAACTTTATAATTTTCACCTTATACATAACTATGTGAAGAAGTCACATCTTCATGACATGACACTGAGCATTATTACTTATGAATATGACATATTCTGTATTTGTTCAAGTTCTTCTGTCTTAGAATATGATTCCATAATTTTAAAAACAATTCAGTGATGTTCACTGTCTTGCAAACATTTACTAGGATTAAAGCAAAGCACTGGAAGAGATGAGTGGCCACTCCACTATTTGCACTGTGGAGTTTAAACTGAAATGTGGTCTTGTCCTCACATTCCTCTTGCCTGAAAACCCTTAGATAGCCTGACGTGCTTAGACAAGCCATTCTGAATGCAGCTTTCTCCTGATAACATTGGGTGGAATGGTAATGGTACTGACCATTCTACTTTTTCTCCCTCACACTACAATGTGAAAATACACCTGTGAGAATTCTTTGCTTAGTAATTATATTTGTTATTAGTGCCTTATGGTTTCAATGATGCATTGCTTATTAAGTGTCATTCTAACAGGTTCTTAAAATTGTAGCAAAAGGATGTGATATATTAGTAATGATGGAATAGACTAATTATTCATGAATGAAAGATGTAGTGAGGGAAGGAAAAAACAGTATGTTGTCTCTTGACAGGTCAGTGTTATTTTAGAATGACTTGACTCCTTGACAAAATGTCAGTTTCATGTTTTCTATTCTAAGAATAAATTATTACATATATTTTGATATAACTTTATTTAACAATTTATTTAATAAAAGATTAACAAATATCAACTGAGATATGCACTCTGAGTGGAATTAGAGACATAGTGTTAGATCAAACACATATTATCCCTTTCCTGACAATCAAACATAAAACAGTTAATTAAATAAAGGCTATTTGCTAAATAAAGATGACAGAGAGATATAATTTTGCCTATGATGTCAGAAGGACCTTGTTTAAGGAAGCCAGGTGCAAAATAATATCTAAAAGATCAAAAGAGATTTTATGCCTTTAGAGGTAAATTTAGTTTTGTCCATTCATTTATTGCTTCTTTCTCTTTTCTCCCTCTTCTCTTTCTCATTCATTCATATATATATAATTTTTTTCTTTGCTTAGGGTTGTTTTAAGTAGCAAAGGCAAAATAAATTGGGATAATAATCTTCTGCAGTGCCATAAAGGCAATGTTGATCTCTGGGCAACAATTGTATGCAACAGAACAATGTTTTGTAAGGGTAACCAAGGGCAGAGGCTCTGGCATGAGAACATGATGAAGAATCCATGAACAGTAGTCATGAGGGAGACTCAGAAATTCATGAAACTCAATTGTACAGAATGTCTAACTTTTAGCATAGAGTCATGAGTCCCATCACATCCAGGTTATAAGAAGGAAGTATGACTCCACTACATTATCAGCTCTAGGTGAGGCAGAGGTGTGAGGATTGCACCTAGCTATGAACATTTCTTTCAATGTACGTTCAAAGCTTTTCATGCACAACTAACAAGCACTGAAATAAACGCTGTGTCATCATCTACACTAAGTGTTTACGCATGTTAGCTCATCTATAGTCATCACTCTATTGAGTAGCTAAGATGAATTTTTACTTCCTATACAATGGAGACAAGAGTTTCTAAGTTTTCCCAGCTCCAAAAAGTTGGTGGATTCTCCCAGAGTCAGGCCTCTCAACTCAAAAGTAGAGCTCTTTTCTCTTTGGTACCTTTTAGCAAATTCTAATTTACTTTTTGTCTTTACCACCTAGTAACTGAAGTATGTTGTTCTTTATGTACTATGAAGTATGTTTGAGGGAAGGAAGGAAAAAGGATAGAGAGAGGAGAGAAAGAGAGAGGGGAGAGAAAGAGACAGAGACAGAGAGAGATAAAGAAACAAAGACAGAGAGAGCACAAGGCTGTGAATAAATACCATCACAGAGAATTATCTCTCTGAAAACTTAAGAAAAGACAATTTTATCTACTTAAATCAGTTAAGGGAATTCTGAATTAAATAAAATGCTAATGTCACACTTCATTTTTTTTAAATCAAGGAAAACACACAAAGTATTTTTGACTTTCGATTAAGAAAATTAGATTTGCCTGATTCAGTCACTGGGATCCCCAACTTCAGTCCAATGGTTGGGTGTTAGTATCTGCATCTGTCTCAGTCAGCTGATGGTTGGGCCTCTCAGAGGACAGCCATGCTAGGCTCCTGTCTGTAAGCACACCATAGCATCAGTAATAGTGTCAGGCCTTGGAACCTCCCTGAGATGGATCCCAAGTTGGCCCTGTCACTGGAATCCTTCCCTCAGTCTCTTCTCCATTTTAGACAGGAACAATTCTGGGTCAGAATTTTTGACTGTGGGATGGCAACCCCATAAGAAGACCAGCATTCTCAACTATCCCAGACTCCTGAGATCTCTCAGACACTGAGTCATCAACCAGGCAGCATACAGGCTCCTGACACATATACAGCAGAGGACTGCCTGTCTGGCCTCAGTGGGAGAAGATGTGCCTAACCTTTGAGAGACTTGAGGCCTCAGGAAGTGGGAAGGCCTGGCGGTGTGTGGGGGTATCCTCTTGGAGACAAAGAGAAGGAGAAACTGTAGGAGGCCAGACAAGGAAGGGAGCAATTACTGAACTGTAAAACAATAAAAGCCGTTAAAAAAGAAAATTAGGTTTGTAAAAGTTCAGCAATTTGCGACTTACTCATGATTACTTTATTATCTTTACAATATTCTTTTCTAGAATATTTTACAAAATAATAATAATAATAATAATAATAATAATAACAACAACAACACTACAGATGAACCTTTACGGGCCACACTTTTATGAACAGAGGAACAAAAATTAGACCTTTGATTTGTAGACTACACAATCTGCGTTTAAATATATAAAAATCAATATCACCAAACAATTCAATATATACATGGAAAAAACACCTGACATTTTTAGCCTTTAGAGTAAACAAATCAAAACTGCACTGGAATTCCATCTCAGAAGGGCTATTTATCATAAATAAGACAAAAAAGCAACAAATGTTGGTTGAAAATGTGGGGAAAGAAACCCTATATACTGTTGATAGCAAAATAACTTACTGTAGCCTCAATGGAAATCAGTATGCAGGTTCCATACAAGATTAAACATAAAATGACTATGAGTCAGCTCTGTAGCTTCTTCAGGTTTACCCAAAAGAATCTGTGTCAGCTTAACCACGTCTATAGTTATTGTTGTAGCATTAAAAATAGCCAATTTATTGGAATCAACCAATGAGCAGATGTGGAGTTTTATTCATTGACAATGAGCAATGAAATTCCATCATTTTCAGGAAATGGGTGATGTAGGAGATCACCATACTGGAGGAAATAGTCTCACAAATGTATGTTTCCTCCTAGGCAAAGTATGGTGTGTGTTGGGAGGACATAAATCTAATAAGGTAATTAGTAGGGACATGCAAGGAGATTAGAAAAGGAAATAGAGGGGTAAATATGCATATATAGAATGTCATAATCAAACTCCTTTATGGAATTCTGTCAAGTTCTACTTGATCTGCAACAGAGATCACATCTACCTTCTCAGTGTGATGTTAGGTTCCTTAATAACCTCAAGGAGGTTGGTGTGGCCCTGCTTCTTCCATATATATATATAGATATATAGATATATATATATAGATATTTAGATATATAGATATAGATATATGTGTGTGTATACTTCATATATATGCATATATATACATATACAAATACATATACATACACACACACACACATATATATATATATATATATATATGCTTTGTTTAGTGTATATACATGAAGGGTTAAAATTCCCTTGTATCACAAGACAAAAACACACAAAAAATTAAAGTTCTGAGAAAAAGCTAGACCATGTAAAAGACAGCTAAGAAAGCTATGCTCAAAAAGATTTCGAAGAATGGTGATCACTCCTATTTGGCCTTCACAGTTACCATTTTTGAAGAACAGATTCTTTCCTTTGCATCATATTTTCTTATGCATTCTGAGTGTTTTAATATAAAATTAGATTTCTATAAAACAAAAGCTATACATTGTTTTCAGTGGCCATTCTATGAATATGCTTTCTCCACAGCTGCATAACGCTATATCAATTTTTCCTTAATTATATTTTTTGATTTGATATATATTTTATCATATTAATGATCATATTTTATTATGACATATGTGCTAACAATGTCTAAATTTGAAATAGCAGCTTTTATGAAATTGATTTTTTCTATGCCTTTTGGTATAGATTCATTAAAAATTTTTGCTCTATATAATGAACCTCATAAATGAAGAAATCAAACAAAAGATATTAGGAATATTTGGGCAGATTTCCTAGTGGAGTTACAATTAAAATTAATGTAAAATATTAACCAAAAATATATAAATCAAGTGTGTATGTAAGAGCAGAAGGAAATATCATTTTACATTGAATGACCAATGAATTTATTATAGATGACACAAGTTGTTGACAAGAGGAAATCACTGGGAAAGTATTAAAATCATTTAGGATCAGTTTTTCAAATGAGAATTTATAGAATCTGCCGAGAATTACATAGACTAAGAAATTAAATACATCTATACTGAGAGGAGTACAGCAGAGGCAGTTTGACAAATGCTCTGGCTTTCTGTTTGAATATGACTGTTGTCATTCCCCCAGCCGTATTACATCATATTTTTTCCTTTCTGTCCCTCCAGTCATATATATATATATATATAATCTTACTAAGAATCATCTACTCAGTGTGAATAAAACTATTCACACATATGTTTTCAGGATTGAACATTGGTATTGGAAAATCAATTGGTTTGTTCCTCCCTAGAGAAGACTATGCCCCTGCCCCATCTCTTTGCTCTCAAGCATTCACTCCTTGGGTGCCTGTAGTTCTTTGTGTAGGTTTGAGGCTGCGTGGCCTTCCTCCCTTCCATTTGGCCATGACTATAGCTATTATTTTTGTTCAGCTCATGTTTAGGTGTCATGCTGATGAGAGTTTATTGGTGTAGCTTCTGACATTATTACTAGATACGATATCACCACAAACTCCTTGATCTCTTGGCTCTTATAATCTTGCTTCTTCCTCTTTTGTTATGTTCTCTGAGCCTTAGGTGTAGAAATGATTTATAGATTATTAAAACTTTCCCAGCTTTTTAAGAAAAGATTTATTTTTATTTTTATATATGTGAGTACACTGTAGCTGTCTTCAGACACACCAGAAGAGGGCATTGGATCCCATTACAGATGGTTGTGAGCTACCATGTGGTTGCTGGGAATTGAACTCAGGACCTCTGGAAGAGGAGTCAGTGCTCTTAACCACTGAGCCATCTCTCCAGCCCCACTTTCTCAGCTTTTTAAACAAAGTAAAATTAAGTAATTAACTTTTAATTTTGTTTTAAATATCTCTTACAAACAGTATTGTTGAATTTACCTCTCTTTAAAAATAATAACATTTTTCATGTATTAAAAATACTGTTAAAACTCAAGAGAGGGTCAGTCTGCTTGGTACAGCTTGCTCAACCAAGATTGAGGGATGGCCAGACTCCAAATTATTAGTTCAGTCTCACCTATATGAGAAGATAAGCACATATCCATTTAAAAATTCTTAAACTAACCCCTTGATCATCTCATCCTATACTTAAAAACTTGTAGATGCTCAGATTCAACCTTAGCAGATTGGAAGCTTTACCTGTTACCTAGCAATGTGCTCCAGCCTTGGCCAGAAAGATGGCCAGCTCAAAACCATCTTGGGTGTATGCCGTTTCTAGTTTTTAATTAATTCTGTTTCTTTAATGAATTAAATTTACATCCTGACAGCAGTTTTCCCTCTCTTTTCTCCTCTAAATTTTTCTCCCCATCTCTCTACCCCCACATCCATTCCTCCTCCCTTTTTTTCAGAAAAAAGGAGACATCCCATGGATATCATCAACCAGCCTTGGTATATCAAGTTGCGGGTCAGACTAGGCCACATCTTCTACTGAGACTAGACCAGACAGCCAGTCAGGGGAAAGGATCCAAAAGATAGGCAACAGAGTCAGAGAAGGACTCTGCTCTGAGTCTCACATGAAGATCAAGCCATACAACTGTTAGATTTGTGTAGAGGGTCTAGGTCAGTCCCATTCATGCTCTCTGTTGGCAGTTTAGTCTCTGTGAGTTCCTATGAACCCAGTTAGTTGATTCTGTAGTATTTTTTTATGATGATGGCTTTGGCCCTTCTGGGTTCTACAAACCTTCCTCCCATTCTTCCATGGAATTCCCCAAGCTCTGCCTGATGCTTGGTTGTGGGACTCTGTATCTATTTCTATCAATTGGCGGGTAAAGCCTCTCTTTTGATAGCTATGCTAGGTGCCTATCTGCAAGTATAGCAGAATATCACTAACAGTGTCAGAGATGAGCTTCATCCCATGGCATGGACCTCAGGCTGTACCTGTCATTAGTTATCCATTCCCTCAATTTCAGCTTTATCTTTACCCTTGCACATCTTGTAGGCAGGACAAATAGTGGGTCAAAATTTTGTGGCTGGGTTGATGTCCCAATCTCTCCATTGGAAGTCTTGCCTGGTTGCAGGAGTTGGCCAGTTCAGGCTTTATATTTCTCATTGCCAAAGTCTTAGTTAAGGTCACACTGATAGATTCCCAGGACTTTCAATTTTCATTGTCTTAGATTTCTAGCTCAATTCAGAGATCTCCCACATTCCAGTTCTCTCCCAGTACTTTCTCCTTCTGACCTCCCCAACCTGATCCTGTTTTTATCCTCATTCTCTCTCCTAACCCAGGACCATCCTCCGTCCACCCATAATGTCTATTCTATTACTCTTTCTATGTGAGGTTGGTCAGTGGAATCAAATTGAAGAACCACTAGTAAATCCATGCACTTTATTTTTGACAAAGAAGTCAAAACTATACAATGGATAAAAGAAAGCATCTTCAAAAAATGGTGCTGGTCTAACTGAATGTCTGCATGTAGAAGACTGCATATAGATTCAGATCTATCATCCTGCACAAAATTCAAGTCCAAGAATATTAAAGACCTCAATATTTAAAAAAGGGGTGATAGAGCAAGATATAGACCCACAACATACCCTAGTGACCTGTTCCCTCTTACTAGGCTCCATCCTTTCCCAGCACAGGATGCTGTGTTATGATTGTCTCAAGGGATTAATCAATTGATTGTTTCAAAGCCCTCAGAGTCTTATTGTCTCTGGAAACAACACCACTGGCACACTCAGAAGCATGCTTTCCTGATTGGCTAAGCAATTATCAACCCAATCATACTGACCATCAAGAGTAACCATCTCACATTTAGTCACATAGACTTTCATGCCTGCTCCAAGAAAGGGATTCATAGCCCACAACTCATCTACATCCATTTGGCTAGATTAGCAGTTCAAGGTAGTACCTGGAGCTCCAGAGAACCAAGAACAAGATGCTGCAATTTCTGATGACCCCAGAGTTGCACAGACGTAAACCATACATCAGGCACCTAAGGTAGAAGAGATGCTGTGATGGGCCTCTAAGAGGATGGGCTAAGATGATCTCAGCGATTCCTAGCACAAAGCTACGAATAATCAGAGAGTATTTCAAGCTGCAGGGAGAGGGGAGATAAGATTAACTGGGTTGAAGATATAGCAGTGGAATCAGAGAGATGGTAACCTGTATGAGTGAATGAGCCAGAGCAACCCAAGGTAAGGTACGTGGTAAGAACAACACAGAATGAGATACACTTTCACTTTTCCAGCCCCAGAAACTGTGGCCCTCTGGAGCTGCTCAGAACTTAGATGCAACCCTGAAAAAAAAATTGAAGCAAAAGCCTGAGATGATAGCAAGTTCCATTGCTCCATCACAATGAGACAAAAAGTAAATCAGTGTAAAAATGGAAAAAGTGACACTTTTGTGGGCTGGAGGGTGCTGCTGAGGTGGCAACATTTCAATGAGTCATCCACCAGGGAGACAGAAGCCCTACTTCCCAGCAGAGGTGGCCCATCTTCAAACTCGAAAAAGAAATCCTTGAGAGCTGTATAAACTAAAAGGAAATGAGGCAAAATAAAATAAAATAAAACTTAATCCATTAAATCTAATAGAAGAGAAAGAGGAAAATAGCCTTGAATGCATTGGCACAGGAGACACCTTCCTGAACAGAATACCAATAGCTCAGGTTTTAAGATCATGAATTAATAAATGGTAACATCATGAAACTGAAAAGCTTCTGTAAGGCAAGAGACATTGTCAATAGGACAAAATGTGGAAAGATCTTAACCAATCCCACATCGACAGAAAGCTGATATCAAAGTATACAAAGGACTCGAGAAACTACATATCAAGAAACCAAACAACCCAGATAAAAAATGGGGCACAACTCTAAACAGAGGAATCTATAATGGCCAAGGAGCACTCAAAGAAATAGCCATCAGGGAATTACAAATCAAAAAGACTCTGAGGTTCCATCTTACACCCTTCAGAAACTTAAGATCAAAATCTCAAGCAACATGTCATACTGGCAAGGATGTGGAGCAAAGTAAGACTCCTCCATTGCTTGTGGGAGTACAATCTTGTACAGGCACTTTAGAAATAAATTTAACAATTTCTCAGAAAATTTAAAATAGATGTACCCCAAGACCCAGCTATACCACTCTTGGGCATATATACCCAAAAGATCTCCATCATCCCACAGGGACACTTGCTCAGCTATGTTCATAGCAGCTTTATTCACAATAGCTAGAATTTGGAACAACCCAGTTATCTCTCAAATAAAGAGTGGATAAAGAGAATGTGGTACATTTACATACAATGGAATATTATTCAACTGTTAAAAACAATAATTTAATGAAACTTGAAGGCAAATGGATGGAATTAGGAAAGATCACTCTGAGTGAGTACCACAGATCCAGAACGACAAACATGATATATTCTCACTTACAAGTGGATATTAGCTGGAAAGGACAGGATAACCACACTACAAACCACAGACCCAAAGAAACTGAGTAACAAGGAAGGCTCAAGGGGACACCTTTACTATTTTTTCATACATTTATATAGTGTTAGTCCCAAAGACCTTCCACACTACTAAACTTTAGCTCTTGGAGTATGTGAGAATAATTACTTATTTTATAGGATTATATATGAGTAACTGTGAATTATTTTTAATTATTTTATAGTATTCTTTCAAACATTTTGGTGTATTTTGTTTGGATTTTCTTTTTTATTAACAATTTTAAAATATATATTTTCATACAATATATTCTGATCATGGTTCCCACCCCATCTTGTCCAACTGGATTATCCTCACTTCCCCACACACCTAAAACACACATTTAAAAATTAATAAAATAAAATGGAAACAAAAACAGAGTATGAAAAAATAATAAATAAAAAGGAGCCAAATAAAAAACATAAGAAACAAATACAGATATAGAAACACATTTTCATACACACACAATTCTAATAAAAATTCAAGATTGGAAACCATAATAATTTAAGTAAAAGAGCAGTAAAAAGTAAAAAAGTAACAACAGCAATAAAGTAAAAAACAACAGTATCCAGACAAAGCATGCATTTTGAAACACACATACACACACACACACACACACACACACACACACACACACACACACACACACACTCCATAAATATGACTGGGTTCATTTTGTACTTGCCATCTATTTCTGGGTGTGGAGTCCATCCTTGAGTGTGGTTTATATACACAGCAAGGCCCCACTGAGGGGAAAAACACTAATTTTTTCTTTCTGAGAAGTTACCAATGGGTGATAGCTTCTGGCTAAGGAGGGGGAGTTGTGTCTATTTCCCCTCTCAAGGCTGGGAATCTATCTGACTTACACTTGTGCAAGCCCTTTTTTAAAAAACTATTTCTTAAATAAACTTCTCAGAAAGTTTCCAATTGCCCACGAGGCCTTGTCATTTTGATTATTGAAGGATAACTTTATAAAATAAAATATCACTTTTATAAGATAAAATGCTTATCTTTCATATGAGCCTGGGTTCTTTGTTTTGTGTATGTGGTTTAAAACAACAACAACAAAAAACCCTTTGTTCAAGAAAAATTTTATAAACAAATGCCTTAGTTTTCTTTCATATTATTTTGGTTGCTTTCCCTGTGTCAGTTTCTGGATTACATTCTTGATGTCTTTCCTGTTTGGTGGTGGTGGTGGTGGTGGTGGTGGTGATGTGTGTGTGTGCGTGCGCGCATGTCCACACGCATGCACATGTGCTGTGCAAATATGTGCGAGTGTTCCTGTCTGTGCAGGAGTATATTGAAGCCGGAGGTTGAAGTCCTGTGCCTTCCTCAATAGTATCTCATATTCTTGTTCTTTTGCAGCAGGACTCTCACTGTCTCACTGCAGCTGGAACTCACTGAATCAGCTGACTGGAAACAGTGCGTTTTGTTTGGGAGCTGGAGATTAGAGCTCATGCTTCATGCTTGTACAACAGAGCACATGACCTTCTGAGCTGACTCCCAGCTTCTCATACTCTTTGAACATAGATTTGGAAAGTCATTGAGTTTGGTAAGAAAAATGGAGGCTACTTACATTGTCTAAATATTTCTTTTTGTAATTGGAATTCTATATCTTTTTAATAGGCTCCATTGACCTATTTATATTTATTGTTTGTCTGTTTTTTGTTTATTAATGTATATATTATATTTCTTTTTGATTTTTACTTTGAAATTATTTAATAAAAATCAATTATTTTATACCATTATTTCCTATATAACTCATTTTAATCCTAAAATTGTCTGTATGAATTAATATAAAATATATTTTATATTACTTATAAGAAATGAAGAGGCCATTCTTTAAGACCATTCTTACTGACAGTTTTTGTTTTGTTTTACCTGGAGATTGAATCCTGTCTTTGACATTTCTATGTTTAGGAATCAATACTTAAAAATCACAAAAGGTTCTAATATATTTTCATGATGTCAAAAGAGTTTTTAATGTGTTCTTTCCCCAAGCTGTCTCCTTAGCATGGTAGATATGTATCAATCTCAAAATGAATTTTTTTAAAAAGTCCCACTAGGATGACGTTCATGTATATGGATAGAGAAAATAATTGTCTATAAAATATTGGGGAGTATGTAGTCAAAGTGTAATCTAATACACTATCTGGTTTTGACTCTAAAATCTGGTATTGTGTATTAACATACATCAGAAGAAATTAATTTTCCCTAGTTTGTGAAAGAATATAACTTTTTATATTCTCATCAAAGTATGCAGTAAGAACATGATTAAATTTAATAAAATATTCCTGTGTAAAACCTTACTTTTCATTTGTGTCATTACTACTTTTATTTTTATTTTATTTCTAATTCGTTTACACACTACTGGGTTTTCATTAGGCTCCTTCGTTTTTTTTTAACCCATCTTTCCCCCACCCTCATCCCCATCCCTGCTTGACCCCTTAGCTCTTTAGCATGTGCATTCTCATGAGCTACAATGTAATTTCTTTGATTCATCATTAGATAATGATAAAATCAGGTATAATCATTATCTCAAAGTTCATCTTTTCCATATAAGTACAGAGAAATCTTTTCTTCTGTTCTCAGACGTATACTACATTTCTGTCAAGGGCATACCCACTCTGGTGCCACAGGACACTAGAACTTATTCTCTCCACTTACCCATAGCGTTATAGAACTTGGCCAACCTCTCCTCTGACCTTCTTCCCTATACTTGCAGCCAGTAACTGGTAATGATTCTACTCTCAATTTCTATCAGATTTCACAAAATCTACACTGTATTGTTAGAAATAACCCCAAGCTACAGATGTAAGGAAATGTTATCGAACACAATGAGTTCCCTAGAGATTGAATGTCTTATGAATATAACTATCATGACCAATAACACACAACGTTAGTGAAACTAGAAATCAAAGCTGTATGTTGTGTATGATAATAACCATATACAACAAGTAAACAGCTGCCATGGGACTATAAAATTATGGGGAAATAGAAGTGGTTGCTGTACTAGATTAGTACTATGTATGTGAAATAATTTATTCACAGATATTAAAATGCTTCTAAAATATATGTAAGAAAACCAGGTTAGAGTGCCCAGTGACTGGGAGGTAGGTGTGGACCTCCTAGACTTCTGGCTCTTTGTCATCTGAAATCTGCTGAGCTTCTATTAAGTGAAGGGTGAAATCTATTGCCACCGATGAGAACTAAATGAATTATATTGGGAGTAGACAGACCCGGCCCTTCCCTCCAGAGGATGACTAATTGGCATACCATCCTGACTGGGTGTGATCAGAGCTGACCCTTGCAGACTAGGAATGGATAAAATACACAACGCTCCCCTATCTCTTCACTTCTCTGTGGTTTCAGGTAGGATTATGCCCTAGGAAAGTAAGAACTTCACATGATTTTTTAAAAAATATATTGATTAAATGCATTTTTTGAATGAGCAGTATTAGCTATATATCCAAAGTATACATTCTTTGAATAGAATCATCAGGATAGAAGGACTGAAGGGTTGAGGATGGCTTATTCTTTCATAAAACCTGTAAACATGCCTTTCCATGGACAGGCGGAATTATGTCCTTGTTTTTGCTTTATATAATTTATAATAAAACTACACTGGTTATGAATGAATACTGTGTTTGTTTTTGACAGGTAATACCTTCCTTGGAAACTGAGCATCCTTTCCTGGAAATACATCTTCAGATGCTGTCTTCTGGAACACTTTTTGGAAAAGGTTGAATTATAAATAATCCTTTAATCTTCATAATTTAAAGAGTAATGCCAACTGAAAAAAAAGTGACTTGAAAGAGGATTTACACTTATTTTCAAGAGAACAGATTAGAACTAGAACAAAAGATTAAAGTGAATTACATAACTGTCTACAATATTATTTTGTCTAACAATCAAGCTTTCTATTACATTTTGATGATCATTAGCAGAAAATATAACATCATAGAAATTCTTTAAGTTTGAAACTGGAAATTAATAGAATTGGGAGAAATTGTGAATTTCAATCTTAGCTAAACATTAGAAAAATAAAAGATGAAATAGAAGGAAGGGAAGGGAGGAAGAAAGAAAATAGGCTGGAAGTACTAAAGGGCATAGATAGAAAGGCAAGAGTGTCTGGGATATACACCACTAAGCACTGCTAGATTAGCATATCTGAGGTTGGAGCTTAGGAACTTGAGTATTTAACAAACTGCCCAGGAGAGTCTTAAATGTAGAATTTGAGAGGCTTGCTAGAATTTCAAGCACTATATTGAATAGATAGGGAGAGAGAGAGCAGCCTTGCCTAGTCCCTGATTTTAGTGGGATTGCTTCGAGTTTCTCTCCATTTAGTTTGATGCTGGCTACTGGTTTGCTGTATATTGCTTTTACTATGTTTAGGTATGGGTCTTGAATTTCTGATCGTTCCAAGACTTTTATCATGAAGAGATGTTGAATTTTGTCAAATGCTTTTCCAACATTTAATGAAATGATCATGTGTTTTTTTTCTTTGAGTTTGTTTATGTAGTGGATTACATTGATGGATTTCTGGGTATTGAATCATCCCTGCATCCCTGGGATGAAGCCTACTTGATCGTGATGAATGATCATTTTGATGTGTTCTTGGATTCGGTTTGTGTAAATTTTATTGAGTATTTTTGCATCAATATTAATAAGGGAAATTGGTCTGAAGTTTTCTTTCTTGATGGGCCAGACTCTTTATTTATTTTTAATTTTTATTAATTATTTTATAAAATATTTTGACTTATTCTTTCCTTTGCCCAACTCTTCCCAGATCTTCTCCACCTTTCTCCCACCATATTCTTTCTCAATAACAAGCGAACAAACACCACTGGTTTGTGGAACAAGAAGATAATCACAGCATAAAAATGTTTCCATAGTACAAACAAACATCAAGGCAGATTAGGTAAGTAGGGAAGCTAAAGAACGATGTTGCTCATCGTCTGGGAAGTAAGTTAAACTCAGAGTTTAGTATTTGAGAATTCCAATCTGGAGCAATGGATTAGTCTTTGTTTATTTATTTTTTTACCTTATTCTGACAAATAGATGAGAAGAGATGAGAAGTAGGAAAGAGGGAGGTGGCCTGGGAGGACATTTTGGAAATTACTTTCTCCACCCATAGCCAATCCCTTCTCCATATGTTGCTGTATAGTCTAAGGTTTTGATTGCTTGCAATGTGGCTATTGCTTCATTGTGTTTAATGAGACTTATTCCATATAGGAACCTGCAGGACTTCTCGATGGGTTCTTTCAAGGAGTGGCTTCTTGATCACAGCAATTCATTTAATCCCTCCTCCACCAACAAGGCAGCCATTTGAGGCAAAGGGCTCCTAGTCACTGGTTCAAGTTGTTTTTTGAAGCCTGAATGCATGTCCCAGAATATGAAGGCCCTTATTTTATGCACATGAAGAATTTCTGTTCACAAAACATAACTGAAAGACCCATTTATCTGGAGAGAAAAGAATAAAATATATGAACAGACAAGATGGGATTATAGTCTTCTGGCTCCTATATCTATTGACTAATTGAAAATTTGACTGTTGAGCAGAACCCTCAGGTACAGAGTCCTGGGAGGGAGGTGAGGGGATCAGAAAACAAGGAAGATAGAATGTAGAGGAGACTCCAGATGGGATCCTCCCAGTCCACCTAGATCACATAAGCTAGTGATTAGCATCGGAGTCCACTTTCTGGATCTGCTTCAGTTCTTACAACTGAAAATCTAGTTCCACAAAAAGCTTATCTTCATCCTCCAAACATCTGAGGCACTTGAGTTTCTCCAAGTCTTCCTGCCACAGAAAGACCAGGTACGAGCTCCAGTTTAGCTTCAGGTCTTCAAGACTCTCAGAGCCCCTGTAAAGGACAGCCAGTGCATGTCAACCCAGAGTCATGACTTCCTGCACTTCCACGGAGATGACCTCTGAATATTCTACCATCTCCCAGCCAGTCTCACCAACACACTCTGCAAAAGCCCTTAATATACTCCTTGCAGAGCCAGCTAAGGCTGTTCCTGTAAACCAAGAACCTGTGCCTGTTGACCAGATGATATCCACAGCAAGCTCCCAGCTGAAGAATGTCAAAGATAGCTCCAAGCCCTTACTCACTGGATACCAAAAGACAGCAGCCACAGGAAACAAGGTGATAGTCTCTATTGAAGAGAGCCAGATAAACAACACCTTTCATGATAATCAGCTAGCAACTCTTAAAGAGGACCCTGTGGTGAACTTGAGTGGTGACCAAATCTCATTTGAAGACTCTCCAGTCATTTCCAGGGGTGACCAAACCTATTGGAGTCAGATGGTGACTTCCAATGCTGATCAGACTTACCATGGGCATCAGAAAATGACCTTCAATAGTGGCCAGAATGTCAATAGAAGTCAGGTGACAACTGCCAGGCAATCTATAGGGATCAGATGACAACCTACAGTGACCAGAGTATCTACAGGGATAAGATGAAAATTCTCAGTAGTGATCAGACCTACTATAATGGTCAGATCACAATTCCCAATGGAAACCAGACTCTCTATGGGGATCAAACAATGCCCCATGATTCTTAACAGACTCTAGGGGTCAGACAATGCCTTTTTATATTAACCAGATTCTCTATAGGGGTCAAATGACAATCCCCACCAATGACTTGACCTATGGGACTCAGATGACAACCCCTAATGGTAACCAAACTTTCTATGGCAGTCATATGACAACCCCCAACATTGACTTGGCCTTTCCTGGCCTGCAGATGACAACCCCCAGTGGTGATCAGACCTGTATTCCAGGATGGGTGATGACTCTTGTTAGTAGCCAGATGCCCTATGATGACAGAGTCTTATACTTTTCAAACTCCCACTTGGTCCCAGGACAACCCTCAGCATGCTTTTCAAGCTTTCCTGTGGAATCAGGAAATCATCCAGATAGGAAGAAGGCCCCAGGACTCTGACCCAAAACAAAGGGAAGGTCTACATCTGCACTTATGAAAACTGTGGAAAGTCCTTTTCAAAATCTTCCCACCTCAAAGGCTATATTCACCAACACACTGGGGGAGAAGCCCTACAAATACTCCAGATGCACATGAGAATTCTCTCACTCTGATGACTCTCCTGACACATGAGAAAGCACACTGGGCATAGACCCTTCATGTGTGACATCTGCCACAATGCCTATTCACAATCAGATCACCTAAAGGGGCATATAAAACGAAGCCACTCATAATTCTACCCAGCACTGAAACTCTTCTGTCTGTAAGGACATGTGTACAGTTGCAACACATCTCCCACTAACTTTGAAGAATACAAAGACTCTCTGGATATCCTTATATTCACATGTCTATGGCATCCTTTCACAAGCACTGTGCCAGGGCTTAGATTAATACAAATTCCTACTGCCAGAGAGAGAGAGAGAGAGAGAGAGAGAGAGAGAGAGAGAGAGAGAAGATGAAGTTTGGACCAACAGAGTCAACTAACTTGGACCCTCAGGGACTTTCAGAGACTAAACCATTAACCAAAGAAGATACCAGGATTGGACCTATAGCCCCCTGCACATACTTAGAAGATGTGCAGCTTGGTCTTCATGTGGGTCCCCCAACAACTGGAGTGGTGGCTATTTCTAAAGCTGTTGCCTATCTATGAAATCTGTTTCCCTAACTGGGCTGCCTTGTCTGGCCTCAGTGAGAGAAGATATGTCTAGCTTGCAGAAACATGATATGCTAGGGTGGGGGAATATGCAGGGGGAGGCTGTACCCTTTCAGAGGAGAAGGGGAGGAGGAGGGAAAAAGAATGTGTGAGGGGGGACTGGGAGGAGGAGGGGAAGAAATCAAGATGTAAAATGAATAAATAAATGAATTAATAAAAAAAAGAAAGTTTGGAATTAGGAAGTTTTCAATAAGCTATGTCTCAAGCAAGGTTATTGAAAAGTACAGCATCTTATATATTATTTCCAGGGGAGAAATGAGACAGATTCAGCAAAACTAGCACAGAACAGAATGAAGTCAATGGGAAGCTAATCAAACAATTTTGTACACGGGAACACAGGTTATCTCAAAATTATTAGACCAAGCGCACAACAACCGTGGACTGATAACCTTAGCCTCATGTGGGAAACATAAGGATTTTAGGATCTGAAATGATAGCTCCCCCCAAACCCTGGCCCCCCATTATTAATGAGTCTGTTAAGAATATTTTATATTTTTCTTCTCTATATATCAGGTCCTGAGGTAAAAACTCCCTTCACTTTTATTTATGGGATTTCTTCATAAAATGCCAGCCTCTCCTTTAGGCTACATATTCCAAAAGTAATGATCACAGGATATTTTTGCTTACCAGAAGACTCTATATATCAACAGTATCTGTGAACATACTCAATTTATATTATTTTAATGACTGTTGGATGGATGGATATAAAAGTGATTTAGACAGCAGAACAATGTAAAGAACAGAAGTAGAAATGAATGTGTGATGCTAGAATCCTGTTGCAGAGAGATAACATCTGGATTAAAGATGGAGGAGAAACATGAGACATACAGCTGGAATGTGGGCCTTTGGGTTTAATCTGAGAGAGCCTCAAATACCAGGTAGAAGCATGTTAGTGAATGAGGTATATAGTGAACAGTCATTAAAGAATTTTTAGCAAATATGTCATGTGAAAAAGTGTGTTAATAACATGCATACACCATATAAAATGTACTTAAGGAGAAAGACTACAGTCAAGGAGCCCAGCTAGACTTGATGTTTTCTTTCTTTCTTTTTTTTTTTTTTTAACTTTTTAAAAAAGATTTATTTATTTATATTAGTACACTGTCGCTGTGTTCAGACACACCAAAAGAAAGCATCAGATCCCATTACAGTTGGTTGTGAGCCACCATGTGGTTACAGAGAATTGAACTGAGGAAGAGCGGTCAATACTTTTAACCACTGAGCCATCTCTCCAGCCCCAGCTGGAAGTCTTTTGAAATTACTGTTTTGAGAACCACTGAGTACTTTCTTAGCTAACACTGGACAATGGTTGGAAAGAAAGTATATTTGTTACTTTTGCATAGATACAATAAAATACATAGCAGAAACAATGAAATGAAGCAAACATTTGCTTCAGTTTATGGTTTCAGAAGGTTGGGTTTATGTTACATGGCCCCAGGCACTTGGGCAGATCAATATCATGGTGTAAGTGTGGGATAGGGAAGGTTCAGACCTCAGGATAGACAGGAAGAAGAGAAACAGGGGCAGGAAAGGACTTTTGGAAAAGATAACCCAAGAACCCAGTTCAAGAGATCTTCTTCTTTCAAAGAAGTCCCATCTCCTAAGTTTCCCACAACTGCCCCAAATAGCATCACCATGAAGAAAACCAAAAAGCACAAACTTATGTGAAATGTTTTCTATACAAACCACAGTAGTGAGAAAATATGACTGTTATTTTAAGGGAAACAGTTGATATTGCTTATTTATGTCATATTAGGAGGAGATAAAGACAGAGAGAAAACATGTGACTGACAACAGTGATAACAGCATTTGGGTGTTTATGGAACAGGTGGCTTGGGACTTATAGAATAATATTCTGTACCACAGTGGAGGGTGAAGTTAAGAAGAAAAGTGAAGCCTCAGATCTGGCACATCATGTGGTGTTTTAATGGTAAATAGAGGTCCTGAGGACAGTTTTTCTGACTCCTAGGAACTGATATTTTATAGATTTCTTTGGCAGAAACAACATAATGGAGATAAAAGGTAGAGTTTGGAATGACAGATGAGATATTCATGTGTAAGTGCCAGGCAGTTTAAAGTATATTGGGAGTCTGTGTCAGGCAGGGAATCAGAGTTATATACTTCCAGTTCATCATGGTCTTTATCATCTGATCACTGATAAATATCCATTTCAAATCAATCCATCCATTCATCTATCTATCTATCTATCTATCTATCTATCTATCTATCTTTCATCTATCTATTTATCTATAATTTATATTTATAAGTGTTCTGCCATATAAATGTCTGTGTGCCACATGCATGCATTCATATCCCTCAGAGACCAGAAGAGGGCAATGGTATCCCTGGAACTGGAATTGCAGATGATTGGCAAGCTACCATGTAGGTGCTGTGAATCAAACCTGGGTCTTCTGGTGGAACAGCTAATAATTTTATCCTCTGAGCCATCTATCTACCTCACCATTTTGTACTCAATCATTAGTCCTTCAATTTCTTATTATTGAAAATAGCTAATGATTTTCATGGTAGCTTAGTATTTACTACACAATAGATAATTAACCTGCACCTCAATCCTGTCATGAACATGATTGTTCCAATAATAATACAAAAGGAGAAACAAGATCAGAAATGAAACAACCTTTATAATGTCAATTAAGTATGAATAGGCTTTTAAGGAAATTAACCAATCATGATATCATTCATGGTTTTGGTTAAGTTCTCTGTGTTCAGGTTTAGGGTGGAAGACAACATTTCTAAACACTGAAAGTTTTTCACCAGTATTTCTGCCATCTACCCATTAACTGTCAATTGGATTTTCTTTATAACTGTAACAACTAAAAAGTTTTCAACATCAAAAAATTACTGGGTGTGGTACACATCATGTATTATTACTGTGACTGTTATCAGTTACTCAGGAAGATGAGGCCAGAGGACAGCTATGTTGAACCGGCCTAGGTTCATGAAATAGCATTAAAAACAATAATTAAACATCCTCTATTAAAGATCTTCCCCATAAAATCCAACATTATATATTACAGCAACATTATCTGGACTGAGCGAACATGTGTGTGTGTGTGTGTGTGTGTGTGTGTGTGTGTGTGTGTGTGTGTGTGTGTGTGTGTAATAGTAGTAGTAGTAATAGTAGTAGTAGTAGTGTATTATATGTATATTATATGACATAGCAAGTGGTGGGGAAAGAGAAGTCTTGGAGGAAGGAAAGCAAAGGAAGAAATGATATAATTATACTTTTCAAAATTAAAATTATAATAAACAAATATAGTTTAAAGGACAAAAATTCATCCTTAGTTCATATGTTTTTTCTGTCTATTCTTGAGCTAATTATTTACTAAGTATTAACTTTCTTTTCTGTTTTGTTTTCTCTTGTCTTTTTCAAAAGTGATTTTCTACTATGTTTCTCTAGGTAAGTTTGGGTCTAGTAATAAATGATGTTCACTCTATATCTTCTGCATTCTGGCCTTTATGCTTTTAGTTTTCCCTTTCTCTTCACAAATTATGTTTTGTAACACTCCTTGGCATTGTTTAATGATTTAGAAAAAGATAAGCAAAAGCTTGGCTTAACACAGGGCTTGCTAGACAGTAAAAATTCTATGTGCCCAATAAATCTTATCTACTAATATGTTTAAGCACAGTCATTATTGTTCTTGCTGACTTTATTTGGATCAGGCAGGTCAGACCCATTTGTTTCTTATTTTCCTTGGTTATTGTTGGGAGATTGCTTTAGCCCAGGTCATCAGAGGAAGCATCAATATTTGAAGTGTCTTATTATGTAATTAATGCAAAAACAATATGTGCTTTTAACTCACTCTTTAACATAAGTTAATCCCTTGCAAAGAGTTCTGCAACAGAATTTTGGTGATTTGGTGGAATTGATAGCAGACCCCTGAAAAGTGTGCATTGGAGCTAATAGGAAGGCTCTGTTGGCAAAGATAGAATATTTTTCACTAAAGTCTATGAATAACATAGTATCAGAGAGTACTGGGTAGATTGTAAGCTTAAAATTAGAAGGCAAAAGACTCAAAGGGAATGCATGGTTCATAGGACATGAAATAAATTTCTTTCAGTCTGAAGTACACATTTCTTGGCAGATAGAATCTATTATGTAATTGTGATTAAAATATTAAAATGCAAGGAGCCTAGTGGATTATTCCATCACACATTGGTATCAGATTGAAGGTTAATGTTCAAAGTAGTAGAAGACCGAGAAGAGAGAGTTGGGATTTGGGTACTTGACTCATCTGTGAAAAGCAAGACAGGGCATAGGATAGGTTAAGACTATGTATATAGATCGTAATGTATAAAACCATAGTCAAGTTAGTAGGTGACTTTAAAAGGAGTTAATCAATATAGCTTAAGATTTGAGAACAAGACACTGAAGGACTAGAAGCTATCATGTACGTATTAGCTATTTACTGAGGAATTATATATCAACCACATGTTACAGATATATGTCATTTGTCAGTTAACTTAGCAACTCCATGAAACAGATAACATTGTTATGCATATTTTATAATTAGAAAATTGAGGTGTAGGGATTTTAAAGCACTTACCCTTCATCACATACACAGTAAATCACAGAGGTGTGGCTTACATGCATTGCAGCAACTCTGCTCTTCATTACTTGGATCACTAGAGCTCGGAAGCAGAGGAGATTGAGAGGCCTTGCAGTCCAGTTCTGACTATGGAGTCCAGTTCTTGACTAAAGTTAAAGGGGGAGTTCATTGCAATTAGTTGGTGTCCTATTGAACCCCATAGTTAAGGCTGGAATGGGGTGTGGGCATACTCCATCTACCTTTGTGGCATGCTCTATCATGGCAGATTCCAAAGTAAGATGCTTAACCTAAACACAGAGCTTTTCATGACTCTGGATCGAGATTAGATTTAGACTGTTTATACTGAAGTTTCGGCAGTATAAGCCATAAGATTTTGTGTTCCCAGGGCACAGGCTGAAGGGATACACATTGAAGAAGCCCAGTAGTTAGTCCTTTGTGCTAGCCTATCTAGCAGAGGACCTGAGACAAACGGGCAGATGCTTCTTCCTCAGAGGTCCTCCCCTTTGCTTCCTTGCTTGAGAAGACCATGTTGTGAATAATTAATCATATCTTATTTTACTAGAAAACACACAGAACACTTTCCAATTTATAAAATCTTTCTGTGAGCATTGCAGCTTCTAGATCTCATACAAGAAAGCGACATTCACTGTAAACATAAAATAGGTTCGTGTGATAAACTTTCTAATGGAAATATAATGTTTAATGTGAACTTATCATAAACATTGATAAATGAAGTTTAAATATCTGTGTTTTGTTCCATCTTATGATCAAGAAATGTTCAACAGGTAATATCTTGAGACTGTGAATCTATTTTCTACATTCATCACTAAATCTATACATTTGCATTATGAATAATCACAAACTTACAATCAAGAAAAATGCAAAGAATAAGAGTTAGTGAAGTGTTTGGCCATAGATGAGACATCTAAATTACCCCCAAGGCTCATGAACCATCACAAAAGCAAAACAAAGATTGTCAGGGAGGACATAAGTAAAACAGTGTCTTGTAGACATGACAGGACAGGTGTTCTTATGTACTCATAGCAACTGTGATGCCAGCACAAGATCAAGCCAGTTGATTCTTGTGTGTTGCAGAGGAAGGCCTCATACCTCTAGAGCTACTGGCATTGAAGAGCTTCTGGGAGATCGAGAGTCAGTTTTCTTTAAAGGTGTGGCTCCTGATAGGTTGACCACACTCCAGTGGGTGTGCTCATACTAAAGAGTATATGGGAAGCACAAATTAGACTTGACAGGCTATAAAAGCACAAAACCACAAACTTGTGTGGGGCTAAGAATGTAGAAGGTAGATATATGATAAGTTAGGGAGAGTTTGGGGTGAATATGAACAAAATACACCATAAAATTTTCAAAGAGTTAATATTTTTTAAAAAAAATTTTAAATGTAGTGGTACATACCTTTAATCCCAGCACTAGAGAGTAAGAAATAAGGGGGATTTCTGAGTCCCAGGCTAGCCTGGTCTATATAGCAAATTCTAGGAGGCCATCCAGGGCTATGCAGTGGGTCTTTGGCTCTAAATAAATAAATAGCAAATTGTTGCAATGCAAAAAAAAAAAAAAGAAAAAAGAAAAAATTAAAAGACACTGTTTCTTCGTACTGCTTTTGGAGGGACACTTAAACTAGACAAATATTCCTAGGAATTTTCATGAAATTAACTGTCTTCCTTGTTTAAAATTATAAAATATTTCAAATCTTTCCTCATTATCCATACAATACGCCATATGTTTTCTGGTACAAAATATAAAGATCTTTATAGTACAATCATTTTTTTCTCCTTAGATCCTACATTTTTATTAATTATTTCACATACATTCTGTGCTATCAGTCCACAAGACAATTGACATAGAGTTTTTTAATGTTTTTTTGATACTTTATTTACATTTCAAATGTTTTTCCCATAGAATTTTTATATGCATATATATTCACACACATATTTTTATTACATACATATATTATATATTTATTGTATATATAATTTATATACAATATATATATAATTCATATATATGAAACATAGATCTGATAGAATGATACAGCAAATACATTGAGAAGCTAATTTTAGTAAAAAGGATTATTTAAATAACAACCATTCTTTAGACACATAATTTGATGGACATGAACAGAGAGCCTCTTGGTATCTCTGTTTCAGAACACCAGAAAAGCATCAAAGAAGCGAAGATATTTGAGTGATAAAGGAAGAATTTGTCAAGCGGACTGAGTGGAATAAGGCATTCCAATCACAGGCAGTTGTACAAGGAAAGAGAAGGAAGCTCTAAGCGCTTAGTAGTTGTGTGTAGAAAAATGAAGGCATTTGTTGGGTGACAGTGTAGGGTGTAGTAGTGAGGAGCAGTAAAGAGAGGAGACTGGTAGAGTCTGCCATGTTAGGGTTGAGAGGACATTTGGGCAACACTAATAATTATAACTTTCTCCTACTTGGGTGCCTCAATAGTATCCTATTACTCAGAGGCTAGTAAGGGAAATTGCATGTGAAATGGATAACCCAGTCGTCCGTGTGCAGCAATAAGGAGAGACTGGCATTCCAGAGGTCAGTGTGAAGACAGGTGGATAGGACTTGGCGTCAGACAGGTGAGACTGTGAGGACCAATGAAGCATTGACGGCATTGAAGAACATGGGGTGAATTCCAAATGTTGTAAAGTTCAAGTGAATAATGACTTGGTTGATTTGGGTAGATATTTAAAATGATTAGAATGAACTTGGTGAGAACAAAAAGGTATGACTCCTTACCAGTGTGCAGGAGCCCTGTGACACACAGTTAATGAATTAACCTTTTGAGAACCAAAATAGCAAATAAACTGGAAAGTGTCCTATAGCTGTGTTCTTCTACTTCTACAGAATACGAAGGCTTGTTGGGCTGAATCTCTAGACCTTACCATAATGCCATACTGGAAACCTGTAAGACCATGAAGACAATAACAAAATAAAGCATAAAACTGATGTGTGCCAGTTTAATGTAAAATGGCCAAGCAGTAGAGTTCAGACACCACAATATTTAGCTCAAGTACATCAGTTTAAAACCCTTACATCACTTCTTGAATCTTATGTCACCCTTCTCTTCAGTTCCTACATCTGGCAGTATGAGTTTTATTTTCTCTGACTGTCAACCTGGGTACAAATCGCTGTTCCTTCTCATATTCCTATTTACAGAAGAGCAACACCTTTGCTAGAACTAGGAATAGGAATAAGAATTAAGGCAGAAGCTTTGCCAAAAAAAGAAAGCCAAAAATTTAGGGAAGAACCACCCAGCTAGAACTTGCTTTGAAACTTTTAATTAAGTTTCCAATTCACAGAATGGTTATAATATGCAATATATGTACATTGATTCTGTGTGCATAGAATTCTTTCCCTGAATGTTTTAGAATATCGAATATTTCATGTAGGAGTGGCAAATCTCTTGAGACACTGCCACTGAATCCTGGGAGAATATTGTTCAGTGTGAGACTGATGGGTATTTCTATTATAGCTATGATGAAGTCAGTTTAAAAAAAAAACAAAAAACAGTACATGCCAGTAGTGTGAAGCTGGCATGTTAAAAGGTGTGTGTTAAACAGAAATGCAGTTAAAATGATCAAGGTATTCTTGGTGTTTTAATTCCTGTGTATAAATACTGCAACGTCTTTACAATCCTTTCAGAAATAGCTATTTATCCCTTCTGAATAGTCCTGTGAATTCTACTAAATTATTTAAATTATGTTAAAGTTATTCCTTGATAAACACATGGAAATTTTGGAAGAGGATTCTTAGGTTATTTCAATGTGTGATTTTTTAAATTTTTGTATCTGTGTATCATCTCTGTATCACTTACCTGCTTATGTAAACCATCATATACCTATGTATATATGTATATATGTGTCAATATCTATCTATGTGTGTATTTATGAATATCATATATATATATGCCTATCATCTATGTATTATCTATACTCTAATATATGTGTTGTACTTCAATAAAATTTTATATTTTATTAAGATAGTTATTAGTTTTTTATATTAGATAAAAATAAAGTGTTTCAATACTAACAATTTTACTTAAGAGTCATTATTTCTTAGAGTATGTAAAGTTTATAGAAAATTTGAATAAAAGGAAAAGATAGTTTCAAATAATCCTAAAGATAATTTTCTTCTTCCTTTTTGTTTGTTTGACTCTTTTTTTCTTTCTTTTTATATTGTCTACATCGCCATCAAAATATGTACTAAATTTAAGTTGGAGATATATGGAAGCATTTTAAAAACATTAAAAATATCCAGTATCATAAACTGCATGATGAAAGGACTGGGGATTTAGCATAGTGGTAGAAAGTTTCCCCAGTATTCACATGGTTCTATGCTCAATCTCCAGGACTGTGTGGAAAACTATGACTTTTAAACAGGTGTTGCAGTTCAATCCTGTAATCCCAGCACATGAAGGCAGGAGGATTGGGTTTTCAAGGGCACTCTCAGCTACATGGTGAGTTTCAGACCAGCCTGAACTGTATGAATTCTTTTATGTTGAATAAAATAGTTGAGATTTCATGCCCTCATCTTACTTCTAATATTTCAGGATAAACACTGAGTTTTTCACAGTTGGTTGTGATGTTAGCTGTGGTCCTATCTCATGTGGTTTTACAGATGTTAGCATACCTTTCTTCTATGTCTAACTCCCTGAGTGACTTTCTTAAATAGATGCTAGATTTTGCTAAAAATTTCACAAAAGGAAGCCCTTATCAGTTGCTTGGGTGATTCTAATTAGTTAAGCTTAATTTCAATTTTTATCTAATAGACATAGTTTCTTATAATTCCTAGTTCAAGTTGTTTTGCTTAGCTTTACCAGCCAACTAGGTTTAAGGTCATTTATAAGAATTAAGCATTGGTCTCCTTAAGATTTCCTTAGGTATATTATCAAATATGCTTTATGATTTGATTTGTCTAATTTCTTATTGTAAATTTATTTAGAGATAGCCTATATTGTTATATGTATGAATATATTTTTGTTTATGAGAGTTATTCTATCTCTGTAAACAGTAATACTGCTTTTTCTATGAATATATTGTCATTATTTGCCTGTTTTCTTGTTGAAAAATGGTTAAATTTATTCCTATATATACCCACTAAAATAAAACTCCTTTAACATTTCAGTTATATGAACATGTTGCTTGTTTTCACTAAGTACCCTTGAGTGGAATGGCTAGATAAACTATTGGATATTTAACTGTGTAAAGAAACTCCCATTTATTTTCTAAAGTAGTTAATCCAAGAAGAACCTCTCTGATAAAGCAATATTTATCATTTGGGAGTAAAACTTACATGGGTAAAGAAAGAAATGGGGTAAACTTTCACTTGATTTTCAGATAGTTAGGTGTGGAAAGCTCTAATCTTTAGAGATCAAAAGCATTAATCACAGAAATAATCAAACTTATTTTGTAAAGAATCATTAAGCAGATTTGTTTGGTGTTTTAGAGTACAACTACTTAATTCTGCCACTGTAACACAAAAGTGTCATAGGTAACGTGTACCTGAATGATTGCAGCTATGTTCTAATAAAACTTTGTTTACAGAAGCAGACAGTAGACCAGACTTGACTTATAGTCCAGAGTTTAACTATTTTGGTAAATGAAGAAAATACATTGTCATAAAAATCAAGTTGATGATGGTCCCATTTTAATCTTATCTTTGGTCAAGTGTGTAACTCAATAAATGTCCTTCCCTTCTCTGGAACTCATATTTCATAGTGATTAAATGTATTTACATTCTACATTTATAATTCTTGTGCATTTAATGTTCACAGCAGCCAGTGTCATTGTCAATATTAGCTTAGAACATAGATAGTGAGTTTCAGAGTGGTAATCTAAACCAATGTCTCAGTTACAACTACACTGTTCCTATAAAGTGGTGGATTGTGATGTCATATTCCACATTGCCCTTCTGTTATTTAATATAAGTTTTATGGGAACATGGCAGACTCAGTATTTTCCTCATATAGACTTTAAGGTTTTCTTTAGTGACTTACCGAGTTTCTTTTGCTCTGGTGAATTTGGAACTTGTTTTTATACTTGGTCAAACACTGGGATGACAGGTACTAAAGAATGCTGCTCATGTTGCTCTGTTAAATAAAAGCTATTCAAAGACTTCTATGCTTCAGTGCTTCATCTATGACTGGATGCCAAACCCCTTTGGTGATGGGTTATTATAAACATGTATTTCATATTCTAAGAGATTGGAAGTTTATCTGCTCTGCAAAGCCAGAGTTAATAATACACTTTGTGGTCACTTAAGTCTCAAGAATTATACTCTACTGTGTAGTCAGTCTGGTTGGTGCCTTTAAGAGAACCACGTATCAGACAACCATGGATTTCTATATTAGTCCTACTACCATGATGACTCAGCAAACATCAAGAGAGGAAGAAAGCAGAAAGAATGTGAAAAGCTAGAGGCCTGAGAGGAATGCTGGAAAATATTGTCTTCTGGAGAGGACATAGTCATTGCAATCATGAACTCGTGGCAGCTGTGGTTACCTGCATAAAACCTGAACCAGACAAAGTCAGCCTGGAATTCTGGCCGGTATAGGATTGGCAATATTCAGGTATTCACTTTATTTACAAGGTATTGATGGTGAATAGTCTCTGGGAGAGGTAGAATCATTCTTTCTTGAGGATATTGCTACAAGTAGTTTTCCCATGCTCCAGCGGGTGTCCCCACACCCATGCACATATGGGAAGCATTAACTGGACTTGTTGGGTTTTCATTTAAAATGCCAAAACAAAAACAATGTCATGATGTTCGAAAAGAGGTGTATTGAGGAAGGCATGGGAAGAAACAGAGAAGGAGAATGGAGAGTGAAAATGGTCCATTATATACAGTGTGAAATTCTCAATTATAAAAAAATTAAGTATCTTTTCTTATGCATTGATCATTCTACTCTGGTGATCTGAGTCACCATCACCTTTTATAGAGTTTTGGAAACACCTCCTAAATGTTGCTATAACTTTGCCTATTGATTTATATAAAAATATACTTCTCTATATTTTATTAAATTATTAAAAAAATTTTAAAAAGAGTTTGAGCAATGTGTAGTAAACAATTGATGGGGATATTTTAGAATTTCCTTTTATTGGCATGTAGTTTTGATATTTGGGAATGATTCTAATGATCCCTTAACAGTAAACAATCATCCCCATTACTAAGCGACATCTTCAGCCTTCATTTCAGATTTTACTTAAATAAATGAATACCAATAAATATAGAGATTTGCAATTTAGAAGGAATGTAAGATTTCTGAAACATCTAGAAAATAATTTTCAATGAAATGTGCCTTTTCAAAATTTTATTACCCTGGATTAAATAAAATTATTCAATATTGAAGTAAATGTTCTGTTACAACCAAAAGATATGTCCTAGAATAAATTTTTCTTGCTATTTTGGAAAGTATGTGTAATAGAAGGAGGATTCAGGAAGAGGATGATGTAGACACTGGACTGTGGAAGACAAATTAAAGTAAAATTCAGGAAGTGAGGAAGAGAAGAGATTGTGTTCAAGACAAAAGAAATTGATTTAGGACTGAGCTGAGAAAGACAGATGGAAATGAGACAGAACATGAGATCTATTAGAAGAAACAGAAAATGTAAGAAAGAAGGAATTGATGTCACAGAGCCAGGTGGAAAGATCAAGAGAAAAAAAGCAGCAGAAACATGAGAAGCTCCTTATGGACTGAAAAGGTGAGTTAATAGAAGGGAGATGGGCAGATGGGAGACCAATCTCAGTGATTCAGGAAGAAGGAAGAAGCTGGTATTTAGAAAAGTTGGGGCAGAGATGGATATGAGAACATATTGGAAAGATGCCTCTGGAAACTGTACTTTTTAACCCTCCTGCCGCCAACACACACACACACAGAGAAAAGAGAGAGAGAGAGAGAGAGAGAGAGAGAGAGAGAGAGAGAGAGAGAGATTTCTTCACTTTTATTTATTTATTTTATTTATTTTTAATTAATTTATTTTTTTAACCTATCTGGGTTTTAAGCCTGACATCAAAGAAAACAGGTGAAGACAATTCACAATATCAACCTCCCCTTTGCCTAGGAACTGCTATTGAACATTAGTGTAGTGGCGTCTCAAGATGTTTTACAAGGTGACAAGAGCCTTCATGATGAGGAGCTCACTGGCCATAGCAAGTTGACAATAACTAATTGAGATCAATTGCTGAAGCTGATCTTCTTGAAAGACAGCAGAAGTTCCAACAGACATGCAGCATTTGAAGAGTGTTGGAAAGGTAAATAAGGTCAGTTAATTGAGGGCCTCATGAGCTAAGCAAGAATAAAGTTTTCATTGTGAATGGTTGTGCCTTCTAACTTACACAGGAGTCAATTCTTGTTTAGATTGTGACATGTGATGAAGAATCTACTATAAATTCTAATGGCAACAGGAAGCTCAATGGTTGAAGCAAAATTTTCTAAAGCTTTTCCCAAAGCCAATTTGTACTAATAAGGATCCCGATCCTTGGTGTTTGCCATTGGTCTGATCATCTACAGCTTTCTGAGTCCTCAGGAACTACTACATGGGAGAAATATGCTCAGAAAATTGATGAGATACACCCAAAACTGCTAGGTTTGCAACTAGCATTGATTAACAGAAAGAAAACAATTCCCTTGATGTCATACTGCACATTTTACAACCAAGGCTCTCCTTGAGTGGACTAAGCTCTGAAAATTTCTCTCATTTGCCATATTTATTTTACTTTTCACTAACCAACTAACAATTATTTTTTTTAAAAAAATGTTTTTCAAGAAGTTGTAGGTGGTTATGAAATGCCAGACATAGATGCTAGGAACCAAGCTCAGATCCTTTGGAAGATTAGTGAACACTCTTTACCACTGACCTATCTTTCCAGGGCAAGCAGAGGCAAGAAGAGGGTATTGGATTCCTTGGAACTATAGCTATAGATGGTTGAGACACCACATAGGTGCTGGGAGTCAAACCTGGTCCTTTTGAAGAGCAGAATGTACTCTTAGCAACTAAGTTGTGTCTCCAGTCCTTGTCTTTCTATTTTCCACATTTTTAAAAGTATCTTCTCTCTCCAATCTTATATACTAGAGAGAACATTAGATTAGAGCAGGAGTGTAGTACTAGAGCATTCCTTTAATCTTACCTGACTTTCAATATATCATGGCTTCTGTAACTGCATCTTAATTTGTGAAGAATCAAACATTTGCTTTTAATTTATAGACCAATGCATACATCAACTTTTTCTTAAGGGTACTTCATGTATATATGCAAAATAAATTGAATGATAATCCAGTTTTTTGAGTGAAGTATGTGTAATACATAGATAGGATGAAGTAGATAAAATGATTGAAAATTAGTACTTTTAGCTATCAGTCATTTATCTATCTATAATCTATCTATGTGTCTATCTATCTATCTATCTATCTATCTATCTATCTATCTATCTATCTATCTATTTATGTTCTATCTTTTCTCTCTCATCTATCTATCCATCTATCATCTATCATCTATATACCTATTTATTTATCTATCCATCATCTGTATCTATCTATCTATCTATCTATCTATCTATCTATCTATCTATCATCATCATCTAATCATCTATCTACCCCCATCTCATGCTTTGCAAAGGCAAGCAATTATCATGGAAAATACACCAGTCATACATATTTACTGACTTAAATAACATGTGTGGACCAAATATCTAAGGCAATCTAAATCTAGAAAATTCTGTTATTTTTCTTTTTTATTAATTTTTTTTTCAATTTACATCCTGACCGCAGCCCTCCTCCCTCCTCTCCTCCCAGCTCCATTCTCACAAATCCCTCCCCCCATTACCCTCTCCCCTCCACCCCTTGTAGCTCCCTTTGATTACCAGCCCACCCTGGGACATCAAGTCCCAGAAATTCAAAACACATCCTCTCCTACTGAGGTCAGCAAGGTTGCTTAGCTAGCAAAAGGGGATCCAATGACAGGCAACAGAGTCCGAGACAGCCCCCACTCTAACTGTTAGAGAACCCACATGAAGGCCAAGCTGTACATCTGCTATAAATGTGTAGTGGGCCAAGGTCCAGTCCATTTTGGCTAGTGGTTTAGTCTCTGTGAGCCTCCACAGGCCCAGGCTAGTGAACTCTATAGGTCTTCTTGTGGTGTCTCTCACCCTTCTGTCTTGCTTAATCCTATCCCCACCTCTTCAACAGGACTCCCAGAAATTTTTCTTGACTGCAAGATGTGCAGAAATAAAGATAAAGCAGAGATTGAGGGAATGGCCAACCAATGACTGGCCCAATTTGTGACTCATCCTATGGGAGAGAGGCAACCCCTGACACTCTTAATGATTCTCTACTACGTTTTCAGACAGGAATCTAGCATAATTGTCTCCTGAGAGGCTTCATCCAGCAGCAATGGAAATAGAAGCAAAGACCCACAGCCAGACATCAGGTGGAGATCAAGCTTGGGAAGTCTACATTTTTTTCTGATTGAAGGATGCTTTCAGACAAGTCTCCAGTTGTTCTTAACCTCACAGTGTTGTTTATGCCTCCCTCTCTCCAGTACTAGAATTTCAGGCATGTGCCATCATACATGGTGGGGTTTGGTTGTTTTTGTTTGTTTGTTTGTTTGTTTTTGGTATTTTTAAATGTCTGATCACTCATATATTTTTCCAAAGAATGTTGAGTTCTTAGATCTGTCTCAGTGGTACTATTTCAGTGAGCTTGGATGGCATTGAGGAGTAAGCAGCCCCTGTGATTTTGACATAAGTGGAACATGAAATACATTATAGCCAATGCTACTAGAATGATTAATAGCGATGGTTCATTGACAAGAGTATGCTTTCAGCTCTCTCATCTGCAGCACTTACACACCTGGGAAAATTGCTTAACTTCTCCTGGGTTTCAGTTTCCTCATCTGTAGAATCTGTAACAATGATAATAATAACAACAACAATGCCTCCAATGCTTTCTGATAAATAAGATTTTATTTGGAAGGGGTCTAAATTCTGTATTGAAAGGATTACATTTTTAATATTAATTTTATCTAGAGTTTAAACTATTAGATTTTTCTTTTTGAATCTTTTCTTATTATTTTATGTGTATGGGTATCTTTCTTGCATGTGACTCTCTTGTACCACATGTGTGCAATGCCTGTGGAGGCCAGAGGAGAGTGGCCGATCACCTGTAACTGGAGTCACATAGAGTTCTGAGATGCCATGTGAGTCCTGGGAATTGAACATGGGTCTTCTAGAAAAATGGCTTCAGCTCTTAACTGATGAGGCATCTCTACAAGTCCATTAGAGCATTCTTAGGGGGACTTTCCATCTGACTTCAGTTAATACAGCCTTGTAGACAGTCAGGTGTCAGCTCCACTGACCTTGGCAGAGATAATTAGTTTCTGTTCAATATGAAGTTCCCTAAAACTTAGCTTCTCAAACTGTCATCTGGAACCCTGTGTGAGATCATCATGTAATGGAATGTGGGGGTCATAAACATTTTCGGCAACAGTGAAAGATTTCTGAACATGCAATGATATAAAAGTTAGAGTCAATTATGTCATGACTCTGAGGAGTTCCAAGCACCACTTGCCCGTGTTGCCCTCAATGGCTTTGTTACAGCCTTGGCTCTGAGCATACAGAACACACTCTTTGTTAAAGCCTTGGCTCTGAGCATACAGAACACACTCTTTTTCAAATTTTATAATAGTCCTTTAATATGATACTCATAGAGTCACTATTTAAATTACATTTGTCTTTCTTAAGGGTCACAATATCCTGTGAGACCCGCTCTTACTATGTAGTCCAGGATAGCCTTGAACCTTTGGTGATCTTTTTCCCTTGTCTGTGAGTGCTCTTATGGACACTATGTTGGGCTTCAATATGAGAGGTTTGGAAAGTTTGCAT
Source organism: Uromys caudimaculatus (assembly GCA_028551405.1). Taxonomy (NCBI): domain Eukaryota; kingdom Metazoa; phylum Chordata; class Mammalia; order Rodentia; family Muridae; genus Uromys; species Uromys caudimaculatus. The sequence goes on from CM052715.1 coordinate 30,216,321, forward strand.
GAGACTTTGAGAGATGTCTCAGTTGGAAAAATGCTTACTATGCAAGCTCAGGAACTACGTTCTAATCCCTAGCGCCTAACTTAAAATAATAAAATAAAATGGGCATAGTTCTGGCAAAAGTGGAGGATTACAGAAACAAGTAGATTCCAGGACAGCCAGTCTAGGCAATCAGTAAAGTTTGGGAGAATGGAGAGAGGGGGACAAAAAGGGAAGAAGACAGAGAGAGGGGCATGGAGAGAGAAAAAGAATGAAGAGGTAAATGAGAGGGGGTTTGGGGAGATTGTCTCAGATAGTACGGTAGAAGTGATAAAGATAACTTATGTTGAATTTGGCCACCACAGGACCTGCATGCAACTTACATACATGCACAAAAACAACAACAATACACACACTCATACACACACACACACACACACACACACACACACACACACACACACACAAGAAAAGAAGAAAGGAGATGAGGGCTGGATATTTAGCTGAGTAAGTAGGGCATGTCCCTGCATGAGCCTGAGTCCTGGTGTTCCATCTCCAACTGGGCATGGTAGAATACTTTTGTAATCTGAACACAGAATGTACTCTTTATGCAGCAATCACCAATGATCCCTGTAATAATTAATGATTTCCAAGTTGACAGCACCTAAAATCAATGAGGAGACATGCTACTCGGCATGTCCACAAAGGAATTTCCTGATTTCCTCAATGTAAGTGAGAAGACCCAGCCTAAAAATGGATGGAAGCATTCCATGGCCTGGTCCAGGGTGATAACCAGCAAGAAAGTAAGGAAAGCCCAAGCATTTGCCTTCTCTGCTTGCTGAGAGAGCTGCAGTGTTACTGGCCAACTGCCTTACACTCCCGCTCCCATAATTTTAGCATCAAGAAAAATTATGCCTTCAAATTATTAACCAAAAGCAACCCTTTCTTCCTTAAGGTGCTTTTGTGAGGCCTTTGTCATGGCAATGAGAGAAGTTATTGATAGAACCCTTCAGCTCTAACTCAAGAATAATGATGATGCACAATTTGTGATTCATTCCATATTAAAATGAACGGAATAATACATGTTATGAATTGCAGCATTTTCCCCATGTATTTAGGAAATTTTCTGTTCTTATGGAAATATAATGGTTTAATTACAGAAAAGAAAGACTAACAATTTCCTGGTGTCGTTCCTCAGAATACATCAGTAAATGATTGTATACCTATTTTATATACTTATATAGCAAATGTTGCATGAAACTTTCCCAGAGAAAGAGGGGTCACGAGTGGGAACTATTTAAGAAGTACCAGCCCAGAACACTGCTCAGTGGGCAGCACTTGCCCATCTGATTCTTGTTGATTATTGCACTGTATGAATGGGTTACTGCAGCAGGCTAGCACTGCAGAACTTGCATCCTACAATGGCAGCAATTTTCTGTCTTTTAGGCTAAAAATTTATTAACTATATTATGTCATCAATTAAACTTCATGTGCAGGTTTTAGAGAGATGGATCCATTTCTCCTAGCTGACCATGTTCTTAGCAACCATTGATCAGTGTTTCCCCATTCCCCTCCTTCCTTCCCACTTCCTCCAGCCTCTGTATAATACCATTGTACTCTTCATTTCTGTGAGATGAATTGTTTTAGATTTTATGTAAGAGTGGGATGATCCATTATGTATATTTCTGTCCATTCTGTCTCATTCTTGAGTTCTGTCTTTGCTGCAGATGACAGTGTCTCATCATTTTTATTGCTGAATAGCACTCCATTTATTTACTCAACCTTTAGCTGATGAACTTTGAGAGTGTGTCCATCGCTTGACTGCTGTGATTGTGCTGTATGCAGTAAGGGCAATTCTGTCACACAGCATTGAGATTTCCTTAAGCACTGTCTCTTCTGGGTCTTGTTCCATTCTAATGATACACTCAAGTCTTATGACTCCAGGAAACTGACCTTACCTATAGCTGAACGCTGAGACTGCTTGATGTGATGGAAATCCTATTTCTCTGGACAGTTATGAGCTCAAGAATGCCCTGGACTCAATGCAAGCCAGTGGGACTTCTGAGCTTCTAGGAAACATTACTTCTCTTAAACGATGGGTGATGGAGAGGTGGTCTTTTCTCTTAAGGCTTTGTGCCTTGAATCATTGTAGTCAGTTGGTCCTTACCTGAGGATGACGCAAACTCTACTATTGAGTCACTCAGTCTAGAGTCTTGCTCTATCTCTGCACTTCCTGTTGTGTGAGAAAATAAATCCCTGTGTATTAAGGTCTTTGTAATTGGGACAGAGTCTCAAATAGAAAAACTATGTTATAATAGTGGTTCTCAATAAAGGGGCTAAAACTCCTATGATAAGGAGGGCCTTCTGAGGTTATTCAAGGTTCTGAAAGGTCTGTGAGAGCATTAAGTATCATTTTTATCAACTTCTAAATTACATAGTCCCATAAAATTATTATTTATTTTGTTTTTCTAAACTTTAAAATGTTTTTAATTTATTATTTAGGAACTGTGTACATTTTGATCACATTTTCTCTCCTTCCCCAATTCTCCCAGATCCTCCTCCCTATCTACCTACTGTTCTTTCTCTCTTTAAAAATAACTGTATTTTGATAACCAATTAATTGACTGGGATTTTAGTTTGCTTGTGTGATTGATTGTTTTTTGTTTTGAGTCAGGATCTTTCTTTGTAACCCAAGCATGCAATTCACTATAAAGAAAAATGGGCCTAGAACTTGTGGGCTTCCTCCCTCAAGCTCCTGAGTCTTATGGTTGTACCTCTATGCCTGGCTTGTTCTTGAAAGCATGAAAACAGCATACTCTAAAAATATAAAAATTGATATTGATAAAAACATAATGAAACGATTGATATTTAGTCTTGAGGAACAAGTTTATGATTCTTAAAAAGATCACAGTGCATCATATGATCTTCTCCAATTCCTATTCAATGGAACTCAGAAAAGATACTCAAGCTCATAGCACTGCATGCACTGGAAAAAAGTGAGAAGATCCCTCATTGCTTTGCCATGGTGATTGAGCAGTGAGATATGGGAAATACAAAGGTGTTTGTAAATAAAAGGAGGTGTGGTCCACAAAGTCCCCAAAGATGCTGCTGAATAGTGTATTCACTCGCTGTGCTTCTCTTCCCTCACATGGGTTCTCCACAACAATTTTCCAGGCAGTAACTTGAAGAATCTCCCCTCGTTCACTTGTCACCTTTCTACCTGCTCTCTGGCTACTATTACACTAGGATGAAAATGCCACCTCCTGAATTCTTGAACACCTTTGCTGCATGCTGAGTGTATGGAAAGGATTGTAGTTCGTTATCTCTGTCTCACTATAAATCAAAGGCTCAGTCAAATTACTACATTCTTCATTCACAGCCTTACAGCTAGAATTGATATTTGACTTGCATAAGAAGAGAAAGATTCATGTGTGTGTTCCACAGAAATTTCTGGCAGATCTAGGAAAGATAAACAACAAAAATATAAAGTAGTCACCAGGAATTTAAATTGCAAAATAGAATACAATAAATCATGACACTAAGCCATAATAGGCACAGGCTAGGGGAGGTGAACCATTCAAACTCCAAGTATGTATTTATCTTGGAATAGCCATGCAGGAAGAAGGAGAAGGATCCCAGTTCCCAAGAAGTAAAATTAGGGAAGATCTGATCCATGTTTTAGAAATGTATTACCTTATGAAAACACAGCTAAACTAAGTTTGGTTATGAAAGCCAAGACAAAAATATATATTAATATATTCAAATACGTATACTAATATTTATATATGCATATATAGGCACTTAAAAGTGGCATATTTGATCATGTTTAATATCTAGAATTTTTGCAGTCATAGACTAACATCAGTAATATCAAATAGACTAAATCTCATGTGTTCCTTATAAGACTGGGACTTAGTGAGGCAATCAAGCTTTCCAATATGAGTAAAGAAACTAAATCTGAGGAAAAAGTAATGCAGCTATGTTGTATAAATTTTTAATCCCAAACTGGGGTTTCTACCTCACCTTTGACAATTTAGTTTCCAAATAAAACACACACACAACCTTTATATTTATACTAAGCCTTAATCAGCACAATAACTGGGCAAATATCTGTCCTCTATGCTATTATATCTATTTCCAAGCCAACAAATCCATTATATAATCTGCCATGTTTCCTTTGGGATGCTCTTAACTCCAGTTAGCCAACCCACATGGGCATCAACCCACATAGCCATTATTTTAAGATTCATACCCCACAGCAACTTTTTCCTCCATTACCTTCTTCTCCTTGTGATTTTCCTTTGACCTCCAGCCTGGGAGTCCTAAACCATACCTATGTCTCTTCTGCCCAGTTATTGGCTATTGACATCTTTATTTACCAATCAGAAATAAATTGGGGGCATGGTCACATAGCATCATTTGGGTCTACATGTGGATTCTTTCCTCTCTGTGGCAACCAGGTTTTGAGGAACCAGTATTAGCATCAGGCTACAACCTGATCAGCATCAGGCCAACCCACTACACAGCTATAACAGGCTCTTTATTTAGAGGCTGAGATTTTAACTCAAGTACTTATGTTTGTGTAGCAAGCACTCTTATCTACTGAGTCAACCCACTAGGCTTTTGAGTTGGGATTTCTAACTGAAATTTTGGACTCAGATTCCTGGCTATGAAATTCTCTATCTGGGAACACAAAGTCTCATTGTTTTCAGGCATCTTAAAATGACCTAGTTTAATCCACATTTGATTCAAGAACCAATACTATACTTGATTATTTGGCTTATAAGTTCATCATACCCTGTAGAAAAGAAAACAAAAACACAAAAATTGTATCCAGAGGCATCTGTCAAATTTCATCAGTATCAAAAAGAAACAAAGCCAATTCATCATCCTGAAATCCTGTTCTGCTTTGTTATATTTAAGAAATAATCAAGTCTCACACTTGCTAATTAGATTATGGACAAGAAAAGTTTCACATACCTTTGAGTAGAAATAAAAATGTCATGTGTGCATACAGGTGCATACACCTCCATTGTGACCATGATTAACAATGTGACCTTTGGCAGATCTCTTTCTGTGCATGGATTTTATACCACGCTAAATGATGGAGCTTCAGGGCCTCCATACTCAAAGGCATTATACTCTGCTAAGAGGCTTCATAGTGCTGATAATGTGTCCAAACATGGGTATAATGTGAGTGCTCTCAGAAGGTTCAAGGTCCCTTTGTGATTTTTATGTGAAGTATTATGAGAGCTGGGTAGAATTCTACTGAGGGATATTGTCTGTGTTACTCTGGGGCATATTTAGATATTGAGCTGGCTAAACAAAAAAGGAATTTTGGAACCTAGACCATGCTTCAAAAAATTTATTTTTACCAAGATAAACCTATTAACAGAATCTTTGGATTTCTGACCAGAACTACTCAGGGATTTTACCTGTCACTTCATTCAGGTGTTTTTCTCCTTCTACTCTCTACATGATGTTACTTAAATCTCCTGGCTCATAGACTGTGGGCTGATTGTGGCTGTGTCCTACACTGACTAGACAATTGTTCTCGCATACGGATTAATATGGACAATGAGGCAGTGAGTAAGGGTGAAGAGGTTGGTGATGTCTTAGCCCCAGGCAACTGCGCAGGATTTAATCTGCATACAATTCAAAAGAGATGGATGAGACTCTGTATGTTTTCCCAATTCCTTATGTAACTTACTTGAATTTGTTGGGAAGCAAAAGTAAATCCTTCATGATTTAGGACAGATAAACAGGGTCTGGTTATGGTTTTACCAGTGTCTAATTCTATTAAACCCAGACTAGTCACCAATGTCTCAACAACCATTATCTACAGAGTGGAACTTGGGATACATGTGTTATCTGTTGGGTAGAACACTGAGGAAGATCCTGTAGACGATGTGTCACATCCTGGGACTAATTCTAGGCAGGACCTTTTAATGGCTGGGAGATTGCTAGAATGTGGAATTCTATCTGCCTACTGTAATGGGAAAGTGGTGGGCAGGCACTCTATTATAGATGATGCAATTAGGTGTTCCAAGTCAGCCAACACAGTTTAATATATATAAGGAAGATATGGCTAAAGACAAATAAGTGTTTACTTATGAGGTTGACAAGTTAAAAATGTCCATGTTTCAGTTTAACAGTTCAAAAATCAAATATACTGTTTGTTAGCATGGAAACTTAATCTTTCTAAGCTCATGTTCATATATCTGCAAAATGAAAGTAATTTTTATATAAAATTTCCATGAGAAAATACATGTAACATACTAAGCAGTGTCTTGGAAACAAGAACTTGTGCTGTTGTTGTTAGCCTAGGAGCATTAGTGTTACTTGGCTTTAAATCTGGGGCAGTGATTCCTCATGGAGGAGGATAAACATTATGGTCAGAAATTACAGAAACCTTCCTTAGATATCCAGTCAAGTTTACAGTGTTGAATTCTACCAGCAAAGAAGTAGGCTTGATCTAGCATTCTTAGGCAGGGTTCTAGGCCATGAGGATAAAAAGAGAAAGCAATTTAGTCTTGGACTTAAAGTTAATGGATATTGCTTGAGTGGATAAAACAGTAGTAAAGTAGAAATCAAGTTCATTTCACTGATCCCAATGAATAACAAAAAATAAAGGAAGAATGGCGAATTCTTGAAATCTTGGAGCACTTGGTTGAGATAGGTATAAATCAGGAGTCCTAAGCCTCAAGAGCTCCATATTCAGTGAACAGGATGGGGTCTGTTAAAAAGTCATTGAGTACTCTTTGAACACTACAAAGTGATAAACTTAGCATGAGATAGTATTCATATCTGTAGAATATGTAGAATAAAGACTCAACTTCATCCCAGGAAAATGAGTCCTGGTAATGTTGGACTGTGGTGTCATCTTAGTTATCTGCAGAGAAATGCCTACGCAGAAAAGAAATCACAGAAACTGAAAGTTTTATTAATTTATTTATTTTTCTCTAAGATAGATAGATAGATAGATAGATAGATAGATAGATAGATAGATAGATAGGCTGATTGATAGATAGATAGCATTGTATCAATTTTGTCAGAAGTTTTGATCAGATGAAATAAAATATTTGTAAATAGTAGAATCCTGACATGTCATCTATCTTGGTTTCCTAGAGGTTTGGTTTCTTTCCCAGATCTTCTTAATCCCAATCAAAATAGAATTCATTGTTTCTTCCTGCCCATTTAGCAGGATTGCGTTTTTTACATTTCATAAAGATTATATGAAGAATGCAGCTTTTGCAGCATTTCCTCAACATTTCCGATTTAGTGGAATGCAGTGCTCATGATTTCAATAAAAGCGACCAATAAACATGTGCCACAGAAAAATGAGCTGAATATTATTCCTGGTGATTTGCTTGCCTCTGAACCCAAAGCTGGAAATTTAGGAACCCTGAAATTTAATTCTGGACACAGATAGCTAAACAGTTCTTAAATAAATTCAGAGGCTCACTAAATACTGATGATAATCAAAATATAGAATATCTTGTCCTGTGACCTTAGATAAGTATCCCTTCCCCTAAGATATTCATCAACCAAATGAAGGTACTGAACTGGCTAAATACTAATGTCCTTTCAAGCTTTGAATACCCTTAGCATCTAATTCTGAGGCTTATTATGGAAATGCGTGACTACTTCTAGGAATTTGATTGGCAACATAATGCTGCTGCAGACTGTATTTGTTCTTTTCAGCAAAGAAAGAATTTTTGCTGAATTTAACTGAATTCCCAAGTTGGTATTCTGTTGACCTCAGATAAGGGGGTTGATTAGTGAGACTAATTCTATTTCATAAAATAGCAGCTTAAAGAATACTACAGCCTAATTTCTTAATTTTTAAAATTCTAGAAATATTTTTTCATTTTTGTTTTTGCCATCAAAATATAGGCATCTTCTACCCTAAGTTAAAACTATAGTTCTGGATTTAGTAAATGAAGCTACATTTACCAATACCACAAATCAGAATAGATTTTAAAGATATCTAGTAAACACAAGCTATTATTTGTATCTGAACTCCCAAAATGAACCAAATAAATTCTTTACATTCCTCTGGTCTGGCATTTCATAACAGCAATGAAAAATAGTGACTAATAAGGACAATCGCAGAGTAAAACAATCTTCACAAGATAGTATTGGAAGTCCTAAAATTTAGCAACTATTTACTGTATTTTTGGATATTAGTATCAGAAACATGTGAACAAGGCACATCATAAATGGGTTTATAACTTAGAAAGCCAGTGATAGTTGGGTATATAGTGACTGCAGAAAGACAAGAAACTATTGTGATTTTCTACATGAACTCAATTTTTAAGATCTAATTCAGGGCTTCTCTATCAAAACGTTGAGATTGATAACCATTTTTGTTTTGTTTTGTTTTTGAGCGTGTTGTCCTGACCATTGTAGGTTATTTAGCATTGTAGGTTATAATGACTCTCTGTTCACTTGATGCCAATAATGACTCCCTTCCCCTACCTCAACATGAGGCAATCAAAATATATTTACATTTTGTGAAAAATTATATTCTCTATGTTTTGAGAATTTCTAATAAAATTAGAATCCAGTGATTAATGAAGATTCCCCTTTCTTTTAGGTAAATTAAATTACTCTAAAGAAAGCTTTTTAAATGGTTTTTAAAAAATATTTGTTTGTTGGCTTCTAAAGTGGTAAGTTCTCAAAAACAATATTTTTATCTATATTATGAAATCATAGTAGTAAATGATGTAGGTTTCAAAAGTGTGAATTATATTAACCTATCCAATGACTATGTTAAGAGTCGAACTTCAGGGCAGGTGTAGAGCATACCTTGGAGGCACTTGGAGGCAGAGGCAGAGGCAGGGGCAGGGGCAGGGGCAGGGGAAGGGGTAGAGGAAGGGGCAGGGGCAGGGGTAGGGGCAGGGGCAGGGGCAGGGGCAGGGGCAGGGGCAGGGGCAGGGGCAGGGGCAGGGGCAGGGGCAGGGGCAGGGGCAGGGGCAGGCAGATCTCTGAGGTTGAGGCCAGCCTGGTCTACAGAGAAAGTTCAGGGCATCCAGGGCTAAACAGAGAAAACTTGTCTAAAAAAAACCCTGAATTTTTTATGATGGGTAGGAAGCCACGGTACTCAATATTACAGTCTTTATACTTCACTGTACAAGGCAATAAATAGTAGTCAGAAAAATAATAAGTGAATAAATAATTACAGATGTGATAAATAACACAAGGAAAGTACTGATGGTTCTTTAATAGAAAGCAATGATAATATTTCATTTCATATGAGATATAAATTTAAAGGAAAGTAAGCAACAGAAAGACCTACCATATGGGGCATATATTTGTAAGCCCGACAGTAGTGAGAGGGAACTTATAGAGCCCACCTCCAGCAGGAAGACAGGGCATCAAATGAGGGAGGGGATTGCCATCCCACAGTCAAAACTCTGACCTATAATTGTTCCTCTCTGAAAGAACTACAGGAATGGAAATGGAGAGGAGCCTGAGGAAAAGGAGGTCCAGCAACAGGCCCAAAGTGGGATCCAGCTCAAGGGGAGGTCCCAAGGCCTGACACTATTACCGAGGCTATGGAGTGCTCACAAAAAGGGACTTAGCATGATCACACTCCAGAAGACCCAACAAGCAGCTGAAAGAGTCAGATGCAGATATTTGAACCCAACCAATGGACAGAAGCTGCTGACCCCTGTGGTTGAATTAGGAAAAAGCTGGAAGAAGCTGAGGAAGAGGGCGACCCTGTAGGAGGACCAGCAATTTCAATTAATCTGGACCCCCGAGATCTCTCAAGCACTGGACCACCAAACAAGCAGCATACGCCAGCTGATATGAGGCCCCCAACACATATACAGCAGAGGACTGCCAGGTCTGTGTTCAATCAGAGATGATACACCTAACCTTCAAGAGACTGGAGGCTCCAGGGAGTTTAGAGGTCAGGTGGGGTCGGGGTGGGGGGGACATCCTTGTGGACACAGTGGGTGGGGAGGAGGTATGGGATGTGGAACACTTGGAGTGTGGAGGGGGGAATAAAGTCTGGAGTGAGTGTAAAAAACAATAATTAAAAAAAGAAAAAATGATGATAACGATAAAAATAAAAATAATGTTTTCAAAATGTTAGTAACATTAAAGAGACTTTAGGGGCTGGAGAAATGGCTTAGCAGTTAAAAGCACTTGCTGGCCTTTTAGAGGGCCCAAGTTCAATTTCCAGAATCCATATTGTCATATTGGGCAACTTAAAACTGTCCAGTTCCAGAACATCAGACACGATCTTCTGGCCCCCGTTGACAGCCACATACATGTTGCATATGCTTTCATAGATACACATACATACACATAAATATTTTTGAAATGTCTTTTATTTAAGGTCATCTAACATGTATATGGAATCAATTGATAGTAATGTGGGTATCACAAATAAATATAAAACAACTAGTCAGGGTTTTTTAAAAGCTAGGTAAAAGAACTTGGTTGCTTGATATAGATGCACAGGTGCTGGTGGAAACTGAGAGAATGGGTGCTGTGTGGGTTCATGTTGCTCAGAAGCCGTATCTGGAACAGCAGGTGATGCATCACAGCTGACAATGTAAAGAAATAGAAAACAAGAACCCCTCCTATAATTTTGGCATGATGAATCTTTAAAATTGTCTTATATGTAGCTGTAATCTCACAAACTGGAGTTGAAGGTCATCCGGGGATCAGAAAAGTCAAAAGCTATAGTTAAAGAAATGAAAGTGAGCATATGAACATGAAAGACTCGTCAATAAGGATAATAAGGCATAGATTTGGGATGTCACGGAGAGAACTGGTTTGAAGTCATGACTATTAGATGTTCTTAAGCAGAAGAGAGAGAAAACTCTGAATACATGGAATGAAAGAAGAGGAGGAATCTTTTGGTGAGTTAGAAACAGTGAACTTGGATTTGAATACATTTTAATAGTGTTTCAGAAAAGAAACTTTATATCAAGAGGAAGGTTAAAATGGAAATTAAAAATCTGGGTTACATATTCCAAATATTCTGAAAAGTATAGATTTTCCTACACCACCCTACTATGTGAATTCTGTTCCCATCAGACTTTGTTTACCCCCCTGGGAGGAACGCCTCTGCCTGTCCAAGGAATGCTCCCAGGAAGGTGCTCTCTCACCCCTACCTCACCCCAGGAATATATCACATCTACTCAAGAGCATTACACAAACAGCCACCATTGGCCATGCAACTTTATGCTTCTGAGCACATCTGGTGAAAGTGACGAGAAATACTGAGTCTGTTTATCATTGCTTCTCTGTGCGTGCTTTGAACCCTGGGCTATCCTGGAATAAAAGCCTCAGAGATGTGCAGTGAAGGGCTCTTGAGCAGTTTGACCTGGAGTCTCCTGGCTCTGTTGAATTTTTAATTCTACTTCAGTTCTTTAACGCCAAAAGTCAGTGGAAAATCAAGATGGATTATCTGCATGTTACAGAAATAATGAAGTAGATATTGAAGTTTCAGAAGTGCCAGATTTAAAAGTAGGCAATGAAATTATGGGCACTTTTATTGAAATATAGGATGTTGATTTCTTTCAACAAATACTCTTTGTTTATCTGATTGTTGTCTCTCAACATGCTGTGTTTGGAGACATGCAGAATCAAGGCACACAGAGACTTTAAGTCTCAGCCCGGATACAGTAAATGGAAGAGGTGGAAGTCTAGGTTAAGTCTGTCAGAATCCAAACCCTGTCTTCTTAAGTAATTGATTAGAGTCAAGTTTTTCTAAAAAGTGACTGATGTTAGTTTAAAATAATATAGCAAAAAGGTGATCAAATATCTAGAATGACTGAACATTGCCTTTATGCTATTAAACAAATAGCAAAGCTAAGAAAGAAAATGAATGAAAAGATCATCGGAGTGGGAGAAGAGACTTCTGTGGTTATGTGGAACAAGCTGAGTGGGAGTGACACATCAGCAAAGACAGATATAGAATCAGAAAGAGGATTTTAGATTTTGTATCTTGAAGATGGAGTGATTCTTCATAATGGTGAGACCTAGGGTGTGTCTTTGTGTACAGGTTGCTAAAGCAGAATTTTCAACAATAAAATGTTATTGAAGAACACAAAGAAAATATTAATTCAGGGAGAAATAAAAAACCTTAATATCATTAAAATACAGAGAACATAATAATAATGTGTCCTTTAATCTGGACAAAATTGTATGCAGTATTGTTTATTCAAGGAGGCAATTTATATAATGATAGATTACTTTTAGATTAGCTTTTTCCAAATAATTCCTTTGAATTTTAAGTCATATGGGCAGGTAGAAGCTAGTTCTCAATTATTTAGGAAATTTGATTATATTAAATAACATCCTCTAAAAATATTTGCTCATTAATATTATATGTAAAATTATTTTCATTAACTTTATGTTCACTAGGTGAGGATAGTCCAATTGTGTAACTAGATTTTTTTTGTTGCATGTGGCCAGGCTACCCATGAATCCTTGAGGTGCAGTGCCAGTAGGTGAAGGAGTCCCCAAATTACCCAGGTCCTACATCACTCTTTAGGAATAAATCTGCTGAACTTTCTTCCTACCACTGTGTCTGAGATGGTATTTTTCCTCCTGCAGATGACACTTCAGGAAGTTGACTCATGCATTCCACCTGAGCATCACAACTACTTCCTACTCAAATACTTTTTGAGTCCTATAAATATCTCCTTTCATCCAGCCTTCCTGTCTTCTTATTGAAACAAGTGAACAATCCTCAGGAAGTCTTCATAAGCAGGTACTTCCACAAATCATGGTCTTAATGATCTTTGTGTGGGAAAGCCCCATCATGACCAAATCTCCAACTGATAAGAGACATCAGTATCTTGTCCAAGCTTCTTTCTCCATGTCAGTAATGATGGCCATCATAAGAAACTTCATTTTGCAAAGCCAAGCTCAGTTTCCAAGAGTGTCATCTAATTTACGGGGCTATCTCAGAAGTGAAAACAACAATTTTAGATGCTATCAATATTACCTTTCCATTTATTGATAATAACTTTACCCTCAATGTTTTCAGCAGATGTAAACAATACCTATTCTTCCTCCCCTACCTCTTTACCCCCTTTTTCTCCTTTTGATTTTATTTCACGGAGGCCAGACTATGACATATGATCCTCTGGAGCTGGAGTTACAGGAAGCTCGAAGCACTCAATGGGTGTAGGGACTAGGAACAAAACTTGAGTCCTCCAGTAGAGTAGCAAGCACTCTTGATCACTGTGCCCTCTCCCCCCTTATCTAATTTTTAACATATTATTTGTACATATGCTTTGGTGCTTACATATTATAATAACTGGCGAAATCTAAATATTAGTAACAGAGAATTTTTTCCCCTAAAATGAAAAACTTTACTCAATGTTAAGGCAGTTAAGCAATAACTAACAGTTTTAACAGTAAATACCTCCTCCACTTAAGGTAAAAAAAAAATAACCATAGTACTTTAAACACATTTTTAGTTTCATATCAGATTACCTCCATAAGTAAAATTCCTTGCAAAGTATATATGTAATTTTCTAAATATATGAGGAATTTTGTCCTCTTGAGATGACAGATTTTTACCCTCTTAGGTACATACATCTAGGTGTATTTGATTTTCTGTATAATAAAAAGAATTATTCTCCATGTATCTTCTTCCAATAGACCTCTAACCATAATCTGTAACCACAGATATTAAAGCATCCAGCACCCACTTTCCTGAGGCCATGTTTTAGTCTTTCTAGGTCCTATTCTCTGGGAATATTATCACTATTATTTCTTATTATTCTCAGGGTATATTAGTTTGTTTTAGACAAATATTCTCATGGAAAAACCTTGATTATTGATTATATCATTAAAACTTGGGGATAACAATTGATTATAGTATTTTAAAGTATTTCTTCAATAGATTATAGTGCAGTATAATATCACAGTAAGATGTGATCATGCTTTAGGGGTAGTCCATAATGATTCGTATTGACATTAGAGTAAATTAGAATTATGAATGTCTTTTCCTATGATCACTCTACAGTGCAGATTCTATAGATTCACAATATAATTTCTCATGCTCATTGTCGAAGTTAATTCTTTAATCTGGAAAGAGGATATCTAGGCACTTTCAATTGGAAAGTTACATGTTATTCACATACAATTCAGCAATTCTAGGTGTTTCACATATTAATGTATTAAGATATTAACTTGATTACAAGTATAATTTAAGAGTGCTTTATGTTTCCCTAAAGTTGTTTTTATATCTACTCCTACTAATAGGAGTTGAAAGCGAAGTTATTATGACTTGAAAGAACAGTGAAGATTTTGCTTTAGTAGGTTCTGTAACAGTTAACTCTTTCAGATGGTCCCTACCTCCATGGTTTCTCTAGGAGTCTAGCTTACAATTTTCTATAATATTGACTTTTGCAACATTTTAATTACTTATACATATATGTATGTATAATAAACGGGCATAGGGAATGTGCATAGGGAAGATTTTAAATTCTGTTTCCAAACCTACTTTATTGATCAGCATTTCTCAAATGCTTCATCTAGTTGTTGCCATTATCCAGGGTAACAACTTAATATATTCTGGATGTATTGTATAACAGATTTTCCTGTGGCATATTTTCTGTAGATTTTCTGTAGATACTACATTACATATTTTCATCTTGTCTCCTTTATTGTTTACCACATTCCCACATTCCCACATTCCAACTGCTGTTCGTATTTGAACCCACCGTTGTGTAGTATTCCAAAGTAGGACATATCATATCTCTTGTGTAGCGAATCAACATTTTGATACTTTCTAGCTTTTTGATGTCATGAACAATGTATTGTATACATTTAAAAACATGTAGCTTATGTAATCTCATGTATACATTTGGGGATGAGAATATAACTTAGAATGGGATTATTGGTAAATTGAATCCCTTCTAATACTTTGAATTTCTATGGCATGTTTCATTTGCTATAACAAAATAAAAGGAATATAACTCCCCATCTTCTTTTGTGTATGACTTATTTCAATTGTAATATCTTGTTGAGATTGATTCAAGTTGCTATAAAGAGTTTTAATGCCCTAAAGCCCTCCATTGCTACAGAATGATATAGAAATGATCTGGCTAGATGAACTGTAAGACCTTTTTGAGTTCTGGAAGTCAGTGAAAAGCTTTCTCCATTGTTTTGCAACAATTAAAATTCAGGAATACTGACCTGAATCAGTTGCCATGACAACATAACAATACTGGGAATGACAGTTTTGATGTGTAATCCAGTGAGAGCATTGACATTGCATGTCTTGTTGGGGAACATTTTATGTACCAGCATTATGTAAGGTTAGAACCAGTGTTTCAGCTTAGGATGCCCTTGCTGACATCTGAGTTCTCCCACATCCTGCATTCTTCCCGGGTGACTTACTAAGTTGGATTACACACATTGCAATTTAAAAAAAATGATAAACAGGATTAAAGTAAAACTATATTCAAAACTCCTTCTTACTTTTGTTTGGCAATATATATTTGTAGTATTTAGGAACAATCTACAGGGTCAGGTAGACTAGTATTCAAATTCTAGTTCTTATTTCCTTCTTGTAAGGCCATTGGCAATTGATGAAATCAAGCCTACGTTTCCCCATCTGGGAATGAGATAAGAACAGCTACCTTCCAGGTTATTATGAGGGACTGGAGAGATAATTCATGTGAAGTTATTAGAGTTTCCGGAACAGGGATTGTGCATAGCCCAAGCTGGTCATGAGTGGTGGTGTCTCTCTATCAAGACAGTCATTCTATCCTCCTGAAATTGTAATTTCTAAAAGAGGGTTCATCTCTATGCTAGTCCTGCTTTCTCACATTTTGTGGGAAAGGTTGGTGTAAGCACTGAGTAGTGGGCAGCCAAATGGTGTTAAAGCAATGCTATGGAGAGAGAACATTCTAGAGAGAATGGAGTAGAGCAATAGAATGAACAGGATGAACAATGGCCTGAGATTAAAAGCTATAGATCTTTATAATTTCTCTCATGGGAAGACATTTCAGGATTTTGAATGTGTCATTAAATTTCCTTGGGAAAGCAAAATTGCTAAATGGTTTAGAGTACAGATTTTATTTACTTTTTTCCACTCAAGCCATATTTTATCACTTAAACTCAAGTTTCTCAATCTCTTCCAAAGGAAATTTCCTCTTAAGAAAATGAGTTAGGTTTCAGCCTTTTCTTTTTCTTTATTTATTTTCTTTCCTTCCTTCCTTCCTTCCTTCCTTCCTTCCTTCCTTCCTTCCTTCCTTCCTTCCTTCCTTTCTTTCTTTCTTTCAAGACAGGGTTTCTTTGTGTTGCCTTGGCTGTCCTGGAGCTCACTCTGTAAACCAAGCTGTCCTCAAACTCACAAGAGTTCTACCTGCCTTTGCCTCCCAAGTACTGAATTAAATGTGTGTGCCACCACCACCCATCTAGGTATCAGTCTTAATATTGCTATTAAAATGTGCATGAGATCTCAGAGAGTTTATTTAAATTCTTTGATTTTTGACTTCTTGATTTTAAAAATGGATTTCTATGGGTTGGTTAAATAAGAACATTTTAATGTTCTGATCCAGAATAATCCATTAACAAAAGTTCTGTATTAATGGTATAGTAGACATAATGGTATTTAACTCTTTAGGTTGTTGGAAATATTCATATTAGATGAGATAGCCTAAGTGGCTGGGACACATCCTTAAGATACCTCACGTGCTACTGCTAAACATTGTGATTTATGAAAACACAGCTTGGATAAGATGTGATAAGGAGATGCAAGGAAAAGACAAGTTACCCAATACTGAATTAATAGGGTCCTCACTTCTTCAATGACAGAATAAGAAAACAAAAATGGGAAAGGCTGAAATTACAAAGTCCAGAAAATAAAAAAATATACTTTATGTTCTGCAACAGAAAAAATCAAATGAGAATTTTCAAATCAGACAATAAAAAATTATAAAAAATGGTAGGGATAATAATATCAATTAAATATGTTTGCATGAAAAAAACTGTTCTTTATGAGATAGAGCCCTTGCTCTATGCAGTTTGTATTCTCTATAGAAAATCAAACACTAAAGAAGTAAGCATATTCATTTAAAGGGACTCAATACGGTGATTGATCTACAGAGATAGGAAGACAAACAACACAATAGAAAATTAATAGTCTGAGAAATGAAGAATAGAGATTCTGATTTAGATTTCTTACAATAGAAATCCCTGAAAAGCTAACAGTTATGTTGAACTATTTATAATGAGATGGAACCAGGCATTGACAAAATCATGTTTTCTGAGCAGATGGAGCACCTGGCATATGGTGGTGAAGTAGAAAGAGCTCCACATGTTAGAGCAGTGCTGATGGTTCTAGGCTACAATAAATGAGGCTTTGAAAGAATAACACAATTCAATATTGGTAGGAATCATGAGCACCGGTGAGACACAGCTAGAGTTTGAATCAAAATCCACTTGTGAGGTTTAATGGAAAATAAGAAAGTAAAAGTCTATAAATATATGACCTAATTGCTCTGGTGTATATTTTTCAGATTAGTCATTTCATGTTATTATATGAAAATTTGCGCCCAAAAGCGGGCGGCTGTGGCAGGAAACTTCTGCATGGGACACTAGGATTCCATAGACAGGCAGCTCCGGGAGACAATCCTCTCTCTCCCGGGAATGCAGAAAAGCTCATAGCAGGGGCAACGCGTCCCCAGAGCTCACTGACTCTGCCC
>CM052715.1:30234492-30271054 GCA_028551405.1 Uromys caudimaculatus
GGCGGGGAGGGGGAGGGGACACGGGGTTTCCAAAGAAAAGGGGAATCATCGGAAATGTAAATAAAATATAAAAAAAAAATTAAATAAAAGAATGAAAAAGGAAAAAAAAATTTTGCTTGATTGTAGTATCTAAATAGAATCAAGGAACTAAGGGAAAGACCAGAGTAATATGAGTAGCAAGACAGAAGTAGCTCCCTTCAGTGGGTTGGGTAGCAGTGGAGAAAGTCATTGGATTTTTTAGAGACAGAATTTGTAGGATTTATTGTAAGAGTGAACTCTAGAAATCAGGAGTTCTAAGATATTGGCCTGGAAATTCAAATTTCAGTTATAGCCACTTTCTAGAATAGGCTAAAGTGATTGAGGTTGGGACTAGAGAGTTGAGGTGCTCCAGCCTTAGTAGCTGCATCATTATTAATTTATAGGTAATTGTAGTACCACACCTAAGATATTATTTTGTTTAATGTAAAATACTGAAATTACACTTATTTTTATCTCATTAGTATAAAGAACAAAATGCTAGGATGGGGATTATCGCATTTGCAATGTCTACATAAGTTGAATGCCTGAATAATCATTCCTGAACAATTCAAATATCCAATAAATATCTGACATAATGCCCAACATGATTAATCAAGAGAGAAATTAAAACCAAGATCATAACAACAAATGAACTTTGCTTCATTTAGAATGTCTATTATCACTATTATTAACAAATATTAACTAATAATTTTAAGACTTTACTGCTGTCAGTGCAAAATATAAAGAATTCTCATTCACCATTAGTAAAAATGTAAATTACTACAGTCATTATAGAAAACAGCATGAAATTTCCTCAAAAGTATAGAAATATAATAACCGTTATATCCAGAAATCAGTTATTTTGACATACAACCAAGTGAATGGTAATTACTCTATTGAAGCAAATATTGCATATTTACCCAAGGACTATTTTGAAAATTCAAAATTTTAGAATGAACCTAGATGACTATTGGTAGAAAATTAAACAAAGAAAATGTGGTAAATGCATGCAATGAAATATTATTCCGCCATAAAAGTATTATGTTATTTGAAGAAACATAGCTAGAACCAGAAGACAGTGGGTTAAGAGAACCATATTCCACACAAAAAGACAAATGCCTTTTTGTATGAGGAAGCAAGAGTTGATCTCAAAGAAGTAGATAATAGCATAGTGGTTACCAGAATCTAGGAAGAATGTTGGGGGCAGAAGAATGGTAAGATGATAATGAGAGCAGCTGTGGGAAAGGGTACTGGGACAGCACATGGGGAAAGGAATTAGTGGAAGTAAAGATAGTTATATACAAAGGATAACTTCTAGTGTTTTATATCATAATACACAGACTAAAATTGATACCGGGTTGTTGAATATTTTAAAAACATTATGTTCCTAATGTAAATAAATGATATCTGGGAGATGGCACAGTGCATGAATTACTTCCCAATCATAAAGACCTGCATTCATATATCTAGCACTAGTGTAAAAGTTGGACATCACAACCTAAACAACTGTAATCCCAACACTAGGGAGGTGGATACAGAAAAATTCTTAATGTGCATTGGTCAAATAACCTCACCTGACTGAGCTGAGCATTGGCGGTGCATGCCTTTGAGGGCAGCCTTATCTACAGAGAAAGTTTCAAGACAGTCAGGGCTACAAGAGAAACCCTATCTCAAAACAAACAAACAAACAAACAAACAACAAAAGTTCTCAACAAAAAGCAAAAACAAACAAAAAGCACACAAACAAAAGACAAACAAAAAACTCCCCAAACAAACAACAACAACAACAAACTTCACTTGACTCATGAGCTCTAGGTACAAAGAGACCTTGTCCCTTGCCTCAAAAATCAAGACAGAGAGCAGCTGAGGCACGTTGAAGTATGCATGGGCTATTGAATGAAATTAAAGAATTATAATATCTAATACACATTGAGACCTTAATACAGAAGGACAATGTGTATGTATTAATCTATTTTATTATGATTTGTTTAATCATAAGATAGCAACTCTGAAACTTATGAGCAATTGGAGATAAGAAGTAATATAACTTACCTACATTTACAGATGCAGAGCTAATAAGAACTAGGAAATGTTTCTCATCACCATGGTCTTCTGATCTTCAACAAGTCATGTGAGCTTTCGTCACAAAAATGAAAAAGTATGGGACTACATACGTGGTTCAACCACCCAGAATTGTAGTAGTCATGAGAAAATACAAACAGGCTACATAATACAATGTCTTGCTCAAGGATAATATGATTTGGACTTGGTCGAAGCCTTGAGAAAAAAACCTTCCCTGATCTTTTTTTTCTGTAAAGGTGGCCAGTTATAGTCACTCATCACCATTATTAACAAGTATTGGGAATTTCTATGTATCATGTCCATATTTAGTATTTGGCACAATCTTTGTATAAGCCTTATCTTCTCACAGATGGAACAGGCTAAGTCAAATTCACAGGATCCAGTAAGCATGAAATGCCTAAAACTGGATTTGAAGTTTGCCTGCATCTAGCCTCAAACTCCCAAGTTTTCTTCAGTGACAACTGAGAGCAATGCACAGCCAGTGTTGAGGGTAAAGGGCTTATTTGCATGTATTCCAATGATCACATTATGTGGGCTTTGAAAAATGGAGAGAAACACACAACAAAAATTCTTAGCTAAGGAAAGCTTTTGGAAGATATTTTGAAGGTAATAGAGAATGCAGGAGCCTGTAGATATGAAAGTATGCTGTAAAATGTTCCCTGGGCATGACATGGCTGTTTCACACATAGAGCAGCCACCTGCACAAGATCACACGTACATGACCAAGCAGGAGGGAGGAGGGGCTCCCAAAGCCTACTCCAAGCGCAGATGCTATTGTAAGTTGGTGATTACCATCAACTTCCTGAAGTTTTCTGGTGGGTTGTCCATTTCCTCATGGGTTGTCCCATACTCATCCTTAGATGGTCAGGATTAACTGGACTCATTGGATGCATGGGTTATGAACATGAATAGAAGATAGAACATTGGGAAGGAGATGTGTTGGAGGAGAAAATGAGGGAGTTTGAAGGAAGAGAGGTTGATATGATCAAAATGTACTACATGAATGTATGAAAATTTCAAAATACAAAGAAAAGTATAAAAATATCAGATTACTCTTAATTTTAAAGGAAAAACACAAAAATAATCCCTTTAAAAGGTGACTGGAAGAGATATCATTTACTGAGAATACTGAATCTTAGGAATATTCATGCTTTGCCTTATTAATACAGCAACTTTAAAGTCCTATAATAGAGGAGTAGATATTTTCAGGGCTGATCGATGTTGGAGCCAAGATCCAGGCCCTGAGCTGTAATTTTAATGCTTTTGCTTTGTTATGTATGTATGTATGTATGTATGTATGTATGTATGTATGTATGTATGTATGTATGAATGTATGTATGTATTTATTTATTTTCACTCCAGATTTTATTAACCCCCACCCCGGTCCACCCTCAGACTGTTCCACATCCCATACCTCCTTCTCACCCCCTGTCTCCACAAGGATGTCCCCACCCCCCACCCCGTCTGACCTCTAAACTCCCCGGGGCCTCCAGTCTCTTTAGAGTTAGATGCATCATCTCTGATGGAACATAGACCCGGCAGTCCTCGGCTGTGTATGTGTTGGGGGCCTCATATCAGCTGGTGTATGCTGCCTGGTTGGTGGTCCAGTGTCTGAGAGATCTCTGGAGCCCAGATTAATTGAGACTGTTGATCCTCCTACAGGGTCACCCTTCTCAACTTCTTCCAGCTTTTCCCTAATTCAACCACAGGGGTCAGCAGCTTCTGTCCATTGGTTAGGTGCAAATATCTGCATCTCTTTCTGCTGCTTTTTGGGCCTTCTGGAGTGCGGTCATGCTAGGTCCCTATTTGTGAGCACTCCATAGCCTTAATAATAGTGTCAGGCCTTGGGACCCCCTTGAGCTGGATCCCACTCTGGGCCTGTCACTGAACCTTCTCTTCCTCAGGGTCCTCTTCATTTCCATGTCTGTAGTTCTTTCAGACAGGAACAGGGTCGTTTTGATTTGCATTTCTCTGATCACTAAGGATTTTGAACATTTCTTTAGGTGCTTCTCAGCCATTTGAGATTCCTCTGTTATGAATTCTCAGTTTAGTTCTATACCCCATTTTTTGGTTGTGTTGTTTGGTTTCTTGGTGGTTAGCTTCTTGAGTTCTTTATATATTTTGGATATTAGCCCTCTAGCAGATGTGCGGTTAGTGAAGATTTTTTTCTCAATCTGTAATTTGCTGATTTGTCCTATTGCCTATGTCCTTTGTCTTACAGAAGCTTTTGCTTTGTTTTAATGCTTTAACATTACAGGAACGTAATCTGACAACACTTGAAATTGAGAATGCTGAAGGCAGGGCAATGAGTTACCCTTAAGTAAAAAGACTCAAAATAAATCCAATATTCATAGGAGAATATAGAGAAATGGGTACACTATCTGGTTGGCATTTTTTTGTTTTCTTTAAAAATTTCATTTCTCCTTTCTCTCTCTCTCTCTCTCTCTCTCTCTCTCTCTCTCTCTCTCTCTCTCTCTCTCTCTCTCCTTCTCTCTCTCTCTCTGGCAAAAGCCACAGATGATTCATTATTGTGTGGGGGTGTGATACATAGTACATGTACCTGTGTGTATATGTGTTCTATATGTGAGAATGGTGTGTGAATATGAAATGAATGTACTTGTTAAGTACTTAGAGATGAAATTATATATGAATAAAATTTATAGCTTCAATTTGATCCTGAGACATAGAACAAATTTAAATGAAATGTGGCAAGAAAATGGATGTTAAGTTAAAAGTAATTAATACTTAGAAAGGAAAAGGAATACAGAATATTTGTGATTTAGCCTTCACTGTGAGATTTATTGGAGATTTTATTTTGTAATAAACTCCCAGCATCTAAATGCAAGCAAAAATATTCACTACACAATGTAAGTATATGAGTGTTTAATGTGTTTTATAATGTCTAATTCTGACACAAGTAATGAAGATGACTTTCTATCTGAGCCATAAAATAGTCATAATTTTAAACACATTTTAAGCAAACTGAAATTTTAACTAAAAAACACTTGGAGACTGAAAGAATGAGGTTTTGTTATTATTGCATATTCACTGGTCATTGTAGCTAGATAAACTTGCAAAATAGCGATTCCATCCTGTTAGAGGTACAACTAAGAAGAGAATGAACAATTCATTTAAACACTAAAATTATTTATCAAGTGAGTAATCTGAGTTTGAAAAGTACGTGCAAGAGGATGTCAAGGATAGTGTGGCCCTCGATGCTAGGAGGACAGAATGGGTCCTTGTAACATAGATCTCTGCATCCTCTCAGTTTTAAGGCATTATAACATAGATCTCTGCATCTTCTCAGCTTTATGGCAGTAGGCAAATTGTTTGATTGCTATTGCAATCCTATAACATAACAAAATGATGGAATCGGCTACTGTAACACTCAGATTTTACAGCTATAGAATCCAGAACACAGAGAGAATAACTGCTAAATTTTGGGTTTTTAAAATAATGTAGTCAGTGCTTAATTCTAAATGCATATGGTTTTCAGACCACATTATCTTACTTTCTCTCCCTACCCCCTTTTCTCTATGTCCTTATCTCCTTGGAAAGCTATTAAATAGGTAGATTGCCCCATCTTTATACTGCTGTTTTTATCCAAAGACTTTGATTAGAAGTAGCAGCTGTCTGGCTTAGTAGCTTGTTAAACAAAGCTGGGGAGGAAACACACGATTAAGTGAAGCTAAATGGATATGGGTGCTTCTGAAGAAAATGACACTGACCCCTCCAATTCTAAGGCAACCTGTAAGAGGAATCATACCTCTTGCGATCCCCATTATAATTTTGACTTAGAAACTTTTATTGAAAGCAAGTGTTAATTTTACTTGGTTTTTAAAATGGTATAGTTGGGATCAGAAGGAAAGGGAGAAAAAATCATTTACTCAAATGGATTTGCCAATTTTGAGCCAATTTTCATTCCTCTTTATTTCTCTCTTGATTTCATGATACAGTTTCCATCATTTGTCTTTATTCTGAAGCCATGCTGCTGGCTAGGGGAGAAGGTGGCCGTAAAAGTATGAACCCTTCCCATTGCATTGTAAGCTTTGTGCAATCTTCACATCAGGAGAGTTCTTCTCCTTTTCTTACAAAATGGGAACTATATTCCATTTCTCATCTATTTTCCACAAAGGAAAAAGTAAAACAATGAGTTATTATTAAATATAAGTTAAATATATTGTCAAGTTTTGAAAAGAATAGATTGCTACTGTTTTCAGTTAGTGATGTGGGATAGATACTGAACACTTTAGTGTCCCTGGAATCTGAAAATTGCTGCTTCTGAAGTAGAGAGTGATGAATACAACTGCTGGCCACCCTTAGGAAGAGTCTGTCTATCTTGACTAGACTAATAGAAACCCTTCCACAGACATGGCCAGACATTTGTCTTCTAGAAGATTCTAGATCTGGTCAAGTTAAAAGTAAGCATTATAATGGGCCCCTAGAAATGTAAATCTCGAAGCAAGTATGATGGCATGATTTTGTTGGCACATTCCTCTAAACTTGAGTTCTGTGCTACTTTATGTTTTTGAGATTTGGAGTAAGTTAGTTCACGCATCAGAGTCTATGTTTCTAATTTTAACATGGAGATGGTACTACTGCGTAGTCTTACTGTGAACCCTAAGCCATATGGTAGCTGTAACACATTTCTTTCTATGTTCTAAAGAGATTTTCTCCAAGCAACTGATCAGAGTAGGAATGCTTTATGAGACAACACGTGACAATAACATAAAATGGAGCCCAGGGAGGTGTTCATACAGCCACACAATGGAATATTATTTGACCATCAAATAAGGAAATCCTGCTATGCTATGACATAAATGAAGTTTGAAGACACTATAGTAAGTGAAAAAAAGCTAATTGTGAAAAAACCCAGTTGGACTTCATTTACATGAAGTCTGTAGAGTAACGGAACTGACAGACAGAAAGAATATCAGTTTCCAGTTCTGAAACACAGGGAAGTAGAGATTGCTATTTACCAGGGGTAAAGTTCTAACCAGAAAAGTTGAAACTATAGACTCTCCTATATCAATAGACGTATGAAGAACAACCCTTCCCACACACATGCTTGGTGATGGGTGGGTCTCCGGTTACATGCTTCGGATCATAATAAGAAGGAAACATAGAAGGGTCCTAAAGAAATTCTACAAAGGCTCTGGTTTGAAATCAGTATCAGACAAAGCAATCAGGTCAATAACCGACCCAGAATATTCTGAAAGTCCTAGAGACAGAATTTTTAGAAATTCTGATATTTTGATATTTCATTGTAATATGTGCATAACCATGAAAGAAGAACTCATATATACTAGGCTGTTCTCTTATTTGATGCTTGGCAATTTTACGATTTTGAATTTTGTATCTTGTAACAGAGTGTTTTCTTTAAACTGAATACTGATTGAGAAGGCCTTCCTTCATCTCTGTGAAATATGGACTCTCTTGCTACCAATTTTCTTTTAGTGATACATTTAGTTTTATTTCTTTTGCCATTGACTCTATGCTTGTTTCCCCTATTTTACACTCTCAAATTTTAGCACTGCAATTGTTTAGTGAAAATAATATCCATAACCCTTATTTTGCAAATGTCTTTTTGCATACCTGAGGCCATTTACTGGCTCTGCCACCTCAAGACCAATGAAAAGCCCACAGCTTCTCTTTCATTAAATAAATCAAATGGCACAACTTCCTGCAGACATGGCAGGCATTATGGAAGTTAGCTTTTTTATTGCTCTTGTTTTTTGAGATTGAAGAGGATTTGTTTTTTCTATGTGTAATCAATAGGAAATCTCTGACAGAGAGGCTATGGGCTTTGTCCTAAAGCCATGGCTTGAAAGTGGTATCCAAGCAATTGTATCTAGTTAATCATATCTGGATATTTTGAAATGTTTCTTCTATATTAAGTATCAACAGTCTGGCAATCAGCTTTGTTAAGAAAAACTAGCCTGTGCTGAAACTTTCTTTGAGAGGGGCCGTTTTGTTTTTGTTGTTACATTTGTGAAAGTAATTGTTATCATCCCAGAATGTTTGTGTAGATAAAGAGAGATGGGCATAGGTGGATATAGGTATATAAATATATGCCTACAAGTAAAACACATCTCTCTCTGTCTCTGTCTCTCTCTGTGTCTGTGCGTGTCTGTGTGTGTGCGTGTGTGTCTGTGTGTGTGTGTGTGCGTGTGTGTCTCTGTGTGTGTGTGTGTGTGTGTGTGTGTTTGTGGCCAGGGGATTGACTCCAAGATTGTTGATAAGCAAACGACCTACACTTCTGATAGAATTTTTATGTACTTTCCTTTAATAACTTATTTTTGGAAACTTGGACAAATTTTAATGACATGTTACTATTTATTATATCCAAACAGTATTTTTTCATTAATTATGTTTTTAATATGTCAGGTTGCACTTCAATTTGGCATAATAAATTACAGTTGCATTCATCAAATATCCAAAGTAGAAAAGTAAATGAGGATACTTATTTAAACATAATATTGACCCCAGGTAGGTCTTCTGTAAAGAAGAGGTTAGATGTTGGTGAATTCTGTTTAGGAGAGACAGTAGAAGCAAGTCAGGCTCAGAGCAGAGTCTAGGTGCAGTGTCCTCTTTGGACAAGGTCCATTTTCAAGTTCTATAATCATTTCCATCCATCTTGCTGGGAATAAACTAAACACCGTAATATCACTCTTCCTGAAAATATCACCCCCAACTTCACCTAGATATCCAGAGAGAAATCCAGAGGTATTTTGCCTCATAAAACATTGGTCAAATTTCACTTTTCCTGAAGTTCCAGTCTTCATCTCTCACCTGATTGTGTATTTCATCTGTGGAATTTCCTACTGGGTTTATCTTTCTGCAGTTACAAACTAATGTTTGAAGATCATCCATACTGAAAATATGATTTATCTACCTTATCGCATCACAGGTTTTCCCTGAAGACAAGATTCTTGATTCATCTCCAGTACGTTCCACAGAGCTGTGAAACTGATGTTCAGTTTGTCTGAACCAAGGAATGGATAAGCAGTTGTGATAGAGCTACAGATGATGAAAGCAGCTGCCTTCAGACATGAAGGAATGAGTAGCACGTCTAGACAACATGGTCCACAGGAAAAGATACGCTTCTCTAACAAGTGAGGCCTGGGGCAAGTTATCACAGCCTCAGAGGCTTATGATCTAGGAACTACAGTAGAAGTATCCACATTTGGCATCCTTGAGATCTGATGTTTTCTTTCTTTATTTCCATCAATAAATTAAAGCTAATTCTGGTTGAAAAGCACACAGCATGGGTTCTGAGTCTCTCTATTGGCCCTTAGAACTGGGTTATTCCTTGCTGAGCATACATTGTACAAACATATATTGTATACCCAATAGAATACTTAACAACATCTCAGGTCATTTGATAGCACCCCTAAGTACAAAAACCAAAATATCTGCATACACTGCCAAATGGCTTTTAGGAGCAAAACAGCCTCCTAGTGGCAGCTACTGGAAACAGAAAAGCTAATAAAAACTTTACATTTAATCCACTAATGACTTTAGTAATCTAGAGCCAAACTCCGCATTAAATGGTGTACACAAAACTAAGTATGTTCTATGGAATATAAAAATGATAAAATGACAATTTTCTAAACCACTCATAAGTGTGTTGGAAAAAAATGACAGGGCCTGAAGAGGTGGCTTAGCAAGCAGTTGAGGACACTGGATGCTCTTTCCAGAGACCTAGGTTTTATTCCTGGCACTCACATGGAAACTTACAACACCTGTATCTCTAGTTCTAAGATATCTGATGCTTTCTTCTGGCTTCTGAGAGTGCCACATACATTCAGATGGAAACATTTACACAGAGCCAATAAAAATAAAAACCTTTAAAGAAAAAAAGATATACACAGGACTGGGAACTGGAAAAGTTGGAACTTCTGGCCCCATCTGCTTTCTATCCACTTGTCCTAGAATCAATATCTTCCACCT
The DNA here is from genome assembly GCA_028551405.1 of Uromys caudimaculatus. Classification (NCBI taxonomy): domain Eukaryota; kingdom Metazoa; phylum Chordata; class Mammalia; order Rodentia; family Muridae; genus Uromys; species Uromys caudimaculatus. Next base: position 30,244,546 of record CM052715.1, read on the forward strand.
GATAGTGACTGGGAAAAGAAAAAGATTATCAATGTATTCAAATATACTAAGGTTCTTACCAGCTTAAGTCCTGTTTGTGAACCTATGGTTCTTTGGACAATAAACTTTAAAGAATTTCTTCTAAAGAATCTAACAAAATTCTATGTTAAAGAGTGCCAAATGTGCTTTCTTATCCAAGTCTAACCTCAATGGCTTTCCTTCTTTCTTGTTTTCTGAAACACAAATGTCTCCCTGAACCATCCTAACTGATGAATGAGAAACACAGAGAAGGAGTAATATTGCAAGAGCACTTTATTTGCCCTAAAATGTCACTAACTTTTTTCTTGGAAGCAGGGCAGGTACAGACTACACTACACTAGTATTGTGACACTTTTTTTTTTTTAACTCAAAATGTCAGTAAAGTGAGCAAGGGCTCTAGCATGAGGTTCTATGAGAACTGCAGTCCTTGGGCCTCTGCACTTGCCTCTCTTCCCAGAAAACGGATGTCAGAGGATACTCAGCATTTCCGCCACAAGTAGGATGTAACTGCGTCATTGCATCATGACACTAAAATGAGAGATTACTTGGCCTCCCAAGATTGTTTTCCACACACCAGCTAATTAGGCAACAGGACACCAGGGTGGAGTGATACTGGTTGTCTCCACACCCACAGTGGATTTGGCCTGCTGCCGGTGGCTGCAAACCACCCTCAGCTCAGAGCAGGGCCATTTTCTGCAGCCACGCCCAGACACAGCAGCACATTGTAATTTTAAAAGCTCATTTTAATTTAAAAATATGTATATTAGTTAATCTAGATGTGAAAAAGAAAGTATTAGCTTCTTCTCACTTTAACTAATCCCTCTCTTTACCCCTTTCTTTCTTTCCTTCTCTCTCTGTCTTTTCTTTTTTTCTTTCTAGACTTAGAACTTGCCTTACTTTTATAAAAGAATATGGCTTTAAATATACAATAAACATACCTAAAGATCACATGCCATTAGTAAGGACCTGTGTTTTCAAAATCCTATCCACCCCCCCATACTGTAATGTTCCAGTCAAAGAAGTCATCATTTAATTCAATATGCTATTAGTACTACTATGTTCTAGATACTATGCTTTTGAAAGCAGTATGTCCTTTACATTGACTAGTAGTCACAAAAACAGATTAATTTATCTAACTTCTCTTTGTCTTATTCCCATTCTAAGGTACCTCACCTCATGAGCAATCTGGGAATTGATTCTGTGCTGACAGACTCACATCAGCCAACAGTGAAGGCAAGAATTCAAAGACAGACTTCCTAGTTATCATACCAATTCGATTTTGGCTGCATCCATGACCTTGCTGGTGACTTAACTGAGAACAAACACTAAGGACATTTTGCCTCCAGTTTGAGAACTTAACATACGATTTGTTAAACAAGGGGAAATGTTTGAAGATTTCAGAGCTTAGAGTGAGTTGTTTTTCACAGACAGAATGACCTGTCAGTCTATTCAGCCATGTGTGACTATTGTTCATTGAAAGTGACCCAGTTCCCTACAAAGGTTTCGCCATCTGGAAAATATAAGCTGTCCAAGGGAAGGGGCATTGATGAGCAAATGACTCCAACGCTCTGGAGACTATGAGTTTGCTTCCTTAAGCAAGCACTAATTTTGATACTTCCCAGTTATATTCCTCAAAGAGACCTAGAAGTAGATTTTCTATTTTGATCTCAATGCAGTATAAGCAAATAGACTTTTAATAACAGGTAAGGTTGACCATATCCCATCCTTCTAACTATGACCTAAAGTCTTCACATGACTTAACTCTCTTAATCCTTGGTACAGTCATTATTAACAATTCTCCATTTAATCATGACAAAACAGGCTGACATGGAGACTCCAAGTAAATTATCCAGTGGTCATGTGACAAAGACATTAGTTAGGATTGCTCCAGAGCTCACTTCCAACTGGATCTCAAGTGGACATTTGCAGTTACCCATGCTAATAATATCAACTGCTACGGTGTTCTCCCACCATCCTCACAATGTGCTTAGCAATTTTGACAAGTGAAAAGTTCTGTAATCATTGATCACTTAGATAAAGATGTTTCCAACACAGCATTTATAAAAGTCATTTGTCTTCTATGTGTAGGTTGGGGAACCAATCTCCATCAGGCATTGAAGGACATACTAGCAGAGGGTGAATCAGGAAATCTAAAAAAATCTGGAGAATCTGGAGCAAGATATATCTATAGCTACCTTCATATCATCATCTGTCATATCTAAAATCATATCAATAATCTATATACCTACTTATCTATTTATTTATTTATTCATAAAATCAATATATTTAATTTACATATATAATATATAAATATATATAATTTATCTGTGTATGTATTTATATTTATCTATCAATTGTCTATCAATTATCTATATCTACAATATATTCATAATATTTGCTATCCATATGTAATATCTGTTATCTTTCTCCAAAGAATCTTGCCTAATACTGGGGAAACAGAACTCAATGCATTTAAATATCTTATGAAATACCCCAAATACCTAGTTAATTTAACATTTCTAGTCTCAAAAATAATATTCATGTCATATAATAATCTTACCAAACAAATGTAGGAAGAGAAACATAAAATATAGAAGTAAATATATGAACCAAAGGTGAGAAATATTTCGATCTTTAGAAGGGGAGGAATTTATTTCTATATTATATACCTTAGTATATAATACATAAACTCTTTAAAAAACAATCTAATCCTAAATGTACTTTTTTCTATAGTAAACATTGTTACAATATTTTTATGAAAGCAGATTTTGCACTTGGACTGAGTTGTAACACACTTGTGTAACAACCACTGCAATCCAGATGGATAGTAGTTCCATCACCCCAAATGATCCCAAGCATCCTCTTCCTCTGACCTCCAGTATGACTATCACTGACATAGTAATTGTCCCTAAATTATTTTCATTTTGAACTGTAACATAAATGGAACCACACAACGTTTTATGTCTTGCTTCTCACAGAATAACGATATTGAGGCTTATCCATGTTGTAGCAGGTTTGGAAGTTCATTTATTCTTGTTCTTCAGTAGCAATCCATTGAAGAGATGTAGTATTGTTTATCTACCCATTTATCAGCTCACATAAAAGTGAACTTTCTCAGGTTTTAGTGATAATGAATAATGTTGTGGTACGGTTAGGGTTAGGGTTAGGGTTAGGGTTAGGGTTAGGGTTAGGGTTAGGGTTAGGGTTAGGGCCTTGACTCACTTGGACTTGGGCTTTGTGCAGGGTAATAAATATGTGTCAATTTGCATTCTTCTATATGCAAACAGCAAGTTAGACCAACACCATTTGTTGAAGATGATTTCTTTTTTCTACAGTATGGTTTTGACTTCTTTGTCAAAGATCAAGGGTCCATAGGTGTGTGGGTTTATTTCTGGTTCTTAAATTCTATTCCATTGATCAACCTGTCTGTCTCTGTACCAATACCATGCAGTTTTTATCATGATTGCTCTGTAGTGCAGCTTGAAGTCAGGGATGGTGATTTCCCCAGAAGTTCTTTTATAGTTCAGAATTGTTTTGGCTACCGTGGGAATTTTTTCCACATGAAGTTGAGAATTGCTCAAATTCCATGTCTGTGAAGGAATGTGTTTGAATTTTAATGGGGATTGCATTGAATCTGTAGATTGCTTTTGGTAAGATGACCATTTTCATTGTGTTAATCCTGCTGATCCATGACCATGGGAAATCTTTCCATCTTCTGAGGTCTACTTTGATTTCTTTCTTCAAGGACTTGAAGTTTTTGCCATACAGATCTTTCACTTGCTTGGTTAGATTTACACCAAGATATTTTATATCATTTGTAGCTGTTATGAAGGCTATTGTTTCCTGTATTTCTTTCTCAGCCAGTTTATCATTTGTATAAAGAAAGCTACTGATTTATTTGAGTTAATTTTATATCCGGCCACTTTGCTGAAGTTGTTTATCAGCAGTAGGAGTTGTCTGGTAGAATTTTGGGTCATTTATGTATACTATCATATTTTCTGCAAATAGTGATATCTTGACTTCTTCCTTTCCAATTTGTAGCCCCTTAATCTCCTTTTGTTTTCTTATTGTTCTAGCTAGAACTTCAAGTACTATATTAATTAGATAGGGAGAGAGGGAGCAGCCTTGTCTTGTCCCTAATTTTAGTGGGATTGCTTTAAGCTTCTTTCCATTAAAATTGATATTGGCTATTTATTTGTTGTATATTGGTTTTTATTATCTTTAGGTATGTGCCATGAATTCTTGATTTCTTCATGGCCTATAACATGAATTAGTATTGGATTTTGTCAAAGGCTTTTTCAACATCTAATGAGATGATCATGTGACTGTTTTGAGATTGTTTATATAGTGGATTATGTTAATGTATTGCCATATATTGAACTGTCCCTGTATCCCTCAGAAAAAGCCTACTACTGATCATGATGAATGATGTCTTTGATATGTTCTTGGATTCAGTTTATGAGAATTTTATTCAGTATTTTTGCATCAATATTTATAAGTGAAATTGGTCTGAAGTTCTTTTTTTATTTGATCTTTGTGTGTCTTAAGTATCAGAGTTACTGTGGCTTCATAGAATGAATTGTGTAGTGATCCTTCTGTATCTATTTTGTGGAATAGTTTGAGCAGTTCTGGTATTAGCTACTCTTTGAGGGTCTGGTAGAATTCTGCTCTAAAACCATCTGTCTGGCCCCAGGTTGTTTTTGTTGTTGTTGGGAGGTTTTTAATGATTTCTTCTATTTCCTTAGGGGTTATGGGACTGTGCAGATAGTTTATCTGGTCTTGGTTTAACTTTGGTAAGTGTTATCTGTTTAGAAAATCATCCATTTCATCTAGATTTTCCAGTTATGTTGAGTATAGGTTTTTGTAGTAAAATCTTACAATTTTTAAAATTTTCTCAGTTTCTGATGTATGTCTCCCTTTTTATTTCTGATTTTGCTAATTTGGATACTGTCACTGTGCCTTTTAGTTAGTTTGGCTAAGAGTTCACCTATCATGTTGATTTTTTCAAAGAACTAGCTGATTTTTGATTTTGTTGATTCTTTGTATTGTTCTCTTTTTTTCTAATTGGTTGATTTCAGCCCTGAATTTGACTGTTTTCTGCTGTCTACTCCTCTTGTGTGCACTTGCTTTTTTTTGTTCTAGAGCTTTTAGGTTACTAGTATAGGATCTCACCAATTTCTTTATAAAGGCACTTAGTGCTATGAATTTTCCTCTTAACACTGCTTCTATTTTGTCCCATAAGTTTGGGTATGCTGTGCCTTCATTTTCAATGAATTCTATAAAGACTTTAATTTCTTTCTTTATTTCTTCCCTGATGAAGCTATTGTTTAGTAGAGAGTTGTACAGTTTTCATGAGTATGTGGGCTTTCTGTTGTTTGGGTTTTATTGAAGTCCAGCCTTAGTCCATGGTAATCTGACAGGATGCATTGAATTTTTTCAATCTTCTTGGATCTGTTGAAGCTTGTTTTGTGTCTGATTATATATGGTCAGTTTTGGAAAAGGTTCCATGATGTGCTGAGAAGAAGGCACATTCTTTTGTTTTAGGTTGAAATGTTCTTTAGATATCTCTTAAATCCATTTGATTCATAACTTCTGTTAGCTTCACTGTATCTCTGTTTAGTTTCTATTTCAATGATCTGTCCATTGGTGAGAGTGGGCTGTTGAGGTCTCCCAGTATTCTTGGCCAAGGTTCAATATGTGTTTTGAGATTTAGTAAAGTTTCTTTTACAAATGTGGGTACCCTTGCATTTGAGGCATAGATGTTCAGAATTGAGAATTCATTCTTGTGGATTTTTCCTTTGATGATTATGAAGTGTCTGTCCCCATCTCTTTTAATAATTTTGGTTGAAAGTCTATTGTATTTGATATTAGATGGCCACTTCAGCTTGTTTCTTGGGAATGTTCGCTTAAGAAAACTTTTTTCCAGCTCTTTACTCTGAGGTAGCATCAGTCTATTTTGCTGAGGTGTATTTTTTGTATGCAGCAGAAAGCTGAATCCTGTTTATGTATCCATTCTGATAGCCTGTGTCTTTTTATTGGTGAATTGAGTTCAGTGATGTTGAGAGATATTAATTACCAATGATTATTAGTTCCATTATTTTTGTTGTTGGAGGTGATATCATGTGTGCATGTGATTCTCTTCTTTTGAGTTTGTTGTGCAATGATTAATTTCTTGTGTTTTCTTGGGTGTAGTTACCCCCCCCCCTTGTGTTGGAGTATTCCTTCTAGTATCTTCTATAAGGCTGGATTAGTAGGAAGATATTGTTTAAATTTGTGTCGTGGAATATCTTGGTTTCTATATCTATGATGTTTGAGAATATTACTGGGTATAGTATTCTGGTCTGGCATCTGTGGTCCCTTAGGGTCTGCATGACATCTCTCCAGGATCTTCTGGCTTTTAGAGTCTCTGTTGAGAAGTCAAGTGTATTCTGAAAGGTCTGTCTTTATATGTTACTTGACATTTTTCCCATATAGCTTTTAATAATCTTTTTGCTTTTGTACATTTGTGTTTGCATTATTATGTGGTGGGAAGATTTTCTTTTCTGGTCCAATCTATTTGGTATTCTATATGCTTCTTGTATGTTTATGGCCATGTCTTTGTGGTAAGTGTTTTTTGCAGATTTTTATATGGGAACATTTAAATTTGTCTTAGCTAAATAACTAGGGCTTACAGTGTTGGGTTATATGGTAAATATATGCTGGATTTTATAATATACCATTCAATAACATTTTTAGAAATGAGTATGGATTCATGGGAATTTGAAAGATGATAGGCAAAGATCCTCTGTAATTTTTATTCATGGTTTCTAATAGTTAAGTACTAACTGTAGTACAGTATAATTTGATGCAATTTATCTGAATACTTGCTGACATGCTAATCTATGCATAGATTTATTAAAAATACACAACTTGCCAATTTTCATCACTTTTAACAACATTCTGCTTGTATAGTCATATTCATCTTCTGTCTATCTAGTATTTTCAATTTTGTAAATTTTTTTTGGAAAAGATCTTTTTTTAAATTTATTTATTTTTTTTTTAATTTTATTTTTTGATACTTTTTTTACATTTCCAATGTTTCCCCCTTTCTAGGTCTCCTCTTTGGAGACCACCTATCCCTTCCCCCTCTCCCATCTCTATGAGGGAATTCCACCTCCCATCCACCTGCCCACCCACTCCCATATTCCCACCTTGACATTCCCCTTTACTGGGGCCTCTCCTCCCCCTGATGACCAACAAGGCCCTCTTCTGCCACATATGTGGTCCGAACCATGGGTCTCTCCATGTGTATTCTTTGGTTGGTGGTCCAGCCTCCAGGAAGACCCGGGGGGGGGGGGTCAGACCAGTTGACACTGTTGCTCCCTCCATGGGGCTGCAGACTCCCTCAGCTCTTTCAGTCCCTTCTCCAACTCCTCCATCTGGGGCAATTGATCCATTCCTATCTCCCTGTACAAAGCTCAAGTCCAAGCGGTTCAAGGACCTCCACATAAAACCAGATACACTGAATCTAATAGAAGAGAAAGTGGGGAAAAGTCTCGAATACATGGGTACAGGGGAAAAGTTCCTGAACAGAACACCAGTGGCTTATGCTCTAAGATCAAGAATCGACAAATGGGACCTCATGAAATTGCAAAGCTTCTGTAAGGCAAAGGACACTGTCAATAGGACAAAACGGCAACCAACAGATTGGGAAAAGATCTTTATCAATTTTGTAATTTTGAGGATGTTATATAAGTTCAAATACACTATAAGAACATTTAGAGAAAGGTCATTTTTACTTAGAATAAGACCATTGAGAAACATCTGAGTTGCTACATATGCATATAATTTTTAGTATACATGTTTATTTCTAATGCTTTGATCATTGTAACAACTCTACTGCTGTAGGTCTATCTTAGAATTTATTCCTGTAAAAACATCCCCCTTACTCTTATTCTCGTTATCTATCATTCTCATGCATCTCCAGCTGTTGAAATTGACTAGGCACTCTTTCACAGGTGTTCAATATACATCATTCTTGGGTCTTAGCTTGTGCTGTTCCTCTGTGGAACCACAATTAATTTCACATGCTCAAATATTCAAATATATTTAAGCCTCAAAGGCAATTTTAAAGGCCACTTCTTTCAAAATAGTCATTGTGCATAGCTTTGATATAAATAATATATTTCCTGTAGCTAACCTAATTTATGTTATTTACTATGTTCTATTAAAAAAAGTGTTTTCTAATTATGATCATCTTAATATTTTGTAGGTTGCTACATTTCCATGATCAGAACAATTTTTGTTTATTCTCTCCTTCCCTTCTGAAGGCATTGTGCAGCTTTTTCCTCTGAACTGGAGTGTTCTCACCTAGGTTGAGGGTGGAGACTCGTAAGATGCAAGATACTAAGGAAGCACAGAGCCTCAGAAAGTTTGAAGCTTCTCAAGTCCCTCTACCCCGATATGTTACAAAAACAGTAAACTTGCTGAGAGACATTTGGCTCTCTTTAATGAACATGCCTGCAAGATAGGCAGGGAGCTGGAGAGTTGCAGGTTTTCTGAATCACTCATGCTGAGGTAGGCCTTCTAATGGTGCAGCTTTCCCTGAGTCACACACATTCCTGTAAGAACCCCTCACTTGGGCTCCTGTAAGTAACTCAGTGCACCCATTGACCTAGCAAGCATGACTAGGTCAGACTTGATTCTGTGGTCTATCATATGTGTCATCGGTGCCTCATCTGATGTAAACAGATGTCTGTTCACATCTTCTGAAAGAAATGCACACGTATGCAAAGCTCTCAGGCTTCACTAATGATATTCCACATGCTTCCTATACATCAAAATTAAGAGGTACTTAAATTTTTATTAGGATAAATCTATATATTAAAGAAGAGGAAAATGTTAAATTACTAATATCTACATTAATTGTATTCTTAACTATAACACTTCTGGTTATTTTTTTATGTAGCACTCACATTCTATAGTTTAAATCTATTTATTGAGCTGTTGGCCCAGTTAGTGAGTGCTTATTTACATGATCCACACCTGCGCACTCTTGTTCTGCTCTCTCTAGACAATGAAATAGCCAGGCTGAGGCAGGCACCAGCTTTTACTGCTAGTCAGACTGTCCATAGACATCTGTTTCTTCCAAAAAGCCAGGTACTAGCTTTGCTTCTTTGGGGTACAAGGACAGAAACTACAAATTTACTCTGCTTGATAATAAGACATTTCAATTATTTTTATTTTAATGGGTAAAATTCTAGATTGAAGTAATTTAGAAATAGAGTATATGAGATCTTTTTATACATTACTTGGCAATCCTTTCAATCTAACCAAATGATAAATAGGAAATAAACTCTTGTTTATCTCTCTGCTATTATGTGCAAGACCTTTAGATTCAAGTGCCTTCTGGATGGTTATCTTTGTCTTCAAGGAAACATTATCTTTAGTCTGGTAATCTTCTTTGTTTTGAATTCATTTTGCCTAATATAAGTATAGCCACGCAAATTTTATTTTAATGTCAGCATCATGTATCTTGACCTGTTGCTCACTTTTAATCCATGCGTATTTTTGTCTTTCATGTATACTCCTAGCATGCAACAAAAAGGCAGGTCTCACTGTTTAAACCTAATCTAACAATAGCTATACTTCAATGTACATGTTTGCGTATGTGACATATTTATGTATATTACTTTAAAATGAACATTTATGTTTAATTTACATATCTGTCATAGCCAATAGCTACTTAGTATAAGGAATGCTGATAATATAAAACTACCAGTTTATTACTTATATGTTTTCAATTTTTCCATCTTTTTTTCTTTCTCTATCAAAGATGAGGAAAAGTTCTGCAAAATGCCATCTTCTTGGCATGGAACACCCATTGCAATCAAAAACTCACAAAGGTTGGTAATGCCTATACTGATTTTGCACAAGCATGGAGCCCTTGAGAGTCAGATGTGAATGGAGGAAGGGCTTAGGGGACTCACCTCTCATTCCTGAAACATTTGCCATAGACCAGAGAAGAGGAGGTGTTGCTTTCAGTTGTGTGCTCTCTGATGACCATTACCCACAGCCCCAGCCTTCAGTAGATAGGCCCCAGCCTTCAATAGATAGTTCCAATCCAGCAGTTACACATGTGGCCCTGTTTAAACTAAATGAAACACAAAACAAAACCAAGACTCATGAATCTGAGAATGGGGCGGGTAGGGATGACAGGTGTGTGGCGGTGGGGAGAGTTGATACGAATGGGAAGGAAGATCAAAGAAGGTTTGTATGATAGGAAAGCAATTAGAATAGTTTATATACATGAGTGAAATTGTCAGCAAATTAATAAAAGGTAGCATGTCTCATAGACGTTGTAAATGTGGGTATGCCTGATAACACAGGTGAGTTAACTTGAAAGTTTAACTAGAAAGTTAACTACAAAGTTTCCCTTGCTAGTGTTTTTTCTTTCCTTTCTGGAGATTTGTATTTCTCTGTGGTGTACACCTGCTTCTGTCTGGAAGTCTCGACATTTCTTATACTGCAGATCTTCAGCAGCTGACACATTCATTCACTCCCTGTGTTAACTTACCCTAATGTTTTGGATTTAACCTTCACTTTAAGAGGCAATATTTTTGAACATAGAATTATTATATGGGCTCAGCTTTTCCTTTGTCACTTGAAGGAAGTTTATTTACTGCCTTTTTGATGACCTTACTTCAAAAGAGCTATCTGGAACATTCTGATTTTTATGGGAACCGAGCCTTACCACAGCTTCTCAGGTTTTGTTTTCATTTTACTGCTGGTAACTGATAGAGGTTCTTGGACCTGCCTGTGTGGAAACATTTGTGCTGTTGCTCTGTCATGATTTTTTTCTGCTTCTCAAATCCTACACTGGTATATCACAGATGCATCCAGTGGACCTTTTCTAGCTCTCCTTCAGCCTTTTTTATGTTTTATTTTGCCTGGTTCCTATTGTGTACTTCCAAGCTCTCTATTTTTTCTTTTACAGTGTCAGATTTGATGTTAATTGCATTTAGTCCATTCTCACTTTAAGGTCAAACTTTAACTTCTATTCTTTTTTAAAACAATTAAAATCTTTTGTGTACGCATCTTATATTTTTGAGCATGTAAAACATATTTCTAGAGTAAGTGTTTAAATTTTATTTTCTTAGGGTTCTAGCACCCATAACAGCTGCAAACAAGTTTGAATACATTAAAATTGATCTTTATTTTCCTTGGGTCATAGATTCTTGTTTGATAACAGGCTTTTGGAATCTTAGATTAACACCAGGCACTATTAATGCATTCTTGGTTGGCGAATTGTATGGTGTGTGTGTGTGTGTGTGTGTGTGTGTGTGTGTGTGTGTGTGTATGTGTGTGTGTGTGTGTTGTATGTTTTGTTCCCCAGGTCCATGTAATGATTTTATCATTTATTATTAATTTCTGTTGGGTAGAATTAGAGGGATAAATATTCATTCTAATGCAAAGTGTCTTTTGAATACTTAGTCCAAGGCCTTGCAAACTGTCAGGAAGTTCATTCGAGAGTAAAGGAAAGCAGCTTTCCTGAACCTGTGAGGAAAATACGTGCTGCTTTCTCTGTATTTTCTTATTTCAGTTTTATTTGGTTTTCTCATTTTTTCATTAAATTATTTGAAAACATGAATATATATTTAAGTAGAAGAGCACACAATCAATTAAGACTATCATCTCCCATATGTAGGAACAATAGAGACTGTCCAGTAACCCCTCAAATATCAACCACTAGCAATCTCTGAAGAACAGGCCTTTCCTTAATCTCAATTTGCTCCCCTATATTTTTTTTAAATTTTTATCATATTTTGTTATTTTTATATGTATGGTGCTTTGATTGGCTATGTGTCTGTGCACAGTGTTAGTAACTGGTGCACTGAGAGGCCAGAGGAAGGCTCTGGAATCCCACAGAATTGGGATTACAAATGGTTATAAGCCACCATGTAGGTGCTAAGAATTGAACCCTGGTCTTGTAAAAGGGTTCTTAACAGCAGATCCATCTCCAGATCTGCCCTCCAAGTCAACAATAAGTATACTGCTGAATACTTGGCTGATACTCAGGTCTCTGGAGTTCTTACTTGGTTTTGGCTCCCTTGTCCCAGGAATTCTTACTTCTTGATGCCTTATTCTTCCTGAAAGCTAGGCCTCTCCACAGCATGGTCTGAGTAGCTGATCTTGGATTTTTCCTCCACACCCTGCAGCTAGAAGATACTCTCAAGCCAGAGGCTGGAGCAATATTAGCACACTGTGTAGTTCATCCCATCACTAGGGGATTACTTATCTTTATTTCGAGAGTCTGGTACATACACTTTTGATAACTAGATTCTCCCATTTCTCCCCTTCAGTTTTTATTTTACTGTTGGTTCTTCTACCTCTTTAATTCATATGGGGTGGTGAACAGGAAGCATAATTCTAGGATGGGACTCATATTTGATACTATAACAGGACAAAATTTTGTAGCTCGAGGAATCTTTTACTATTGCCTATCAAAATGCCTTCTAAGCATTCTTATATGTGCCCATAGGTTATGGTTTCTATCAACCTTGGTCATAAAGAAAAAAAAAATCTTATTTGAAGTAGGTGGTGGTTATTACAGGAACTCATAACTAGAAGCTGCTGAGAATCCATGATTATAGAGTGGTAGGGTAGCCTGATGTCTTGCCATAAGAAGAACATAATCTTGTGACTTTATCACACTTTTCAAACTGAAGGACATAGGAAGAAATAGAAGTAGAATGTAGGAGCCAGAAAGTTGTATGTGCTATATTCATGTCCTCCAAATTGAAATGTTGTCTCGCGGTAGGAACAGGATGACTTCTGAGACTCACGAAAGTGCTGAACACTCATGAGTGTCTCCCCAGAGTAACAGAAGGATTAAACGTTTGCTACAGTAGAAGAGAATCTTCATTGGAGTTGCCTGTGAATTGCACAATGAACCCCAGTGATGGACCATTCCTGAACTATGACCCGTGCTGGAGCAGGGTTTTCAGAGATAGAGAACAACTTGGGTCGCCCATGCTCCTGTAAATAACTATAGCTTATTCTTGTTCACAGTAAACTCATCAGTTCACCAAACGAGACTTGATTGGAATGCTTTCTTTTGTCTGTTTTTGCAACTTTAAATTTTAAAAAATACTTTTAAAAAAATCTCCTTAGGGCAAGTTATATAACATGGAGTATCTTTGGATGGATTCAACTGTTTTGCTGAATATGAGAGAGCACAAATACATGATAGAAGAAGACTCCGAAGTCTTGAATTCCAAAGCAGCTCTTCTAAATTATTGTTAGCAAGCTGGAGGTCAATCATTCAGTCATATTGGATCTTTAATCTTGCTGACCTTGACATGGCAATGAAACATTCTCTCCTTGACCTATTATGAAGGTGAAATAGACACATGGCCCCTGATTTGCAATGGCTTAACTCATGTTTTTTCAACTTCGGGGTATGAGAAGATGGAAAACATACAGTAGGGATCTAATTTTGGATTTAGAATTTTTGTGTTTTTGCAGGCTAGCCAGATGTTGTAGGACACTCTGTGAAGATGTTGAGCAATAAGGCACAACTCCCTGTGAGATCATGAGGATTAGAAACGCAACTTCACATTGTACTGCTTTGCAGACTATGAGGTTCATTACATCATGACCATTAAATATATTATTGACATGAGATCATTTCAATTGATTATAGGTTTGTTAAAATATAGCCTTGTCATAAACTGTAGAACTTTTGTATAAAATCTAAGACTTTCTGCATATACATATTGTATACATATGTATGCACACTCATATACATATATACATACATATATCATGCATCTGACATTTATATGGTTTAATAATTCACAAATGTTAGAAATAAAACAAATTATATAAATACAAGATCTTGTTTTTAAATGTTCTTTGGTTATATAGAAGTATTGATAAACAATGTAGGTATCTATATGTTTTAAACAATTTATTATTCCTTTTCCTAGTAAATAGAAATAAAAAACACAATTATGAGGAAAATTACTCAGTCTTGTTCTAAATATTTAACTTCACTATGCAAATGTATGAAGTGGTCAAATAATTTTAAAATTGAAAAAATAAAATAACTATACTGTTCAATAATTTATTCTATGACCCCAGATTGCTCTGTTACAAAATATATGTATACTAGATAAAAATAATAAATTAATGAATATCTTATTAATTCTAGTAACTATAAAGTATACTTAAATTATCTAGTATACACTTTATTACTTTCCTTCATAAAATAATTTCTGTTTTCCTAAGAGAAAAAGAAAAACATGTATATTTTACACTTTTGACTGGTCCTGGATCTTCCATTCCAAGGCTTTTAAAGTTGGTAACTACACTTCTTCGATATAGAATTTTAGGCAAGAAAATGTTAAATTACTTTCTAAACAATGCTTTCTTCAATCATGTGGTATTATAATAGGTATTTAAAAATGAAAGAAGCTAATATCACATAGGAAGACTCATTTCAAATAACTAAACCCACTTGATGAAAATAAGGTCTGTATTTGATTTTACATTCTCCTAAGCATGTTAGATACTTAAGTAGTTGTGTGTTGAGGGATATGGTGCATCTATAAGGTGATATAAACTGTATCAAGCAAAAATGAAAGAGATGGGGGAGAGGAAGAGTGGGTGGGAATTACAAGGACAAAATTTACCTCCTATAATTATTTAAGAAATAATTCATTCCAGTTAACTGAGTTTTCTTTTCAGAAAAAAAATGTGCTTCACTTTTTAATACTCAAACTCATCTTTGCATCTTATATACACTGCCCACTCCATTTACAAACAGTGGCTTATAGAAATTAATCTGCTCAATTTTTTGCATGGTTGAATTTAAGATCACTTATTGGTTCAGCAAGAAAACAAATCTATTGGTAGATTATAGTCTTACAGAAAGGTTTAAACAAACTGCCAGTAGAATTATTCCTATACCGCTGGATAATCAGAAGAATTGTGCAACTGTGGCTTCAAGCTATTTGGACGTTGAATGGTTGGATGCATGGATTGTTTCTAACAATGGTTATATGGTCCCTTTCATACCTCTCAGTGAGACGCCACCCTCACTATCACTTTTGCTGTAGCTACTGTAGACTTTGTACAATAATTCCTTCTTTGTATCTGCTTTAGAGTGCTGATGCTTCCTTTTAGTTGCTCTTCAGCAAGTAGTAGGAGTTTGCTTTTGAGTATAACTGAAGATGAGGATGGAATAGATGGCTCAAAAGTCAAGGGCACTTATTGCTCTTGGAGAGGACCTGGGTTTGGTGCCCATTATCCACAAATTAGAATGCCAGTACCACCATCTGTATATCATTTCCCCCAGATATGGCACCTTCATCTGATCACTAAGGGCACCAGGCATTTATTTGGTTCATATATGTATGCACACACACACACACATATGCGCACATAAACATAAAATACACATGCACGTAAAAGATGTATATTAAAAAGAATTTAATGTATATAATTTAATCTTGGACCCCTTTCTTTTCACAAGTAAAATCTTTGTACTATACAAGAGCTTCTCAACAACTTCATACAAGTTCCCTTATAAATTCAATGAAACTAAAACTTCTTTTCCTGTCTCTTCTACTAAATTATCTATGAAGCCTTAGAAGTCAGACAGTGCTTGGTCTTGCTGTAAAGTTTAACATTGGGCCCTCTCCTGGGGTCAGATCAACACAGGCATTTAGTAAATACTTGTGATATTCATGAGAAGGGTCATGTGCTTCCAAGGGACAGGATGTCTTACATGCTCAAGTCCCTAAAGTTCAATCTGCAGTTCTATCAAAAATATATTCAGCGACTATAAACACAAAAAAGCACGTGGAATTTTGTCAGTCTTGAGTTTGCACAAGTTTTATATATGCTGTCACAATTACGGAATTCAAATGTGCATCTGTCTTGTTGTGTCTAGAATACAATGTTTCATTGTACTTATCCACTGACTCTGACTTTTATACTCTTTCTTACCTTTGGCATAGATTCCTCATTCTTGGGAAGAGGGGTTGTGAACATCAACATGGATGCTGGGAACTGAAATTCGGTCCTCTGAAAGAGCATCAAGTATTTAAGACCCACAACTCTGCATTTTGATTTTGGTTTTCTGTAATAGTCTACACTTTTTGCAAAGAAAACACTGTAAAAGTGATTTGAAGGGCGAAATGAAAAAATGCAGGGCTCCTATCAGGGAAGGAATGCTGTTCTCCCACCTATTGCTCTCCCATCCTTTATAAAAGGGCCTGGCAATGCTCTCTTTATACCCACAGTTAAGGGTGGTCCTTACCCCTCAATGAAATTTCTCTTTGCAACAAATGTAGAAATAGACTATTACAACGAAACACAATTAAAATGCAGAGTTGTCACCAGCTGCAGCATTCAGGAAAGCTAGTTCCGCTCCTCAGCTGGATAGCACAGCAGAGCTAACCCTGGTGGTAGGACATAGGTGAACCAGCCCTGAGGTTCTGACTAGAGAGCTGGCCCTCATAGTTTGCAGCATTTGGAAGAGTGGGACCCTTGACTGGGAAACACAATGGAGCTAGATCTGGAGGAATGGGTGCAGGTAATTTGCCCTGGTGGTACAGATAAAGGAAAGCCAGTGGGCTGACCAGCTCTGCTACCACTCAGGCCCATATTTAGGACTCTGTGATGTCCCACCCCAAAATCTATATCATCTGCAAATGGTTGGGATGTGTGAAAGGGCCAATCCGGCTGAAAGGGAGATGTAGGATCTCCATGGCAAAGGACAACAACAGGATAACTGGGAGGATTTCCAATGAGGATCCAATATTGATGGAGTCACAGAAGACAGCGATCTTGAACCAGACCGTTGACACATTGCAATAAACATTTGCAAGTGAAGATGTGTGGACAGAGGCATATACTGTAGGACACTCTGTGACATACTACAGCATCCATGATGAGATGTTTTCTATGCTTTGTTTTTGTTTGGGTTGTTTGTTTGTTTGTTTTATTTTGGAAGGAGGTTGCAAGGGCAAAGGGCAGATATGAGGGGATAGGAAAATGAGTGGGACTGGGGTGCTTGATGTGAAACTCAAACGGGAAAGTTTTAAAAATGCAGAAATGTAGATCTTAGTAAAGATGTCTGAAAAAAATCATAAGAAATAATGCTATTAACTATTTACCTAAAAACATGCATAATACATGTATGTCTGTCTTTAAATATACATATGTAATTTAAATGAAAAATTTCCACCTGGGTTGACAATGCTTCCTACAAAAGCCAAAGCACATCTAACAAAAGCCACAGCACGCCCTCTTTTACATTGTTGGTCCAGGTTGTCCAAAAGATACTCAAAGTATTATAGTCTACTGATATCACCCTTGGTTCCTCCAAGGGGTGGAAATTCCTATTGTTGAAGGTGCCATGGACTTTAGAAACAGAGTCTGTAGACATCTGTATTTGAACTAACCTGAATGCCTTCTCCCTGAAGATTAGCTTTCATGATATCAAAAGGTTCTGTGTAAGCTTCCAAAGAAGGGAAACAACCAAAAGTCCTACCCAGCTATGATGCCTATGAAATCCAGCAATTACTACTAGCATGGCAAGACAACCATAAAGGTGCCATGGTGGTACCTATACCTTTATTGTATCCAACATCTCTGTAATTGGCCTTGAAACCCATTCAACAGGAAGGACATCATGCCCCAGGACTAATGAAGTCATTGATCTTGAGGAGAATCTGCTACCACGTTTATTTTAAAAAGGAACTAATTCCTAATTCCAGCCCCTCATTCATAATTTCAAATCCTAAAGCTCTATAAATGAGCTTTATAATGGATACATATGAGCTACAGAGGTATTCTCTGACACTGGTCACAGAACCACTCTCCTTTTAGGCTATATTTTATTTTGTTTTATTAAATTTCCAGATAACATCTCACTGACTCACACTGCACAGCCCCAAATTGTACTCAGAGCTATGACCCTCATTCCTCAGCCTTCTGAAGTCTTGAATCAGAGTTGTGCACCAAAACACCTGACCTTCTTTCTAAAAGCAACTGATACCAAATAAATTATTATTTATAGAAGTATGTTATTATAAAGCAGAATTTAATTTTCAGGATTGTATTCAATTCTATTTTTCCCATTAATTCTTTTTTTTTTTTTACAAGAAGGGAGGAAGGATAATATATGATAATGAGAAAATAAACAAAATTTTTACAAAGCACATTATGTGCATGATTAACTGTCACTAAAGGATGCTAACAATGAAAGACACCATACCTATGCTCAATATATACTTATCTTCCCTTACTGTAGGTCCCTATTTGGGTGCCACTACCTGAGGTCCCTGCCTCAGTGTGAGGAGGGTTCTAAGAATGAGGAGAATGGGAACTGTGCTGACTAAGTAATGACTCAGAGTCAGTAGTGGATGCAACTGTCAGTTCAAGTCTCTCTCTTTGTCCAAGAATTCTCATTATTCTTCCTTCTTCTCCTTTCTTCATTCTTCATTCTTCTCATTCTTTTGCCTTCTCCATTCCCATTCTTTTGCCTGCTCCTGACTAGAAAGCCTAAACACAGTCTTTTATTTACTAAAGCTACACCAATTAAGGCTTTGAACACCGTTAATACTTTTTTATAAAATCCTTAACTTTACATAAATTTAATGAATCCCAGACCATTAGTTTCAACCCCTGCTTCCTTAAAATAGAAACTAAACACAAACCAAAAGCACATTTCCTTATAGTTTTTACACAACCTGTTCTTCACAGGTAGCTAGGCACAGTTCTTATGGTTTCCTAGTAGAGCAGACAGCAGTCATTAGTAACTATTTTTATGTAAGAATAGAATGGTGACAGTCTAGTAAGGTGCAAATGTTTTCTTACAAAGTTTTAAAATTCATGCCAGTAAGGCAGTTAGCTCACTCTAATATCTCTCTAGGCATCGTCATCTCCAATTCCTAAAGTAGCCAGATGAAATACTAACTTTTCATATGTTTATTTATCATCTTTTATTCTGTAGTCTGTTTCCTTACCCTAGCAATTCCATAGCCTCAGGTATTCTCCTTCTAATTCTATTTGTTTCTAGATCATATACAAACTTTCTTCCTATAAGATAAACCCATCTATTATTTGTTTGGATTTTATCAATTTCTTCTTTTCCTATCCATGCCTTTTCTTCTTGAGACAACTTTAACTCTCTATCCTTGATGTCCTCAGGTTCACCCGGGCTAATTAGTGCAGCAATCATTGGACCAGCGGGTACATGTATCTCCTAATAATTCCAAGTTCAAGGCCACTTCACACAATGAACAGTTTCTACAAAGGACCAAGTAGGCTTTTATGGCCTCTGTCGTTATATTGTCTAGATCATTTCTCATGACCCTAAAGGCCAAAAAGGCCTATAACTTGTTCTCCACAGCCTTCTGACCACCTACATTCCTCATTCCTGAGAACTGTATCTGTTTCATTTATTATGGAGTGATTAACTCTGTGTAATGGGGAAAAGTAAATTCCCCAGAAAGAGAGATTGAAAGTAGAATAAAAGAGACAGCAAATCAGCTTCAGGGCAACAGCAACCATCAGCACAGGCCAGAATCAATGGCCTGGCAATGCTTGAGGGGCAGGTACTCCCCTTATTAAGCCATGCTGGACCATGCTGGATCCAGAATACATGGATTTTTAGATGCTGATAGTATACTATTTCCAAATATTTTGTAATTATTTGTATAGAACTAGTTACAGTAGATGCTCAGTGTAGTAAAAAATAATAATATCCATAGTGCTTAGGAGGATGGATTCTGAGGTTTTTGTCTTGCTATGTACAAAGATAACTACTTATCAATTGAATGACCTCAGGAAAGTTATAGTACCACAGAAAACTACAATTTGCTGTAAAAAAAAAAATAAAAAAAAATAAAAAAGAACAAAGTTATATGAATAGCCAGTGTTCCTAACTGCTCTCCAGGCACTCTAATATTGTTTGTAACTGTGTTTTTATTCTTGCTGACAGCACACACACACACACACACACACACACACACACACACACACACACTCTTTTCTAGGAGTCATTGGAACTTATAAATTTTCACATGATGGATACTGGGGGATTCTAGCAATAGTAACTGTAGAGAGAAGTTGAAAGTTGTATTTAATAGCAATGCATTGCAATCCCACATGTAATACTTAATGCATAAAAATTAGACATGACTCTTCCCTATTTTCTTAACCTTAATCTAATTAAAGCAATAATTATATCTATAAATAGCAGTCTAGATATTCACAAAACAAACAATTCATTCTATTCTTAGATACAAATAGGTTCTTATCTCTTTCATTATTAGTCTTTCCATGTAAACAGAAAGGAATTATCCAAGAGGGAGTGAGGTGGATTGTTAATTAAGCATTCTAGATAAGAACTTAAGTAAAGGCTGTCTTCCAGTTGGTGGCTTTCCCAAAGAAGTATCAAAAAATAAATTAGATAGAAGACATAATAGAATTATAGGAGAAAGGAATTAAGAAGTAAGCAATTATTTTGTCTTCAAAGATCTATTAGGGAATGTAGATACTCCTCAACTAATAATTTTTGGGGTCCCAAGAAATCTATAAAAAGTTGAGAATACTATACTATAGAACTTATACAAACACTGTCAAGAAAGCCAAGTACCGCTGACGAGATAGGTCACAGGTCATGAGCCCTAGAAAAGAACCTGCTACTATCTTTCTGCTAGATCACAAAACATTAAAACAATTCCTGTTCGTGTATTACTATATCATTTATTAGTACATTGATCAGCCCTCATCAGAGAAGCTTCCCCTACTCTACCAGTGGACAATTAACGAAGAGACTGACAAGTGGGCAATCTGCAGAGAATAAGAGATTTTGAATGTTCAGATGTAAATGAGATGTCTATATTACACCACACCCTTAAGGCTCAGGGATTTATGTCAAAGTGATGATACAAAGCTAGTAAAATCCAGAGGTTCTGGATGACTTCAAGGAAACAATGTTTTCCAGACACAACAAGGTAAATGAGCATATGAACACACAGACATTGTGACAGCATGAACAACAGCTGTACAAATTTAAGCCAGAAAGTATCTGAGCATGGAGACAGGGAGAGGGAAAGAATTACGATCCATACCTAAATGAATGTTCATGTTTGATAGCTGTTGGGAGAATGTCCATTTTCACTAGTGATGACATAACAGGTATACGGCCTACACTGCAGGGCAGGCTACACACCTAGAAGTACTGAACTCATTTAGCTTTAAAAAGACATAGGGTTATGGGGATGAAGGTAGATGGGTGAAGAGGTGGGTAGGATTCAGGATGATTTGGGAAAGGAAATAAATATGATCAAAATACATTGTATGAAATTCTCAAATTAATAAAAATACAGAAGATAGAAAGTGGTAAAGATTGTATAACAGTGTGCAGATAAATGTCACCTAACTCTCAGTTATAAAGGCTAGTAATTTTGTTATGCATACTTTACCACCAAAATGCACTTAATATTTCTAACCTACTAGACATCATTAGCCTGACCTATATTAACCTATGTGCTCAGAGTTCTTCCATTACAGTATTATGAGAAAACTAAACTAATAACAATCCTACCTGACAATCAAGCAGTGAGTATTCCCAGTAGTGTATTAAGTAATTAATGTAGTGAAGGTAAAAGCTGAATGGCTACAAGATTGTAGTCTGTTCTGCAGTTGAAAACAGCAAGTGGACACTCAATTTGAAGGAAGACCTCTAGACTTGAACTTGAATTTTGATTTGTTTTACTTTGGTTTGGTTTGGTTTTTTACCTACATGACATATGCTACACTCATCTGGGGAAGAAAAAGGAACCTTAATTGAAGGACTGTCTCCATCAGGTTGTCTATGGGAAATTTTTTTGATTAATGATTGAGGGGGAATCTACTATGAGCAATACTACCCCTGGGCAGGTGTCTAGGGTTGTATGTGAAAGCAAGCTGGGGAAGCTTTGGACAACCAATCAGTAAACAGCATTCTTGCATGGCCCCTGCTTCAGTTCCTCCTTCTACATTCCGACTCTCACTTTCCTTCACAGTGGTCTGTTAGAGCATGTAAGCCAAAAAAACTTGTATCTATCCAAGTTGATTTAGTGTTTTCTCATAGCAACAGAAAGCAAAACCAACAAAATAATTTTCATCATCAGAGTCTATTTAACTATTGAGACATATAATTGTGCGTGTGAATCTCTCTCTCTCTCTCTCTCTCTCTCTCTCTCTCTCTCTCTCTCTGTGTGTGTGTGTGTGTGTGTGTGTGTGTGTGTGTGTGTGTGTGTGTCTAGAAAGAAAGTCTCAGAGAACCAACAAAGAAATCAAACCAATGGAGTATTAAATGGAAGACCATCGTGAAGGCTGGGGAGATATAAGATATCATAGCTATGAATTAACCACTAAAACCATCAAGGAGCTCAATGCGTAGAAAAAGAGAAAACTGACTTTGATGGTTAGAAATACTTTTTGTTCCCAGGGATATTGCTGTTCTATTAAAAATGCCTTTTTGCTCTCCTTGTTAGTACCTGTCATGTGGGTTCAGATTTGAATCTGGCTGACCAATGAACAGGATTGGATAGTTGACAGTTTTTCTCATCCAATCCTTTTCCTAGAAAGAGGAATCAGTTCTTTGTCTGTGCGAGTAAACTGAATGTTCAGAAAACAAGGATGGAACTGTGAATTTGGGAGATATGCTCTGGTAGCCTAGCAGTGATCTGAACCTGGCTTCAATCTCTTTCATTTTAATTTAATAACCGTGGTTTTAAGATACAAGTAATGATTGACAGAACATGTGATTAGTCACCTCCAGATTTGCATGGCTCCTGAAGTGAACTGAAGAGAAAGCTTTGATGGCAGGGGCAGCTAATGGGATCTTTCAGTATTTGGGGAACTGGGTGTTCTCCTCCTGGGAGTGGAGGCGCTGGCTGTTGGTGATGAGCACTTTGACAGCGGGAAGGACTCCACCTCCTTCATGTTTCCTCATAGCAGAGATTCTTCAAGGAGAGACTCACCTGTTGGCTCTTTTGTTTTTTCCTGCCTGATTCTAAATCCATCCCTGGGAATAGTATTCATCTGATCTAGTGTTGGGATCATCAGAGCATTTTACACAGTCACTGATTCTATTGTACAATATTAACTTGCCTACCAGCAAACTTGGCAGATACAAAATAAAATATATTAGTATATTTACATCAATATTTAAAATGCTTTTACAGGCAAGGCAATTCTTTTCTGGACTCAGTGGGAGAGGATGCACTTAATCCTGTAAAGACTTGATGCCATAGTAAAGGAAGATCCTGGGAGCTGCTGCGTGAGTTGGGGGGGGGGGAGTAAGAAGGTGGGGAATTGTGATAACATCTTCTCAGAGGCCAAGGGGGGTTGGGGATAGGGGGTGAAGAACTCTGGGAGAGGGAACTGGGAGGAGCAATATTTGGAATGTAAATAAATAGAATAATTGAATTTAAAAAGCTTTTACAGAAACAAGGGTGTCCTTATGAACACAGTTATGAAATGAAAATGATACTTTTGATTTTAATTTAACTTTGGAATATAGATGCTCGGGAAACTTGCAACTGTTGTCAAGACCCAGGTTCAAGCAGGTTAACTTTAAAATGTAGGACCTTGAGAACCTACTGGGAGGCCAGCTATCATTAGCTGTAAAGCTCACCATGTATTCTTGGTATTGTTAAAAGTAGTAAAGTTATACACACAATCACAATACTCAGGTAACATTTGGGTCTTACAACAAGTGTAGAGTGCATGCATTATTTACTCTGCTTTTACATGTTAGGAAACAACCTCAGAGGAAAGAATTGACTTGCCCAAGGCAGAGCAATTGGTGAGTCAAATGTTGGACCCAGAGAGATCTTGTTCCAAAGCTGGTTCATTTCCATTATGCTGTCGTCACACAGACAGGAATAGAAACAGACTGCCTGCCTCTCTGCTCGGTTTCCTTCCACTGAGTTATGAAAGACCTTGGTCTTCTAACCTTTGACAGTAATACATAGAATTTACTCTCCATGGTCACTATTTTACTGAACAATGGAAATGTGATAAAACTATTACAAAATTAGTAGTCAAAGTTTGTTTTATAACTGATAAATTATTTCATGAGAGAAAAGGGACAAAAATCTGACTTTTCAATAGTGTGGAGATTATAAAAAGATCTTTGGTTTTAGGACTTTTTTTCTGTATATGTGGGGACTCTGAGAATTACTGAAATCAAACTACTTGGTTCTGGTTTCAGTTACTTTTTTAAATATCCTTTAGCTGAGAGACCTAAGCCAACACTGGAAGGAGTGCTGACATCCATAATGTATTGCTTTATAGAATGAAACAAAGAAACAACATTACTGGGAAAAGGTTATATTCATATATTTGTAACCTTTAGCTACTTACTTACAATTTTTCATTGAAGGAAGGCCAAGATATAAAAGAATTTATTTAGCATAGAGTGTAATTTGGATATCATGGGTTATAGAAAGTTCAATCTTGAATCTTGAATCTCATTGAAAATCTAATGTTTAGGAGGAGTGTGGTAGTAGGTTAGGATAGCATAGTCTTTTAATTGAGATTTATTTTTGTGGTTCTAGGTAGGGAAGAAGATCAGCATCTCTCACATGTTAGGAAAGTGCTTCATCCCTGAACTACTTCAGCCCTAAAAGGTTTAAAAGTAGTTATGTACAAGACATAGTTTCACAAATTTTCCGCTCTTACCTGTGTGTGCACTGGAAACGATGCCAACTTTGTAGTCACAATTAAACCACACACTTCAGAATTCCTGTAGATAAAATCAGTGGGAACCCTAGGTTCTCTCATTATACACAACTTTTCCCAGATGTAGAAATCTCTATCCTTCTTTTTTTCCCCTGATGGGTAGGACAACCAATCTGTCTGCTTTTCCCTTCCCCCTCTCACTTATGAAGGGAAGTCAATTAGAGAGAGGCATATTTAACTAGGAGGTAGCATGCCTGATATCACAGGGCAACCCACATAGGATTAGAAAGGACCGACTTTAGGGTTCTTTCTCTAGGCTTTTGAGGATGGGCATTATAAAAATATATTACTCTTTTAGAAATAGACATCATCTGCTTAAATTTGACAACTTGGCAGGATCTCACAAGATGGAAACTAAACGGGTGTCCTCTAAGGAGTCTAGCATGAGCCTGAACAACTGGTTCTGTGTGTCACCAGTATGTATAAAAGTAAGCTGCATCTTACGAGTTCAGTCTTAGAGCACCAGCTGAGCAATGCACAGAGCAGTCCTGTAACCGGCTTACATCATCTTCAGCATGAAGACAGCCAAGGTGCCAATGCTTCTGATCTTGGCATTTTATCTCACACAAGGTGAGTAATTTCCATACAACTGAATTTCTTACCAAACAGCTCAGAGCCTGGGGAAGGGACTTTTCTTCCTCAACTCCACTTAGAAAGTGTGTGTGTGTGTGTGTGTGTGTGTGTGTGTGTGTGTGTTTTAAAATCTTGAACCATCTTTAAAAACAGAAATGTGGTTGAGAACAATTGAACATTTAGCTCTGAGAGGCCCCCCAAACAATTTTATACTAGTTCTGAAAAGCCAATAAATTATTCTGTACCTTCCCTTCACTAAGCATCCAGTGTTTACTTTTAGATGTGAGACACTTAAAACTTAAATGTATTAAGTAATACATGTACTTTGACAATACATGTATAAATGAATATTAAAAATGAACTAGTAAAATATAAAAATAAATTATATTGAATGTTCCTGTTCTAAGAGAATCTTGTCTTATATGTTTATCTTAAAAATACAAATTTCTAAGATATCTTAAAAATGAATCAGAAATATTAGACCTGAAGGATGGAGTACTTTTGTGAGAGCTATAATATAAATTTTCTAAGTTTGTGTTTGATTGTTAGGGTAACATGGGCTACATAGATTTACCTTTCTCTGACAAGTGCATTTTAAAACACAGAACCTTGGTATAAAGCTATTAAGATCATTATAAACAAATGATGTCTTTAACTTCACACTACCTGAGTATTTTAAGTTATACTCAATTTAGTATGAAGTATTTCACACTATGCTATCACCTTTCAAAGGAGAATGGCATGTTTTACTATGCAGTGAGTTTTTGGGGAAGTAGATAATATGGTAGGAGTAGGTTATACTATAGTATTATTTTCCAAAGTAGATGAAACTTCCAAAGTGATTGAGCCTTTGTGACTGTCTCCTAGTATACTGCACTCATTTGATTGTCCACCATAAATCTTAATACATTCAAGATAAATTGTGGTTTTAGAATACACTGTCAGTAAAGCAATAAGATCACTCCATTACATGAACCATATGCCTAATTTATTTTATAGTTTACATTCTCTTAACTGTGGTTTCTGCATTTTTGTCCCAGATGCTGCCGGTGGGAAAGAAAATCAGGTCAGTCCTGCTTCTTCTCATTGAATTCATTCCAAGTTTCCTAAAGAAAACTGATTT
>CM052715.1:30271554-30294096 GCA_028551405.1 Uromys caudimaculatus
GGTTTTAGAATACACTGTCAGTAAAGCAATAAGATCACTCCATTACATGAACCATATGCCTAATTTATTTTATAGTTTACATTCTCTTAACTGTGGTTTCTGCATTTTTGTCCCAGATGCTGCCGGTGGGAAAGAAAATCAGGTCAGTCCTGCTTCTTCTCATTGAATTCATTCCAAGTTTCCTAAAGAAAACTGATTTGTGGCCAACACCTTCATGTTAATTACATAGATAGCATACTGGCAGGCACTAATAGATTCTGTTAAAAACAGAGAAACAAGACTTTATGGATCAAACATGAATATTTCTCTCTATGTCTCTTTCTCTGTCTTTCTGTCTCTTTCTCTGTGTCTTTCTCTGTTTTTCTCTCTCTTCCTCTCAATATATTATTGATATAAGATGTTTGCAAGAGACAATCCACCATGCTAAAATAATGCCTTAAAACACCGTAGACTAGCACAAAATAAATCAACTAAAATTATTACTATTGTTCCACTCAGCAGTTGAAAAAGTCAAGATACAACACATATTTTATGGTAATTATTATGCAAAGAAAGATGTGTCTGTAGACAGTACATCACACATGCTTGTGCACATGTGTGCGCACGTACATACACACACAATTAAATAAATGATTATTTAATGGCTAGAATGTTTCTAATTTTTATTTTGAAGTACCAGAACATTCTAAAGTAAACAAAAGTCAGCAAACCCATACCTCTCTGAAATGTTAGTTTTTGTGGCAGTAAACAAAAGAATTAATATGTGGTAATTAAATAATAGTACTAGGAAGAAAAAGAATAAGAAACAGAATATTTGAGAAACTAAAGGTTGTCTCAATTTCTAAATGGATTAAACACACAGAGAAACCATGGGAAGAAGAATCAAAACCCAAGAGATCTTTGCAGCTCACAGCAGCCCATGTAGAAGGAACGGTGAGGGCAGAGCCCTGGATGCAGGAAGGTATCCAGCCAGCTGTAATAGGCCTGGTATTGAGAAATAAAAGAATCATCTTGTATAGAAATATATTTTATATCTATTTGACATATAATTGAAAAGGTCATGTCTTTGTCAAGTACATATTTTATTTTTGTCCACAGGATGCTATGCATGTCATTGGTTATCATTTAAAGAAATACTGCATGTATAGAAAAATTTGCTACATCTCTCAAAGGCCATGAACATTAAATAAATAAAAAAAAGAAGCAGCTTTTTTTTCTACCAAACTTCTTAAAAAGATGATTAAGATATTTTATTATATCTTAATGCAACACATTTTAAAAAAGAAACATTGCTATATATTCAAGAGTATTTAACTGTAGCCTCTACCATTTCACCCAATTTTGAATAATAAATGAGAATTCAAGAGAATATGGTAGAGTCTGAGTTTTAGCGAACTAGACCCATGTTGAAATCTCAGAGCATTGCACTGAATTTCTTTCATATCAATAAATTCTATTGCACTGAAAGTTTTCTTGAAAGACACTGGTTTAGCTGCTTTGTTATATTGTCATGAAAGGCAAGATGCCCACAAGAAAACAGTCGTTATTCTGGAAACGTTTTCAAGAATACTCCTTGGATATTGTCCCCCAAAAGCTTCATGTCTTCCGAACACCATAGAATCTTGCTGAATATTTTAAACACAAGCCTGAACACCACGGACTAGCACTGCTGCTACCAGAAAGGATCTTACATATAGGCTGAAACTTGTCAGTAGAGAAGGGTCACTATAAAACCCAAACAAATTTCTTAGCACTCTAATACAAAAATGGGAGCAATGCCAGCTCCCAGGGGATTGGGTTGCAAGTGACAGGCTTGGACAAAAGATAGCAACGGGACAGCATCCTGGGGGTAAGGAGCACTTGACCTGAGGTGGACCCAGTGTTCTCTGAGATGAGCACAAAGCAAGAAGAGGAAACTTAGAGAAACAAAAGCACGCCGCGGGTCTGGAGTTAGGATACAGAGAGTCATCCCCCATGTCTCTGAGAGATGACAACTCAATCTAGTTGTAGTCCCCGTGTCAGCCTCCTGTAGTCCAATAATTTCAGGGGCACTACGTTTTCCCCCAAGGGAAACACATCTAGTGCTTTCTATCTGTTTTTTTCACTGCATCTCAGGAAACTATGCTTGGTTATTTAAACCACAGGAAAACACCAGTGACCCATGTCTGAGCTCATAAATACGGTGTGTAAGTTTCTTAACTCACTCTCTAAACCACTGGTGCATTTTTTAAAAAACTGGATCTTTTAAGGAATCACATCTGATTGTGACATTGTGGAGTTCAACTGTGACATTATGGAGTCCAATCAAAACTGGTTTGGATTGATGCTGTTCTTTTATGATTTAACTATTAAAAGTATTTAGTTTCATTCTAGTGCTATCATGTTTTTTTCTAAGCATGTTGTCTAATACCTACCTCACAAGGGTTATTACTTTACTGCAAAAACTAGACGATGTAGCCTTACTGTTAGAAGGTTTTGAAAGCCCTGTGAAACCTTTTACATTTATTAACCTGGAAAGTAAGTTTCTAAACTGGCAAAAGGAAAAAAAAAAAAATCAAAGAACCAGACACCAGATCTAGAGATGACCAGCTGATAAATTGCTCCTTCTCTCTGAGGGAGGATCACTGAGCAGTGATAACAATCAAACATGTTTTAGCAATTTACCCTTAGCAAAATTTCCCAGCAATGGTCTGGTCCCTGATACTATTCACTAATCATTTTGAGATAGTTTCAACTTCCAAACTTATTTAAGAAGGTGGATTAGATACAATGAAACTTGTCAGTCTCTATACGCTACTCAGCATTCTTCCCCTACTTAGCTAACTCATTATGGTATTGAATTTAACAGTAACCCCATAATGAATGATTGTTGACAGACTGAATTATTATACAGATTTTTGAGATTCTGTAGACTCCTATGAGCAATTCCTTGGAAGAGGTACATTTGATCATTGGGGAAAAAGCTTTATTACTTATCTTCTGATCAAAGCATGTAAGAAATGGTTTTTGTTTTTGTTTTTTGTTTTGTTTTGTTTCGTTTTTTTCAAAATCAAAAGAAAGTATTAACCTTAAATTTGGCAGGGGTGATCTAGGGCCTAGAAAAGTTTCTCATTGGTAGTGAAGATAGCATTGAGAATCACTGCTCACTTCCACTGCAGATACACTGCTGACCTTAAGATAAACATCAGACCTAGGAAAGGCAGAGTGACAGAGGGAACAGGTTGTCAATAAATCATGCTGAGCATAGGAATGAAAACCCAGATTCTTCTCACTTCAGACTGTTCCTCCATCCTTTCCTCTTGATATTAATATTTAAAATGGTCTCCACACACTTTTGTAAACTTGATAAAGAAACTGTTGGCATTTATCAAAAGGAAATCCAAATCAAGAGGATCATAATATGTCTTTGAGGACGTTGCATACATAACAGTAGTAGACCAAAGGTTAAACTGGAATTGAATGCACCTCGGCCTGTTCTAAGCTTTTGGGAAAAGAGCCCCGGATCTTCAGCTCCATTAGCTCTGAAGCAAGTCAGTCCCTGATCTGAGGCTAATGGTGTGCCAAAGGATCTGGAACTTGTCCAGAGAATGAATCATTATAGGAACTTGTTTTCCAACTATCTAGGAGCTCTTTGTAAACATTTAATAACTGCTAATATTGCTATGTGAAAAGGAGTTCACATTTCAGAGTATATCGCAGGGCCCCTGGCAGTGTCTAGGGCTCACACACTGACTCTCAGTACTTAAGCTATCCTCTCTCATTCTACTGAGCTACTTCTATCGTTTTACTATGTGCTAGTATTTAATGTATCAGCTTAGCTTATTTTTGTTTTTGTTATGTCCTCTGTCACCATAGCAAGAGTAATAAACAAAACAATTTTACTTACTGAGTATTTATAACATGTCAAAGATTCTTTGAGGTCACTGGTATCACCATGGAAGGTGATCGAGGATACTTTGTCTCTATACTTTTTCTATCAGATAAACACTTATTAGGTGAGCTTCCTGTTTCTAACCTATAAGCCAGAGTCATTATTATTTTTGTGTTGTTTGAATTGGCTAAATAGCTTCTTTTTCTATTAAACAAAGTTGTTTGTAGTGCTTCAATGGTATAACTATATTTCTTCCAGGACCCATGTACAAAATTTCGAGCACTGATAAAAAATGGAATGCTGTCATGTCCTCAAAGCAACAATCCTTCTCAAAATCTCAAAGACATCATTTTCCAAAGTGAATGCAACTTGTGCAAAAAAATACTGTGAGTAAAATCCGTTTCCTTGCACATGTTCAAGTTACTGGCTAATTAGCCTCTGAAGCGATGAGAGCATGGAGGCCTGTTTTTAATTTATCTTTCAACTTAATATTTTTCCAAACCTAAAAGAGTAAATACACATGCTGAGCAGGCCATTGTGGCACCTCCCATAACATAAAACTTGATAATTGCCACCCACATAGAATGATTTTAATGATCACTGAATGGGATTTCAAAGGACTTTCAGGGAGCCCTGTGTTAATATCTTAACCAGCACTCTCTGTAGTCTTCTCAGAATATGGTTCCACTTTGAACTTCCTGCTTCTAAGATAAAAAGAACTTAAAGTCAGATTCCTTAGGCCTGTTAAGACTTGATTCTGCTATTTCTGGGAGGCTAAGAAGATTCCCTAAGAAGAAACCTGATGTGACTGGTGGTTGTCAGCCAGCAGAGAGATTTATGCAGAATGCATTAGACTACTTGGGCTGCCAAGGGAGAATCTGCTAGGATTACACAAGGGTGTGGTGGACTAAAGGTCTGACTGTAGCTTTCACTGCCATGCTCACAAAGAGTAAGTATACTGGAAACTTACCAGGATGTTACCCAATGCTTCAGCATTTACCCAATGTTTCTTAACTTGATTTATTTCTCTTCGATGACAAGCAGAAGGCAGTAGAAGGTTTGAGTTATCAATTCTAAATCCTCAAACCGGAGTACCAAAATTTTGGGAGGATTTTTTTTGGATATTTTTTCTGCTATTGTGGGTTGAACCTAGGGCTTCCTGAATGAATACAGGGACTCTATGACTGACAAACACCGGCAGGCCTCTAATGTGGTTTTTTTTAAACAGGGATCCCATCTTCAATTTCTGAATGTTGTCAAGATTCATCATTGGTACCAAAAACAATGCTAAGTTTATGTATTTAAGGCAATTATCCTATAACTGATTTTTCAAAAGTCATGATTGTATGAGTCAAATTTTTAATGTGACATACTCAATAATAATGATGTGAAAATATGAAAGTATGTTTTACTTCTACTGAAGAGGCTGAGGGATTAAAAAAAAAATGACAGGACAGGACTTAAGGTGAGGGGAGGCCATGAATGTACATTTTCTCATTCATTTGAAAGCCACATGAGAACCATCAGCTATTTTAACTCCTTTTGTTATATATGTGAAGCAAAATATATGAATAGAATACTATTAATATTATTAATTATTATTAATATTAACCAATTTTAATTAATTTAGTTAATATAATGTTAAAATTAATAATTATTAATATTAAATAATTTCAAACAGGAATGAAATGCTCTAAGACTTACAAGACAGTATATTAATAGGGTTGCTTGTTAAATTGTTATTTTGTTTTTTACCTGTGTAATAAAGTAGTTGGCTTACCTGGGAAGAAGGGACTATAGACTGATAGTTACCTTCCCATTGAGAATGAGCTGTCTAATTCAATGTAAATAGTCTTTCAAATGTTGCAAATATTGACACAGACAGTGTTTAGAGTAGCAAGATAATTATCTTGCTACAGTAAGTATTAGGGGACAGGTATGTGGTTAAACACCAAGTATCTTGCCTCTTCTAGTCTATATTTGAGACTTTTTTCCAAGTATTGTTGAGATTGCAGAATTTCTCATGCAATAAAGGACCCATTTTCACCCTGGCATGTCAGACTAGGCTCAAGGGCTCAAGAAAACATTCAAGATGAGCATTACCATCTAAGTTTTTATTTCTAAAAGTTGGCAAGCAATTTTAATTTCAAATTATACTATTCTTTTCTCTTGTTCAGAGAAGAAGGAGCAAGCACCAAGAACACAATGAGGGTGAGGTTTTTGTCAAGAGCCACCAGGGCCACTGCCCCAGCAAAGGTGAGACTATCTGGAGTCAACCAATCATGTTTGCTACTGAGATGATGCTGGACTCTACTTAGAATTATCTGTTTGTTTCCTAATTACCTGTTATGAAGCCAACCACTTAGAAGGGAGGGAATGTGGCTTAGTCCAAGGGTAGGCTAAGTATCTGGTACAGCTTGTCTGTAGACCCACCCCATAACCTGACTCTGAAAACATTGTCAGGTGTTGAGAGGTGGAGCAAGCCAGATAGTGTGAGCTTTCCCAGACTATTTTTCTAACCTCCTGTCTGCCTAGTTCCTGTAAGAAGCTTTCTTGGACAATAGAGATAATAACACATTTCAGAACTCTTATTGTCTGTGTAATCTGTGTATCTTTGGGTGTCTATTTTATCAACTGAAATTTTAAAAGCTAGCCACAGTGTTTAACATGTGTCAGCAAACATTGAGTCTGTTCTCTTTACCTTTATTTTCCTGGGTTTTTTTTCTTCCAATTTTTCTTATATGACACTTGGACTGTTATCTTAATTCAACTGGACTCATTTATGTCTATTTTGTAGGTTGTGATTCAAGTTAATATGTTTTTTTAGTATAGAAACAGAGTTTATTTACTTCGCATGGGGAGCGGAGTTAAGAGGGTAGTAGAGGCAGAGAAAGACAGAGAGCAGAAGAGAGTAGAGAAGTAGGGCGGTGGAGGCCGACCATGACCATGTGGAGAGAGGGGGGAAGGGAATGGGAAGAGGTAAGAGATAAGAGATGTAAGAGAGAGGCAAGAGAAAGAGATAAGAGCTCAAGTTAATATTTTGCAAGAGTTCAGTGTCTAATGGTTAAAAGAAAAACAAATCATAAAATAAAAGGAGGAAAAAAATCACTGAACAGATAGGGAGCATTGCACAGCCATTTCACTGGACCAGTGCATTTTATTACAGAAAAAATCCAAAAATAAAATTTAAAAATATTATAAAAATAAAATAAAAGCATTCCGTATTGATGGAAATGTCTGTCTCACCAAATCTCAAAATTTTAGTTGACAAGACTTGTGCTGTTAACAGCTAACCTGACAACCACATCACCTCCAAGGTCCCTATGTTGCTTTTTCCTTAATTTCTTCCTTCTCTTCCTCCTCCTTTGGCCCTGACATATAATTAAATGATTAGTCAAGGTAGACACACCCTAATTACTTGTATCATACATGGTCTAGCCCAGCTACCATCTTCCTTGGCAGTGCAGCTTAGGAATGTCTGAGAAACTCAGCCTCCGCCATAAACATAGTTGACTAAATTCTTCTCCTGGGCTCAGTTAGTC
Organism: Uromys caudimaculatus; assembly: GCA_028551405.1. NCBI lineage: Eukaryota > Metazoa > Chordata > Mammalia > Rodentia > Muridae > Uromys > Uromys caudimaculatus. The sequence goes on from CM052715.1 coordinate 30,278,968, forward strand.
TCACTTTTAAAACAATACCAGGTCAGCTACTCAGTCAGCCAGTACCTGCACATCTTTTGTCTATAATTAAAGGCAGTACCTTTTTAAGCTAGGAGGACTGAAAAGGTCTGGTTGTTACATTGAAATCCAAGTTTCTCTTCTGAACCAAGGCCATTCTGCAATATCCCTTCTTCTGTTCTTTTTTGTCTCCTTGATTAAAACTCCAATGTCACCAACCATATTCAAAAATAAAAGATACAAGTAAATGAGAAAAAAGTGAGCAAAATATATTAACTTACACACCCCAATCTTAACAAATCAATTTAAGGGCTACTACTCCTTGTGTGTTTCCATCTGTAAAATAAAATTTGCTAAATATTAAGTAGATATCTTAAGATATAAAATGATGGACTTCTGTCTGTAATGTTAATTCTTTTAGCTTGATGATTAGGTTTGCAAATAACATCTACTTGCATTTTCAAAGCTGATATATCAGCCACTACACATCATATGAAGCAAGATTTCAAAAATTTAGTGCAATTAAAGTTAGAGAAAGTGGAGCAAATGTAAACTTTAGGGAAGAATAACAATCATTTGTCTCTGTAATATATTGTATACTATGTACAGTTTTAAAATATGAATGAGAAAAATTAAAATATGGTTTAATATATAGGAAACATATGAATAAAAATATCTGTGAATGTATTCAGTTACTCAATTCTGCAACTGTAGTTGAAATAGTTGTTTAAAATGTATACAAAATATTGAAATAATCATGTTAAAACTTTAAAGGAAAGAATAAGAAGAAACAAGCCCAGTTTCACTACAAATAAATTATTTTTTTAATAGAAAATTTGGTTATTTGGGGACTCACCCAAAAATACAAATAGAATATGACAAAAGCAAATTTATTCTTGAATTATAAAGAAATTAAATTAATGGAAACAGGGAGAAACTGCATAGAAAATAGAGAGACTTGAAGGTTTTCTGGGACAAGAGATGTGCAATAGGAATGCCAGACAAAAACATAAAAACTAAAAGAAATATTCTTGGAAGTACTGTGACCTAAAATAGCTCATGAAATGTGATCTAACCCTCACATGTATAACTGCATTCACACAGAGAGAGAGAGAGAGAGAGAGAGAGAGAGAGAGAGAACAACAAAGAAATAGATGAATAGATTTAAGGCAGTTAAAGTGCTCTGACATTTACATGTGTACCTGTTCTCTCTTACAGATTAATTCATCAATTAGAATTAAGTTTATTTATGGATTCACATGTTGCTTATTGCATCATTATTAGCACTTGATATTTTTGTAGTCATACATCCATTTTAGTTTTCATATGTATTAGCGTATAGATTTGATGTGCCTTAATTATATTTATACCTTATATATGTATATGTACAGTTATTTTCAATTGTAGTTCTATTGGTTTTTTTTCATTTCTTTTAGCATTAATAATAGAAATACCAGTTCTTCATTCACGTTCTCTATTGTTTATGTCTTCCATGGCATTCATCTTATCTCTGCTCTTGTTTAATTTAATATTTTGTTTTCTGTCAATTAGATCAATTATCATTTTTTCTAAAAACTATGTTACCCAGTGAAATGGTCCATTTTCAAGCATATATGCCATTTTACTTCGTCCTATTGCGTCCTTTCCCTAAGAGTCCTTCCCTCTGAACCTGGACCTTCTACAGGTTTATGTCACATGAGCCATTATCATGCCTTTTTTCTACATATGGATCGTTGTTATACTTTTTTGCACTTTCCTTTTACATTTTTTTAAGTTGTCTTAAACGTCTCCCACATTTCTTTCTAATTTCATCACACAAAAATACACACATAAAGACATACAGATTAAGAAAAATGAAAATACACACATACAGAGATAGACACAAACAAACAGAGATACAAGATACAGAGACACACATATACACACAGACACACACCAACACAAACAAACACAGACACACATGCAGACATATATACACAAACACACACACAGACACACATATACACACAGAGACATATACATAAACAAACACAGACATGCAAACAGACAGACACACACAGATATACACAGACATATATAAGCACAGATACACACATAAATGCATGCAGAAGCATACACAGGCACACACACACACATGTATATATACAGACATACATGCACACACAGATACACACATAAACATGCACACAGACACACATGCACATATACACCAGATGCACATGTACATACACATACTCAGACACACAGCACTCAACATAATGATGCACTCTTATTTTTGGAAAATGTGATTGCTTCATTGTTACAGCTTAATAAAATCACATTTGCCTATACACCACAGTTTCTTTATCCATTCATCCTCTGATGTACATCTAGGGAGATCCTGTCTCCTAACTACTGTGAATAGTGCAATAAAAAACATGGTTGTAGAAATATCTCCATTGTGCATTGAGCTGGAGTCCTTCCGGTATATGGACAGAGTCGTTACAGCTGGGTCTATACAGTACTCTGTTTTTACTTTGTTGAGAAACCTACATCATGGCTTCCATAATAGTTGTATCAATTTGCATTCCACCAAGAAGATAGAAAATGTTCTTCTAACTGTGCTAGCATTTGTTGACAGACAAGCATATATAAAATATTAGTGATGGATAGTCTCAGGATTCTTACTGCAGGCATTTCATTTTGCCATTATTAACTAAATTTCCCATAATACTCTCTACTTCACCATAATATTGTACCTCATTATTTTGCTACTATAGTGAGTACTGTTATATTAGACTTAATTTTTAATAAAATTTGGTTAGGAAACATATATCATATGATATTGATTATTTAAGAGTTTTTGGCTTTTCTTGCAATCGAATGTAGAATTTACTTTGAAAGTTCTTTCATGTGTTACATAAAATATTAATGTTTGTTATTTCTATTATATGGTTCTCTTCAAAAAATCTATAAGACTAATCATTTTAATTTTTCTTAATAAGCAGTTCTCTTAGTCTTTGCTAAAGTCCGCCACTCTAGTTCTTGGTTTATCTAACGTTATTACATATTGGGAATTATTTTGGAAACTGTGGGCTTATGTTAGGTGAGTGTACACACATTTCTCTCCTCCTAATTCTGTTTTATATAATGATCTAATTCATCACTAATAATACATCCAGACTGTAGCCTACTTTCTAAGTATTAAGATTGTTGCATCTACTCTCTGCTATTCCTTTCTTGTTTTTCTTATTTAATTTCAAATATTAGTGTACCTCATTCATTTTTTACATCTTTACATCTTTTTTATTTACCTAATTTTTCAAATTGAACATGAAATTTATTTATGTGATTGATTTTTATAATAGATCTTCTAATTAAGTGGCCTACTAGCATAATGCTTTCTACAATTTTATTTTTTTGAAATTAGTCTTTGTGTTTATATAATGCATTCAGATCTCTCTCACCCATGTTTACTTCCATCTCTCCACACATCTATGCTTTTGCTGTTTTGTGACCCACTGAGTTTAACCATAGTAAACCTTTTAATTTTAATCTTTCCCTGGGATCATTATGTGGTTTGGTATGACTTTTAAATGACTCAGTCCCTGTGTCTTTTACTTTGTGGGCTTATTCATTATTCTCTGTTACTTCTACTACAGTACAACTTGATTTTATCATTTTTCTTAACTAGTATCTTCAGTTTTTAAAATTGTTTTCAAATTAGTTTATTGTTTTTAATTTCCAACCAGTGGTCATTTAAGTGTAACATACTCACCACTGATGGTATTATGATTGCTCTGAACCTAAAATCTTTATGCTCAAATATTTATAATTACAGTTACTATCTGTCTCTATCACTGATATCTGTCTTTCATATGCTAAACTTTTTTGTCTGTTTATTCTGAAAATATGCCATACCCCTACACTTTTGAGATTAACTAGATTTAACTCTTTGTGTTCTGGCTGTACCTATCTTTCATTATTTCATAGACTCTATGAATTTTCCTTTCTTATTCAGACATTTGTCCTACTTCTTCCTCCCATTTTGTGAAATTGCTTCTTTGTTTTCCTTTGGCTTCTGTTTTAAAAGTCTCCATTGCTATTGACTTTGAGGAGGTTTCTTGTGCCTTAACTTCAGTTCAAAATTCATTACCTATTTGTACATATCTCACTTTTATCCTTTACATCGTTTTATTTGTTACTATTTAAATCTTTTCTAAGTGTGAACATTCCATTATATATTGTTTGTTTCTGTATGAATTCTATTATTCTGTTTCATATTGAAAATATCTTTTATTTTTTTGAAGAATATTGCAGTTTTGATAAATGATTCTTCTCTTCATTCTGACAGTTTCAATTAAGCTGATTTATGGCTTTCAGTAGATAGTATTTCTTTAATGTTGTCTTATTTCTGAGATGTGCATATATTTAAACATTAAATTCCATAGCAACCCTGACTTATTTTCTTCCTAATAAGCTAGCTAATGCGTGCGATCAAGCTTCTGGTGAATGGATTGCCAGGACAAGGAATGAGGGCAAGAGCTGAAAGTTCTGGAACCTAGCCCAGTTTGCTGCCTTTCTTCCAGGTCAGGATCCATCTGTATGCTCTGAAGTGTCAGCCTTGGGAAGAGATATTTTTTCTGTAGGATGTGATTCACCAACCTTGCAGTCCGGAGGACAAGGTGGTGGAATAGTAAATGCCTGCACCTGTCCTGTCACCTCCCATCTGGTCTTTTGATTCACCCCACCGTCACCCAACCAACACCTGTGACCTAGTATGCTGCCCTTGGTATTTCAGGTGAAGGTCAATGGCTTTAGTTGTTCACTTTGATTCAAATATCCTATGGATGTTCCCACACTTCCTAAAAATATCAACTTAAAGAAAGATAGCCACGTACCTGCTTGTTTCTTTATGCTACAACCACATTTTTCTTTCTCTTGCTATTTGAAAAGCATGATCCAGCAACCACAATCTTATGTTCTAGCTCTTCTTTCAGCTCTGGAATGGTTGACTCCTTCTCACTAATGTCATTTCACCACAAAGATCTCTTTGCAGAAGGATGTTTCTGGCATATTGATATTTCAGTGAAGTACGTTATAGCCGTGCTGAAGTCTTTGGCTTATTTCTGTTGCACTATCATGATCTAAAACTGTTGTTTATGTTGTGACCTTCCTGTTAGCATATAGACCATAGTATTCTAGCTCTGTTTACAATGCAATCTAACAAAATAATAGACTACCCAAAGTCTTTTAAGTAAGTAATGAATCTTCTGTAATAAATGAGAAAGTAAGTGAATGAAATCACGTTACTTTATTTTCATTCTGCTAGTGGGACCATTATATCATTATTCTTACCACTTTAATCTTTTTATCTCTAGGACAATTCTCTAATGTAATCCTTTGACTGATAAATTCACTATCTAGTTGTAAAAAGTTCTACTTTTTATGGTTTTGTGGCCTACTAAGTCATTACTGGAACTTATCATATATTTCATATACATTATTGAAATATTTAAAGGCACTAAAACTTGATTCTCAATGTGATATTGACAGTGGGGGACTCTTTAAATGTGTTTGGTTTTAGATGGATGTTAAACTCAAACTATATTACATATTCTTTGATAACTTATACTACAATAGTTATTGCCAAATTGTGTTTCATAATTATTTCTTTGACCCTTATGAATTTGGAATGTGGGCTGGGTTTGAATTCCTATTTTTCACATGAAGAAAGTGGTGTTGAAAGAGGTAAAGTGAGTGGTCATCAGAACACTTGTTTTCAGTTACTGTGGGACAGAGTGGTTTTGTCAACATCCTGGTTTGTCCTTAAACATATGTCACTTTATGACAGCAGAGACCTGGAAATTTCTGCCATCATCCTTGAAAGATATTTAGTTCTCTTGTCCTGGTTGTCATTAGAGAAAGCATTTTTTTAATGTGTGCTGATGGTTTTTGCCTACATGTTTATGTGTGTGAAAGTTTTGGAACTCGAACAGACTTAACCAACAATGGTGAGCTGCCATGTGGGTGTTGGGAATTGAACTCCAGTCCCCTAGAAGAACAGCCAGTGCTAACTGTCAGGCCATCTCTCCAGCCCAAGAATGTATTTTATAACAACAATGTCACAGATCATTTTGTGATCATACTGTTCTAGCTACTGCACCTACATTAACAACTTATATATCCCCATGGAATCAACAATCGATAAAATTATACCCATTTTGCAAATGAGAACACTTCAGTATAGATAGGTTAAATTACCTGCTCAAATCATACATTGGTAGCAGTAAAATTAAGAATCTAGAAATCTGGCTTAATCCTAATGTATCATAATGAGCATTTCCTATATTTCATAATTTACAGAGGATTTCTATGCCTACTGTCTTCTAGGGCTATTTAGCATTCTGTTGATACTGCAGGCAGAATTTGGCTGAGATACAGTGTGCTCAGTTTCTTTGAGGAGGGCTCAGTCTATCTCAGCCAGACAACAAATTGCTGAGATCATACCAAAATCTTTTCCCTTGTTTCAAATCTAACCCTGTCTCTGCCTTCAGACCACATTTCTTTTTCTGTGATTTTACTAGCTCATCCATATCTACATTTATTTTTCCTTCAGTGTTATATTCTGGGTTTGAAATACTAACCTATTTATTTTTCTAGTAGGTATTCTGACTTTTTGATATTCTTTGATTATATCGCTTGCAGTTGAATTGTGAGAATTTCAAGCAAAGAAGAAAAGATGGGGATTTCATCTGTCCATCTGATGCTTCTGCAGTTTGTGGCACAGATGGAAAAACATACCGCAGCAGATGTGAACTGTGTGCTGAGAACGCGTGAGTACTCGATAAAGCAGACATAGTGTCTGTGCAACTAAATGATATGTTTTATTTCCTGTAGTATTTATAATTCATTTGCTATGAGTTAATCTCCAACAAACTTCGTGCACTGTTTCTTTTACTACTCTTTGGGGGAAGAGTGCATAGTAAAACATTTTATATCTTACAAAAATCTACTGAGTGCAATTGGTTTGGGCAGTTACCACAGTCTCTGTTAAGTAAACGGGACATGCAGATACAAATGCAGACACAAAAACATGCTACACGCACAAGCGTGTATATCTATCTTCTCTCGTCTATCAATATGCTAATTTCTGATTGTGTTCTTTTATGCATAGAATGTTGTCAAATCAAATAATATTTAAATGCTCAAGAAATTATAAAATTATATAGTATGTAAATGGAAGTTTGAATTTTGAACTTCTTTGCCAAATAGATATCTCATCTCACTGGCCTACATTGTTCCTTGTGTTCTTCCTCTGCCCTCACAGCTTGTTCTGGTTGTTCATTTTCTTTAACCAACAAGATGCACACCTGTTATGCAACCTCTGCTTCTGACCTTAAACTTGAATGAACTGGTCTTTTGTTTCTGGAAACACAATAGCCAATGTTTGAGAGGGTAATAGGGCAATAGTCTTTGAGACTCTGAACTCTTCTTTTTAAGATTCTTCTCTTATGTAATATATTCCAACCATAGTTTCCCCTCTCTTTCCTCTTCTTGTAGACTTCCCCACCTCCCCTTTTCTCCAGATCCACTCCCCTTCCATTTCCTCTTCAGAAAAGAGCAGGTCTCCAAGAGATGACAGCCAAGTAAGACAAAACAAGATACAATAAGACAAAACAAAAGCCCTCATATCAAGGCTGGGTCAGACAACCCAATAAAAGGAAACCAGTCTCAAGAGCAGTCAACAGAGTCAGAGAATTACCACTCTCACTGTTAGGAGTCTCACAAAACCTTCAAGCTAATAGCCACAACAGAGAATCTGGTGCAGACCCATGCAGGCACTGTGCTTTCAGTTTCTCTGAGTCCAAGTGAGGCCTGCTTAGGTGATTTGTGGGGCTTGTTCTCCTGGTGTCCTCCATCCCCTTTGACTCCTTTAGTCTTTCCTTCCCATCTGTGAGATTCCCCAATCTCCAAGGGGAGGGACCAGATGGAGACATCCAGTTTAGACTTTTTAAAGACTGGCTGTGGGTCTCTGTGGGAGCAGTCCCATCTGCTGTTGGAACTGTGAGTATAGCAGAATATTATTAGAAATCATTTCATTAAAATTTTTAGACCAGTTGTGTTTGTTTCTACCCTAGGCCACTTGGGTAACCAGTCTCTAGTTCTTGGACATCCAGGCAGTGTAAGACATGGGCTTCCTACTGTGGAGTGGGCTTCAAGTTAAATCAGACATTGGTTGGCTACTCTCACAAATTCTGTGCCACCATTTCTCCAGCACGTCTTTAAGGCAGGAACGATTATAGGTTAAGGGGTTTGCGGCTGGGTTGGTGTCCAGGTATCTTTTTCCATAGCCTACAGAGTACTTACTCATGACAAAGAGATTAGGATATAGGGGTAAAGGCTCCAAGGTCACAATGGTTCAATCTCTCTATGTTCAATGAGCTGAGTATTAAATTCTTCTCAGGTGTGGGACTTCCACTGTCAGTCTTCAGAGGGCATCAGACTGGGTTGTACAGGGATCTCCACTAGACTGTGCTTTGTCCTTTCTTATAATACAGGTCTCAATAAACAGAATTGCAGTTTGCCTTTCTGATCTACTCATGACTGTACTTTCAGAGATCAGTCAGCAAGAGTGAATGTTAAAACATAGAAAACCCAGGGCCGGTGAGTTGGCCACCAGGCATAAAAACCTGAGTTCCATTCCTGAGACTCACATGGTAGAGAGAACTAACTCTAGTAGATTATACTCTGGCTTCCACTTGCATGATTGATCAAAAGCCCCCACTTCCTACCACTCACACTAAATGATAAATACAATTATGCTATATGATTTTAAAATAGAAAAGCTAAATAGACAAAGAACAGTCTGTTTTCTAAGGCATGCATTCTTACAATACTACTTTAAACATACTGAACTATACTATATCATAAGCAAAGGTTATTAGTTAAAGGTTTTACATCTCTGATCCATGTGATATTTTCTCCTAGAATATCATATGGCTCATTCTGTTATTGTGACTCATTGCTCTGACCTCAACAAAACTCCATACAATATTCCAGATTACTTTCTGTAAGCCTATATATCCTGAAAATCTGTTTTTCCTATTATTCTTCCATTCTTAGTTTTGTTCTGAGCTTTGTTTTTATCATTATACATATGCTGAATTATAAACTACTTCTATAGAAAGTAGAAATTATTTACATTTATGGCTCTGAATATTCTCTAAGTTCTATTAAATTGAACAAAGTGAATAATAAGGATTTATGCACTTTTTATGAACAATAAAATATAAGTCAGCATAAAATCTATTAATGAAAAATAGATACATTAAAATTTAACTTTTTATAAAAGCTAACAATGGCAACTACAAACAACTAAGGTCTTGGAGAGGTCAATATATACTATAATCCTGAAATTTAACCCCCAATATGACTCTATTTCTTTGTTATTTTTTAAAGTTATAGACAGGGACTTTCATTATACAAGCTGAGTAAAGTCTATAACACTGATTTTAGGTACAGAAGCAGTTAGAATACTGGGAAAAGGTTGACAAGCTGGGCAATTAATTCTACCATGCTAATCTCTGTGTCAATGAACTTTTTGATTCCAGGAAGAGCCAGAACCATGTTGACATAAAAAATGAAGGTGAATGTGACAGCAGTCACCTAGAGACGGTAAGGAGAAGTGCCAATGTGGGGACACTGGTATCAGTGTAAAGCCGTGGCTCTCAACCTTCCTAATGCTGGGACACTTTAATATAGTTCCTCACGTTGTGGCAGCCCCAACCATATTTTTGCTACTTCATAGCTGTAACTTTGTTACTGTTATGAATTTTAGTGTAAATACCTGATAGATAGGATATCTGATATCCTATCCCCTGGAGGGGTCTCGACCCACAGGTTGATAACCACTGAGTGAAGGCAAAAGTAACTGTGCTTCTCCACCATAGGTTGGGAGGCTCAGAAGGAGTAATTCCTGCTTGACTAAAATTCTACATCCTTTCTGTTCACATGGGAAAAGCAGCTGAGTTCTTAAAACCAGATGAGTTTACTTTGGTCATAAGACCAGTAGGTTGTCTTAATAATATTAATTATTAACATAATTAATTATTAATAAAAAAGAAAAATAGAAAACTAGACCAATCACTTCAGAAGTAAATGGGCACTAGAGCTCAACCATTGCCTTATTATTGAAACCTCAGCTTGGGTACTCATTGTTAGGAAACCTTAAACCAATCAGTTAAGGAAATGAGATTTAGACTAAGTTGTTACTTTCTAGCTAAGATTCTGTGAGCTTTTAATGTTAGGGAAAGACAGGAAACACCATGAATGTCACACATAATTATCTAGAGGAGCACCAATCCTAATTTCAGTGGTTTGATACTTTCATCCCTGAAGTTACTAGGCTCTGTCATGGTTTGGCGTACATACTGTTTTAAGGATCTCTTTATCTACATCAGGTATGAAATTGGAAGCAGATTGAGAGCAATGACAATGATCCACATGAGTTCTAGCATAATTGTTCCTGCTTCTTGAATATGTGCATGAGAAAGTAAACAGTTCTATACTTGAATTATACAGACTCACAAAGCTGTTTCTACATGACCAACACTTCCTCAAAGCATTGTCGATGCATCCAGTCCTACCGCTGTGTGCTATATTCCTTTCTCTCTTCTTTAGGATATGTGCAGTGATTTTCGAGCCTATGTGCAAGATGGAAGGCTCGGATGTACAAGGGAAAATGATCCAATCCGTGGTCCTGACGGGAGAACACATGGCAATAGGTGTGCCATGTGTGCTGAGCTCTTGTAAGTAGCATCTCCGGATGCATTTATGAGAAGACCCTTATTTCCTGCCCTGAGCGCCCTAGAGTGATACTGTCTTCCTCATGATGCATGCGACCTTTTGCCTTTATAATGTGAAATAGGTCTAGCTACAAGATGGGATTCTTGTCTTTTTCTTCACATTACTACATATTTTTAAAAGAAAAATTTGAAATTTCATTTAAAAATTATAATGCCTCAAAAAACACTCAATGTTTTATTATATAATAGTTTAAGACTTGGAGACATGGGTTTGAGCAGATAAAGAGGAAGAAGAATTGACTAAAACTTTGTTAAATGTACTGTATCTAATAATTTATATGCTAATTGAAAAAATAAAGACAGACTTGAAAAACACTTAAACACTGAATAATCCAAACTGGTCATTTGACATGCAATGCTTTCTTTGGGGACATGTAGCGACCCTCCCTGAGTAATGCCACCTAATTTTAAATAGTGGTATAAATAAATAACAATAATATGAGGATTTATAAAGATAATACAGTGTCTGGACTCAGTATGGAAAGTGAATATCATTTAAACAAAGAATTATTGGCTTCATTTTTCTCTGAGTGCCTGGTATGGCACTTTCTTATCTAGGAGGCATGAGTCTTCAAAGTTCAAACTGTCCCAACTTCTGCAGCTTTTCTGCTTTATTTATTCATTATTTTATGTCCCGATAAAATAGGAGATCTGACTTTTCCAAGTTGATTTCCTTCAGGATGAGCCTGAGACAACAGGATGAGGTTACCATTGAGTCGTCCATGGGGTTCAGAATCTCAGTGCAAATTTATGGTTTAGGAATAACCCTGCTTTGACATGAAGGCAATCCAATGTCTTGCATTATTTAAAAAGTTGCACAGAAGGGTGTGTATGGCAATACCTGAAAGGCTCAGTTTGGTTTCACCCTTGTCATAGCATTGTTTCAAGGCTCTTGGTTCTGCCTGTTAGAGGGAATTTTCCTGACAATCTTCTGTTTGTCACTAGAGGTGGCACGCCCATCTGGTTCTGCAGAACAAAGCTTCTAATTGAGTGGCAGTTGAGTCAGGTTCACACCCTTCCTTATCTTTGGCAATGTCTTGGTCTCTTTCATTCAAGACAGGGAAGTGCTTGTCTCCTGCGAGTGGATCAGTTTCAACAGGTTGGTGTAAAGGATAGGAAAGCATTTAGTGCTCAGAAGAGGGTAGACACTGCAAATGTGACTAGACCATGCGGATTCTGTTTCCTCGACAGTTTAAAAGAAGCTCAAGAAAATGCTACACGTCACAGAGAAAGCAGAATTCGAAGAGATGCTGAGGAGGTAAATGGATCACTGTCACAGTGTAGCTGTTGGGTCTTTAGCCATGGACCAAAATTACACTTGCACCTTTGAAGGAACACAATAATGTCATTGTCCCATACTACTATATTCACTTCATATTACTTAAAATTTCTCAAATATACTATTCTTAGTATAGTTATCAATAGGGTCTTTTGAAACTATCATCCACAGCTAAGATTCCAAATATACCATTCCTACCCTTGATTTTCTTCCCCTCATAGAAGAAAGAAAAAATTATGTGCACAAAATTCTATTGATCTTTTTTTCCTTTCATTAATTTTTTTCAGGTTAACATACAAAGAAACAGGTTTCATGATGGTATCTTCATACATACAAACTATTATGCTTTGGTTTGGGTCACTCTGCCCATTGCTATTAGCCTTTTTTCTCAAATAGTGCAATCAGTTTGCTTTGAATATATTTTAAACACTTTTTGGCATAGTATAAATTAGATAGGAAATTTTCCAAATAATACAGTCTCTTAAGCAGTGTAGCTAATGGTGCTTTACTCTAAAATTCTGCTGATACAATTAGAGTTATTTAATTTTCTATGCAGCCATTTTATTTATAACACCCTTCTTATTAAAATTCTTACTTCTTCTTAATGAAAATCTCAAATATTGAAGTGATAGCTTAAAAATACTCCTAAAACTAAGTTTTGTCATATTTAGTTGATGTTATACAATTTCAATTTATTACAAAAATTTCATTTTGTGTTAAAGCAAGTAATGCAGCCTTGACTTATTAAAGCACTAGGGTTATTAAACCCTTATTGCACAGAGAAGGATAACAGTGACCTAGGTGAAATGACTGGTCTTTTGTGTGGAAGCAAAGACACCTGGATTTTGGTCTTCATCCTATCATGCTCTGGGTATTGAGAGTGAGGAAAATATCTCTCTGGGCTCTAATTTTCTTGTCATAAGGACATTAGATATAAGACTTCAATCTTACCTTCTTGCTGTGTTGTGTTTTCACTTCCAACGCTCTTTCAGACTAATACAGACACAAAGTTTGTGAGCTGTAGGATGACACTTTCCCATGGGAAAGAAAGACTCACTTTTTGGTAATCAAAAGCTGACTTTTCTCTTAACAATTCTATATAATGAAGAAAAATTTCCAAACTAAATTGAGTAATTTGAGCTTAGCCAGAGAGAAACAAAATACCCAGGGGCTATTCCACACCAACGAATGATGGAAATCAATGCATTTTGTGGAGTTTGGATGTTTCAGCCTGACACTCTGGCTTAGCCTGTTGTATTTCTCATGTATGTAAGCAGGGCTGTTTTCCAGGAAGTCTCAAGCACCCTAATTTCTTCTTCTTGATGGCCAGGTCATTAGGCACAACTGGGCTAAGCAGAACTGCCTCTCAGTGATGGCTCAATGTGTGCCCTGTAATTAACCTGTCAGTGGGTTGCTCACAAAAGTGCTTCTTCAGAATCTTCTGGGATGAATCACAAACTATAAACTGAAATTATCATTGTTGGTATTCTGGAAATGATGGAGCACTGCTTTTTATGGCCATGTTATTATTAGATGTCTCCTTTCTACATCTTATTCCAAGTTTGTTACCAAGAAAGTGTAGGACATGTCCATTCCTCCTCTCAAAACTGACATCTTCTTATCGCAGTGCAGAAATGGTTCTTTCTAAAAAGCATCTTGGAGTGAAATGTAAACTTCAAATACAAATCACAATACTTACCTAGCAAAGTCTCACTGTATAGGTGGTAACATCAAGGTCCTGTGACTTTGTGTGAGTCACTCACTGAGTAGAGCCACAGTGCAGTCACCAAGGTCTCCTGACTCTTGCTATTCTCCTGTGTCTGCTTCCACTGTCTTTGCAGAAGTGGGAAGATTAAGGTCACACAGTTGGTGGTTGTTTTTATAGACTAAACTACAATAAAACATTGTATGTTTGTTCATATAGAGGTCCTCAAGTCTGTAGTGTGTGTGCATGTGTGTGTTTGTGTGTGTGTGTGTATGTAAAGTTTATTCTGTATCAAATAATAGCATTCTGAAAGGCTACAAAAAATTGTCAAGAAGCCTAGCAATAAATACCCCTTCCACTTTTGGGTTTTTTGTTTGTTTGTTTGTTTGTTTGTTTGTTTTTTAGATATTTTATTTACATTTCAAATGTTTCCCCCATTCTAGATCTCCCCTTTGGAACTCCCCATCCCCTCCTCCCCCCCCCTGCCTCAATGAGGGTATTCCCCCACCCACACACACACACTCTCTCATCTTCCCTCCTTGGCATTCCCCTATACTGAGACATCTAACACCCTCACGCCCAAGGGCCTCTCCTCCCCCTGATGGCTAACAAGACCTTCCTCTGCCACATATGTGGTCCGAACCTTGGGTCCCTCCATGTGTATTCTTTGGTTGGTGATCCAGTCTCCGGGAGCATCAGGAGGTCAGGCCAGTTGACACTGTTGCTCTCTCCATGGGACTGCAAACTCCCTCATCTCCTTCAGTCCCTTCTCCAACTCCTCCATCTGGGACCTCACACACAGCTCAATGGTTTCTGTGAAGTGAATCTTGTTTATTCCGAACTTTTGGGCTAATATTCACTTATCAGTGAGTACATACTGTGTTCATTCTTTTGTCACTGAGTTACCTCGCTCAGGATGATATTTTCAAGTTCGATCCATTTGGCTTCGAATTTCATGAAGTCATTGTTTTTAATAGCTGAGTAGTGTTCCATTGTGTAAATGTACCACATTTTCTGTATCCATTCCTCTGATGAGGGACATCTGAGTTGTTTCCAGCTTCTGGCTATTATAAACATGGCTGCTATGAATATAGTGGAGCGTGTGTCTTTATTACATGTTAGAGCATCTTCTGGGTATATGCCCAAGAGTGGCATAGCTGGGTCCTCAGGTAGTATTATGTTCATTTTTCTGAGGGTCCGCCACACTGATTTCTAGAGAGGTTGTATCAACTTGAAATCCCACCAGCAATGGAGGAGTGTTCCTCTTTCTCCACATCCTCGCCAGCATCTGCTGTCACCTG
>CM052715.1:30294596-30330403 GCA_028551405.1 Uromys caudimaculatus
GAATTATGTTTGTGTGGCTATCTTCTTTTGGGATTGTTGACAGATTACTTTCTTGCTTTTCCTAGGGTATACTTTCCCTCCTTGTGTTGGGGCTTTCCATCTATTATCCTTTGTAGGGCTAGATTTGTGGAAAGATATTGTGTAAATTTGGTTTTGTCATGGAATACCTCGTTTTCTCCGTCTATGGTAATTGAGAGTTTTGCTGAGTATAGCAGCCTGGGATGGCAGTTGTGTTCTCTTATGGTTGTATGACATCTGCCAAGGATCTTCTAGCTTTCATAGTCTCTGGTGAGAAGTCTGGTGTAATTCTGATAGGTCTGCCTTTATATGTTACTTGACCTTTTTCCCCTACTGCTTTTAATATTCTTTTCTTTGTTTAGTGCATTTGGTGTATTGATTATTATATGACAGGAGGAATTTCTTTTCTGGTCCAGTCTATTTAGAGTTCTGTAGGCTTCTTGTATGTTCATGGGCATCTCTTTCTTTAGGTTAGGGAAATTTTCCTCTATAATTTTGTTGAAGATATTTACTGGTCCTTTAAATTGATAATTTTCACTCTCTTCTATACTTATTATCCTTAGTTTTCCTCTTCTCATTGTGTCCTGGATTTCCTGGTTGTTTTGGGTTAGAAGCTTTTTGCTTTTTGCATTTTCTTTGACTGTTATGTCAATGTTTTCTATGGTATCTTCTGCACCTGAGATTCTCTCTTCTATCTCTTGTATTCTGTTGGTGATGCTTGCATCTATGACTCCTGATATCTTTCCTAGGTTTTCTAACTCCAGGGTTTTCTCCCTTTGTGATTTCTTTATTGTTTCTATTTCCATTTTTAGATCCTGGTTGGTTTAGTTCATTTCCTTTGCCTGTTTGATTGTGTTTTCCTGTAATTCTTTAAGGCATTTTTGCGTTTCCTCTTTAAAGGCTTTAACCTGTTTACCTGAGTTCTCTGATTTCTTTAAGGGAGTTATTTACATCCTTCTTAAAGTCCTCTATCATCATCATGAGATGTGATTTTAGATCTGAATCTTGCTTTTCCAGTGTGATGGTGTATCCAGGACTTGCTATGGTGGGAGAATTGGGTTCTGATGATGCTAACTAACCTTGGTTTCTGTTTCTTGTGTTCTTACGCTTGCCTCCTGCCATCTGGTTCTCTCTAGTGCTACCTGCCCTTACTGTATCTGACTGAAGCCTGTCCTTCCTGTGATCTTGGTTGTGTCAGAACTCCTCAGTGTCCAGCTGTCTCTGGTATCCTGTGATTCTGGGGTCCTGTGATCCTGAGATCCTGGGTGAGTCAGAGCTCCTGGGAGTCAAGTTGCCTCTGGGACCCTGAGATCCTGGTGTGACCAAGCTCCTGGGATCCTGTGGTCCTGTGATCCTGTGATCTAAGACATGTTAGAATGTATGAGAGTGGAGCTTCCTCTGGGTGTTGTGGGACTGGCAACTGCTCTGAGTGTAGTGGATCCTCAACTTCTCTAAGTACAGTGGGTCCTCAACTGCTCTAAGTGCAGCAGATCCTTTAGGATGGGTCAGGATACGGTGTCTTCATGGGAGCAGACCAGCTAGGAGTCTGCTCCAGCAGAAGGAATTAGGTGGAAGGATTGGAAGGGAGTGGTATTGGCGGGGTGGGGTTTTGGGTCCTGAGTCTATTGGGCTTTAGGCAGCAGCTCTGGGACTACAGGTAGGGGGGAGGGGAGTTCTTACCAACTGCTCTGAGTGCAGCGGATCCTCTAGGATGGGTCAGGGTATGGTGTCTTCATGGGGGCCAAACAGCTAGGAGTCTGCCCAGCAGAAGGGACCAGGCGGAAGGCTCTATTATGAATTTTTAAAAACATTAAAGAAAAACCAAACACTGTAAAACAATACACACCACTGAACAAGGCAAATAAAGTGGAGAGCTTTGGCATTAATAGCAGAGCTGGATTCAAGTCAAAGAACATTTACAGTCCTCATTCTCATTTATTATTTTGTTTAAATAAGACATGAGAATAAATCACAAAAGTTCAATAGTAGGCTCCTTCTACCACATCTAATTATTTACAACTACTATGAAGAATCTTTCTTTCTTTGTACCAAAGACATTATTTTTTCTTTTTGTTAATAGGAAGAAGATTCCTTGGCTGGGCTTGTTAAATCTAAACCTACAACCCAAGTGTTTTGGGGGTCAAAGGCAGGATGATTGCTTTAAATTTAAGGTCAGCCTAGCCTAGGCTACATAATTCCATGGTTCCAGGCCAACTTGAGCTGCATAGAGGCAAGAGACTCTCTAAAAACAATATGATAAAATGCAACTGAGCATTATGGAACACAACTATCCTAGCACTTAAAGACAGAAAAACAGGAGAATCTGGAGTTGAGGACCAGCCTCAGAAAGTTAGAGGTAAACCTGGAATACATAATACTATTCCTGAAAAAAATCTTAAATAAATTATAGCATAAAGAAAGGAAAATCTCAAGCCAGTGTCCATTTTCTTAAAATGGACAATAAATTCCATTTTAAGAAACTGCAAAAGAAAGAGGATATGGAATCAACAAAGCATAGGAAAAAAATTAATATCAAAAGGAAAAACAATAAATCACTAGAAAAAAGTGGTTAAAAATTAAGTAAAAGCAAGTTATTTAATATTAGTAAAATTGACAAACCTCCAGTCTCAACAATCAGAAATAAGACAAAGATATAAAATACTAATAGGAATGGCTAAAGCAGTAAACTAATACTTTGTACATCTTTTCATTTATTCTTGGACTAAAAATTCTAGACAGAGCAGGAAGATAAGAGAGAAGAAAAAGGAAAAGAATAGAAAAATGTCTTATAAGAAATTCTGTTTGACGTTAGTATTGAGGAACATGATGGAATCAATTTTTAAAGGGGAAGTTGGCAAGTGAAGTTAGCCAGCCTAAGAGATAACAATGACAAGTGAAAAGTAAGTGTATTTGTATTAAACTTTTAATTTTAGCTATCAGATAATGCATATGGATATTTGAGAAGCAATGAATACCTGTTAAATAGGCTGTGGAATTGTTACATTAATGAGCTTACCTGTATCATCACATATTTATTTTTATTATGTCATCATCATCATCGTCATCATCATCATCATCATCATCTTTTTTTTTTTTTCACAGTTCAGTCATTATCCCTCTCCTGGTCTATCCTCCAACTGTTCCTCATCCTATTCCTCCTCCCCCATCTCCAAGAGGATGTACCCACCCCTAACCTCCACCCCAGACATGCACATTCCCTGAGGCCTCAAGTCTCTCCAGTGTTAGGCTCATCTTCTCCCACTAAGGCTAGACCAGACAGTCCTCTGCTATATGAGTTTTGGAGGTCTTGGACAAGGCTGTGTTATGCTGCCTGGTTGGTGATTTGGTGTCTGAGAGATCTCGGGGGTCAAGGTAAGTTGAGAATGCTGGTCTTCCTATGGTGTAGACCTCCTCCTCAGCTTCTTTCAGCCTTTCCCTAATTCAACCACAGGGGTCCCAAGCTTCTGTCCGTTGGTTGGGTGTAAGTATCTGCATCTGACTCTTTCGGCGGCTTGTTGGGCCTCTCTGAGGACAGCCATGCTAGGCTCCTGTCTGTAAGCACACCATAACATCAGTAATACTGTCAGGTCTTGAAGCCTCCCCATGAGCTGGATCCCAATTTGGGCCAGTCACTGAACCCCCTTTCCTCAGTCTCTTCTCCATTTTTGTCCCTGCAGTTCTTTTAGACAGGAACAATTCTGGGTGAGAGTTTTTGACTGTGGGATGGCAACCTCATCCCTCCACTTGATGCCTGTCTTTCTACTGGAGGTAGATTCTACATGTTCTCTCTCCCTACTGTTGGGTATTTCATCTAAGATCCCTCCCTTTGAGTCAAGGTCCCTGGTACATTCTAGAGGGTCTCCCCACTTACTACCTCCTGAGGCTGCCTGTTGCCATTTTTTCAGTTGGCCCTCAGGGCTGCACTCCTGGTCCCCCCTATACCCGATTATGTTCCCTTCTTCCCTTCCCTGCTCCCTTTCCCACTGAGATCCCACCCTTTCCCACCCCCATGAGTGCTTTCTTCTCCCTCTCTAGTGGGATTAAGGCATCCTCACTTGGGGCCATTTAACCTATTTGAGTTCTGTGGATTGTATCCTGGGTATTCTGTACATTTTTGGATAATATTTACTTATTAGTGAGTACATACCATTTGTCTTAATCAGGGTTTCTATTCCTGCACAAACATCATGACCAAGATGCAAGTTAGGGAGGAAAGGGTTTATTGAGCTTACACTTCCATGCTGCTGTTCATCACCAGAGGAAGTCAGTACTGGAACTCAAGCAGGGCAGGAAGCAGGAGCTGATGCAGAGGCCATGGAGGGATGTAACTTACTGGCTTGTTTCTCCTGGCTTGCTCAGCCTGCTTTCTTATAGAATCCAAGACCACCAGCCCACAGATGGTACCACCCGCAAGGCCCCCCCCCTTGATCACTAATTGAGAAAATGCCTTATCACTGAATCTCATGGAGGTATTTTTCTCAACTGAAACTCCTTTCTCTGTGATAACTTCAGCTTGTGTCAAGTTGACACACAAAACTAGCCAGTACACCATGCATGTCCTTTTGGGTCTGAGTTACTTCACTCAGGATAATATTTCTAGTTCCATCCATTGCCTGCAAAACTCATGATGTCCTCATTCTTAATAACTGAGTATTATTCCATTATGTATTTTCTTTTTAAAAAATCAGTTGATAGGTTTTATGTCATTAGCTGCTATGTGTTTAATGTAAGGACTAAAAAAGCATGTATTTGAAATCATAACTAATCTTACCTAAAACATGCTTATAGTGAAGACAAGGAGATTCAGTAGGACAAATGACCAAGATACTAGGTCAATACGAGTTTTAAAATATGGTTTTTTTCCTTTTTAGTGACATGGTTTTGTTCCTTAGTTGGTTTGTTTGTTTTGAACGGTTGTTTTATTTTTGAGAATTCTGTACATGAGTAAGTATTGTGTTTACATCATTTTCATCACAGCTTCTCCCTCTCTAATGCTCCCAATGCCACTCAACTTCTGAAATTATTTACATCTTCTTCAAATACACACACACACACACACACACACACACACACACACACACACATGCACGCATGTACCTAATGAATCTAGTAAGTGTAGGTACTAGATGTTTAAGGTTGACCACCTGAGATTAGATTGTCTATCAAGGTCTTATCCCTGGAGAATTCTGATTCTGCATCACTAAGGAACCATTACTTGCCTATAGCTCTTCATTGACAGGTGAGGCCTCATCTATGTTGGTTTGTCAGCTGCTGTTGTCATTGTTCAGGTCTTGAATAGGCAGCCATATTGTTAAGGCACAGCTCTTTATCATATATAGAAGGCAATACCTTGTGGCTGACTCCTTATTCCCTCGGCTCTTACCATCTTTCCAACCCTTTTCTGCAATGTTCCCTGAGCCTGAGGAATAGATGTTGTATTTTCTCATGCTATAAACATTTATAAGGTACTTTTCCAGTAAATTTGAAACATTAAATATCTGATTATATATTATGTTCATCAGGCTGTGAGATTGATCACTGAAGACTACTCTTCTATTCTAACTGTACCCGTTCAGTTAGATACATTTGTTTAACATTTTCATTTTTATTACATAACCCCTACTTCCCCAGACTATTGAATACACCATTTATTCTCTTCTCAAATGAAGTTAAATTTCTATTCAGTAATAGCAAATGATCAGCAGTTTATATAAAACATTAACGTTTTTGGAAACATTAAAAATATAAAATGTCAGAGACATATCTGTTGAAAACTGTGCATGTCTTACAATTGAAAAGTTTTGGGGAAAAAAAAAAAAAAAGCCGGGCAGTGGTGGCACACGCCTTTAATCCCAGCACTTGGGAGGCAGAGGCAGGTGGATTTCTGAGTTCGAGGCCAGCCTGGTCTACAGAGTGAGTTCCAGGACAGCCAGGGCTATACAGAGAAACTCTGTCTCGAAAAACCAAAAAAAAAAAAAAAGAAAAAAGAAAAAAAAACAAAAGAAAAAGTTTTGGTGAGGTTAGTGTTATCATTAAATGAGACTTTTTTTTATTTGCAGGTAAGAGTATTTATTATTGCTAGTATATCATTTCTCCAATTTACTGTATACTTTTAGTGCTCTCTGAAGTGATATCTCAGGACTGTAGTTTTTAGAAGTTGACAATCTGTTGAAACACTCATATGGGCATATAAAGGTTCTCCAATAGTCTAAACACTGATAAAAGAAGGAAGTTTTAAATTATTTGTCAATTTTTATAACTACAAATACATGGTAATTGAGAGGTTGTAGATCTAGAATCAAGATAAAAAAGTGGAATAATTGATCTATGTACATAAAGGTATCTCTTTGCAAAAGTTAGTGAAGTAAAGTCAATCTTCAATGCATCTTGGAACAAATATTTATACAGGTTTAAACAATGAGTTTAAATTCACAACTAAATTTTAAAACTATAACATTTTAGTATAAATATAAAGTAGAACTTCCATTTGGCTTACACAGAATCTCTCAAGAGTTAAGAAGAAAAAAAAATATCAACTGACCATAAATGTACAACAGTTTTGAATAGATGCTTCATCCAGAGAGTATACATGTATGGCAAGTCCCTGAAATTTACATGAATGACTCTTAGAATTAATTTCCTATGTGAAAGAAATTGAACAAGATTACATCCTATGTGGTTCTACTTACATAAGTTCTTAAAAACTCAAACTTATAGTCATATAAAATAAATTAATGGTTGTGTGAGGCATACAGAGCATAAACAGAAACTTTTAAGACAATGGATGTATTAATTCGTTGCTGTTGCTTTAAAGGGTATACAAAGTTTTGAACTTTTCGAATTGCATATTTGAATTATGCAAATGTTGTCACAGATCAATTTTATCACGATAATGTTACTGAAACTATACTTTTATTCAGACTCCATTCCACTCTTTCTTCTGGGCTTTGTTGAGTAGCTTGCAGGAAATTTTTTTTTCATTTTAAAGAATAAAACACAAGCAGGTGCCATGGTATAGAATGTCCAGTGCATAAGATACAAAATGCATACAGGTCATAATCAGAATGCTTAGATGCTTTTCTGTCTAGTCCTACAGGTCTTTGAGGGAGCATATTAAATCTATCTAAAGTTTAAAAGAAGATGGTAGGTCTATGTATAGATTTTTCCTTACTTTGATATATTTCCTGGCAGCAACCTAATTTTGGTATGTTTCTAACCAAAGTTGTGAAATGACTATGCTTTCAATCCCAGAAATACAGGCCCTCCATATTTCTTTTAGAGCAACAGTTCTCAACCTGTAGGTCAAGACCCCCTGTGGGGGAATCACATATCAGATATACTGCATATTTACATTATGATTCATAACAGTTACAAAATCACAGTTATGAAGCAGCAACGAAATAATTGTGTGGTTGGGGGTCACCACCACAGAAGGAACTGTATGCCATTAGGAAAATTGAAAACCATTGCTCTAGAGTCTGATTATGATACAATCAGGTGATACTTTCAATATTTCACAAAGAAATGTCATCACAAGGATTTTCCATTTCAGTGGATATTAATCTTCTTATTTTCCAAATTATGGAAGACTGTCAGTGCTGTTAAATGTTTCATCCATTAATTTGTAAAAAACAGCTCTCCTCCACTAGATTCCTGAGCTATTGTCACCCCTTTTCTTTAATTTCTCACCAATAATCATATTGAATTTGCTAAACTTTCTACTAAAGGTTTTCTCAAAACCTTCCTAGCTCTGCCCACAATTTAGTTCTACTTGCCAACACTACCTTGGAAGCCAACTCTAAATTATTTTTTATGTTTTTATTTAATATTTTTGTTTCTTGAGAATTGTCTACATGAATATTGTGTTTACACCATTTCAAATCCATCTCCTTCCTGTTCCAATTCCTCCCATGCCTTCTGCTCCCTCTCAAATTCATGGTCTTCTCTTTAATTATAATTTACATATACTTATGCTATATTTTATTTATTATTTGCATATACCTTAAAACCTACTGAGTTTACATACACACACATGCACATTCATATGCATAAGCATATGTATGTAAAATCTACTGAGTCGATTTAGTGTTGATCATAGGTACATGTGTTAGAACTAGCTACTGGGTACGGGAGAACCTATTAGGGAGTTCATTCCTGGTGGCAGGGACCTGATTCTCCCTTTTTTTTAGCAGCCATTGATTGCCTGAAGCTCTTCATCTAAAAACTTCCATCTGCTCTGACATGTAACATGTTTTAAGTCAAAAAAATAAAGGTTGTTAATTCCCCTCCCCCCTGGTTAATTGCAGGGCTCGTTTTAGAATATTCATTGCTTTAGAATACTCAGGAACTGAGTCAGAATCTCACTGCTAGACATTGTAAAATGTACTTTAGGTGAACAAAAATACAAACGGGCAAAGGTTGATGATGAGAAAAGTTCTTACTTGAGCCACTGTGCTTGGAGGCAAACAAGAGCTGAGGTCAGGTCCAAAGTATGCAGGGTCAGAGAATCCTTGACTCTCATGCTGAAGTTCATTAGCTTCACTGTGCTCTGCTAAGCTGTAAAGAGGCATTCCCATCAATTGTTCCCTGGGGTAGCTTGGCTGGACCAGTGTTGATAGGCTTCAGAAAACATTTGTGTGAAAACATAATGGGATTTTTAAAATCTTGCATATAAAAATTCTTACAGTATCTTTTTTATTATTATTTCTGAAGAAAAGGCAAACCTCATAATGAGTAGTTTGAACTAAATCACCTGACATCGGAAGTATTGCTTCCCATAGACTCTTAAAACCTTTGACAAAAGTCCCTTCACATTGCTTTGTCTTAGCAAGCATTTAAGAGGCTTCCTCTGATGGTTATAATTAAGCTTCAAAGGGACTGGGCAAAGCCAGCCACTTAAATGGGCTGTTGCCTTTCCCCCATTGTTACCTATGTGCAATTTACTCATTTATTCTCATCACACTTTCCAAAGGCTGACTCAGTGTTACAACTCAGGATGGTGGGTCAGAATGCCAGCAAGAGTTCTCAGTGCAGTCAGATAGCAAGATGTCTTTCAAGAGGCCAGTATCCACTCTAGGAATGGCATGGCATGGCGTGCTGGATCTATTTGTTCCTGGCTGGTTTCAACTTAATTTTCAAGCATTGTATTTTGTGTTTCAGTCACTGAAGTACTTGGCATCCACGTAACCACGAGTCTTCACACATCTGCATGACTCCTCATGGTGCTAGCTTAGTACTAACCCTACATGCTTGCCCTTCTCCTTGGGGTCACCCATTGCCACTGTGTTTACCTTGGCCTCATTTTGCCACAGAATCCTGATGTCTTTTAAGTGTGACAATTTTGCAACTGTGTCTTTTACTGATTTGTTGATGGTACCTCTTTTCTTGACACAACTTTTAGAAAAAAAAAAACAACTCTTTACGCCATATCTTTAAAAATACATTTTCTGAAATATATCACTTTATATATGTACATATTGTCCATACCTGATTTGCTAATATGAGATTCTTGAGTACAGGATAACTCAATGTTATTAGTAAAACATCCAAGATACATGCAAATTGGTTTGAAGACACTGAAGAACAGACCCCAGACCAATGTGCAAAACCACATAGCCTTCAAAGAACAGCATATAAAATTAAGGAGTGCTTTAAATGGGTTCATCAAAAGATTAACAAATGAACACATATTAAAAGACTGCATGTCTGCTTCAGCAACATTGCTGATCATGAACTTATCTTGGTGAATTGGTAGAATTTAAAAGAAAAATAATATAAATCCCCAATTTACTGTCAAGATAATCATAATCTTATTTTGTAAATGAAGCAACCAAACACGTGGTAGTCAATAAATAGTGTCACAGTAATTCAGAGCTAGCATCTGTAAATCCCAGTGATGAGAGTTATAGAGACTAGGAGGTGAATGGTCAGGATAGCAGAATATCCTCCTGATCATTTTCTCTACCTCCCAATACAAAGTTTTTAAAACATGTACAAAGATATTTGTCATGAGTAATACACCATCTTAACCATTTTGAGTGTATAATTTAATAGTTTATTGTCATTACACATGTTCTCAGTGTGGGTAGCCATTGTTTCAACCTGTCTCCGGAAAGATCCCACTTCCACAGTTGAAATTCTGTACCCATCAAACAGTAAGCCATTCTTCTTCAAGGCTAGAAAGTTAGTTACTCTCATACATTCCGCAAAAAAAAAAAAAAAAAAAAAAATGCTTCTTGAATATTATAAATACTTCTTAAAAGTGGGATCATATCATGTGATTTTTACATCTTAAAAGTGGAGTCATATCACATCTGTGTGTATGGAGGGAGGGTGTATATGCAATATATCTTATTCATTCATCATTGAAGGACACTTGGATTCCTTCGATGCTTTAGCTAACATGACTAAATCTGCCATGAGCATTGTTGCATAAATATCTATGTGAGATCCTATTTTTCAAATCGTTTGTATGTACTCCCTGAAGTTCACCTAGACTCTTTTTGTAGTTTTGTGGGTGCCACTGCCTTTACTCTCTAGAATAAATTCATTGGTAAATTTTATGCAACCATCAAAACTATGTCAATTCCAAAAGATCTCTGTGTACTGAGACTGCCCAAAATGAAAAACAAAACAACAACAACAAAAATAAGTTTATCCATGTTAGTCAAGGAAATAAGCCATAAAAGGGGAATAGGTAAAGATATGCCCTCAGATTTTAAAGCCTGAATTCTGTCTTTACTAAGGTTTGTTATGAAAGATTTGCTTGCCTCAGAAGTTTGTCCCTCCAGGTTTCATTCATTACTCCAGTAATGAATAGAGTGATTCATCCAGTGTTCCTATAAGTTATTGTAATCACTTCATCTATCTTTATTCATTGATAATTATATCATGGAATCATTATCTAATTCTTTGCAGACAATCAAGCCCATTATGTAACTATTATATTATACTGCCTACTAGTCTAGTCACCTTATTACAAAACAAAGAAAATTTTATTTTGTATTACTGTCTTATTTTATTTACATTTCAAATGTTGTTCCCCATACCTGTTTCCCCTCCTCAAACCCTCCATCCCATCCCCCCTCCCTTTTGCCTCTATGAGAGTGCTCCTCCATCCACATACCCACTCTGGCCTCACCCGTCTACCATCCCCCTATGCTGGGGCATCAAGGCTCTACAAGACCAAGGGCCTCCCCTCCCACTGATGCCAGATAAGGTAATCCTCTGCTACATATGCAGCTGGAGCCATGGGTCCCTCCATGTATACACTTTTTAGTTGATTGTTTAATCCCTGGGAGCTCTGCAGGGTCTAGTTAGTTGATATTGTTGTTCTCCCTATGGGGTTTCAATCACCTTTAGCTCCTCAGTCCTTCCCCTAACTCTTCTATTGGGGTCCCCAGGTTCAATCCCATGGTTGGCTGTGAGTATCTGCATTTGTATTAGTCAGGTGCTGGCAGAGCTTCTCAATATTACTATTTTTTAAATATATAACAAGCATGGATTTCTTTCATTATGTTCCTAAACCTATACTAACAACAAAATTTCAAAATATTCTGAAATAATGCTAAACTGAAATACTTGAATTTAAAAATCAGAAATATAAGAATCCTTTGCTATAAAACAACATATGTAAAACTATAAAATCAAATTTCTTTTTTTTAATACATCTATTGATCTGACAAATGCATTTTTATTGGTACCTGTTCATAAGGACTACCAGAAGCATAAAATCAAATTTCTAAAAGTAAATTAGCAGCTCATAATTAGGGTGTCTTCATAGAGTATACAACCCCTGGCTTCAATAGCTAACATGTCAAATTAAGAAAGTAAGTTAGTAAATAAGTAAGGAAATAAGTAAGTAAATAAATAAATCTCCTGAGGTTTGGTATGGTGATAGAGTATATGTGTAACTTACTCAAGCCTTAGACTCAACCCCCAGTACACTGAAATGATAATAATATCAATAAAACAAAACATAAATTCTAAAAAGACAGAAGATATAATTTAGTGTTGAGGATGCTTACCTGTTGTATGCAAGATCCTAGGTTTGATTTTGAATACCACAAACAGAAAAATAATAGATAAAAAATAAAGCCTAGTTAGATGGTATTAGTTTAAAATAAAACTCTGTCTCAATTATGTAAATTAATAAATTCAAGAATAAATAGAAAAACACAAAAGCAAAATTAAAACATAAAACAGGTTGAGTCAAAAATGGTCGGATGCAATAGAATTTTTTTCTTACAGTATACTGAGGTTCATGGCATTGGGTAATTTCTAGCAGTTCTACATAAAAAACTGAATGATGTAATATGATTTCTACTGAGGCTAAAGAAATATAATGAAATATGTGCCACCTTGATCTTATGAAATAGGTCAGAATGGCAGAAAGGTAAGGGAGGAATGGAAATGAAAGCTGCAAGTTCGTGAGTTAGACACAGAGAGAACTGTGATTTGACCATATGGGAAATGCCAAAAGCTAACGCTCGATTTCACTTTGGTTGCCTATATATCTGTGTATATGAAACAGTGAAGATTAGGGAGAAAATGTCAAATTTAATTTCTTTCTGAAACCTGTAACAAATAAGGTAAGCAAGCAGAACATACGTATGTTTAGATGAGACAGATTCCCCTTACAATCACCTAATTTTTGCTGTAGCAGTTAAAGACTTCAATACTTTTCAGGAATGCTTATTTTATTTCATATATATATATATAATATATACATATATATTATATTTATATAATGTGTGTGTGTGTGTGTGTGTGTGTGTGTTGGAACATGCTATGTAAACCAATCTGGGTCAGACTCCCAGACATCTGCTTGCTTCTGCCTCCCAAGTGCTGAGATTAAAAGCATGAACTATCATGCCTGGCCCAAGGTTAGCCATTTTGAAAACATTTAAAACCATTTTGTAGACAAATTAAAATATATTAAGCCAATGTTAGGTTTCATGATACCATCTTGAATTTTTGTCTCTGAAAACAAATGTTTTAAGGAACGTATTGTAATACAAACATCAGTTTGCTTAGTATGCAGAATTTAGGCACATAAATCATAGGCACTTGATTTAATCCTAGGCACATGACCAATCTAACAACAGAATCTTGGCCCTTATGATGGTGCCAGATGTGGGTTTCATCTTGAGGAAAGGGTCTCACATCCAATCAAAAGACGTTCAATTCACAATTGCCTCAGTGGATGTATCTTGCCAGGGAAGTCATTATTGAAGCTAACATTGTTTACAGATGGATCCAAATGATTCCTTTTCTCCTCTAAAAGTTTAAATAGCACAATCCAGCACTATGAAAACTAGCTAGCAACAATGAAGCCATAATCTATGACACAGGCTTGTGATGTTTTCAACAATAGGGTCTTACCATCAGTTCTGGAGAGTCTTCATGAACAATAGCAATACCCAACAATATTTGGGGATCTATAGGACCTCACTGGCCATCAACTTCAGTCGAGGTTACCAATTGCTAGCATTAGACTTACTTTTTGTGATCCTGTGGTGTCTAGTTGCCACATTGTTGCCCTATTTTAGAGTAAGTCCACTGACTCACTTTGTATATGTATGGGGTTTATAATTTAGGACATTTCTGCATGGAAGGTTTTAATATGACCATTTCAGAAGTTTCTCAGTGGTATTTATTCCTGTTTTCTCTCCTGCAGTCTGCCGTCCCATCTCCAATTCCATTTCCTGTTCATTATCCACCATGACCACTTTATATCACTATGTTCTCTCCTCCCTTGAATCTTGTCATTATGTCCTTTTCCTAGTTTCCTAACCTCTGTGGATATTCCAGACAAAGCACACGTATCTACATATTCAAAGCTAACATCCATATATGACAGAAAACATTTATTTATATTTCTGAGTTACCTCACTCAGAATAAGTCTTTCTAGCTTCATCCATTTAGCTGTGAATTAAATGATTTTGTTTTCCTTAATAGCTTACTAATATTCTATTTTCTATAGTACCAAATATTTACTATCTGCTCATTTATTCATAGGCATCTAAGCTATTTGACATAGAGCACAATGAATACGGATGAGGGAGAAACTCTACAGGAGGAAAGAGCCTTTGGGTGTATGCTGAGGGAAAGTATAGCTGCATCATGTGGTAGATCTAGTTCTACTCTTTAAGGAAGCACCGAACTGATTTCCCCAGCTGCTACACGAGTTTATCATCCTACTAGTTACGACTACGTGTTCTCCTTTCTTCGAATCTACATCAGCATTTGTGTCACTTTTCATCTTAACTTATCACTATACTCCTAAATTAGAGCATCTCTCAAACCTCATCAGAGAAGCTTCTTTTTAGAGTAAATGTAGATTAACACAGAGTTCCACAACTGGTCAAGGTGCAAACAGTAATAGACCATGGAATGCTCATTCTTGCATGGCGCATACGTTTCACACTACTTCTCTAAAGGTTTCAGAAATATAGTGGAAGAGCTGGCAGAAAGAGCCAGGAGCAGTGGATGACCACAACGAAACAGTAATTTCTGGCCACAACTGAGAAACTGCACATATGAATGCAGAGTTTATAGCAATAAACACAATATTTGTACAAGTTCAAATTAGACATAATCTCAGCATGAGAGCAAAGTTGGCAAGTCCCACCTCTATCTCAGGATCTATTGGTAGCTGCTAGGAGAAGGAGATAGTTTTTTATAAGGTGTAGCCGAACAGGTCAAACACCTCCAGTGAAAGACCATACAACCTACAGATTGGGAAAAAGTCTTCACTAACCCCACATGTGATAGAGAGTTAATATCCAAAATATATAAAGAACTCAAGAAGCTAACCCCCAAAACACCAAACAACCCAATTTAAAAATGGTGTATAGAACTAAACAGAGAATTCACAACAGAGGAATTTTGAATGGCTAAGAAGCACTTAAAGTTCGAAGTCCTTAGTGACCAGGGAAACAAATCAAAATGACCCTGAGATTTTTACCTTACACCAATCAGAATGGCTAAGATCAAAGCCTCAGGTGACAGCACATGTTGGCGAGGATGTAGAGAAAGAGGAACGCTCCTCCATTGCTGGTGGGATTGCAAACTGTTACAACCACTCGGGAAATCAATCTGGAGATTACTCAGAATATTGGAAATAGATCTACCTGAAGATCCAGCTATACCACTCTTAGGCATATACCCAAAAGATACCCCACCTGCCACATGGCACATGTTCCACTATGTTCATAGAGGCCTTGTTTGTGATAGCCAGAAGCTGGAAAGAACCCAGATGTCCCACAGCAGAAAAATGGATATAGAAAATGTGGTTCATTTACACAATGGAATATTACTCAGCTATTAAGAACAAGGACATCCTGAGTTTTGCAGGCAAATGGAAGGAACTAGAAAACATCATCCTGAGTGAGGTAACTCAGACCCAAAAGGACATGCATGGTATGTACTCACTAATAAGTGGATATTAGCCAAAAAAAAAAAAAAAAAAAACAGAATACCCAAGATACAGTCCACAGAACCCAAAAAGATTAAAAAGCTGAAGGGCCCAAGTGAAGACGCCTCATTCCCACTTGGGAGGAGAGGAAAGCAATCACAGGAGGGAGGAGAGAGGGAGGGACATGGGTGGGAAAAGGGACAGAGAGGGAAAGAGGGAAACATGATCAGGTATTGGGTGGGGGAAAAGGACTGAAGCCCTGAAGGCTAGCAGAAAAAAAAGGAAACAGGCAACCTCGGGAGATAGGAGGTGAGGGGACCCTCCAGAATGTACCAGAGACCTGGGAGGTGAGTGACTCTCAGGACTCAGAGGGAGGAACCTTAGATGAAATGCCCCAGAGTGGGGAGAGGGAACTTGTAGAGCCCACCTCCAGCAGAAAGACAAGGCATCAAGTGGGTTGCCATCCCATAGTCAAAAATTCTGACCTATAATTGTTCCTGTCTGAAAGAACTTCAGGGATGGAAATGGAGAAGAGCCTGAGGAAAAGAAAGTCCAGTGAGAGGCCCAAAGTGGGATCCAGCTCAAGGGGAGGTCCCAAGGCCTAACACTGTTACTGAGGCTATGGAGTGCACACATAAAGGGACCTAGCATGACTGCCCTCCAAAAGACCCAACAAGCAGCTGAAAGAGTCATATGAAGATATTGACAACTAACCAAAGGCTTCTGATCCCTGTGGTTGAATTAGGGAAGCTGGAAGAAGCTGAGGAAGAGGGCGACCCTGTAGGAGGACTAGCAGTCTCAATTAACCCGGACCCCCTAGATCTCTCAGACACTAGCCCACCAACCAGGCAGCATACACCAGCTGATATGAGGCCCCCCATACATAGCAGAGGACTGCTGGGTCTGGGTTCAGTCAGAGAAGATGCACCTAACCCTCAAGAGACTGGAGGTCCCAGGGAATGGGGAGGTCTGGTGAGTTGGGGGGTGGGGAGTGGTGGGGACATCCTCTTGAAGATGGGGGGAGGAGGTATGGGATATGGAATAGTCAGAGTGTGGTCTGGAAGGGGGATAAAATTTGGAGTATATAAAAAAAATTAAATAAATTTTTTTAAAAAAAAATCCATCCTAACTCCTGAAGTAAATCAAATAAAAAATTTGAAGTAATTTCCAAAAGTAATTAAAATGTCTTGAAAAAAAAAGGAACATGTGGTATATGCATTTTTAAATGATGAAGCAGAAATAAATTTTTGGCAAATAACATATAGCTTACTTATGAAGAGTTTGCAGTAATCCCTTATATTTCAAGTAGGCACATTTTCCAGTTTTTCTGTATTCTAATTTGCTATATTTACTTTGGTGTATTTTAAATAGCACATTATGTTTCAAGGCACAATTTTCTATTATGACTATAGCTTTCTCCTCATTCTTATTTCTCTTCTCTGTAATTGCATCTTACCCTATAATGTATCTTACCTTTAAACTGCCCATGATACTTACTAGGTTCATTTAACTTATACAGAGGTATATTCCCAAATGTTTTAAACTTAGGCTATCTACAATAGCTTCCATTTTTAGCTTGTAGAATTAAGGAAATATTCAATATGCTATAGTTCAAATTCTCAATTCAGTAATTTTCACTTTTTTTTAACAAAATAAAAATAATACATTAACTTATTTTTATTTAAAAATTAGATATCACTGTCATTTTGCTGTGGTGGTGATTTTTTAAACTAACAAGCTTATCCCTGTTCTGAAATGTTCATTCTGATGAAGCTCTGGTGACAATGAAGAATACCTCTCTCCTTTAGGTACATCTTGATGACTTGGAAAATTCAAGTTACACCCAGGAATTCCATTCACCTGTGCTTACTCATCTGGACTACAGCCACATAGGACCTTCTGAAAGAGACATTCGGAGACGTAGAACTCAGCCTGTGACTCACCCCTTTAATGTAGTGGAGCCTTAGAGGGAAAAGGCAGGGGGATGCATTGGTGTTAGGAAAATGTAGGTTACCAGAAGAAAATAACATCCTCCATTAATAAGATCTAAGGTGCGACTCACATAATTGTTTTCCTTCTTAAGATTGATGAGGTTCATGAGGCATTTCTTTAAGTTGGTGACAGATCCTCATAAATGTCTAAAGTGTGTAGAACTGCATATGGTTTTAGAAGGAGATTTTTATAAAGGAGGTGGAGATCCCAACTCCCTTCATGATGTGTGTCTCTCTATATATATATGTGTGTGTGAGAGACAGAGAAAGAGAGTGTGTATTCTAGGGTTTCTGGGAAGTGTCTTGACAGAGAACCTAAGCTGAGCAAAGCAGCCTTGCTCTGAGTGAGCTCACTGGCACCATGAAAGTAGCAGGTGTCTTTCTGCTCCTCTCTCTGGCTCTTCTCTGCTTTTTCTCAGGTGAGTTTTTCCTTCCAATTAACATCCCATAGTTACATCTAAGCCAAAAGGAGAAGAGTAGATCTTCCTCACATTTCAAAATCCTAATGATTTAATATCATAATGATGACGACGGTAACGAGGATGATGACGGGATACTGGTAAGGATGATAAGAAGTGTCATTCACCATTCATAGGTGTTTTAGGCTTGTACTAAAGGCTGCTGTAGATTATCTCTGATTATTTTATAAGAAGTTTGTATCCCTGTTCTTCATGTAGGAAACTGAGGCACAGAGAAGGAAATTGCTAACCTACTTATAACAAGTCTGTGGAATTTATTTGTATTGAGGTCTTAAAGACTTCACAGTTGATGCTTATTTATAAGAACAAGTCTAGAAGACAAATAATTCGTGTGAAAACTAATCTTGTCTTTTCAGAAAAAAACCTTCCTTGCTCTTTTTTTATTATATCAGAGAGACTCAAGTAATTGAAATTGAAACAAGAAGAAAGACAGAAACTCTATGTGAAGCTTTGAAAAGGAGTTATTGAGCCCTAGAATAAAAAAGCATATGTAGCAAGACAAGTGAATTATTCTTCAAAAGGGCAATATCTTAGACCACTTAGATGAACAATAGGCATGCATTTTATCAACTGAGGTGGCTCAGAAGCACACATTCATCTTGAAAAGAAAAAAAACTGCATTTGTAGGTCAAGGAAAACCCTTGATGATCATAGCCTTTTCTATTTACTGTCTCTTCTTTTCATCTATTGGCTAGTGGTCAGAGTATCCACTGATGTAAATATACCATGACTAAGTTCCTTCTTGCCCACTAACATCCTGCATCATCTGAAGAAATTTCTCAGTCTTCCTAGATCCTTTTTCCTATGTCCATGCTAAGATGAGACAAGCGTGGGGTGTGTGGTGCCTCCATGGATGGTGTATCATTTTCTGGGACCATAGATGATAAACCTTGTGGCTTCAAGGTTTTCAAGTTACTGAAATTTTTGAAAAAAATCAGTAAGATTAAGTTGATAGTAAAAGCTCTCTGAAGTTAGTCATATTTATGAATCAAATACTTGTAAAATATATATTAAAATTAAATGAAAGATTAATGTAATATTGTCGAGTAAGTGTGTCTGTTAAAACCAAAATATACCAAAAATAGAAAGTTACACCTATGTTAAAACTCAGTCTCTGAAGTCAATTGTCATCCTTGGTAGCTTACCTTTGTAAAGATGAATTTACTCTAACAAGATCTAATTGTCTGGGATCTTCAGAGCATGAATACTTCACAAACATACCAAACATCATTCATGGGGTAGCATGCTCAAAGAAGCTAATGTCGAAACTGTGAAAATGAATTTAAGTCCTAATATTTCAATCATTCAGCTCCGAAACCTTTCTGAGTTTCTTTTTCTTGTGTAAATTGAAAATATAGAATAAGCACTCCTATGTGGGGACTTAAGTCAGAAAATGAATATAAAAGCTTTAAATAATAGAAGGGGCACAATAAATATTCAATGAATGTCTTATATTAATGTTATAACTAAAATACAATAAAAAGCACCTTTTCTTTAAGTATTGTCAATATGAATTTAGTTTCTGCCTTGCTCTTTCCTAAATATGAAACATGGGCAAATGCTTCCATGTCCAAGTACAGGTTTTTCAAAGTGAAACATTGAATGAAAATTATAATAATTAAATTTCCAAGAACATAAAAATTCACTGACAGGATTTATAAAACTTCGGACTCCCCAGCATTGTCTAGGGAGGTGGCAGAATACTCTGCGTCCATAGCAATCACCCATTCTTCCAGTTATGACTCATTGCGGCTGGGAAAGCTTCAGGAAGAGATGATGACACCCCTATAAAATTTAAGAGCTGTGGATTTTTCTGCATTCATTAATCCATTGTACTTGGAAATATGTCTGCAAACCATCCTTGATTGCTGGTCGGCATTGGAGGTAGCATTAATCTCTACTTCCTCATCGAAGAAGTGTTGGTCTTACATGCATGAACGCTCTTGATGCACTCATACCTGTTCAGAAAGCACTGCACATTCAAAACCACAAATATTAATATTATGAGAGAAGAAGAAGATAAGAAGAAGACTACATAAGAAACCATCTTCAGGAATTCAGAGAAATAGAGAAGGCACAGAAAATGAGGGATCAGAAAGAAGAGGGAATCAGTCTTTAAGAATGTATATATGGGTCATATCTTTAAAATTGAGTTTTGATAGAAAGCACAGATGAGCAATCCTGAGTTAAGCAGATAGCAAACTTTTCCACTCTCCATGGCACATGCTTTGAAAGAAGGCAAGGGTGCTGTTCCTTGGGATGCTGGTCAGAGGAGACTTTCCAAGTCTACTTCTGTGAAGTGAGGCCAAGAATGAATAATAAAGTCACTACCATTATGGATGAAAAGTGAGACCAAGGCTGTGTCATGAATCTCTAGATTGTAAACCTCTATCTTTCACTTAACCCTGATCCCCAACAAAATAAGTGAGAAGACTTGAAAATAAGACATATGGGACTTTGGGACATTGCCAAGAGCTACTAAGATGAGTGTATATTGCTGCTAAATTTGTAGATCTCACATTTTACACATTCAGAAATTACATTGTTTGAAATTTGTGCTTTTTTTCCAGGTGCCTTCAGTCAAGGAGGGGAGGTTAGTACCTAAATGTCTCTATTTTCTGGTCTAGATAGTGTATGTCTGCTATTCCCTGGCTAAAATGAGATTTATCCATGCTATGAAAGAACTTTAGGGAAGGTGGGGAGAAATGCCAAATTTGGAAATCACTTGTAACAGCGAGATATTAAACTACAGGTTTTTATCTTACACATTTTTAAGTTTAAAGGAGCTTAAACCTACATATACACTGACAGGGTGCTATGATATTGCACAAACGAAGGATGGGTATGAAATAAAGTTTATGTCCTAGCCTTAACTTAACCGTGCTATTGAGCTGAAAAGTTAGCAGTTCTCCAGGCTGAAAATACCACAGCTATTAAACTAGACACTAATAATCACTTTGCAGAATTACAGTTATTATTAAGCTTCACAAACAATTCAAAAATCATTTGAAAAACTATAAACACTATATGTGAGTTAGTTACTAATATTTAAATCACTCTCTTTCACAGAGTTAGAAGAAAAGTCTTTGGTTTTTTGTTTGTTTGGGGTTTTTTGTTTGTTTGTTTGTTTGTTTGTTTTGGGGTTTTTTTTGCAGAAATAAGAAATATATATTGTTTTGTATATGAAGCATACACAGTCTGCAACACCCAAATTTAATGCA
This sequence comes from Uromys caudimaculatus, assembly GCA_028551405.1. Taxonomy (NCBI): domain Eukaryota; kingdom Metazoa; phylum Chordata; class Mammalia; order Rodentia; family Muridae; genus Uromys; species Uromys caudimaculatus. The sequence continues at coordinate 30,315,725 of CM052715.1, forward strand.
AGTTTGGGTTAAAAATCAGAATGTGCACAAATTTATTCATTAAGGTATTGTTTTCTTTGTTGTTTTGTTTTTGTTTTTTGGTCTTAGGTTTATTCAACAGCATTTTTATTGCATGTGTGGTGTTTTGTTTTTTTTTAAATCTAACCATTGAAAACTTCTACAAACAAGTGATGTTTGCCCTAATAGCCCTGCTAATTCTGTCGGGCATTTCAGCTTGATTTGGGTACTAGCTTTTTAGTTCTTAGAGTGTCCAAGGACTCTTGACATCACAATTTTCAGACAATATTGCCAATTGATTTGGTATGTAAAGAAGTTAAAAAATTATTTTTCAACTCTGGTGTTTGCATCATATTCATAAGACTTTCTATTAATTTTAGTATTTTATCAATTAAGATGCATCTAAATTTGATGGTGTCTTCTAATTTGTCTACATGTGTATGTGTTTATGTAGTAAACACGTATACACATGTGTTTGTGCTCCTATATGAGACTATATATTCTATAACGTATGTACTCGAATAAGTGTCATACTACAGCTTATATTATATTTAGAAGCAAACCAAAAATAACATAAGAGTTAGCCAATATATTTCACACTCCATTAGACTGTAAAATAAGATGATCCAGCTGTTGCACATAAATCTACATAATTGTAAAAGATTTGACATTTAACCCTAGGTTTATCATTAACCCATACATCACTCCCTTTCTTGGGATTTTCATTTCTGAGAGTTTACTTGTGTTTTATATTGATTGGGTATTATCTACCAATTACTCATCCTGTTCTTTTGCATGGCTTAAGTCTTATAGTCTGCTTGCTTTAGGGTCACCTGACATTCTTTCTAAATACACAGACTTTCATATGAGATGTTGAGGCAACAGTTGAATTGTTAAGGAGTTTGAATCTGCATTCTAAACAACTGCACAGATGATACCTACACAAAACCAAATCTAGCAATTAAAAAAATGAAAAGAAAACAAAACAAAACAAAAATTGGTAACTGAGCTAGATAGTGAAGGGTTGGCTTTGGAGTTAGACAATGTGAATGAAATGTAATTCACAGTTGCGTGTTGTGTGCTTTGGTTGTTTTTTTACTTCTCACTACCTCTGCTTCCACATCTTTAAGATGAAGGTTGTGATGCAGTGTTATCTAAAGCCTCTTCCTGATCAAAACATTTGAATTGTTATGAACCAAGCCTGCACTGCCAAGGCTGTTGCCTACACACCATAAAGCACAGGGAAGGTTTTGCTCTCCAAAACCTCACCCAAGTGGCCTTACTCTTCCTTCTTTGCCAGTGGGAGAGTGGGGCAGAAGAATTTACTGATGTTGGGAAATGCTGGTTCATGTCACACCCAGGCAGGACAAAAGGATGTCAGGTTTCCTTCAGCACACCAACATTCCAGCACTCAGCTCATTCTTCCCATGCCAGGAATTTTGTCCATGACACATCTTCCGGGAGATTATAGGGTGCACTCCTAATTATAGGCTTTTCAAAGTTCACATTCTTTTACAACCATTCTTCTAGGAATCAGGGTGTGTTTGGTCACACCCATATATGTAATCTCAGTTCTGGGAAGGCTGAGGCAGGAGGAGAATCTAATTTTAAGGCTAACTTTGTTTATGCAATGAATACCAGACTGGACAAGCCTAGGCTACAGACAGAATGAATGCTTTTTGCTTTCTTACTCTTTTCTACTTTCCAAGGCTCAAAGTTTGTCATACCCTTGAGAGTGACTTAAATGTAAGGCCCTACCAATTGTTTCTTCTGTAGAGTTTTTGGAATAATTAAGTATTGTATTTTAAGATAAAGACTGATGAGCTTTCATACATTTGTAAAATATTGTTCCACTACTAAGATGAGTTTGAAGATCTTGGTTCTTCACATTCCCCATGGTTTTACTTAACAGTAATGTATTGACAATATTAAATGCAGTTTGGATGTTTAGACAGCATCCACAGTGTATCCACAGATAGAGAAAAACCTTGAAGCCTGGGAAAGGGAATGTGGGTTAAGTCTACCAGCAGCAGGAAGTAGGTGGAATCAAGTCCCAGGACTGCTGGGTCCATATAGAGTTAGCTGTAATCAGCTGTAAAGAGTCACCATAAAGTCTCTGTAAACAGTTTTGAGGAGTACTTTTTTTCTAACAAATTTGATGTGATGATTATTATTGACCTGTCTTATGCAAAGAAGATGATGAAAATCATAGTTTAAAACAGCCATTCTCCAAATGTAGAAAGGTTGATATCAGTAGAAAATCTCTTATATAGAACTGAATTTGTGGTATTGGTCCAAACAAGCAATACTAACAACTTTTACAGGTAATAAATTGGAATTAGCAAAGAAGTGAAGAAAGAAGAAAAAACAAAAAGAAGAAAGAAAGAAAGAAGGAAGGAAAAAAGGAAAGAAAGGAAAGAAGAAAGGAAGGAAGAGAATGGAATGAAGGAAGGAAGGAAGGAAGGAAGGAAGGAAGGAAGGAAGGAAGGAAGGAAGGAAGGAAGGAGGGGAAATGAAAGAAAGAAAGGAAGGAAGAAATGAAGAATGGAAGGAACATTTCAAAGCAAAAATGACAGCTTCAGTAAGAGATCTGGCTGAGAAAATTGAAGAGTGGAGCTTCCATGAAAATGTGACCATTAGAATACAAGGCTGTTGAGAGGAAAGAACACATGCTTTGGAAATAACTAATTCTTAACTATGAATTAAACTGGTAATTACAGGTTTCTTAATCCACTTACTTGAGAATTAGAGAATGAGCTACTGATCCTGGCATGGATCAGGATTATTTGAGAAAGTATATACATATTTTCAGAGAAAAATCAAGTATTTAAAATTACTTTGAAAAAATCACAGCCATATCAAGAGGGGAAAAAAGCAAACAGGGAAGATGAAGGGAACTGACATATTATAAATTTTGGAGTTTTTAAAAGATTTGGGTGATCAAGAATTGCATATACCATAAGAAACTAGTAAAGGTTTTATTAGTAACCAGAGTTTCTGTTCTTGTAAGCATCACTTTTGGAGAGCACTGACAAAAGAAAAGGGGCACATGAAAGTGGAAAATTAGTCTAGATCAGCAGTTCTCAACCTTACTAATGCTCTGACCCTCTAATACAGTCTCTCATGCTGGGGTGACCCCAACCATAAAATTAGTTTTGTTGCTACTTCATAACTGTAATTTCACTACTGTTATGAACTACAGTATCAATGCTTTTACTGACTGTCTTAGACAACCCCTGTAAAAAGTACCTTCAACCACCATGGGGTCGGGACCCACAGGTTGAGAACCACTGCTCTAGCCAGAGATGGGTTTTAAAGAGTGGAATTGATTAAAGATGGAGTTGGAATTGACTGGGAAATTTTTTCAGCACAGGAGAAATGATATCATCTTCCATCTAAAGTCCATGTGCTTTGTGTGTGAGGATGCACATTTTCCTTGGCTTGACTTGTAAACTTAAAATGACTAAAATATTAATCATTCCGAGTCTTTAGTTGACTTTTTAAGCATATGTGTTGAAATTTCAATAAACGTAAACAATTCTATTGTCTCTATTAATAATCTAATAATAAATCTAATAAGCTAATCTGGGTACTGAAACGCCAGTCATTCTTGCATAATTTAGAAGACAACAGTTCTTTGAAGAACCACAAGAGGTCAGGTCAATACCCAGTTTGATACCCAACACCTAGTTAGAACTCTTGAATATCAAAGAAGATTAAATGAAATTTCTTTTTAAATCTGAAAGCAATCCAAACAACATTAAAATAAATCTTGTTTAAATATGGAAGCAAGCACACCAAAATTCTGGTATGTGATATACTTTAACTGGCTGGCGTTTATGAGAGCACTCCTCCAACAGGAAACCTTATACAACCCCTTTGAGACATTCTCCTTAGATCCACAGGGCACTGAAGTTCTCCTCACACTCCTAATGCTCATGAATGGAACCCAAGTGGGGAAATGGTAACCTACCATCTCCTCCATCTACATCTGCTTCAACTCCAGGACGGAGCCAATCATTTGCCTGTCATTCAAGAGTCTACAACCATATTTAAAAGAAGAAATTCAGGCACATGAAAGGCATGCCAGTAATAGCTCTTAATATTTTTCTTCATGTGGGAGAAGCTATGTTTTCCTTTTATCCCTCACACTGCCTTGTAGAAGGTTTTTTTGTTTGTTTGTTTGTTTGTTTGGTTGGTTGGTTGGTTGGTTGGTTGGTTGGTAAGTTGGATGGTTGGTTGGGTTTGTTTTGTTTGGTAACTACACTGGCCTTTTGTGCCTCTACAACAGGTTCCTCTTTTGATTGCTGTGATCTTGCTTAAACTTTCCAGTGAATGTAAAGGGTTTCCTAGATATAGAAGAAGCACTGAATCAAGAAAGACCATATTTCCCATCCAGCTCAAGAACTAGAGACAGAAAAGCCTTATTTAAAACACATCAATGAAAGAAGTCATTGTTACTTTGCAGGCGATGCAAACTAGATAGGCCACTGGAAAATATCTAGTCTCATGTAAGAGACCGTGTTCTGTGAATGGAAAAAGCAAGAGTTTGGTTTTCTTTAAGGGGCTGGCCACTGGGAATGTGACCATTTTCCAATGAGTATATGGGCAACACAATTGGACTTGGTGGGTGATTTTGTTTTTTATCTTCTGTTTTGTTCTGGGGGAGGGCACATAGGTAGAAGGGTGGACCTGGGAGGAATGGAAAGTGAGTATGATAGGGGTACATTGTACAAATTTCCCAATAATTCACAAAAATATGTTGGTGAAAGGAGAAGAGGCCCCTATAAGGAGGTTTCTTTCTGCAATCCAATGAAGGATCATTTCAAACATGCCACAATGATTGTGCAAATCCTATGCCACATTTGGTCTCTGAGACCACCCTGAGAACCTGAGAACAAGGCAGGATAGATTTTTGGAGGGTGCTTTCTTCATTGAAGTAAATGAAAAACTGACTTAAGTCTTGCTTCACCTAAGATAGCACAACCAACAATGAGAAAGTTCTAGAACAAGACTCTCAACTCACTGCAGGTGTCTTGAAGGGTTGCACTATTTAGCAGTATGGGAGCTGTCTGTTCTCAGGCATTCTATGTCAGCTGATCCATGTGAATTTGTTTATTAAAACTGTTTGCTCTTTCTAATTTTTTTCCAGTGGGAAGGGGAAGGTAGTAAGTGAGCTTGAGGAGGGCTGAGGGGATGAGAAATACTCACAGTGAATGCTCTCCCCAAGTGTCTGTCTTACTATCTACTTTCCAAAGGACAAAAGAGGCTGGATCACAAGATCAGAGGGCCGATTTCGAGGGAAAGGTGTCTTAAGGCATCGTCTCTTTCAAGTAAGAGACTTTCTTTTTTATTTCCCTTACTCTCTGGGATTCTAGATCCAGGTATCTTTTGCTCAGCTTACAAACCACCAGTGTTTTCCTCCTGTGGTCTTTGTTATGCACTGTGCTACAATTATATCATCTCTTCTTTCCTCTCTAATAAAGATGCAATGGTGTGCTTACTGAAGTGCTCTTCATTACCAGTTCCTTGTCTGACCAGCATCAGTGCTCTGCCTTCTGTACTTTGGTTATTCATTGAGCATTTGATGAATAAATGAAATATCAAAGACAACACTGCAGTTCACGTTCTCTTTGTCTCAATAATATAGCTGTGAACATGTAAGAGAATGATTTAAACTTTATAAAGTTCTAAAGAGAAAATTTCTTTAGGGTATATATCATTCTCCAGATTTACTAGATTTAATTGCATTCTAAAACTTAATGGAAAGATCATTGGTATAGAAGGAACATTAGAGGATGAGTTTGTATTTTAGCAGAGAAGGTAAGCACCACATTACCTTACCTCAACAGTATAAGATTCCATGTTTCAACAAAAAATATACAATTGATGTTCTTAGGTACCTTAAACTTGATGTATATATTTATTTTTCACACGTGATTTTATGACTATTTCATTGACGATTTTCCCATTCAAAATTCAGACAAGTGTGTCAGTATGTAATGGTTTCTGTCATGTCAAACAAGGGATTCTTCTTGCCAAGGCACATAGATTTCACTACTATCCTATTTCTAAAAAGCCAAAAGCATATATATATATATATATATATATATATATATATATATATATATATATATATATATATATAAAACACAATGTTATAGGGTACCACAGATAAAATATCACAAAAATTTCTATAGTGAAGCTAATATACCCATTACCTTACACTGTTAGCCATTGTCTGTTTTGAGGTAATAACTGTTAAATCTACTCAGTTAGCTGAAATTCTTAACACAATACATTTTTAGTGCCTATAGCATTTATATTGTATGCTAAAACTGGTAAGCTATATTAATGAAATCTGTGTGTCAAAGATACAAAGTGATACTGAGTCTGATTCTCTCAATAGGGATGTATTATTATTCAGCTATATTAGATTACTGGAAACTCTGCACCCAAAAATGAGAGGTAATATATTCAATCATGGATAAGGCCCTCAGTTCCAGTTGTGCTTTAGTCTCCTCTCCCTGGTGTCTAATATAAATCTGTGTACTTCTCAGGGATATTACTAGGTTCAACTGAAGTAATGTCTTTGAAAATGATTAACTTTTATGGAGACATTGAAAATCATGAGATTGTCACTTAAATAGAACTAAAAAACACCTGAAGCTAGTTTCCTTTGTTCATGTGTAAATAACATCTCAATGCTCATAGCTGATATTTGTAGTTTTGTTCAATGGATTTCATCTTATTGATACCCTGGAAATAAAAGTACATCAAATATCAATTCTATTTCTCTTACAACCCTCTTACTTCTAATAAACATATTATTTTATTAGTGTAATTAATAGGATATCTTATAAACAGATACTACCATGCTTTTCTGTGGTATCTGTTCTTCATTACACATAAAAAAGTTCCTCATGAGACTGAAACTTCAGATCTTTTAGAACACAGCAGGTTAGGGGCATAAATAAATTACTATAATAGTTAACAAAGTTCAAAATCTACAAAAAAAGATTGTAGAAGCAAATTAGGGTAAAGACATTAGAATTGTTTTCAACATATAATGATTGGATATTGCGTCTACAGGAAAAACCAACAAGCTTCAAGCAATGTCTAGAAACTCCCCAGCAAGGATCATCCATATTTTGCTAGTATGTCAAAGTACTATTACAGTGTATTAACATAGTGCATGTGACAAAAGAGTAGGCATGCATTACCCACAATTACTCTCAACTAGATCAATTTAATGTTGGAACAAAAAGTTTTATTTATAGAATTTGATCTTATTAATTTACTCATTATCATCATCATAATAATGTATTTCTCAAGTTGACATGACTTCAATGAAACAATGAAACAATATGTTCTATGTATCTTTCAGGATAGATTAGATTAAGCTTCTGCTCCAAATTGCCAGTCTATCAGATAGGATGTTACTTACAACCCTTTTCCATTGTAGATTAATTGTGGTGAGTTCCGTGACCCCAAGGTCTTCTGCACTCGGGAATCTGACCCACTCTGTGGCTCTGATGGCCAGACATATGGGAATAAATGTGCCTTCTGCAAGGCAATGGAGTAAGTATGGCTCTCACCACACCTGGGTCTGGTGAGGATAAACTTCCAAAGTTAAACTAATGGTTTCATGAGGTAGCCTAGAACGTTCTATCCATATCTCATACAGAGACTGAAGATGATCTTCTAGTAAATGGATTAAAAATAAAGTCTCAAAAAAATCACATAACAAATTATTTCAAAGCATCCTCTGTAATTATTATAATGCATTTTGGGGATATTTTTGTACTACAGTTTGCATATAACAATTTACCTTTAATATTTTTATCATTTTATTATATGTGTATATAAGTTTTGCCTGCATGTATGTCTATGCACTATGTACATGCCTAGTACCCAAGGAGACCAGAAGAGGGCAACAGACCCCCTAGAGCTGGAATTACAGACAGTTGTAACCTGTCATATGGTTTCTGGGACTCAAACCTGGATCTTCTGCAAGAGCAGCCAGTGCACTTAAAGACTGAGCCATTTTTCCAGCCGTTTCTTATTTTAAAAAAACATTTATGATGTCAGTATTGATTTCAATTTGTAATGAACACATTAATGTATGACCTATCTATGCAATTCATTTCTCAACAGAAGTCCAGGGAATAGTGTGAGATTTGAATACATGGAAGGGATATATACCAAATAAAACCTGCATACGCAGTCTGGTATAAAATGTAAAATGCTTCAATATTTTGGTTAATTTTCCTACCACGACAGACCTATGGCTTATCATTTATTGGTATCATTTCTCCTCCCATATATCTTTCACTTTTCTAGAATGAGTTATGGGTTTCAAAATTTCTAAAGATTAATAACCTAGATTGGCTTAAGACTCATTCCTTTCACAGGTAGATGAGTATACTTAAGTAACTTCTGCTGAATAGCAAAATAGATATCAACAAAACTAATATCATATAGGTGGTACCATAGTTAAAGCTGCTCTGGGCTCTGTGACAAACACTGAAGATATTGCACTAAATCTATATTTATCTTTTTTTTTTTTTATATTTATAGGAAAAGTTCTGGGAAGATCAACCTGAAGCATCGTGGGAAATGCTGAATTGGAGCTAGCGTCAGCTTGCCTATCTTCTCTCACCCTTATTTTTTTTTATTTCTGCTTTTTTTTCTCTAGCAAATGCCATAAATTCATTAATAATAAAACACAACTTTTTCTCCGTGTGGGTCTTATGAGGTCACAATGTCTATTTCCTTTGGCTTGTCAATAAAGAAAATTCTGCAGAATTGATTACATTTTGGTCTGAGATTAATGTAACAAACTGTTACACAAAGGACAATGAACATGATTCATAAATTTGAGTCAATGTCCTGCTTTCCTCATCAAAATACACTACTCTCCACAGCTGAGTCCAGCAAAAATAACTCCTTTCTTTCACTTTTGAAATTTGCATGATAATAATAAACCTAAGACTACTGTGATTCTAAAATAAGTTATTGAGTATTTGATTAGAAGATGTTGGTGCTTCTTAATTTTAGGAAAAATATTTTACATAAAAGCAAAATTAACATTATCTATGGAGCTTTTTCACCAGACTTTGAAATAGCGTATTTGGATTATGTGATATTTAGATACAGTATTTGTCTTCCTGAAAACATCCTGTGGCGTTCTGAACAGGAAGTAAAGAAATGCTCAAACTGAAGAGTGAATATTTAACAAGGGTTGATTATTCAATAGAGAATATGTGAAAATGTCTCTTAAAAAAAAGAGAGCTTCACTGAAGAATGAGAAAATTGTGCAAATAGTTAGAAATCAAAATACCTACTGCAACTTAGTTACTTGATAGAGAAATCAGTTCCAATTAGAAGAAAACTAAAGGTTACAAGAGTCCTTTTGATAAGCCGGTCATATACCATGTACCTTTTCCACTCTATGAAAACCCACAATTTCATGTATAAGTTCATCCCATTCTGAGAAATTGTCAGAAAACTCTCGGAATCCAGTCATTTGAATATTTTTATGGACTAGAATATGATTTTTACAAATATGCCCTCCTGAGGAACATTTTTCTTTAACATGTATGAAAATTTACTTAAATGCAATGACCTTCACTCTGCTGAAAAAACCTTTTCCTGGGTGTCCAATCTGCAATAGATTCTGTTCTAGATGCTTACAGCCATGAACGGAAGTAAGAAGAACCAATATTTCTTCAATAACTAATTGGATTTACATTTAGTAATTGAGAAATAAAATGAAAAAGATAGAGGCAATAAATATGATAAATAAAAACTTAGTAAAATGGAATGTGATACATGCTACAAAAAATATTAAATAGAATCAGTTAATATGGGTGGAAAATTCTTAGGGAGAAGTGGAAGTCAAAGGCATTATTATGTATGGTAGTTAGAATCACTCTTACTGAGAAGACCTGGAGATCAAAGACTTGCCCAAGCAATGATCCTAAAGAAGAGCAAAGGGAGAAGCTAGATCCTTGAGGTTGAAGAACACCTAGCTTGTTCTAGAAGATATGATGGAGCTGAGTAAGATTTTGTTGAGTAGGCAAACAATAGGTAACCAGGGCAGGGAATCCTGAGTCCAAATTGTGTGGCATGGTAGTAATTGTTCAGGCTTTGGCTTCGACTGTGATGAATGAAGTTTTATAGGTTTGTTTTGTTTTTTATTTTGGTTTTGTTTTGTTTTGTTTGTTTTTAGGTTTATTTATTTATTTATTTATTTATTTATTTATTTATTTATTTATTTATTTTATGTATGTGAGTACACTGACGCTGTCTTTAGACACACCAGAAGAGGGCATCTGATCCCCTTATAGATGGTTGGGAGCCAGAATTTGGTTGTTGGGATTTGAACTCAGTACCTCTGGAAGAGTAGTCAGTGCTCTTAACTACTGAGCTATCTCTCCAGCTCTATATGAGATGTTTTTAACTCTGAACATTAAGATTAAAGCACTAGCCTAGCATGCACATGATCCTGTGTTTATTCTTCTGCACCAAGCATAAGTATATACATAAGTACAATTAAACTCTCAAATATATTTAAGGCATGTAGATATTACCCATTATGAATATAATCAATGAAATCTAGACACACTAGAATATTATGAGTAACTAGAAAAAGATTCAAGAAATGATTAAGATTATGTAAGGAAAAGCATATAGACATTTGCATCCACGTCTAAAGATCATCTCCTTAAAATAAAACTATACAAAATATAAAAGGGACACAGTGATACGAGGGTAGCCTTCAGTCAATGCAACACAATGTGAAAATCCTGACTCTTAAATAAAATTTATAAAAACATTTATCTATTTTTTTCAGTGTTCACCCCTAATCTCCAATATACTATACTATACTAGGATTATAGGAATGAGCTACTAAATTTGGTCAAGATATAGATTAAAGTTGGACAAGTCCTTTTAGCTTCCTTAGCTTTACTTTTTAACTTGCAAATTGAAAATAAGCTACCTCCTTATATTATGAATAAGAAAAAAGTGAATGTTGTTCACTTAGCATTTTTATATGTAACAAGAGGTAATACATAGTGGCAGTGATTATTTTATGTTGTTCACTCACCATTTAAAGCATAACAATGTCTACATTATACATGATTTTTTTTTCTTTTTTGGTTTTTCGAGACAGGGTTTCTCTGTATAGCTCTAGCTGTTCTGGAACTCACTCTGTAGACCAGGCTGGCTTCGAACTCAGAAATCCGCCTGCCTCTGCCTATAATGTCATAGTTTTAAAAATATTTATAGTCATTTTACATACCATTTTGGAACTCTTTATCTCAACTATTTTGTCCTCAATGCATGTAACTGGAACTGCAACTTCTCATTTGGTAAATCATGACTTTTTACTTACTTTGATTTTATTCAATAAAATAATTTAGCTATTTCTAACATAAACATTCAAACACTGATTGCTAGCAGAATCACAGTGCTTCTATGGAATATTGTTTCTAAGCAAATTGCACGTCTGTCCCTCACTGACCCCTCCAGTCAGACAGGTCCCTCTCTATTGTCCTCACAGTGCTGACTCCCTTCACCCACTGACTTGTTCTTCCTGGAAGATTTCTCGTCTCTTCTGCTGCACAGCCTACTTCTTCCTTTGCAAACCTCTCTAAGCTGTATCTTAAGGCTACCACATATCTTAAGGCTTATTTTCTGTGCTTTATCTGAACTTTCTGGCTCTAAACTATTTGAGGATGTAAAGAAAATATATAAAAAAGCAGAAGACCAGAAGTTATATTTCTTAGAAAGAAAAGACAATCAAATAATAGCAATCAAAATATAAATATTAGGGTTATAGGGATGTATACATTTATTAATGTCCATGGTTTTTATGTTTAAGAAAATAAGCATTTAGTGGTCTTAACTATGGCAAGCACAAGCACTGATGCCTGTAATTTAAACTTCATGAAAGATGTAATAAGAGACAAATGAAAAGAAATATCCACATGGTCTTAGAGAAAGCCAAGCAAAGAAAACAAAGGGTAGAAAGTGACTTACCAGGGTCAAGAAAGAGAAGAAATTTGGAGAAAACAAAACAAATGGTTATTATTTTGCTTGTGTGGATGAGTAAGTCCTAAGACTCTAATGTCCACATAGACAGCTGTGATAGTTTAATATTGATACTGAAAATTAGTTAAGAAAATGAATTATAAGTATTCTTATACGTGCATCTAGCCATGTAGAGTGGCTCATGTGTGTGCTCTTTCAATATAGTTTTTATTTTTCTAGTCTTCATTTGCATGTAATGACATGATTTATGTCTTAAATACATACTGTAAAATAAACTTAAAAAGTAAATGCATAATATTACAATTCATATGTATGAGTGGTCTCTGTAAAATTCATGAATGAATAATATCAAAGAGTCATTTAAAAATTTCTTCATTATTTTTATTTTTTTTTGATGAAACATATTTAGTGGAAAATCACAGCTTCTCTCTCATCCACAAAGACAGATTCAGTCCTTAACTGAATGTCTGGATATATTGATTTGTTTGGTTGAAAAAAAATGTGTTTCATTATTGTGATGTTCAGGACAAAGCATAGTTTTCAAGTACAACTTGTACTTCTTGTTCTTAAGCAAAGATATAATTTATTGATTTTAGTTCTCATATTATTATTATATCTTTAGATCAGAAGAAGAACATTGTCAAGAACAGATTATGCCAAAGGTATAATCATTAACCACTCCTGGGCATTTTTACTGCTCGTTCCCACAGTTGCCAAGTCACATCTTTCTAGTTATCAGATTTTTTCTAATATAACTACATGAAAAAATAGTTGCTATATCAATGATTAAGCTTTAGTGAAGAGCATTGCATAGCCTAAAATGTGAAAGTTTCTTGAAGGGAAATATGTACATATGCAAAGGGGGAAAATGCAACTTGAGAAAATAAAGTTCTAGAAAATAACAACACAGAGATTGAACTAACTCATCGTTAATAATTGTAACTAATGTATTTACTAACAATGACATAAATTTTTAGCAATAGAACTTTTCTTCCTATTTGTGAGGACAATATATCTAGCCATTCCAACTACCTGCTGCTGCTATGTATTGTCCACTATAATGGACTGTGTCCTCTTGTGCTCTGTGTTTCCTCATTGCTGAGTGGGATAAGGAATTTAGAATTGAAGAGTGAACTGATACATGAGAATAGAATCCTTCAAAATCCAGAGGAGACACTCTAATCAACAGAAGTGCCAATAACCATACAGGGATCACGAAAAGTGAAGCACAAGACAACATGACTTCTTAAAGATCATAAAACTTCAATGGATGAAGTCAAATATTTCACAGTAACTCAAATATGCCAGATGGAGATTTCAAACATTTCATGTTTAGAAGAATCAAAGGCCTAAAAGAGGATGTAAACATGGGTTTAATCCATGTTACAGAAGGAAGGTGAGGAACAGAGGAAGGCAAAGTGAGTAGACTAAATGAGAAATGTCACAATATTAATTAAAAAAAGTCAGCAACAAGGAAATTTGGAACTTTAAAAACATAGTTAGGAAAATAGTGGAATGAATCAAGCACAAAATATAGTGAACAGCATCACCAACATATCTGACCAAACAGAATAAATAATATCATAGATTATAAGAAATGTCCAAAAATACTGAACCCAAATAAAAGGGAAAGTAAAAAGTAAGTATGACCACAATATGCAAGATACAGTCCAGAAACTAAACCTAAGAATTAACCAGATAGGAAAGGGAATTGGGAAAAACACTGGTGGCATGAAGAAACTACTTAAGAAAATTATTGCAAAATATTCACAGATTTAGAGAAATGGACACTCAGATTCAGAGCCCCAGATATATATAACCAGAGAATAAATCCTATAAGACACACTGCAGTGAAAAGATGAAAAAGAAAGAAGCAATATTAAAACATGCAGGGTGAAAATGACAACTCTCCTTAAAAGGCAGGATCATCAGATCTCTTGTCAGCAACCCTTAAAGCCAGGAATGCTTGGAAAGATACATTTCCAGCAATGAGTATAAATAATTCCCAATGAGTGTTATATCCAGTAAAACTATCTTCAATTTTGATTTTTAAGTAGGAGGGAGCATTTTGAAGGTACACACTAATCAAGGCAATTTAATACTACCAAGCCTGGAGTGCAGAAGATATTTCAAAGAATATTGTACAAAGAAGAAGAAGAAGAAGAAGAAGAAGAAGAAGAAGAAGAAGAAGAAGAAGAAGAGGAGGAGGAGGAGGAGGAGGAGGAGGAGGAGGAGGAGGAGGAGGAGGAGGAGGAGGAGGAGGAGGAGGAGGAGGAGGAGGAAGAAGAAAGTATGGAGAAGTCGGCTCTACTGGTGAGAAATCGGCTAATGAAACAATAATTCAAAATTCAGCTAAAAAACTATGATATTTTGATAAACAGAACTGAAAATATTTTCTTTTTTTTCTGCATCTCTTTTTTTTATTTTTATTTTTATTTTTGATACTTTATTTACATTTCCAATGTTTCCCCTTTTCTGGGTCTCCTCTTTGGAAACCCCCTATCCCCTCCCCCTCCCCGCCTCTGTGAGGGAATTCCTCCTCCCACCTACCCGCCCACCCATTCCCATATTCCCACCTTGACATTCCCCTTTACTGGGGCCTCTAGCACCCTCAGGCCCAAA
>CM052715.1:30337561-30399428 GCA_028551405.1 Uromys caudimaculatus
CAGAAGCTGTTACATTGGTCTATTTACTTAATCAACATTTAACAAATCTTTTCTAAAGTATTTTTAAATTGTATTGTTATAAGCACTTTAGAGCAAGAAACAATAAATCTTTTCTCTAATACAGCACACTTACAAATATATATGATGATTATCATATATATGATGTGTGTGTGTGTGAGAGAGAGAGAGAGAGAGAGAGAGAGAGAGAGAGAGGGGGAGAGGGAGAGAGAGAGAGAGAGAGAGAGAGAGAGAGAGAGAGAGAGAGAGAGAGAGGGAGAGGTTATATATGGCCTTAATTTCAAAGTTATCAGGAGTAATAAACAAGGTTAATGTGAGATCCCAGATCTATTCATGGTCAGACTTGTGAATTTTCCCCATGCAATAGAGTAGATTAATCTTGTCTGTAATTTAACCATTTTTCTGCCAATTTTAGTCCAAGAGAAATAAAGGAGTGGCATCCTTGACCAGTCTTTAGATCTTGAAAAACTCTGTGACAATATATAATCCCCCAACTTGAATAAATTAAGTACAAATACTAAAGCAATGTCTTCATTTCATTGTATAATTCTGGAATTAAATCCAGTGTCTCTTGCAAGCTTAGCCCATACGCTACTACTGAATTATACTCTCAAACCAGAAAGAATCATTTTACATAAAAGGTAAAAGCTTTTTGCAAGCAATAACAATGGTTTAAAAAAATAATCCTGGAGTACTGAAGATACTGATAGTAGGTGCAAATATATAGCATGTCTTTCATACCATAATCTAAAGTGAACCAATTTACTTCCTATAGAGTTTCCAGGTGACAGCATCAAGAGAGAGCCCCTATAGTAGTACTGTATAGTTTCTGTGAGGGAGAATAAGGCAGCTGTAGTCTACAGGGCAGAGTATATGGCTCAGGAGGTCTTCAGAGAAGCACTCTCTATCCTCAGTGAAATGTTTGTCAGCATGTCTATATTAAGAAAGTCTAGTAATAGGGCTGGTTTGTTGGATTAGGGGTAAATGCACTTTCCACCCAAGCCTGGTGACTGGAGTTCTATCACCAGAGTCCACAGAAAGGTGAAAGGAAAGAATTGACTCCTCAAAGTTATTCCCCGACCTCTATATGTACATGCAAGTGTGTCAAATGATAATGTTAATAATAGTAATAACATCTAGCCTAGAACCTAAGACCCCTCATCTCTGACACCACAACACTGGCTTTGGATCACAGGTTACTTTGTATGCATCTAAGAAAGTTTTAAAGGAGATCTCAGAAAAGAAAAACTACTTTCAAGTAATTTGACTGAAGAAGTGAAAATTCTTTTTTTTTTTTTTTTGGTTTAAAATCATCCTTTAAAAATGCGAACTGCAAACTATGTTCTGTATTGTTTCTGATTTTCTCGGAATTTTAGTGGCTGTATTACCATCTTAATTTAAGGGACTGTATCAGCATAGAAAGAAAAGTTGGGTTAGTCCCAGTTACAGTGCACACACCAGGCGATTGTGATTGTGCCTTTTCAGGAACTCTGCTCCAAGTGCCTTGTGTTTCCTTAGGCATCGGCCTGACGTCCCAACGCTGCCTTCTTAGGAGTCGTGGTTTTCTGTAGTGGTGTCCATCTGTCGCAAAGAGAAGTTTTCTTGATGAGAGTGAAGGCTACGTGTATCTGTGGCAGTAGAACAAATCGTTGTTTGGGATTATGATGCTTTAGAAAAGTGCCAGGTGTAGGTTCTCCTCATACAAAAGAAAAATATCAAATTTCTATCAAAATAAATTTCACAGTCTCTGTTTTCCAAGACAAAGGAAAAATACTTTCTTATCTGAACATTATTACTTAGTATAAATGTAGCATAAGAGGCTCATATTGTGTAACATATACACAAGATTATTAAGTCAATTATCCTATATACTTGAGAAGGTGTAAGAAGAATGAAACCTTAATGGTTTACAAGGAAAGTAGATCCAAAGTATAAAATATCCTTCCAAAGAGAAAAAGTAGATTTAACAGCAAATTTCATGGACTCCAGGGACAAAAAGAAACATAAAATATCCAATATACATATGTGAACATTTATGCATAATATTCCTAAATTCAACCTGCTCAATCTGTATCATATTATTTGTGTTTATATGTTTTCAGGGTTGACGATTTCTATTGCACAACTAGTTGATGTGTTGTCCACTGGGGAAGATTATTTCTCTTGCTCGCAGCATTCCTTAGGTGCCTGTAGCTCTTTGGGTAGGATCGAGGCCTTGTGGTGTTTCCCCTACCCACTTTTGCATGGCTATTGTTGTTGTCCTTGTGCAGCTCATGCTTTGGTGACCATGTTAGTGAGATTTTATTATATTGTTTAAAAATACAAAAAGCAGAATGAGCTATTCAAGTTTCTAATCCGGAAATATTTCTTGTAGAAAACTAAAAGTAACAAAGCTAAAATAGTGTGTAGTGTGTTTGAGAAAGAAGAAAGACAACTATGGCTGTCATATATGTCTAATGCCTAAAACTGACATATCAAAAATTCATTTAATTAAACAATACTAAATAGCAGCTATTATGTAGACACTGAGTCAAATCTAGGAGCTAAAATAAAAAGCCTTGTTAATACTATTCACCTTCAGCATCTATCATTTCTGTCTCAATGACCACTCAAGCTGTGCTCCTATTTTATTTAATAAATTCCTTGACCTCAAAATCCCTTACATCAACATTTTTCATTTCGTCATAGTTATGGTGCCAAAGCCTATTAATATTATACACAAATTGTTCAGACTATATTCCAGGTTACAGTTATTAGCTCTGTGGCCCTAAGGCTCTATTACAGACAAGTTCAAAGTGTATACATTGCCAGGTAATAATTTGATTGCAATTATCACTGTCTGGTGCACAGAAGAAATTTGGGGTGTGCTATTTATAACTTACTTCATTATGTCTAAACATCAGTTTTTTTACTATTGTTCTTGACTGGAAAGGGCCTGAAATGAGTTTCTTTGGTGTCTAGTCTCTATTCTTTAGAGAAATCAATTGCATAATAGGGGTGGAGGTTGGAGCCGAGTGACAAACGTATAGCTACTCAGATTCAGACATATAGATCCACTTATAAATACAGGCCAGAGACTATCATCCTTCGTGTTGAACGCCCTTAACATTTCTGTGTTCTCAGACTTCAAGGTTCTCAGCGACATGAAGCCAGCAGGTGCCTTTCTGCTTTTGATCAGCCTGGCCTGTTTGTTCCTCTCTGTAGGTGAGTTAAAACTATGCAGTGGACTTCTGGACCAGGCTGGCTAGTGTCGGCAGCTGGATTATGATGTTGCCTTTTATGATGATGAGAACAATGATGAATGATGCCCGATGCCCCAACCCTTTTCATTTCTGTGGAATTTTAGTATACAAATGAGCCGCTTTACTTTGTACTACAGTGCTCTGCTTAAAGCACTTTTATTCAATGCCAAAATCAGCTTCACACTATGTAGGACAAGAAGACTGGTCTTCTACCTCATGGGTACTCACCGTCTAATATAGGAATTGTAGACCATTTGCATTGCTGTCTGTGGGCCACCACAAGAGGCACACAGTTAGAATTATGCTTCAGACTTTATGGAAACTTTGTTATAGAAATGAGAAAAACACCTAAAACATCTTCTTTAAAAAATTCTCATTCAATGGGCTTCAACTGTCAGAATTCTTTAGAGATGCACATAACAATCTGAGTCATTGATTATAAGCCTCTAGGTACACAAAGTAAAGAGATAATTGTGGAAGAGAAAGAGAAAAGGGGAAGGGTCGGGAGAGAGACACCAATTGTAATGATGTCGGGGAGTAGCAGGAGCCCAGGGTGGCATTCCAAGACTTGTCTCCAATGCCCATTTTTCTGTCCCTCTTGCTCATACTGAACAAGTCACCCCGGTGCTCTGCCTGATATTTGAGCTGATGTTAGTGGTGCACAGGAAATTTGTGCACTGATGCTTCCTTCAACAAAAAGTACTGCCAAAGCTTTAGAGTCTATTAAGTCAGATTGTACTCTTACCTCTGCCATGTATAGCATGTAAGTATTAATGCTTAGTCAAACACTTGTCCAGATAATCAGTTTCCTTAGCTCGTTAGTTGATTGGTTTTGCTGTTACTGTTGTTTGGTTTGTTGGTTTTTTATTTGGGGCTTTTTGTTGTTACTTTGGTTTGGATTTATTGTGTTTTGTTTTCTTGAGACGGGGTCTAACTATGCAGGACTTGCTGGCCTGGCAATTGATAGGTAGACCAGGATTTTCTTTGACTTTTCAGTTATCTACCTGCTTCCATACCTATGTACTGGAATTATAAAATGCACAATTATGAATAGCCTTCTTCAGCTTTAAAAATAGGATTGTTATATGAGTTGATATATATAAGACTTAACACAGTACTTAAATGTATAATTACCACAGTAAGGTGGAGATAGTTTAATGGAGATGTGATAAATCACGTTGATTCATATTGCAATTATTTAAAATGTCTTTTGTATTTTTGTTATATCACTATCCTCTCATCAAAAGCTTTTAAATATTCCTTTCTAGAAAATATATACCTGTTCAACAAAGAACAGGTATATATTTACTTTACCTTCAAAGGCTTGTTATGAGATAACTCATAAACTGGAAAACATAAGTGCATATAAGTACACAGAGCAAATATAATGAGAGCAATGTTGTCCGCAAACATACTGAAACCAATGCTGTCCTAGCCTCTTGGCATGCCGTGTGGTTAATAAGCTGTGAGTCTCCATATAGTCATCTATCCACAAAGCGAAATAGACACAGCAGAAGACCATTGTGGTTAGCTGCAACTGGAAAGGACTACAATTCTGACATGTGATTTATCACTATCTATTCTTTCCCTGCAGATGCTGTGAGCCAAGGAGGCTTTCAGGTACGTATGTACCTCTCATCTTTCTCAAGCCATTTCTGTCCCAGCAAGCCACACCAGAGTGGTGCCCTTACCAACCAAAGGACTGTGACCCTTCCATAGATGCCTTCTGAGCTCCCACAGCAAGCTTTCTGAGAAGGCTGTAAGAAAGCATGACACGTTTTTCACAGCAATAAAATTATTACTGCAGTTGTGGTTTTGTAACCAATATGAAAAAATCTTGACTGTTACCTCCTACTTTTTTCAGACAGACAGATGTCACAGTTCCTCAGTATGAATATATGCCCAGCTCAAGCCCCTGTAATAATAGTGCAGTGACATGGGAATGTGGAGTAAATAGCATATTTTTTTAAATTAGTGTAAGTTTTGAGGTAAGGTCTCACTGTATTTCTGGCTACTCTGGAACTCTCTATGTAGACCAGGCTGGCTTCAAAATCATGGAGATCCATTTGCCTCTATGTGTGTGTCGCTAATTTTGACAGCTGAAGATAATACAGAGAGACAGAGATAGAGATAATGACGAGATCATCACAAACAGCATCTATCTCAGTCAAACCTGCAAGCAAAGCCCCTGTGGATCTAAGAGCTCTGTGCGCATGCGTCTGTGGATACTCCCCTCTTGTCCTCGGAGATAATTATCCCTGTTGTGTGTACGACCAAGCATTTGACTTCCAGAGCTCCCATGTAGCACTAATCCAATAAATACATTACTGGTTACTGGATGTTTTGCTGAATTGAATGTAAAAAATTTTTAGAGTATTATGCAGCAGAACATACTGTTATAAGAATGTATTCAATAGTTCAGAAATGTAAACAAAAAAAACCCAAAGAGATGTGCAGTGCATGTGTACTTTAATATTGTGCACACGTACAATAGCAGGGCATGTGCACATAGACCAATAGAATGGGTGAAAGGAAGGCAATAAACTGCTGACAAGAAATGCTGTCATTTTAGGTGTTTATTCTTCTTTTTAATGTATTTTTTTATAATTAGAAATGAGTGTTCTCTAAAGAATTTTGAAGTATGTAAGACTATTTTTCCATTTCATACAAAATGAACTAAAAATACTTTATTTAATTGGCAGGCTTTTTGCAGCAACTATGAGAAGACACTGGCCCCAGATGGAAAATCATGCCCAAAGACCCACAAACCAGTGTGTGGCACTGATGGGAAAACATACCAAAACCGCTGTGAATTCTGCCAAACAGCCATGTAAGCAATTGGATGCTGCTAATAGCATCATGTTCTTCGTTGGGTCCAGTGGAGTGGGTACCCATGAATACATTAATAGTCTCCTGGCCTATTAAAGTTAATTTATATGAAATTAACTAATATTGTTATCACCCAATCTGAAACCTAGAAAACCAGTCTTTGCCCACTTGACTTAGTCTAAAATGAATGCATTTCTACTGCATTTCATGTCTGAACACCTTCTCTTTTCTTTCAGGGAAAGAAGTTTGGGAAAACTTGGTTTCAAACATGAAGGGAAATGCTGATTTCTCTAACATCGCAATGCTGGGTGTGCCTTTGGTTTGCTTTTTACACTAAGACATGTTCTCCCTATTACCCAGTTCCCACAGCAGTCTGCTTCCCACCAATTATTATGCATAAAACATAATTTCAATAAAGCTATATCAGTAACAGCAATGCTTTGTTTCATATAATGAAAGCACGTCTAATTACTTAACTTAGGTAAATTGTTACACTCTTCAATATGAAATAAGAATTTTGAAAACTAAGCAGGCTACTACCACACTTACCAGACCCAGAACTACCCAATCATTGTGCAGTTCTTCAATAGCTATGCAGAGGGTCTGAAGGAAGTAAAATAAGATGCCATGAAGTAAACATATGTACCTGACACAATATGTTGGAATAGTTGTTTTTCCTTAGGGGGATTTTGAGTTGTATAATGTTTCTACTCAAGTATTGAGGTCAGAAATCAATAAAAAAATGTGCAAAATACCTCTTAGTATGTTCTGGAACAGTTGAAGCCTCCATATTATTTATCTCTAGCTTTATCAGAGTGACACCATGTACCACATACCACCCAAAGGTACTTTTTGCAGTTGTATTGATGACTGCAGACTCATAGTTAGGAAAGAGGTACATCGAGGCTTCTTTCACAACCCCTATCCCCACCACAACCCTCCTCAAAAAAAAAAAATAGCACCCTACACAAAAAGCCATTGAAGAGACCTCTTTAAAATTATGATAAGGATGCTGAAATGTAGCTCTCCACAACTGTTGGCTTCAGGTAGAGTTGTAGGAGGGGACGGATGCAGTTTTCTTTCTTTTCCCCCCTTAATTTGTTTATGTTTTTTCACTTTACCTCTTATCCTAATTAAAGTAAACCCCTTCCTCCTCTCCTCCAAGTCCTACCCTTACATCTCCCTCCCCAAGGGGAAGTCCCCCCATGGGTACCAACCAGCCCTGGTACATCAAGCCTCAATAGGACTAGGCACATCTTCTCCCATTGAGGTCAGGTAAGGCAGCCCAGGGAGGGGAAAGGGATCTAAAAAGGTAACAGAATAAGAGTCAGCCTGAACTCCATTTGCTAGGGCCCCACATGAAGACCAAGCTGCACATCTGCTGCTAGGTGTGGGGGACCTAGGTCCAGCTCCTACAAGCTCTTTGGTTGGTGGTTCAATCTCTGTGAGCCCCCATGGGTTCAAGTTAGTTGACTCTATAGATATTTTTGTGATGTCCTTGACCCCTCCAACTCTCTCAACCTTTCCTCCCACTCTTCCACAAGATTCCCAGAGCTCTACCTAATGTTTGGCCATGGGTTTCTGCATCTGCTTCCATCAGATGCTGGATGAAGCCTATCAGGAGAGAGCATAGCAGAGTGTTACTAATACTATCAGGAGTTAGCGCTCTCCCATGGGATTGATCTCAAGTTGGGCCAATCATAGGTTGGCTATCCCCTCGGTCTCTGCTCCATCTTTATCCCTGCATTATTGTAATCTGGGCAAATTTTGAGCTAAACATTTTTGTGGTGGGTTAGCATCTCTCACCCTCCACTAGAACTCCCTTCTGGTTATAGGACATGGCCACATTAGCCTTTCTATGCTCCTCTATTGGAATCTCGACTAGGGTTACCACTATAGACTCCTGGGAACCTCCCATGTCTCAGGTTTCCAGCTAATCTCAGAGATGACCCCTACTGATTTCCCTTCTCTCTCCCAGCAATCTTGCATCTTCCTCCCCATACCTGGTCCCCACACTCATAATCCTCTCCACCCCTTCTGTTCAGTTCCCTCCATCCACCTCCTATGACAATTTTATTTGCCCTTCTGAGTGAGATTCAAGCATCTTCCCTTGGGGCCCTCCTTGTTACTTAGCTTCTTTGGGTCTATGGATCGTAGCACTGTTATCCTGTATTTTATGGCTAATATTCATATATAAGTGAGTTCATACTATATATATCTTTCTGGGTCTGGGTTACCTCACTTAGGATGATCTTTTCTAGTTTCATCCATTTGCCTGAGTAATGCATGATATCTTTGTTTTTAATAGCTGAGTAGTATTCCATTGTGTAGATGTACCACATTTTCTTTTTTTCTTTTTTTTTTTTTTTTGATACTTTATTTACATTTCAAATGTTTCCCCTTTTCCAGGTCTCCACTTTGGAAACCCCCTATCTCCCCCTCCCCCTGCCTCTATGAGGGTATTCCACCACCCACACACTCGCCCACCCACTCCTGTCTTCCCACCTTGGAATTCCCCTATACTGGGGCCTCTAAAACCCTCAGGCCCAAAGGCCACTACTCCCCTGATGGGCAACAAGGCCCTCCTCTGCCACATATGTGGTCTGAACCATGGGTCTGCATTCTTTGCTTGGTGGTCCAATCTCCAGAAGCACCAGAGGGTCAGGCCATTTGACACTGTTGCTCCCTCCATGGGGCTGCAGACTCCCTCAGCTCCTTCAGTCCCTTTTCCAACTCCTCCATCTGGGACCTCACACTCAATCCAACAGTTACTGTGAAGTGAAACTTGGGTATTCCAAACTTTTGGGCTAATATCCACTTATCAGTGAGTACATACCATGTTCCTTCTTTTGTGACTGAGTTACCTCGCTCAGGATGATATTTTCAAGTTCCATCCATTTGCCTGCAAATTTCATAAAGTCATTGTTTTTAATAGCTGAGTAGTACTCCATTGTGTAGATGTGCCACATTTTCTGTATCCATTCCTCTGATGAGGGACATCTGGGTTGTTTCCAGCTTCTCGCTATTATAAATATGGCTGCTATGAACATAGTGGAGCAAGTGTCTTTATTACATGTTGGAGCATCTTCTGGGTATATGCCAGGAGAGGTATATCTGGATCCTCAGATAGTATTATGTCCATTTTTCTGAGGGTTCGCCAAACTGACTTCCAGAGAGGTTGTATCAGCTTGCAATCCCACTAGCAATGGAGGAGTGTTTCTTTTTCTCCACATCCTTGCCAGCATGTGCTGTCACCTGAGATTTTGATCTTAGTCATTCTGACTGGTGTGAGGGTACCACATTTTCTTTATCAATTCTTTTTTAAATTGCGTTGTGTTTTAATTGCTTTTAGTTATTTCTAAATGTATTTATGTATTGATATTCCAAATGCTGCTCTCTTCCAATTCTCTCCTAACAGAGTTCCTCAGCATATCTCCTATCCCCTTTGCCATGTTGTGTTTGCAGACAGGAGCCTAGCATAGCTGTTCTCTGAGAGGATCTACCCAGCAGCTAACTGAGACAGATACAGATAACCACAGTTAAACACTATACAGAGTCATTCAGGGAACACTATGAAAGATTTGGGGGAAGGATTGAAGGTCCTGAAAGGTGATGGCAACCCCACAGGAAGACCAACAGTATCAACAAACCTAGACCACTGAAGCTCCCAGATACTGAGCTACCAACCAAAGAGAATACACAGCCTGGTTCTTATCCATTCTTAAGTTGAGGGACATCTAGGTTGTTTCAGTTTCTGGTATTATGAATAAAGCTGGGATGAGCATAATTGAGCAAGTGTCCTTGTGGTATATTGGGACATTCTTTGGTTATATGCCCAGGAGTGGTATAGCTTGGTCTTGAGATAGATCTATTCCCACTTTTCTGAGAAATCATCAAATTGATTTCCAAAGCAGTTGTACAAGTTTGCACTTACATTAGCAGTTGAGGAGTGTTCCTCTTGCTTCATATTCTTGCAGGCATGTGCTGTTACCAGATCTTTTGATCCTAGCTATTGTGATGAGTGTAAGATCAAATCTCAGAGCTGTTTTGATTTACATTTTTCTGATGACTAAGGCTGTTGAACATTTTTAAGTGCTTCTCAGCTATTTGAAATTCCTCTGTTGTGAATTCTCTGTTTAGCTCTGTACCTCATTTTTAATTGGGTTGTTTGGTTTGTTGAAGCATAACTTCTTTAGTACTTTATGCATTTTGGATAATATCTCTCTGCAGGATGTAGGGTTAGTGAAGATCTTTCCCATTTTGTAGGCTGCCATTTTTCCTATTAATAGTGTCCTTTGCATTATCGAAACTTTTTAGTTTCATGAGGTTATATTCATTGGTTGTTGATCTTAGTGCCTGAGCTTAGTGCTGAGTTAAGAATGAGAAAAGTTTTTGAGTAGAGAAAGGATACTTTGAGGTCTGAAATTAAGTAAATGTATTAATAATATGCAAACTTGGACAGAATACTTCACTGTTATACAGCAAAACACACTTCTTTTAAAGGAGAAATTTTTACCAAGTAGCAAATAAGTTAGAAGTGGTTCAGAGATGTTCTTTTATTCAACATATTCCGTATACACACATGCATGCACATATGTATACATACATGTACATGTATGCATTTTCTTATATTCAACTAGCTATTAGTATTTAAGATTTGTGAAAGTCTGGATTTCTAGAAACTATAGCTATAACAAAAGCTGATTACATGATGATATGTGTTCTTTAATATCCAGCAACTGATTGACTTTGATCCCCTTCTCCAGACTGCTTACCAAAGCTACCAGATCAGCCTCAGTCTTGCTTCTAGTTTCTGAATGCAGATCATAGCGCTGTATTCCTTGTTTTTTTGAGGTTCTCATTCAATATCCATCCCACTGTTTGCTTCCTCCAACATGCCCTCTACCCACAAATCTCCTTTCAAATATTGCTTTTACTTATCTCTTAAGAGAGATTTAAAATCCTGCTTTCTCCTTGTCTTCTTTTTGTTGTTCATTATTTTACTTCCTTCCTCTTTCCATCCCATCCTTCTTAGCTTCTTCTTAATTAAAAAATTGACTAATCATCATTAATATGTATGACTATATTGAAATAGTTCAAAACATATATACTATGTGCACTGATCAAATTAATGTAGTTGTTATTTCAAATTTATGATCTTTTGATTATATTTTTATTCTTGAGAATTTTAAACATGTAGACAATGAAATGTTATTATATCCATCCCATTGCTCCCTCCGGCATCCCCTCTCTCCATACCCCTCTCTAATATGTTCCCTTCCCAACTTCATGTCTTTCTTTCCTTTTCACTTTCTTTCCCACAACCTACAAAATCCAATTAGTGCTGCCCATATATACATAAGTGTTGTGCCATCCAGTGCATCATGGGAAACCTACTAATAGGAACATCAGCAAAAAGAATGATTCTCCCTGCCCTGGCTATCAGGTACCAATAGCTCCTCTTTAAAGAACATGGCCAGGATAGAAACTCCCACAACTATGCTGGAATTTTCTCTGGTTTGACCTTGGGCATGTAATCCCAGTACTGTGGGTTCATAAATGTGAGAGCCATGTCATGTCCGGAACACATCACTTCACAGCACTCTTCTCAATACTCTGGTTTTTACTTTTTATCTTGGGGTGTCTTAAATGAGAAATGTTCCCCCATAGTCTTGGACACTTGGTCCATAGTTGCATTTCAAGTGGTGTAGGCCCACAGAATTGTTAAAAGTATACATCATTGGAGGCAGGTTTTGAGATTCTAAAAATAAATACAATATCTAATTCTCTCTCTCATTCTCTGCCTCTATCCCTCACATGTTTTATGCTTGTCATTCAAGATGTGAGCTCTTTTCTTGCTACTCTGGCCACTATGCCTTCTCTTTACTCCCATGTTTCTCTTACATCATGGACTCCAACTCTCTAGAACCTTAAACCAAAATAGGCTCTTTCTTCTGCAAGGTGCCTTAGTTGTAGTGTTTTCTCACAGCAACAGAAAAGTAACTATTATGCCTTTCCTCCTGTAATCTTCCCCGAGGTTTGTCAGAGGCAATGAATAATTAAAATGTACCATTTAAGGTTATGTACTCAGTTTCTTATTCTCTCAGCAGTTTGATAGATTGTGTGCCTCTGTGTTGATTACTGTCCACTACACAAAACAAAAAATTAAACTTCTCTGATCAAGTTTGAGAGCAGCACAAGTTGAAAGAGACTATCAATATGGACATAAGTATTTAAAAAGTAATTTCTCAACATGGCCACTAAGCAGAATAGTAGTATCAGACTTTACCTGAAGCCCAATGACTTCCCTAGCCTTAACTTTAACCCAGATTACAGTATTACCCATAAAATTACCTTCATTCTGTTCTCCAAGAAAAAAACACAGTACAAGATAATTGAGTTATTATCCTCTTCCTCATAATGGAGACAAGGGGAGAGAGAGAGAGAGACAGAGACAGACAGAGACAGAGAGTGAGACAGAGACAGAGAGAATTTAGCATTTTTCTTCCTAGGCCTGAGTTACATCAATTTTTAAGTTTCATTTACTTCCAAATTTTATTATTTCATTTTTCTTTACACATAAATAACATTCTAATGAGTATATGTACAACATTTTTTATTTATTCACTTATAGACTTTTAGATGATTACTACATTTTCCAGCTATTGTAACTAGAGGAGTAATGATCACGGATTGTGACTCTGTGCAAGTATCTCTGAAGTAGAATATAAAAATCTCTTGGGTTATGCTCAGAACTGGTATAGTTTGATATCAGTTGCTCTAGTCTATTTATTCACAAAGAATACAGCAGGTTACTATGAAATATTATGACGCCATTGTGTCAAAGAATATTTTTTAAAAACTCTTTGACAGTATCAGTGTAAGGATACCAGTGGTCAAATTAAAAACTCTAATTCAAACAAAAAAGGCACCTTTGATTCATTGAATGCTTTCTATGTGCCAGTTGTTATTTTAATAATTTGAGAGATCTTGACTCTTTAAGTTCTCACTACTGAAAATAAATAAATTAATTAATTAAAAAGAAATGGGTTTTTGTTTGTTTATTTGTCTATTTGTTTGTTTGTTTATTCTGGCTCACATAGTTTTAGAGGTCTCAAACTCCTGACCAACTGCCTTTATATCTTGGTCTATGGGTGGGTCAGAGTATCAACACATGGCAGAAGAAGCCCATTTACCTTGTGGTTAGGAACAGAGAAAGAGAGAGAGGAGAGAGCAGGACAGGGAAAGAGATAGGGGAGGGGGGAGAGGTGGGAAAAGGGGGAGAGGGAGAGATAAAGAGAGGGAGATAGAGAGGGGATGAGGAGATGGAGAGAGAGGGAGAGGGAGAGAGGGAGAGAGGGAGAGAGAGAGAGAGAGAACAAACCCACTATTCTATCCACCATTTCCCTGATGTCATAAAACTACCCATTTGGTCCTCCTGGCTCTATCTGTTAAAGGTTCCGCCACTTCCCAAATGATGCCACAATGGGAAGACCAAACATTTAAAGACAGGCTTCTCAGAAGTTTCCAGATACAAACTATAGCATCTTCAAAGTGGATCTTCAAGCAACTCAGTATAATCACCAGGAATCCTAGACTGTGAAGATTTCCTGTATTAGGGGAGGGGTAGACATAGGCAGATCTCTGAGTTTGAGGATACCAGTCTACAAAGCTAGTTCCAGGACATCCAGAGCTACACAAAAAAAAAAAAAAAAAAAAAAAAAAAAAAAAAAAAAAAAAAAAAAAAAAAAAAAAAAAAAAAAAAAAAAAAAAAAAACCCTGTCTCAAACAAAGCAAAAATAAACAACAACAAAAGATTTCTTGTATCTTATTCTCTATGACTTTTAAAGCTTTACATTTACATCTGTCATTCTTTTTTAATTATGTGAAAACTTGTGAGAGTTTCTATATTCTGTTTCATGGCTTCCTTTATCTACTCCCTGTCAGCATCATACTATCTTGGTTACACAGGATTAGAGTAAATCTTTAATTTAGGTTATGTTGGTCTTCTGCCTTTTTAAAATTTTTGCTATAGATATTTTGAAAATATGGTGGAATCTATGAACTTGAGTTTTGAAATAATATATGTTTGTATACATGTAACAATAATAATTAAGGGATGATGAATGTGGGAGGCGGACATGGAAACAATTGGATAGGGATCTGAAAGGGTAGAGTCATAGAGATCAGGGCTCATGTATGGAGTTCTCAAAAAACATTACATAAAAATCACCTCTGTAAGTACTGGTTGTAGAGCTATCATGTGATCTTGGTCCGATGTAGACAGTCAGTCAAGGGCACATGAAGCTTCCTGGCTTACAACAATCATTCATTCATTTCCTCACATTTCTGTTGCTTTTGAATGCAAGACTCACAGAAAGGGATGTTTCTCTCCATATGCTATTGTCATAAGGAGGTGTCCAACCTGGCCTCAGAATGGCTTCAGTCATATGACTGCGATTTTAGCTTATAGTTGACCATATTTCATTTCACCTAAGATGCCCTGGCCTCATAAGGCTGAGACCCAAGCCTATCATTCCTCTATTCCCAATGCCTCCTATTCCAAGGAAAGTAACAACATCTCAAATTGAAGGAAGGGAGAAGTGGACTTGTGTTCTGTAGAAGAATAAAGAGACATGTAAGGATGTGTTGATGCTATTATTTGCAATGCTATTCTGAAACTATGTCCTTCTTTCAAAATATAAATCTGAGTAGATATTATATGGAATATGAATGGAATCAAGTCTTAGGTAGCAAGTTACAAAAAAAAAACCTAATGACTGTATAATTTAATTTCTCATAAATATAAAGATGAAAATAAAGCCAAAATCAGTGTTTTTCTAAGGGGCAGTAAATTGAGGTTAATTAGGGCATAGGAAGAAACTAAATTCATTTTGTATCCCTAGAATTTACAGACATGTACACCAAAAGATCTTTGCATCATAGCAGTCTTGGGAATGAGTCAATAAATGTCTATTATAACCAGCTTACTTCATGACTATTTAATTATACTCTATTTTGTATTTTATTGGTATCTACTCATTTCATGTGGGTTCACCTAAAATGAAGTAAGCAGTATCATGTGTCTACATTCCTTCAATACTCATGTTAACAGAATAACAATGTCTAACTTTGGGGTAACATGGGTGTGTGCCAGATAAATGTGCAACCTTAATAAATAATGATGAAACTGAGAGCAACCGATTTTCCATTTGCATGGAAACTTCATGTACTGACTGAAGAATGGATGGCTACAGCAGAGAAACTACTGAACCAAGGTCATCCCTTTCAAAGCTCATCGTACTGAAACTATACCTTGTGTAAAATGAGGAATTGTGTAAATTTATTAATCAATGAATTAAACAAGGAATGACAAAGGTCCTTAAGTTACAGAGGGATTATTTAGCAGATAGCTTTTAGCTTTTATGAATATTATAAACATACTGTGTCTGTGTCAGAATAATCTAAAGACTGTGATGGAGTACTTTTTTTTCTTTTTCTGTGTTAAAACTGTAGAACTATTCTCACAGTCACAAGGACTACACTTGAGTTGTGTTTTTTCTCTCCCTGAGGAAGAACATGCATGAATAAAAATTTAGAAGAAAAAGAAAATTGTTAGAGAGTTCAGAACTTCTCCACTTTTGGGTGTGCTGCAAATGGCTTGATAGTAAATCATGTAATCTGGATATAGACAGCCCACAGCAGGAACCATGGCCAGTAAATCACAGAAAACATATTTTCTCTTTCTCCCTGCAAAGTACTGTTAAAACAATCAGACAAATGCTATGAGAAGCACAAACTCAGCAGCAGCAGCAGGCATTGTTCCCTCTGGCTCCAGCTTTGCCCAATTTCATCCACAGAGCAGGCTAGTGCACACATGCAGGTGTATTCCATGTGTGACCAAAATATTAAATTAATACAATTCAGTTCATGCAATAAATATTGGAAATGATGATTGGTGGCAAGGAATTGTGTTTTCTATTCCCCTTCCTCCATAATGAATCTACTTTCATCCTAACTCTAGTTCATTTTATAGATGGAGAAGTAAAGAGAAATTTAGGACAGAATAATAAATTTTAAAAGGTAGTTCCTCTCCAAACCACAGATAAGTATCTAGAGAGGTGCAATCATGACTTAATATTATGATTCTAGAAATAAGAAGGGGGAGAAGAGGAGGAAGAATAAATAAAAACTCAGATAAGATGGAATAGCTAAAAAGGAGGAGAGACAGCCAGTCCCACCTGGTCTCTCTTGCTATGGTTATTCTCACTTAAGTGTAATGGCTATGAAAGAAACAGTATTGGTGCATCTTCTCACTTGAAGACATGCAATACACATTCTCCTCAATGTGTTCATGTGGTGATCATTTTCCCAGCCAATTCAAATCTAAATTTTTACCTTAATTCTAAGTGTGAAAAAGTGTAAAGATGAAAGAGACTCTAATAGTGAAATAATTCTCATAATAAAAGTAAAATAAATGTTTGTTATCTGAAACATTGAAGGAAACTCATCACAAAGCCACCTGTCATGAAATGAAGCATAGCTATCAAAAGAACAAGTGTCCCCTGCAAGCAGCAACACCTTCAAATAAGGTGGTGTTGAAGAAAACTCTGGAACCTCAAAAAGATAATCTCAAGTGATTTTAACTATCATTGTAGTGTCCTTACCTACAAGTATTGGATGCTGCTTGAAGATACTTTCTTTTACCATTTTTTTTTTTTTTTTTTTGCTTCTTTGTCAAAGATCGAGTGTCCATAAGTGTGTGGGTTTATTTCTGGGTCTTCAATTCTATTCCATTGATCTATCTCTCTGTATCCATATCAATACCATGCAGTTTTTATAACTATTACTCTCTAGTACAGCTTGAGGTCAGGAATGGTGATCCCTCTAGAAGTTATTTTATTGTTAAGAAATTTTTTTCACTATCCTGGGTTTTTTGTTTTTCCACATGAAATTGAGAATTGCTCTTTCCATGTCTGTGAGGAATTGTGTTGGAATTTTGATGAGGATTGCGTTGAATCTGTAGATTGCTTTCAGCAAGATGGCCATTTTTACTATGTTAATCCCACCAATCCGTGAGCATGGGAGATCTCTCCATTTTCTGAGGTCTTCTTTAATTTCTTTCTCGATAGACTCAAAGTTCTTGTCATACAGATCTTTCACTGGTTTGGTTGGAATTACCCTCAAGATACATGGTGATTTTCACATGAGTCTCTGTCTGCTGTTAAAACTTGAGAAGAAAAGGCTACAATGTACTGTCACTCCTCCAACCTGAGCACTATTGTCCCTTGCTAACTCATAAAAACACATTACATGCCATCAGTCCCCACTAAATGCATTCATAACTTACTAATGACCAATAGTTGATGCATTTTACTTGTTTTTAATATATAATTTGAGGTAAGTTATAGGTATATAATTCAGTTGAGGGAAAATGCCTTGAAGGTCTCTGTCATGGACATATAAACCTGTAGAGTGAATTGCAACACCATCTGACAATAAGCCACCCCCTAACAACAAAGAAATGAACAGTGAATTCATCCCTTCCCCAGGTATGTCTCACCATTTTCTTTCTGGGAGAAAATAATCTGATAGACGCATATTAAAGTTTGGATATTTACAGGAGTTGGCATGAGAAGCTCAAATTCAAGAAACACCTTCGTTTGTGAAAGTTTACTGTATAATTTTTCAAGACAGTAACAGTGTTTAGCAATAAGGGTGGGGAGTTTTTCAAATATATAACATGGCAGTGATGAACATGATTTATTTAGAAAGGAGCTACAGAAGAGTGACATTTAAGCTACCCAACAGCCAAGTGTGAATCTACTGGCTCTGATATGGGGGGTTTAATGTTCCTTCCCTTCATGTTCCTGGTTATGTTCTCAGGTAAGAAAGCTGCAACTGGCATCTTTCTTCCAATTCTCTAAAGACAGAATTCAAATATATGAATGATGAGGTGATGGTATTTTAGAATCAAACTGTATGTAAAGGTAACTTGAGAAACATATAGATCTATATGCATAAAATGGTCACTGGATATAACAAGAGTGGAAGACTTGTGGTTGGAGGAAGCAAGAATAAGGGGTTGAGAAAGGCTTAGAATACAAAAATACTGTCAGTCTAAAACTGTTATAAGAGAACATAAGTGTTTACATTCATGTCTTGTAAAAGAACAGTGGTATGCTATGATCAAATGTTGTGTGGTCAAAATTTTAAAAATGTATTTTAATAATGAATTTTTATATTTCTATAACATGTTTAAGGTGTTTGAGTATCATTTATTATAAGTAAAATAGAAATAACTATACTTTCCTTTTACTTAAGAAATTATATGGATGGTTATATCAGTTGTCCTTATTTGATCTTTTTGTAGGTGATTGATACTAATGAATTTTGTACTCTAAATTTTAATATAGTTGTTTTAAAGATATAAGTTTTAGCACAGACATATGAATTTCTAAAACAATGAGAAATTCTTATTATCTTAATACATATATTTTAATATGATATCTCAATACACATATTAAGATATTGATTGTAATGTAATAAATTTTAAAGAACTGTGTTGAGTAATAGTTTTCATGCTTAACATGTATGTGCCTCTGAATTCAATCTCCAGAACTAGGAAATGATAAAACTTACCCGCAAATTACAAAGTTTTGATGACCTTTCTTATATCTACTATAAAGGAATAACAAAAATGCCTAGAACTTACTGCTTTCTGTACTTGCAGCAAAAGAAGTAGAGGTAGTCTTCATACTACAGACACTGCAGAACTATTTTAACTTACTAAAACAAGAGCAAACACATGAAGCCCATCCAAAACACAGGTCTTTTGGTAGTACTGAAATTGATTGGGGCAATAGTTATATGGAGGTGCTGTTGGGGTATGTATAAACTGAGTTTAAAAATCAGAATAGAACTGAGAGACAGAGTGAGAAGAGGAACAAGAAGAACATATAAGCTTTGGGGGGTAGGACAGCTAAAAATCCATCCCTGAACCCCTGCTTAGGATAGATGCTCTTGCTGTGAAGTTTGCATGTCTCTCTAGGTGACAGAATGTACTAACTATACTGATGACAGAAGAAAGTGTGTGTCAAGACTATTGGTAGCAATTATATGAACTTAGGAGGTGATGAAGAGAGAGGTGAGAAGATAGAAAAGCCAACCACACATCAGGATTTGTAAATTGAGAAAAGAAATTTCAAACCAAAACAAAAACCAAAGCAGATGAGAATTACTTTCTAAATATTTTACTTAAATCACTGGTCTTAACATAATATGATACCTATTTTATTTTGAGATGGTTTTTCTCCTGATATCCCAAGGTAGACTTAAACTCAGTCTTCCTCACTGAGCCACCCAACAGCTCAGTTGAAAGATAGATGCCACTATGTCCAGCATGAGTTGATATGGTAATTACCATATTTGTCACCAAAAACCCACATCTGGCTTTAGCCTATAGATTTAATTTCACATGCTACTGTTAAAATTCAAAGTTTTATGTCCTCTTAGCCAGTAAAAAAAGGATAAGAAGGTGATAAGGGAGTAGGAAAGAGGAATGGGACTGAATATGATCAAGGTATGTTGTATGAAATTCTCTAATATTTAATTTAAAATTATAAATATAATACCTTAGAATAAACCTAACAAAGGAAACAAAGGGCCTATCCAATAAACCTTTTAAGATATTGAACAAATATAAAGGGTTCTAGAAGATGGTAATAACTTCCATGTTCAT
This sequence comes from Uromys caudimaculatus, assembly GCA_028551405.1. Taxonomy (NCBI): domain Eukaryota; kingdom Metazoa; phylum Chordata; class Mammalia; order Rodentia; family Muridae; genus Uromys; species Uromys caudimaculatus. Next base: position 30,357,392 of record CM052715.1, read on the forward strand.
AAATTGACAGAATTAATATTATGAAAATGGCTATACTGTCCAAGTTAATTCAATACAATTCACATTAATATGACTTGGGCATCCTTCATAGAAAAAGAACACAAATACTGAAATTCATATGACAAATTTATGTCCCAAATAGTCAAAACATTGATAGGAAAAAGAGCATGATGAGAGAAATCAAAATTGTTGGTCTTAAACTGTATGACAGAGCCGCTGTAAAAAAATTAACACATGGTACTACAGGAACATATATGAGTAAAATAAAATTTAAATAGAGGATACACACCAAGAAATATGTGTAGCATATATCTCTTTCTACAATTTGACCAACAAAAAGATAATCTTCATGATGATTGCCATTGGGATTTTTGCTTAGAAGTAAATGATGCTTCCCCTGCAGCCTTGGAGAGACTTCATACTTAGAGCATTGATAACATCCTTAAGATAATATAACAAAAGCTTAAAGTGGGCGCTGACTAGAGACTGATTTCTCCAAAACCAAGGGAAAATAAGAAGAGAAAAAATCCTCATTCAAAGAATTCATGATTTACAAATGAGAAAGCTTGCTAGATGATATACTTTTTGGAAATTATAATTCATTAAAGAACATAGAGGAAACAAAATATTCAACATGAGAGAAAAGATGGGAAAATTCCAACTTGGAGTTGATTTAATATCAAGAAGTTATATGATAAAAACTCACTCTTGAGGTAATAATTTGTTTTGAATTATTAAAATAATTCCACTTTTTTCTTTTTCTTATTGTATCATTTCAGTGACTTGTGCCCAGATCTCAAAACCAAGTATTTTCAAACTAGAAGAGAATCAAAAGCCTGCACTTACTGTAGAGACAAAAAATGAAGCTAATCCTGGGGGAGAGAAGGAATCTAACAAACAGGGAGGTAGTCTCACACAAGGAAAACCAGGGATGCTAATTATGCAAAGACAACCAGGATATTCCAACCAGGCAGGGAAACCAGTAAATGGTCATCAGCAAGGGAAGCCAGAAATTTTGAAACAGCCTGGGAAGCCCAGTGCTTTGATTTTGCAAGGGAAGCTAGGGGAATCTGATCAAAAAGGGACTCTACATGCTTCTAGCAAGCAAAAAGAATCAGAATTGTCTAGTCAACAAGGAAAGCCAGGGTCTCCTAGCCAAAAAGGGAAGCCATCATTGTCTAAAGACAAGCCAGAGTCTGTTAACCAAAAAGGGAAGCCAACATCACTTAGTAATAAAGGCAAGCCTGGGTCTTCTGACCAAGGGAATTTAGAATCCTCTAGCCAACAAGGAAAACCAGGATTGTCTAGCCAACAAGGGAAACCAGGATCCTCTAACCAACAAGGGAAACCAGACTCCTCTAGCCAACAAGGGAAACCAGGATCCTCTAGTGAACAAGGGAAACCATACCGTTCTAGCCAACAAAGGAAACCAAGGTCTTTGTATAAACAAGAAGAAAGAAAAAATGTAGCTAACCTTTCAAAGGATAATAAAATGGGGATACAGGTTAGTATTGATGTCTGTTTTATTCTTTAAACTTATTTACCACAGTCATTCTGTTTTCCAGGCCTGATGATAATTAACTGAATACAATAAACTCATGACACTTCGCAATGCCACTGACTAAAGCAAAATAAAATCAATGCTAATTTCACATTTATGATTGCTTAGGGACTTACTCTATTAGAATGTTTCTCTCCCATTTCTTTCCATAATCTTCAGTTCAAACCCTTATACCTGAACTAAATTATTCAGAATCTCATCAACTGAGTCCATCCCTTTTAGGATTAACTTTCACACCCATTTCAATCCCAACTGTAACCTGTGAAGTAATGAACATGATAATTCCAAATGAGATTCTGATTAAAATTATTTAGTGGTTACAGTCTACTAGAAGATGCAACTCAAACTCCTAAATGTGATTATCAGGGCTTTTCAGGGTTAGGTTGTTTCTCATCCAATATCATTTCAAATGGGACATGTTCATGCCATCCAAACCACATACAGTTCTTTGAGAGATCACAAATATTTTCCTGATCATTACTTCCTGCATCATACAAGTTATGTTGTTTCTTTATAATTGATCATTTATAGTTTCCACCCAATCACAAACATGTTACTAAGAAAATAAATCATATCATTTCTTTTTAACCCATGTTCTTATAATCTAGGGTTAGTGAGACATAATAATTAGCTCTCCTGATTTGGTCAGTGAATAGAAAAACAACATGATTGATGCTTGTGAGCCATATTTGCACAAATATTAGCATCCATGTACACAGCATGTCTCCTGCATCCTCTTCTGACTCCTGCTATGATTTTCCCTCTCTTGCCTTCTCTCGTCAGGGATTTCCTGGTTCCCTCTGCCAATGACTTGTGAATTTTTATTTACCATGACTGCCATTTTTTCCTTAGACCATAGTTTGCTAGAATGTCTTTTACCTCATTTTAAAGAGAACTTAATTTTTTATTATAAATGACTTAACTTTCAGAGGAATCTGTTCTTAGTATGGCTTAGTTGATATAAAGTATTGTTCTGCCAGAAAGATAGCCATGATCTATTTTAACACCATCAGCAGGTCTCTGAAGTCTTTTGGATAGCATACAACTTTAACAATTTTATATTGATTTTCAAAATGAGATGAATAATTATGTCTATTTTAAATTATATCTATTTTATAGGATATATATGAATGAATGAATCACCATTATAAGAAGGCTATAAACTTTAGACAGAAAGTATCTCACTGTATTTAGCAATGTCTGTTCTTATGGGCTACTCAAAGCTTTATGTTACCAGACTTCTGATATTTAGGAATTTATACACAAAGAAATATCTTTAACTACTATGCAAAGGAATTATGCACAATCATATTCCTTCATCATCTTTCTTTCATTCATTGGCACATGAAAAAAAAAATCAATAAACTCTATGTAATACTACATTTGTCAGTGTGGCTTCTCTCAAACATGTTTTTCCTTTTAGAGTTCAGATTTATCTCTAAAGAATTTATATGTGTGTGTGTGTGTGTGTGTGTGTGTGTGTGTGTGTGTGTGTGTCACTGATTAGATATTTGATGCATTCATATCTAAGGATTGAATATGAAAGTACTATGCTTCCATGCCTAGAGTTGTAAAATAAGTCAAAGCATATTTCTCTTTGTAAACATTCACATAACCCTATAGATCTATAGATTTATTGTATTGCATATAGTAAGGGAATAATATGATTGAAAAATCATAATGCTTCTCAATACTAAAAGAGCAACTAAAGTTCTTCTTAGTGTTGTTTGAGTCAAATTAATAACTCCATTCTTTCCTGATGATCTCTCTTGTCTTTTGCAGGCTGGAAGCATGATCAACAAGAGCCTAACTGGAAATAAAGGGTATGACCCCATTTACAAACCAGTTGGTGGTTCTGTTGGAAAACATGTGGAAACCCCCTTGTATTTAAGGAAGCAAAGAAGTGAGAATCTTTTGTTTTCCTTTTCAGTCTTAGAAGAGAAAATAATATTTTCTATGTCTATATAGTTTTCTCTCAGTAAAGTCCTGGCTATTGTTAATCTATATAAGTACTTAAAAGATACCTAATTTTTAAAAAAAATTATATGTATCTGTGTGGGTATCTAAGGAGGCCAGAAGAGGTGGTCAGATCCCCTAGAGCTGGAGTTAACAAGTAGTTATGAGCTATACAATGTTGATCCTAGGAACCAAATTCTGGTCCTTTAAAAAAGCAGCAAACTTTCTTAACCACTGGGGCACATCTTTAGCCCTAAGACGCATAATAGTTGAACTGTATATTTAATTAAGTCTTGGGAAATGGTGTTTGTTCATCTAATTATCATAGGATAAAGCCACTTTGAGTTATGGGTTTACAAAATATTTCTTAATATCTACCATGTACCAGACAGTGATTTAAGATTTGGAAGTAAAACAATTAATAAACACTCAGAAATTCCTGTAAATAAAAATAAAAAACAAAGAACAAACACTAGGAAATTCCTGAATTAGATATTATTGCTTAAAAATAAAATTCTAATCATAATGACACTAGACATTAAATGTGGTGAGCCATATAAACAATCTATACATGCCATATGCTATTTACAAGAAATAAAAATGATTTATTCTGCTTAGAAGTTGTAATGTGTAAGACAGGCAGGTTATTCATCACATACATGTGCTTGCCTCCACAACTGAGAATACCAGTCCCATCCCAGGGACCTACATAGTAGAAGAGAAGCTACTCCTGCCTGTGTGTCTATTCTGACCTTTGCATATATGTGATGGCACACATTTACACCACCACCCCTCACTATACACACACATAAAATAGAAATAAGTAGGATTTGATCAAAAGGTTTTAAATGAGACAACTGGTAAAGAAAGAGTTATAAAGTAACTTTTCAGAGTTCTTGAATATTCAGCAAGGTAATAATACATTTGTTTTCAAGAGCTGTAGAATTTAGTAGTTACTTAACTGTCAACATTGCACCTTTTGTAGTCATTTGTAATTACAGACGATCTTAGACACCACTTCTCTTATATGATTGATAAAAACACCATGTCCAGAGAGAAGTAGTGGCAGAAGCAAAGTGCATAGATCCTCAGAGAAGTGAATGAAGGCCACAAAATCCACCAGCTAAGTCTACTTTTCCTGAGTCATTTCCTGCGTGATCAAATAATCACATTTCTCTTTGTACTGGTGCCACAGTGACTTGATTTCTCTCATTGTATTTTCAGGATGAGTAAAAGAAAACTGACTCTCAACCATGAGATGTCCATATGAACCAAATTATCTGTAACTTCGAAATCTATCTACAATTCTGATTTCTCAATGGATTTCCTGGAAAGTTGAAGTGTGAAGAAAGCATGGCACTCCATGGACAAGAGAGATACCATTATTTTTTAGCTTGTTCCATTCACTCCAAATAAAATTGGTTCAAAAATAGCTTCTGGGGTCTCAATTTTTGTGTGTATATACTTTTCCAAACATTATTAGTGTCTTTGATATCTCCTCTTCCCAAACTTCAAAACATTGTGAATATGAGTCTCTCCTTCAATACCTAATCCAACATGTGAGAATTTCAGGATTGCCTCCAAAATATAAAGACTTTTTTTAACTTTAGAAATCTTGATTTTAGGAACCTCTGGTAGAGTTAAAGAAGCCTCAGTGAAACTACACTGCAGGGTGTTATAATGATTTTATAAGAGACTATGATGGGCAAGTCTATGTTGATAAACTGAGTAATATAAGTGAAGTATACAAAGTCATAAAAGTGCAGCATTAACTAGGAAGGAATATGAGCAAACCTGATCTAAATAGAGATAGAGATGAATATGGATAGGGATAGACATAGATACAGATACAGACATAGATATTAAACACTAATCAAAAACTTATAGGTCATATAGTTTCTCTAAAGAATTACACCAAGCATTTAAAAGCAAATTAGTATTAATCTTTCTAAAATCTATCCAAAAGACTATGAACAGGGAAACACTTGATAATTCCCTCCATGAAACCAATATTGCCCTGATGACAATGACAGACAAAGACTGTCTATAAGCAGCACAGATAAACATCCTTCCTAAGTAGTCACTCATTTAATCCTTTGTGATATGCTAGGATCACATATTCACCAGGATAGTGGGAGGATTTGAGGCTACTAAGGTGACTCACAAAGAAAAGCTGCCGCCACCAAACCTGAAAACCCACCTTTGATCTTCAGGAACCATAGACTGAAAGGTGAAATCTAACTATACAAGTTTTCCTCTGATCCCCACACACGAAATATCACAAACACACACACAACCACATACACACACACACACACACACACACACACACACACAAATAAACACAGAAATAAACAAGTAAATGTAGTTTAAAATGTAACATTTAGGCACCATTACCAAGTAGAGTGTTCTTGTAATACAAGAATTGCTCAACACAAAAATCAATGTGATATATTTACTAAGAAAAAAGGGAAAACCATGATTATCATGTATGATATCAAAATTATTTCACATGGTGAAATCACTCAAAATGTGAAATTAAATGGTTTCTGCTTTATAATGCATTAAAAAAAAACCCAGCTAACTTAATCTTACTAAGAGTAAAAGCCTTTCTAATCCTCTCTGATCAGAAATAAGCTAGGGTACCTGCTTTCATAAGTTTTATTGGACATAGTACCAGAAGTTCCAGATAAATTACTTAGGTAAATTAAGAAATGAATAAAGGCATCCACATTACACAAAGGAATAAAGTTAGTTCATGGTCACAAATGATACAATAATATACGTAGAAAATCCTAAGAAATGCTACACACACACACACACACACACACACACACACACACACACACACACACACACGTGCTACAACAAATTACCCTACTTTGCAAAGCTTCAGGATGCAAATTCATCATACAAAATTTGGTTATATCATTATGTACCGTAACCAATCTAAATATAAAATTAAGAAAACAATTTCTGGCCAGGCATAATGTGGCATGCCTTTAATCCCAATCTTAGAAAAGCAAAGGGAAACAGATCTCTGTATGGGAATGTTCCAGTACAGTCATATCTGTATAATGAGACCCTGTCTCAAATGCAGAGAGAGAGAGAGAGAGAGAGAAGAAAAAAGAAAGAACGAACAAAAGAAAGAGTATCTGAAGGTATACTGTACTTAGAATATATTTTACAGAAGAGGCAAAATGTTGCAGGAAGTATTATGAACAAACTCCAGTGGCGCTCCTGACCGCCACTGTCTGCCCTGGTAGTTCACACCAGCAATTATCTCCAGCTACCCCCACCAGCTCTGTCCCACATTCCAGTACCTAATTTGAACTGCCAACCTAATGGTTGCGTATCACAATACCCAGTAACACGGTAAAATCAAGACTCTTAAAGCTTATAATTAACCAATCAGATTTATGTATCAATAAAGTCTCAATTTACAAGAAGCCAATACAATAATTTCAGAGCCAATTGATAATGATAAAAACTTTATCCCAATTATCCTAACCTTATGATATCACAACTACTTGTGGCTGATAAACACCACGCTGGTTCATGTATGCCGCCATCTTCCTTCTCCCCTCTTCCCTGAGGTGCTCCCTATCTCTGCAACTCTTAGCTCCGCCTCCCTTTTCCCAGTCTAAACACAGGTGTCAGGCTGCCCTAATGGAATTGGACAGGAAAAATCCTGCACCAGCAAGACTTGTCCATTCAAAACTACCAATCATTACTGAGAACTACTCAAGGCCCTAATAAATTAAAAGGCATCTAATATATCTATGGATTGGAAGACCTATAATATTGTTTGTTAAGGCATACACATTATTCTAAATGATAGATGAATTAATTTAAAAATCCAAATGATATTTACAGAAATAGAGAATACAACCATAATTTTATATCAACAGACTACATGTGGTAAAATATCTGGAATATAGTGAAAGTTTTAAATTCCCATTTTCTACCTTTAAGTTTACTACAAACTTTCTAATTTTTTTTCTAAAGGCAAAAGATAAGATCATACATTTTTGGTGTTTTCTGTCATGTGATTCTGCTATGGCAAATATTCTAAGATAGCAACCAGAGCACAATGAATTTGGTACAATTAGATTGCAATGTTAAATGTTCACATTAAATAAATATTAAATATGTCACATTAAGACATTCTAGTGTAGTGATGGTTCTTGACCTTCCCAATGCTATGACTCTTTATGCAGTTTCTCGTGCTTTAGTGACCTGAACCATAAAATTGTTTTCAGTGCTACTCCATAACTGTAATTTTGCTGCGGCTTTTTAAAAATCATGATATAAATATCTGATATATGGCCAGTATATGAAAGGGTTGTTTAACACACACACATCACAAGCCACAGGTGGAGAACAACTGTAGTATAGTCTATAGAGTGAGCATTGTGAAGTGTAAGCCCTTTCTACCACAGGAAAGAAAAGTAGTTAAGGTAAGTTTTGATATATGAGAAAATGAATAAAAGCGTAATGTACAAGAGATTTGGGCAATAGTTTCTATACATTTTCTCCAACTTATTTGGCTATAACTTAGTGCAAAATACCACGTAGAAGTCTGGCCTTTGTAACAATATTAATCCTGACAATCCATGAACATGGGAGGTCTTCACAACTAACTAAATTGCTGTTGCAATCAACAGTTTCAAGAGGAAGGAAACTCAGTTTATTTTAAGATAGAGGCACTGGTGGGTTGACTCTGCTCCATTGGAAGACTACATTTGTAAAACTATATAGACAGCACCAACTTTTAAAAATGATTTATTTTTTTATTTCATATACATTGGTGATTTGACTGCATTCATATCTGTGTGAGGATGTCAATCCCCTAGAACAGGAGTTATAGACAGTTGTGAACTGCCATGTGGGTGCTGGGAATTGAAAACCCTGGTCTTATGGAAGAGCATACAGTGCTCTTAGCAGCAAGCCAGTGAGTTTATTAGGTTACTTGCAGATTATCAATTATTCAAAGGCCACTACATTGCTGGAAAGTCCATCCCAGCCTGAGTGATGATTGACAGACACATCAAACCTGGCCAAGAACTTATGGATGGAAGGCCGCCAGGCACAGGAACAAGCCTACTACTATTATTTTGCTAAATGGACATAGTTATAAACCTGTCCTCCAGTTCCTATCTCTCTCCCTATTAGTGCAGCTCTCAGAGCTCATCAGAGATCTTTCTTTGTACAAAGCATGATGGTTAGTTCAGAAACTTACAATTTGTCAAAGAGCACAGTGACCAAAATAATTAAATTTATAGTTCTGTTTATTTATTTGTGTGACATAACCAAGAGCTGAACAGTTTTTAGTTTTGGTTTTGAAGCAGAAATGGAAGCTTTACTTTGAATCTGATTATACGTGGAAATCAATGTTTGTTAAAGTTTTAAATTTTCTCCTTTTAAAATTAAAATACATTTTAAACAATATATTCTGATTATGGTCCCTTCCCCCAATTTCTCTCAGATCCTCCCCACTTCTGTACCCATCCAAATTCATACTTTTTCTCTCTCTCTCACTAGAATACAAATAGGCATAAAACAGCTGAATGCTTATGTATGTGTAATAGCTAATTTTTCATTCATAACTGGTTCCCAATTGAAGATAGCTTCTGGATTATGATGGGAGCTTGGATCTACTTCTATCAGCTCTGGAACCCAATCAAGCCAAAACCCACACAGACCCTGTACATACTGCTACAATCTCTGTGAGTTCATATGTGCCATCATTCCTGTTGTTTAGAAGACCTTGTCTCCTTGGTGTCTTCCATCCCTTCTGTCTCTTACAAACTTTCTGACTTCTCTTATGCAGGGATCTTTTTGTATATGAAAAATGTAATCAAATTGAAATGTTTAGACGTAACACATTATAAAATTGTAGCAACACTTTCTCCAAACAGGTAATTTTTATACTTTTACAAGAACACTAACATGATACATCTGGTATTACATCCATGATGGCATTTCAGCTCTGGGGAGAAGGAGTACAATGCAATCAAATTAAATCCACCAATACAAGCACGAACCCCACTTCTGAGACCAACTTTCTTTGATGGCAATATCACCACTGTAGCCACCTTCTTGTTGCTGATACATCCATATATTTCCACATCTCTTTATTCTGATGCTGACTTCTGTATAATATGCTTTTCTTACATCATATATTTACCACTTGCCTTAAAAAATTTTAACACACTCTGCCTTTCTTTCAATTGGGACTATTTGGGTAATGTATATTGAATGTGATTCATGTGGAAATATTTAATATTGCTATTGCACAGCTGTGTCCAATGGGAACAGCAAAAGTCATAAAGCCAGTACAGCTGCTAGACAAAGGTCCAGCAAACTGAACCATGTGATACAATCACCATTGTGCTATCCTTCATTTTGGTCTTGATCTCTGCCTGTTGCATGCTTTGGAGGTTTTTGGTATTTGTACAACTTGGGGAAATTTGGTTGATGGAAAATTTCTTATGAATTATTTATGCCTTCTCCCAGGAGTACTGCTTCTAACCTTTCCTCAGGTACATCCTGAGAATATTACCCCTCCTGCTTTTAGGGAGATATCTTTATCTGGCCTGACTTGAAAGTCTTCCTTATACCCTTGAGGTTCTAATTCAAATAAATATGCCAGAGATCTCCTTATGAGGCTCCAGCTCAAAGATTCTCTTCAAACATCTGCCCTTGTAACTCAGGAACAAGACAATCAGAACAAAGTAAATTTAGAAAGGTGAACAAGTTTCAGTGGGCTAGATAAGTTGGCAGCAGATCTGGTAAAAAGTCTCTTCCTACTTTACACTCATGGAATTACATGCCATATAAGATTGGGGACCTCATATGGTATGCCCTGCAAGGAAAAAATACAGCAACGAAGTTAGATGGGCTAGAATTATCTCTGCCCTACATAGGGGCTTTTAAATACACACACACACACACACACACACACACACACACACACACACACACACACACACACATATGGACAAAGAATGAGTATGGATAAATGATAGAATAGTTTGAAGAGCTCCCTTTCTTAGAAAAGTTAGTTCTTGCAGGGGTGCTGCAGGACCAAGGAAGAAAAGAATACCAAGATTAGACATATAAATAAATTCTCCAAAGATATAAACATTGAATTATGGCATAAATTGAATAATAACCACAGCAGCTTTCATAATACACTGCTAGGAACGTGGCAACCTGCCCAGGCTGGCTTGGAGATTTTCTTTGTATCTAGTGTCCTTGAAACCACAAAAGCTACCAGCCTAATAATGGACTGTCATGCTTTGACAAAATTATACCTCTAGGGTCTTAAAAATTGTGTTTTAAGTTTTATCTAAGGAAAATGATTGTAAAAGATAATTCTGTCCTGTCATGGTTTATCAATGATGACTAAATTCATGACTAAGAGGAAGTTAAAACACATATCAGAGGACAAAAATGATATGAGCTATGTTTTGGACAACATGAATCTATCCTTGCCTACTGAGTTCTGATAGAGAAGCACTCTAACCAGTTAGTCATGCTGAAAGATTCCCCCTGACCCCAAGCCTGACTCACCCCTTCCACTCAGACTCCTTATCTCTCCTGAAGACCTGGCTATTGCTAGGGCTAGCCCTCAACACGCTATCTTACTTTTTATACTTTTCTATTTATTTTCTTTCTTAAGTATTTGTATTAGCCATTGTGTCTGTTCTATTGGCTAACTAATTATAGCAATCTGCTGTTTTATTTTGGCAGTTGTTTTAGGTTATAAAATGTGGATAGTTGACATATTTTTATCTTTCTCCAAAAGCTATCTTATCGTGACTATTATTAGAAGCTTTAAATATGCCTGTTTATGCAGTTCCAGCTTTTGTGCTGTTATTGGCACTCATTTTCCTTCCACGCATTTTACAAATACCTCAGTGCCTAATTGCTAAAGCTTTAAATGGCCAGGTTGTTTAATTTTAAAGATATTTATAACACAAAATCCGGGTTTTTATTGTTGACAACAAGTGTCATTGTTAAGGTTATGAGTGTCATGATAAAGCGTCTTGAGAAGAAATGGATTTATTTGGCCCACAAATCCTGAGTCACTATGGAGGGAAAGCTAAGACAGAAACTCAAACCATGCAAATATTAATGCAGAGGCCATGGAAAGGTGAATCTTATGGGCTCACTCCCTGTTGCTTACCAGTCTCCTTCTTAGAAAATCCAGGACCATCAGGGAACCACACACAATGGCTTGGTCCTTCCCCTATCAATCAATAATTGAGGAAATGCCTGACAGGCTTGCTTGATTATATTCAGATCTTATGGGGACATTTTCTCAGATGACTATATCTTGTGTCTAGTTCACAAAAAACTAGCCAGCACCATAAGGTTTTAGCTAGAAAAGTAGTTGTATGAGGGTGATATAATTAAACTTGATTATATGAGTCCATGAAATGATCCAAAAATAAGAAGTTTCTTTTGTTTGTTTGTTTTGTTGGTTTGCTTGTTTATTTTTGAGAAAATATTTTAATTACATTTCTCCCTTCCTTTTCCTACCTCCAAAATCTCCCATATATTCCTCTGTCTTTTCTTCAAATTGATGACCTCCTTTATCATTAATTTTTATTTTACTAAATATATTTTATTAAATATATACATGCACATTCCCCACATAGAACCTGTTCAGTCAATATAATGTTAATTGTATGTATGTTTTCAGGGCTGCTGACCTTTTGACACTGGACAACCAGTTGATGTGCTCTTCCCTGGAGAGAACCACCTCTCCTGCTCACAGCTTTACTCAGTTGCCTAGTTCTTTGAGTAGTGTTGAGGCCTTGTGGGATTTTTCCCCATCTTGTTTGGCTTTTTTTTTTTTTTTTTTTTTTTTTTTTAGTGTCCTTGTTTAGTTTACATCTGTGTGATCGTGTGTATGTGGGTGTAGCTTTTGTGTCACCAGGAGACACAATCTCACAGCAAACTTCCTGATCCTCGGGCTCTCACATTCTTTCTGCCCACTCCTCTGCAATGTTCCCTGAGTCTTAGGTATGGGAGTGTTTTATAGATACATCTATTTTTACTGTGCATCATTTTTTGAAATGCTCTCTGTCTATTGCAAAGAAAAAAAAACTCTATGAGAACCTATATTTATCTGTGGGTACAATGACAAATATTTGCTGGTTATTGTTGAAGATTATTCCAGTTTAATAAATAAGTGGTTATAGATTCTCTTCCAATAACCATGATTGCACTAGCACTGAGTAGTTAACTCAATTTCCAGTGCCAGGCATGATATCCTTCTTGTTAAGCAGGTCTTAAATCCAATTAGTGAACTACTGGCTACCACCAAGGTATTTGTGCCACTACTGCATCCATAGAGTTATCATGACCATACTGGTTGTTGATATGGTTCTTAGGGAATATAATTTGGTACAATTATTTCCTCTGTGAGAAACTGGCATGGCTCCTGGTAGCATGAAAGCTAGTACTGAAGAGTGGGCATTCAGGTCATTTCTAGCTCAAGGGGTCCTGGGCCCTCCCTTTTAGGGGCATGAAGGGATAGAGAGAAGTCTCATATGTTAAGAACACTGATTGGTCATGCAGAAGCCCAGGTTTGATTCCCAGTACCTACATGACAGCTATAAATGTAACTCCAGTTCTAGGTCATTCTTCTGACCTGCACTGGCACCAGGTACACATATGGTAGAAAGACATACATGCAGATAAAACATGCAGAAGCACAAAATAAAAGTAAATTAATCTAGAAAATTACTCATAAAATACATGCTGAATTTTTCCATAGCTATTTTTCTAAATAGATCTGGATATTCACAATATATTATTTGCTGTCATGGAACTATATTATGCTGATATCCACTCTGTTCTATATTTTAAAAGGGGAGTCCTACCCCAGGATTTTAGGGAGAGTGAAAACCATAGTATCATTACCATAAAGATGAGACTCACAGCAGTACATTGTTCAAGCACACATAACTCCATAAGTAAACACAACATCTCTTGCCAAAAAAATGTCAAAGATTAGCTTTGACACCACAGAGTAAACTGAGGCACACAGCAAGTTGTGGCATTGACAATCAGTGTCAATGCTGGAAGCAGTGGACAGAGGTCAGCACTAACAGGGTGTGATTAGAGAAATTACTCAGCAGACTTTTCTCTAAGAAAACAAAGCTTGAGTCATTGGAGCTCGCACTCCCTGGGGCCAGCAAAAAACTCAGAAATCATTTAACATTTATGGGCTGGTAAGAAAGAAAAGGAAAGAGAAAATTCACCTTACATACCACACACACACACACACACACACACACACACACACACACACACACAAACTGAGTGGTTGAAGCAAAAGTCAGACGCCAATAACTTCATACATACAAATACATACATAATGTGCATACAGACAGGCAGACAGACCTACAGACAGACAGACAATTCTTAGATTAAGAGGAATGTGAGGGCAAGAAGCAGAGCAGAACTCCACAACAGCATGAAGTTCTCAGAACAAGTAGTCCTCGGTATCGTGCTAGTCTGAGGCAAACCCACTGTGGCTGTGCTAACTGATGGGCTGCATTCTATGAGTTCTATGGCCATTTGTCCTTCCTCCAACATGGCCCTCAGCAATCTCTCTTGCAGTGCTAAATGAAGCTACAACTCAACAACAGATTGTATAAGTAGTATTAGTCAGAGGCAGGCTTTGTAGAAATAAAAGGAGAAAATGACCCATATTTCATGCAGAGTTGTATGGATGTGATTTTTTTCAAACTTAGATGGCCAAAATATTACAGATAAATGTGAATTGTGCTTGGGAGGATAATGAGATACTGAGGTTTAAAGTTTCAATTTTAACCTTCATAGTTTAAGTTTAACCTCATAGTTAAAGTTTAGCTACAAAAGATAATTTTTAAAAATTCATTTTAAGCACTTATTTTGTGTAGTTGCTAAGTTTGGAGATGTTTGGATATTAATTTTTTAAATCTTTTAGTTTTCATTTTGGTTCTTTATTGTTCAAAATAATACTGAAATGCATGTGTGCAAATAAAATTAATATAGACATATTTAGAAAACAAATTACAAAGTATTTACATTTTGCATTATGCTATTAACTATGCTTGTAGAGATCTGAACTCTGGTTTATTCTAATACCTTCTTGTGTAGTAGTTAAAACTTACAGAAGAAAACTCACATGAACAACAGGTATGGAGCACTGTCCCTAAAGCTGTTGCCTATCTGTGGATCCCATTCTACTAACTGGGCTGCCTTGTTTGGCCTCAGTGAGAGAAGCTGTGCCTAGTTCTGGTGGCTTTATGTGCCAGAGTGGATTGGGGAGGGAGCTGAGATCAGAATGTAAAGTGAATAAATAAATAAATTAATGGAAGAAAAAATCAAGAAAGTAAAAGTCAATTTGTGCAATACTTGTGCATATTTGATGACCAGGCTTTCTAGGTATATATACGATATATTAGAAGTTTTGAGTGAACTCGTGTCTAGCTTGTGATATAGAATAAGCCTATGCTATGCAACATCTGTATACATAAAGGATAAGAGATCACTGACAGATTTATGTGAATGAGTAAAACTGAAAATGCCCTCCACTAAAGTGTCTATGATTTGTTTCTAATTGCTCTATATACTCAGACAATAAAATTTGATGTATATTCTTGCACATTTCTCTACTGAAGCAAACACATTTTGTTCAAAGTTCTGAACTACATGTTAGGCAGCCTCTCTGCTCTCATCAAATAGGTTTTCTGATTAATAATTTTACAGTGGTTGCTTATTTTAGTTATTTTTTTCAATTCCTGTTTCTCATTAAAAAGGTTTTTAATTATGCCTAACATACTTTTGCTTAAAAAGTAAAAACAACACACATGAAGGCTCTGCGTGTGAAAGAATTTACAAACTGAGAGTTTCTACTTCTTCCTAAAAAGAAAGAAAAGGAAAGCAAATAAACAAGCAAAGGGGCCTTTTAAGAAGATGAAGATCCATTCTCTTTGTAGCATCTCTCAGAAGAAAATAGAATACAACAGGAAGCAAGAAGCAGTGCTTCAATAGGGCAAGATCACAAGGCTGACTGGCTGCCATGACTGATCTTAACTTGAGATGGAAGTTTAGGATGGCAGTCTCTGTCTGTTCTTATAGAATTTGTTCACATGCCTTGATCAACTACAGTGTTCCTGAGAGTGTAAGGGATTTGCTAACATCTGTCTTCTTTTAAAAGGTTTGCACAAGAGCTGATTCTCTTCATAGTAAACTAATCATTTAAATATTCAAAAGGTATTTTCAGCAATGTGGGGATCTCAAAATAACTGGGAAAGGGAATCCACAAAACAAATAACACTTTTGCATTTTAATTTTTTATTTATCAAATTGCTTTTAGCATAGGAAATTATGTGTATTTTTGAAAACAAAACATTCATTAAAAACAAGTTGACCAAGAAATAATTACTTTTGTGAATTTAGAAACAAATCATGTCTTGTTATAGGCTTTGTTTCTACATCCTCTGGCATAAAAAAAAAAAAAAAATGAAAAACTCTCATATTACTTTAACAAAACAGAAAGAACAAGAGGATTTGTTGTATTTTAAAGCCATTTCATCACATGGACATTTAAAATAATGTTTAAATTTTAGTCGGCCATTTTGGAGCCTGAAAAGAAAAAAGAAAAAGAAACAGTTCATACTACAAACCAACCAGGGTTCCTCAAAGTGAGAGCTTTGTGGGATGGACTAAGCATGGTGGGATCCATTTCCTAAGGGGCAGGACCTGTCTTAGCCCCATACTTTGTAGCTTGCCCTTCTTTTCTGTAGACTGATGCCGATGCTAGCTCATTATGCTTCTGTAAAAACAGGCATGACCTGCTGATGAAGCTAGAACCAGCCTTTTCCATCCTCGGGTGAGATGACATCATTGCCTACACACCATCTGGAGGGCAGCTTTGACTCATTCTACTGACTTGATCCAGATTTTATCTATATCTCACTAATGGCACCAATTTTCATTTGGGACCTGTATATTCAGTCAAGTCTTCATGAGATATGCTGCAGAGGTTGACTAACCATCTAGCCAGGTTCTGTATATTTTCCAACACTCAGCTCCCTAGAAAGGTGTCCCTTTTGACACTCCACTTGTGGAACAAGAGACTGATCTTCCTATATGGTTTCTTGGCCCTGTGATTTGTCTCCACTATGGGGAACCTTCTGCTGGAGGTTTCTTCTTCCCTTGGTTTCTTCCTCTTGTATCGTTTGTCCTTCCTTTCATCATGTTTGCACTCAAATTATATTTTTGGATCATTTCCACAAGAAGAGAAATTGTTTTATTCTGTTGTTAAATTTGAAGTGGAATGGTTACTAGTTTTTTCTTTCTTTCTTTCTTTTTATTTTCAATTATGGCACACTTCATGCTTATTTTGTGATCAAACAAATGCATGGATATTGAGCTTAAGTTACAGGTAAAAGAATGAAGACATATTCCTGTTTTGTACTGATTCATTCTATGTTTATATATTTATTTTTCCCAAATAATCTGTAGTCATAACAGAACAAAAATGTAGAAAAAAATTAAATGTTCCATGAAAATAAAAATAACAAAATATAACTTGGGTGGTTATCCATACATGTCTTTAATCCAAGCACTCAGGAGGCAGAGGCAGATGTATCTCTGATGTAAACAGCAGCCTGATCTACAGAGTTGTTTCAGGGTAGCCAGGGCTACAACAGAGAAGCCCAGTCTCAAAAATCAAAACAACAACAACAAAAAACTGTATGTGTGTGTATTTCTAATGAAGACATAAATGTAAATTTATATATTTGTAATGAAGATACTATCTTGTTGAAATTGAAATAAAGGACAAAATTTTGTTGAGGTAAAGAATTCAATCAGAGACTATGGTTTTTATGGGATTATTTGATTTCAATATGGCTTTATGATCAGCAAGAATAACGCTAAAGATATTCTGTGATGAAACCCTTCTAAATGGTGATTTTCTCACATATAAATAACATTCAAATCCCACATTATTTCAATTTATTGTTTAAGTTATTGTCAATTTTTGTCTTCCTGAAATTACTGAATAAGACAGCAATATTTAAGACCATAAGTATAAAGGTTTATGATTTGTTCGTTTATTTGTTTGTTCCCTTACTTCTTTGTTTTTACCTTACTTCCCTGAAAAAAAAAACTAAAATATTATCATAAGTTTGGCCATGTGATCCATAAACAGTTAAATAATCTTCGGGACAACCTATTCTCAGATCTCTGTCAGAACAGTCTATAAAATCAGAGATATTTTAAAAAAATAAAAACAATAATGACAAATAATTTCATTTCCCACATGCTATGAATATCCTTATGCATAAAATTTATCTGAGTTGCTTTTAGATTTAGGCACCTGGATATTCTGATTCAGACATTCAAATTTGAATATTAGAATAACTCCTGAAACTTAGGATAGGCTCTACAATCACACTACCCATATCTCCTTTGAAGAAAAAAATATTATTAACCAAGATCCAGTGGTGACATGTGTTTATTGCTGAGTATCATTTACAGTAATACCTTTTGGATGACAAAGCAAAGAAATTTATATGTATTAATGCTACTATTTCTATGGATAGCAAAGCATTAGCTGCACTCCCTTTCCCAATGTTTAAGGCTAGCAACCACCTAGAATCCTGATAAAGAAGAACTATTTGTTTTTTCCTACCCGATCCACTTATGTAACAAGAAAAAAATTTAAGAACAGAGTGTAGATATGTGAGAAGAGGCATAGGGCACACAGGTAGGGCCCTTTCCCATAACGTCCATAAACCCTGAGGACTCTACCTCCTTTGGGGATCTCAGTACCTTCATCAGAAAAGTGATAGTTGTCACTAGATTTCAGGAAGACATTTCTCAGAAGAAGTAATGAAGACAGAGATTAATTGATATGGTGAAGGATAACTATTGTCCTCTTTGTCCAGTCGTGGAGATCCAAACAAAGGATTTAAAAAAAAAAAAATCACATACGGGCTTGATTTGCATAACACTGGTGGCGCAAGCAAGAGAGATACAGGTGTTCCTCTTGAAGACCTTAGTCACTCAAGCAAAAGCATTAGATAGTTTTCAAACACCTTCATTCAGAGGGGTTTGGAGAATATTTGTTCTCATAAATGCAGTACTATGAAGATAGCAAAAATACCATAAGTTCATAATGGACCATAAAATAGAGGAAAATTTTCAAACAATGGCCTAGAAAGGAGAACAAAATCACAGAAGATAGTTGGGGGGTGTGGGCTGTCATTAGCTATGGGTCGGTCTCATGTCAGTAAATTCTCAGGATTTCACTGTACTAGAGACATCATAGGCTTAACTGGAATCATTTAATTTTATATTTCATCATTTTTATCATAGAAGTGTAGATTTAGTTGAAGCTATAAAATAGCTGTTCCATTTGCAATGAGGACAGCCTCCCTTTGAAATACTCTGCATAGGAAATGTGTTGACTCCTATGTTGACTCCTGTTTCCACTGATGCATAATAAGATAATTGATTTGTTTTATATTTTGCTAAAATGTTTGTGCTTTTTGATTTATCCTGGGAAACTAGAATATATAAAGATATCCTGTAAACATACCTGCAAGAGTACACTGTCTCACAGCACACAGTATTTACTATTGCATTGTTTTTAGTATGTATATGTATATGTATGTGTATGTGTATGTGTATGTGAATGTGTATATGTATATATATGATCAAGGCAATTTTACTCCTGCAAAGAATTATGCTTAGTAGTTCAAAGGCAGGAAAGTAAGCCATCCAGTTGCAAGGGCCTTTGTCTTTTATCCATAACTCTAGGGGAAACTGTCTCTTGCACTGGATGCGGCTCCACCTTTGGATCTATACCTTGTCAGAGGAAGGTGAAACTTTGAGAATAAATGTTTGGTATCTGTAAAGTGGGGCATCTTGTCATGTATGTCCACCAGGATTCATGGAGAAGGAAAGAGTGACCGATTGATAGGTGAACCAGATACACACCTACAGGACTCATTTGATAAATTTGTAAGATTGGTTGTCCAAGATATAGAGATGCAGACTTTCTGCCTGGAAACATTAAAGCAACACAATAGGAGCACTAGATAGGTTTTCTAAGATCTTCCCTTAGAAGGAGGTTGCAGAACGCTTGTCCTCATACACAGAGAAGTTTGAAGGCAACAAAAATTTCATAGATTTATGATAGATCATAAAATAGCACAAAATATGAAGAAACTTTCCAAACAAGTACCTAGAAAAGAGAAAGAAATTTAAAGCAGGCAAAAGAGTTTAGGGAACTACCATCAGATATGGACCCAATATGAATATGTACTTAGTGTTTTTCTATACCAGGAACTCATATGAGACACAAACTCCAATACCAGGAAAGGAAAGATGTCACAGGAGACAGAAGAGCTTAAAAGAATATGAAAATGCTTAAAGAGATAAGACATACTGCCCCTGACAAGCACCCAGGCACATGCTGGAGCACACAAGCACACATAAGTACACACAGACCAGAATACAGGCCATCTAGAAGTAAGTACTAGGCCTTTAGACAGGCACACTAAAGCAGGCTGGTAAATACACAATGGCAAAGGCCTCTGACCTCAAGGCTGTATTTACACAAAATTCACCAAAGAGGTCCATTTGGCCAGGAATGGTTATGTGACACATTGTATCGCTCTTTACTTTGGGCTTCCCTGGATATCTGATGTTAGCCAATTTGTGCTCACTCCGAGTCCCCTAATCCCTAGTGTTAGCCATATTGTCTCATGACAGATATTCATATTAATGTGATATTGTATAGACATCAGTTAGATAAACAATAAGATTCAACAGAAGTGCCATTTTTCATATTTCAGCATTTCATTATCACATGGGTATAGTGTTAAGTGAAGTTGTGCTGTTTTCAGGGCTGTGAGAAGTGTCCTTTTCTATGCTATAGACAGAGCTGAGTAGAACAAGCCATTTTGACTCCCATTTCCTTTCATGAGTCACTTACGGTGATATAGTAATTAATTATGTATGTGTCATGTTTTGCTGATGGTTGTGTTTACCTATTGCCCTAGGAAATAGGAAATTATAGAGGTATTTTATTATTCACTAAAATAGTGTGATTAGTTTTACTGGAATGTAGGTGAGCAAATATAGAAGTTGACTTAGAAAATAAATCTTGGTATCTATTGTGGCAGGATACTGAGAGGGAGAATTATGCTTTTTATCAGAACTGAATAAGTGCATAGATTTTTCCTTATAATAAATCATTTTGTTGTGAACATTTCTGCAAAACACTATTTTACAGTAAGCAGAACTTACACACACACACATACACACACACACAAACACACAGAAAGAGAGGGAGGGAGAGACAGACAGACAGACAGACAGAAAAAAGAGAGATGGGGGTATTTAGCACACACTCAACAATCTAGCCAAACACTCAGGACTAAAGAACTTATGGATCTTGGAGGAGTATTTCCAAGTACCACTTTACTAAAAGAGCACAATCTTTAACTACATTCATTATCTGGTCTTGAGAAGTCCAAAAACCTTGGGAATAAAATTTTTTTCAATTCCCTGGGATGCATACTGAGCTCCTGAGAGGGAGCCACTGACAATGGGCCTTTAGTCAATGATGGCCCTGACTTAGGAAGGATAAGTCTGGAGCCATATTAGCTTCTGGGACACCTAGTTGCAGGAGATAACAAGGCAAGAACAGAACTGGTTTCCAAAATTCTTCAAAACCTAACATAATAGCCAATCAAAATTTACCAATGTCAATGCTTTGCCCTTACCAATCATATTAGAGGTTATCTGATCCTTCTGGAAAATTCCCCTAGCCCTGCATAAAAGGGGCCTATGAGCTCCTCTGTCCGTTACCATTTTGATGAATAGTTGACCCTTGCTGGTATTTTCTGCAGAATAAACACTCTTTGCCTTTGCATACTATTTGAGTCTTGGATCTTCTTTCAGTGATCCTTGGACTCTAAGATTCTTAGATCCACAGATAAGTCAAGTCCTTAATGCTCATCAAGGAAATTTCTTTTACCAAAAGACAGAGATGGTTACAGAAAACCATAATCAATCAAACTCCAGAGTTGTGGAGCCTAGTCTCAATGGACATATCTATAAAATAAATCCCATACCGAAGGATCAGGGAACATTGTAGAGGAGGGGCAGACAGATTTTAAGAATTTGTTGTGAGACCATGTCTTCTAGTAATATCAGAAGCTATACTCATAAAGTCCCACCAACATGACAACCTAAACATGAGCTGCATGAAGACAACTATAGATATGCCAAAGTGAACAAACATACCCAAAGAGCTTCAGAAAACTAAGGAATACTGACAGTGGGAAAATGATTTCTGTTAAGGGAAGCACATACCAATTCCTTATTAAATAACAACTAATCAGACCTGAAAACATATATGTGTGTAAATATATATACACACACATACATATATATATATATATATATATATATATATATATATACACACACACACATACATATATATATACATATATATGTATATATATATAACAACTGGTCACACCTGAAAACATCTGATCAGCTTATATTTTGGAATATATGTGTATCTACATGTATTTATTTAACAACAATTAATGAAAAGAACCATTAATTTGAAAATGGGAATGAAGAGCTGTGTGAGGATTTGTAGGGAGGAAAGGAAAGGGGTAAATCTCAAACATAAATGAAAAGAATTAAAGCTTCTGAACAACACAAGAAACAATCAACAAAATTAAAAAATCAAACCATGGAAGGAGAAAATATTTACAAGCTATGTACTTGATGAGGAATTAATACTCATGATATGTAAGAATGGATATGGCAATACAGGTCAGGGACAGGGCATTCGACTAGTGTCATAGGGAGAAACAGAATCTGGAACTCCTATGAACTGTTGGGAAGAATGGAAAGCAATGTAGTCACAGAGGAAAACTTTATAGAGTTTCCTCAGAAATTAGAAACTGAAAGCCCATCTGATCAAACAATTCCAACGTAAGATACTAATGAGATATCTACTCTCCCATGTTCATTGCAACATTATTTATAATAATCAATACAGGAAGATAACAAAGAGACTACAGTAATAAGTGAATAAAATATGAGTTACATATACATAACTGGATATTATTCAACCATAAAAATAAGGAAATCATGTCATGTATGAGAACATGTATGACCTTGAATGCCCTGATGCTAAGGGGGCAGATGTATAACTATATTATCTTACTCACACATGGACCCCAAAAGAGTTATAATCACAGGATCAGAGGAAGGAATGATGGTTCCCAGTACCTGAGAGTTGGGAATGAGGGACAGCTATTAAAAAGAAAATATAAAGTTTCTGTAACAAGAGGAAATTTTTTATTTCTCCTATGTAAACACATGTGATGACCGATGCATGAATTAGGTTATAGTAATCATTACACAATGTCACACAATCACTATATTGTACATCTTGAATACATCTAATCACAAGAGTGACTATAAACCAAAAGTTATAATAATTTCTTGTCAGAGATGTAAAGAAAGCAGTATATTCATACATTACCGAGGAGACCACAAAAAAGTTCAGCCATTTTAAAAACTGGTTAACATTTTTGACATACCATATATACTTACCTAACATGTTACCAACAAACTTTATCCCTAGGAATTTACAGAGAAGAAATAAAAGCAAACCAATGTAAATGTTTCGCTATGCTCACAGTAGCATCAATAATAATAGTTAAATGCCAAAAACAGTCCTAACATCTATCAAATGATGGATGCATTTTAAAATTTTAATTACCAGTTCAAGAGAGGATATCATGCGTTACTTTGAAATACTAATTCACAATGTGATTGAACTACAAAGAGTAATCCTGAGTGAAGAATGTAGATAGAAAAGACATTTTGCTTTATTCTATTTATACAAAACATCAAAAAGGGCAATGAAGTAGATAAAGAACATAGAGCCTACAGCTAGGGCTAGAAAGAGGTGACCACAAATTTAAGAACTTCCTGGAAAGGAGAAATAAAACACATTTTGTGAGTGGACGGGGGCAGGTGGAATAGAAAGTAGAAGGGTCAAGTTGGGGAGCAGAGAGGGAGAGAGAGAGAGACAGAGAGACAGAGACAGAGAGACAGAGACAGAGACAGAGACAGAGAGAAAAGAATTGATATAGGTGGGCATTTAGGGGGAAATATAGGAATCTAACTAGGATTCCTAGTAATGAAGGATATGGAGCCTGAACCAGCCATCTTCTGTAACCACATTAGGTTCCCATTGGTGGAATTAAGACACCAACCAAGTCACAAAATCTATGACCCACAACCTGCCCTGCCTGCAAAATACACTGAGGCAATGGTGGCTCAGAGCTTGAGTGAGTAGCCAACTGAAGACTGGTCTAACCTGAGGCCCATACCAAGAATTGTAGAAGTCAGAGGTTCAAGGACACCAGAAGAACAGGACCCACAGAATCCACTAAACAGGGTTCATAGGGACTCACAGAAACTTAAGCTGCAATCATGGGTCTGCATGGGCCTGCCTGAGTCTGCATGGGTCTGCATCAGGCCCTCTGAATCTGTGGTTGTTTAGCTTGGGGTTTTTGTTGGACTCCTGGCAATGGGAGTGAAGGTATCTCTGACTCTTTTGCTTGAACGTGGGACCTTTTTCCTCTTACTGAGTTGCCTGATCCAGATTTGATAGGAGGGTATGCCTAGTCTTATTGTATCTTGTTATGCTGAGTTCAGTTGATATCCCTGGGAGGCCTGCTATTTTCTGAAAGGAAACAGAGGAACAGTAGATCTGGGGAAGAGGAAGGGCTGCAAGGAAGTGGGAGGGCTATGGTTGGGATGAATGTATGAGATGAATGTATAATATATAAAGTAAAATTTTTAAATGAGACGTGCTTGAATGATGTAAACAGCCTACAAGCCATTGTGCTAATAACTATACTATACAGTTATGTTTATCTACTAAGAACAACTCATTGGATCATATCCTTTGGCCAACTCCATGGTATATAAATATTACAATGGCATCTGCAGTTTTTTTTAAATAAAATAGCATTCTTTTAAAGATTAATTTATTTATTTACATCAATCACTGCCCCCTCCTGTTGACCTCCTCGCAAAGACCCTCCCCATATGCCCCCTTTCCTTCTACTCTAACAGGGTTAGGCTTCTCTGGGTATCCCCCTACACTGGTGTATCAAGTCTTCTATGCATATCCTCTCTTACTCAGGTGTCATTCCTGTTGGGGAATGGACACCACAGTCAGGCAACAGCTTTAGGGATAGCCTTTGCTCCAGCTGTTGGGGGCCCACATGGAAATTGATCTGTACCTCTGCTATGTGTGTGTTGGGAGCCTTGTTCAAGCCCATGTGTATACTTTGGTTGGTGGCTTAGTCTCTGAGAGCTCCCAGAGGGCCTGGTTAGTTCACTCTGTTGGTTCTCCTGTGGGATTCCCATACCATCCAGGGCCCTCAATCCTTCCCCCAACTTTTCCATAAGAATCCCCAGTTTCTGTCCAATTCTGTCCAATGTTTGGCTGTGGGTATCTGTTTCTGTTTCAGTCAACTGCTGTGTAGGGCCTCTCAGAGGATAGTTCTGCTAGGATTCTTTCTGCAAGCATAACAGAGTATCATTAGTAATATCAGGGATTAGTGTAAAGCAATAGGAAGGGATTCAAGTTGGGCAGGTTATTGGTTAGCCATTCCTTTGGTCTCTGCTCCATCTTTGTCCCTGCCTTTCTTTTAGACAGTACAAATTTGGGGTGGAAAGTTTTGTGGGTGGGTTGATGTCCTTATCCCTCCACTAGGAGTCCTGCCTGGCTGGCTACAAGAGGTGACCTTTTCAGGCCCAGTGTCCCCATTGTTATGTATCTTGGCTAAGGTCACCTGCATTGACTCCTGGGAGACTCCACCAGCTCAGGTCTCTGGGACTTCCTAAAGATTTCCCCCCACCCTCGCACCCCCAGAAGCTGCAGAGTTTCACTCATTCTCCTGGTCCTCTGGGTCTCTCTCCTGTCTCTCTCCACACCTGATCCTGCCTCTCCATTTCCCTTCCCCTCCACTCTCCCACCCACTTATCTCCCTCCTGCCTCCTATGACTATTTTGTTCCCCCTTCTAAATGTGATTCAAGCATCCTCACCTGGGCCTTCCTTCATGTTTAACTTCAGTGGGTGTGTGGGGTGTATCATGGGTATTCTGTACTTTATGGCTAATATCCACTTATCAGGGAGTACACTTGTAGACCATGCTATACTGTTCTTGGACATATATCCAAAAGATGCTACACCATCCACAAGGACATGTGCTCCAATATGTTCATAGCAGCTTTATTCATAATATCCAGAAACTGGAAACAACCTAGATGTCCCTCAACTAAAGAATGAGTACAGAAAATGTGGTTCATTTACACAATGGAATTGTATATTCAGCTATTAAAAACAAGGACATCATGAATTTTGCAGGCAAATGGATGGAACTAGAAAATATTATCCTGAGTGAGGTAACCCAGGCACAAAAGGATATAAAACAGCATTCTTTATTAGAATTGTGTTTCCCTTGGTAGATATGGTAGATGCTTAGTGGCAGACTTAAACATTCTATTTATTCCCTGTGATTCACTTTCATGATATCTAAACTATAGTTTAAATTTAAAAAAGAAAATGTAGTCTCTCAGTAAAAGCTTGCTGATTTACATATCCGAATTCCTCCTTGTGAGAGTCTTTTCTGGGCTGAATCTCTGAGCTCCGGAGAAAGGGGCCCATCCTCCCATCAAGCACCAAACTAGGTTGTGCTACATGACAAACTGGGTTCATCCTCTTTGTGTAGTTTCTATCAAGAGCAAACCAAATTTGATTTTTCTACTTCTGTATCTGCCGTCTGTCCTCAGCAAAGGCCAATGGTCCCTATTTATTGAACAGTAAATAAAACATGGTGTAGGGAAGGAATGGGGACTCTTTTGTCTTTCATTTTTGCTTGCTTGAGTTTTTTATTTTGCCTTTTCACAGTGCCTAATGTATTGAATAAGCAAACACTCACAAGGCCTTTTGATTTTACTGGTGGCAGTTTTCTGATAGTCTGCCTCTTCCTGGTGATTTCAGCTGAGAAAAACATGGGTTCCTTTATTTCAATCTCTATTACTAGTAATAATTTTTATTCTGGGTCTGGGGCATGGAAAGGTCACAATGTGGAGAGAGGGAATATGGCTTAAGATTAAATTGTCTCAATGAATATGGTTAACTTTGCTGCAAGGTCAAGCCAAAAAAGTTCAGCTTATGAAAATACTAGAGTTATTTCTAGAGAAAGTCATTCTCACAGTATTTGAAAATCAGCACTTTACTTCAATGATTATTTTGTCAAAAGTATGTGTTTGTGTTATCTCTTAGAAACAAAGGACATTGTTCTTAAATGATTTTTTTATATTTATGTGTGCGTGTGCACAGACACACACACACACACACATACACACACACACACACACACACACACACACACACACACACACACACACTATATCTATACAGGTGTACACAGAGGCCAGAAGATGATATGGGATCCTCCTGGGGTTACAGCTTATAAGCCATTTGACATGGATGCTGGTAACCAAATGAGCTCTCTCTGAGATCAACAAGCTTCACTAGCCAGTTAACTATCTTTCCATTCTCTCAAAAGATTATCTTGATAAGAGTATAATTTAAGATTTTATTAAGCATTGATTGGTTTAGGTTGTCAATTTACCAAATGTAAACTAATGCTGGATTTTTAAATGTCGTTAAGTAATTGACCATAGAAGTTAAAACCTAGAAATTTCAGGATCTTAGAAGTGAAAAGATCAGCAACAGTCCAGCCTCCTATTGTGTATCCTACACAGAGGTTCACTCAGTCTTCTTGGGCTATGAAGACCTGATGATAAAACTGCCAATTCACTGTAGACTTCAGTGAAAAACCATGATCGCGGTAAGACCCATAGGAATATGTAGCTCCATTCAAATCTCAGCATTTGCCGAAATGTGACATAGTAAACGAACCACCATTTTGTCTATAGAGAAAAAAATAAAGAAGATTAAAAACTTTAAAGAAATTATTGGAAAAATACATCAAACTCTTTGAAAAGTGTGCTATGTGATTTTCACTGGAAAAAGACTGAATGGAGGACATTAATTTCTTCTTCTATGAGCAATCAACTCCTCACTGCTCCTTGCATCTGCACACTTCCAGCTGAGGCTGTAGTGATCCATTCTACTGCCTTGGCTTTGCCTTCCTTAGTTTTGGAGCTTTTCCAGACTCCAAGAGAAAAGAGTTGGGGATTGTTAGTAGGTCTTGAGAAACACAGCTATCCAATCACAGAGTCCTTAGGAGAAGAAAGGACAGGGTATTGAATGGAGGTATCTTAGAATATCCTGTGGTCTAGAATCTTTCATGGAGTTCAGAAGGTAAGACAATCCTACCATGGGGCCTCTTTCTAGCATGATATATTGCAGTTTGTAGCAGAGATCTACTGAGCATCAAGGCTTTGGGATTGTCTCATGTTGTATACCTCTACAATTCATAGCTTCTAATAAGTAAAATTAAGGCAATTGATCTTTATGTTTGTACATGTTCAGAACAATTATAGTCTTATGTTCCAAATGCAAAAGCCACTTTCAGAAATCACAATATTAAAGAGGAGTACACATGTTTCTTTGTCTTTTACATTATATTGATTTACTATGGACAACTTTTCTGTTTAAGCATGGAATATCAATAACACAAATGTAAGATTTTATTACTAAGTCTTCATTACTTAGGAAGAACTTGCATTTAGTATTTTATTCTTACCTGTACGCAAAACAGAAAGTGCATTTATTAAAATAAGTATGGCCATTGGTTGCACGGACTGGAAAATACTCTCTGGTACAAATTCCTAAAGGACTATACCCTCTACACATCATCTGAAAAAAACAAAGAAAACATAAATGTATGAGACAATGGGTTACTGAATGAAATGTTCTTCACTCTTAATATGTAATGGCATACAACAGTTACATATAATCTACAAATAAATGTAAAGTACATAGAACACAGGAAATCATGTGAAACAATTATCATGATTTTAGTTTATAAGGTTTCTACTAATAAAAACATGATGCAGCTGGCATAACATGATCTTGAAAAGCCACTAGCTAACATTATAGCATCAGCGAACTTCCCCAACAGACAACATTCCCTTCATCCCCTATCAGTAAATAGAATTTTCTATTTATTTTTCTAAAATTCCTCTTTAATTACTATGCAGTTCAATGCACATATTTACTGTGTGTGCATGTCAGTACATCTCATTTATGTGCATGTTCATAAACACATATTTTCAACTTTAGATACTTCTGTAATTTACACAAAAATATTAATACCATATATGTTATACACATGTGGTTCACTTTTTACATATCCTTGTAACACATACATATTACAGATATACAGATATATTGATATTTAAAGAGACAATTCGTTTATTTTCAAACTTATGTAACATTTATGAAAGCCATCATTTTTAATGGTAAATTGACCATTGTGCTGTCCCTACTACTCTGTACAGATATTGAATTATACATCTGATTGCCAATGGCTGGAATTTGGGATAAAAATATTGATTTTCTCATCTTGTATCAAAAACGAGTTGTCGTACATGTAGGATTGATGTTTTGGACTTATTGTAATAAAAATACTATTTTTAACTTTTAAGTAGTTTAATTTTTGGTAAACTTTAAATTAAGTTGCTCAGTTTATAAAAAAGAAAACTTTACTTTTTTCAATTTCCATATAAAATAATAGTAACTTACTATATGTTTGTAGTAAGCTCATCTTAGAAAGCGACTTTCTGAAAACAAAGCAAAGATGAACACATAAAATATATAAAAACAACCTTGATCACTTTGTCTTTGGTAAGAAGTACCTACATCTAAATGTAGCAGAGACTGATGTAAATTGCCTGCTGCTGTAGGTAATAAATGATAATTTTGTGGCAATAGAAAAAAATTAAATAAAAATGCATACAAATCTAGACAATTTTAATTTTCAAAATTATATAACTGTAAAAAGTAGTATCTTATACTACTTTTCTATGTAATTATTATCATACTACATTTGTAAATAGATTTTGGATATATTAACTTTATATAAAAGTTTTAAGTGAAATATTCTGGCCTCAGAGTTCAAAATATCTTTTGTGTATCCTCTTAAGCTGGAAAAAGCTCCTCAGCTGCAATTTCAAGATTCCAGGTCTTGGGAGGCAGAGACAGGCGGATTTCTGAGTTCGAGGCCAACCTGGTCTACAGAACAGCCAGGGGTACACAGAGAAACCCTGTGTCGAAAAAAAAAAAAAAAAAAAGATTCCAGGTAATGTTTCATAAATGCCTCTTTTTGAAATGCAGAGCCAATCTTGAACTTGAAGGAAGATAAATTATTTCCTAAAGTAGCACTTAACTTACAGGGCATATTTAAAGACATTATTCCTTCCTCAACTTTGCATTTAACAAGAATAGGATTTAATTAGCAATCTAGAGTTAGAGGTGAGCAAAGACTGAAAGTCTACACAGCCCATTCTAATCCACCACTCTTTTAAAACTTCTCCAATGTGGACGAGTTAGTATTAAGAAAGCAAATAGGGAGAAATAAACCTATTACTCAGTTGCTCAAAAAAAAAAAAAAAAAAGCAAAAGCCAAAGCAATCCACCCTTGTAATTTTAAAGAGGCATTTGTGACATGACCAGTTTAAGGATCAAAGCCCCAGGAGGACAAACTCATTCACTCATTTTTGATTTTTCAGAATTTTTCCCTCCCTGAATATTTTAGAATATGTTTAGTAGTCAAATAAGTTCTCATTTGGACTACAAAATATACTCACCAGAACAAAGAAGAAATGATAAGGTAATGTATAGAACTTGAACTCCTGAGAAGGTGCACATTTTATGAAAGATAAACAAGAACCTTTTATGAAAGATGAACACGGTATCTGGGACAACAAATAAAAACAACCAGGACTCAGTCAGACAGTCTTTTGATTCTGGAAAACATTTCTATCCACCTGGACATCAACAAGGATATAAAATGTAATCACCGGAGACCACCCAGAGTTAGGTAGGTAGATAGATAGATAGATAGATAGATAGATAGATAGATAGATAGATAGATAGATGTAACAAATAAATAAATTCAACCAACCAACCAATCAATCAATAAATAAAATTAGAAAATAGTAGGACAGGGAAACTGTTAGTATATGGGAGACACATACACAGAGAGAGAGAGAGAGAGCGAGAGAGAGAGAGAGAGAAAACCTCCACTGTTATTATTTTAGGAAGGACCCTAACCCGGAGAAGTCCTCACACAAGGATACCTCCTCACTGGGTGCCCCTTTGACCTACCTCACACAAAGAGATATTTGGTTTAAGGACAGCAGTTCAGAGTCTGTAGCTACTTTATTCACTTTTCTTTCCTCAATCACAGCCTTCTAGCTAAGTCTCCAATTTTTCTGTGAGTGATGAGCTTTGTGGGCTAAAAAGATTGCACAGGGAAGATAATACACAGAGACATCGTGAATTCTTTCTGAAGTAGATCATGAGGGAAGTGAAGCCTACGAAATACATCTTGGTAGATTGTTTCTTGGCAGGTGACATGGGAACAATTTGGTCTCATGAACTTGTATCTAGTAGAAGAATGAAAGTCCTCATTTCTTCTACCAAATGGAAGATATATAAAATGTTTTCCACATGAATGACTTGTAAGAGGACAAGAGAACCAATGAGAAAAAATTAGTTTGACAAAAATATTTGGATATGGGCATAGGTTATTAGAATTTTTTAAATGGATGTATGCAAGAATCATGGAAAATTTCTAACAATGATAAAGACGTTGCTCTGCTGTTAAATAAGTGAATTGATAGTTAAGAGAAAAGGCATGAATGTTGCATGACCAAAAGCTCCAAGGTGAACCTCATCAACATTCTCATTTAAAATCCAAAGGTGCGGAGCTGAAGTGAGTACGGTCTGGGTGGAAAGTTGCCCTTTTAAGGGTTATTAATTATTTATCTCCAATTTTTCTGCTTCTATAGATGATAGGGATGGATTCTCACTGAGCATCTCCTACTGCTGTGCTTTGAGTCAATTTTTTTTTCTTTTTTCTTTAGGATATCAGAATATATGTCAAAATAATAAATAAACATTTACTGATAGTCTATACTTCATTAAATCTTGAACATTAAAAATTTATCCATTGCTTTACATGAACATAAAAGTATAAGACATTTTTAAAACTGAAAGTAAAACTTTAATACAACATATTTTGATTATGATTTTTGCTCCTCCTAGACCCTCCCCAATTTCTCCATCTACCTGAATCCACATCCCCTCTCTCTCATTAAATTACAAACAGGCATCTAAAATGTTAATAAAATAAAATCAGATAACGTAAAACTAAACAAATCAGTGTAAGACCAAAGAAAAGAAACAGAAGAAAAAGAGACAAAGAAAAAACTCAAGAAATATACATAGACACAGAAATCATAAAAATACAAAACTAGAGACCATAACATATACATAAAGGTCATATAAGGTTAAAAAGCAAAACAACAACAATAACAACAAAATCTCAAAGTTCTGACAAAGCATTATGAAATAATCTTGATTTTCGAAGAAGGGTTATTTAAAATGTAGAAGGTGGGTATGTGTCCATAATCTCTTTCTCAGTGTGTTTGGTGATGATTTATGGAAAACTACTGATTGTTATAAGTTGATTTTGTATCCTGCTCTGTTGATGAAATGGTTGTTTCTAGAAATTTTCTGATGGAATTCTTGGGATTTTGTACACATAATATATCATCTGCAAACAGGGATAACTTCACTCTTATTATACTGACCACACTCCAAGACAGGACCCAAACTTAAGAAGTTTATCCAACTCACTTTATCAGTTAAAGAAGGAAGGAAGGAAGGAAGGAAGGAAGGAAGGAAGGAAGGAAGGAAGGAAGGAAGGAAGGAAGGAAGGAAGGAAGGAAGGGTAACAAAGTTGGGTAGGTAGAAAGGTAGGGAATCTGGGAGGAGTGGGGGTGATATACATTCTCAAAACATTGCATGAAATTCTTTAAAAATTAAAAACATTTTACATTTTAAAAAGAATATCTCATCACTCCTGCAACTGCTTCTTCAGTGTCTAAATTAACTTGATCAAGGAGCCAATAAACCTCTTCTGCCTTGAGAGTCATTAAACTTCCTGCTTCAAGAGCTACCAAAGCAACCAGTGCCACAGCTGTAGGCAACTCCTAGCAGAAAATCATTAATAGCTGTTCCAGAAGGAATTTTATAGAAGGGCTTCCTAGAGACTTTATCCAGGGCAGATCAACACTCCAAATGAGAAAGACAGCACTGCCTGAGCTACAAACTCTTAACTGTGGCTTGGGCACCACACAAACCCATCTTGACAACCATGTGGGAATGTAGAAATTGTAGCAGGAGAGTTTTTTTGGCTATCCATAGCTTACTGAGCAGAGTCAAGTAAACTCTGCATACAGGGGAAGCTGGGCATCTTGGATAGAAAAATGGGGTTAATAAAACAGAGTAGAGCCCAACATAGGACCACAGAGACTAAGCAATAGACTAAGAGACAAAATGACATTCAAATGATCACATTTTCTTATAACTTCTCTTTATCCACTACAGCTATTAATTATCTGGAAGTGATTTCCTTATTTTATGCCTTCACCCTGCTCTCTTCCTCATGAAAACAGGTATGTATTGTCTATATACTGTAGGAGGTCAATGTAGCAGATCAAGACTTACCCCTATTTCTCATACCTTAGCTATTTTGCTCTCATTTGTTTTTCTCTGCTGATTTCCTTTCTGTCTCTTTCTCAACACCATCTCCTCTTACTGTTAACACTCTCAAAGACCAGAAGCTCACCTGGCTTATGATATCTGGGTATCTTCACCTTCTCATTTAGTATACCATATACCACTAATCAAACTCCCACGAATTCCATCCCTCATTTTTTAATTGACTCATTAATTTGCATATCTTCTCTACTTCCCATCCACCAACTAGTACTAATTAATAGTCTCAATGAGATTTCTCCCTTTTCTTTTCTTTTTCTATCCACTCATGCACAAAACAACTAATATATCATAGTACACAGTCCTATCAGGGTCCTTTTACTTTATTCCCTAAGCTTGTTGTTCCAGGAAGTGTTCAAGAACCCCAAAAGACAACCAAGGAGCTGTTTCCAATGTAATCATATTAGGATCTCTTTATTATAAGTTCAGGGCTTGGAGAGAGCTGGTCTCCCAGGAGTGCTGTCACTCCTAAGTTCACAGGTGAGGCACCACTTTTGTTTTAATAACTGGCCAAAGAGGGACCCATCAGGAGCCCACAGAACACAGGAACCAGGAACCAGCCAGGGACATGATCCTTTCAGTTTCAATCAGTGCCCAGGAGCTGTTTCACAGCTCTCCACACCCAAATACAGCACAGAAAGAACTGGTCTCCCAGGAATGCTGACACAACCAAGATAACACGCTCACAGGCTCAGAGGAGGGACAAGCTCCAGTCAGAGACAGCAAGACCAACTAACACCAGAGATAACCAGATGGTGAGAGACAAGCCCAAGAACCTAAGCAACAGAAACCAAGGCTACTTGGCATCATCAGATGCCAGTTCTCCACTACAGCAAGTCTTGGATACCCCAACACAGAGAAAAAGCAAGATTCAGATTTAAAATCACATCTCATGATGATGATAGAAGACTGTAAGAAGGAGATAAATAACTCTCTTAAAGAAATACAGAAAAACACAGGTAAACAGGTAGACGCTTTTAAAGAGGAAACACAAAAATCCCTTAAAGAATTAAAGGAAAACACAACCAAACAGATAATTCATAGACTTAGAAAGAGCAATTTTCAAATTCATTTGGAATAACCAAAACCTCAGGATAGCAAAAACTATTCTCAACAATAAAAGAACTTCTAGGAGAATCAACATCCCTGATCTCAAGCTGTACTACAGAGCAATAGTGATAAAAACTGCATAGTATTGGTACAGAGACAGGAAGTTAGATCAGTGGAATAGAATTGAGGACCCAGAAATGAACCCATACATATGGACACTTTATCTTTGACAAAGGAGCTAAAATCATCCAGTGGGAAAAAACACAGCATTTTTAACAAATGGTACTGGTTCAACTGGAAGTCAACATGTAGAGGAATACAAATTGACCCATTCTTATCTCCTTGTACAAAGGACAAGTCCAAGTGGATCTCTACATAAAACCAGATACACTGAAACTTATAGAGGAGAAAGTGGGGAAGAGCCTCAAACACATGGGCACAGGGGAAAATTTCATAAACAGAACACAAATGGCTTATGCTTTAAGATCAAGAATCAACAAATGGGACCTCATAAAATTGAAAAGCTTCTGTAAGGCAAAGGACAATGTCAATAGGACAAAATGGCAACCAACAGTTTGGGAAAAGATCTTTCCCAATCCTACATCTGATCGAGAGTTAATATTCAACATAAACAAAGAACTCAAGAAGTTAGACTCCAGAGAACCAAATAACCCTATTTAAAAATAGGGTACAGAGCTAAACAAAGAATTTTCAACTGAGGAATATCAAATGGCCCTGAAGCACCTAAAGAAATGTTCAACACACAGTCATCAGGGAAATGCAAATCAAAACAACCCTGAGATTCCACCTCACACCAGTCAGAATAGCTAAGATCAGAAACTCAAGTGACAGCAGATGCTGGTGAGGATGTGGAGAATGAGAAACATTCCTCCATTGCTGGTGAGATTGCAAGCTGGTACAACCACTCTGGAAATCAGTCTGGCAGATCCTCAGAAAATTGGATATATTACTACCTGAGGACCCAGCTATGCCACTCCTGGGCATATACCCAGAAGATGCTCCAACATATAACAAGGACACATGTTCCACTATGTTCATAGCAGCCATATTTATAATAGACAGAAGCTGAAAGGAACCCTCATGTCCTTCAACAGAGGAATGGATGCAGAAAATGTGGTACACAGTGGAATGTTATTCAGCTATTAAAAACAATGAATTCATGATGTTCTTAGGCATATAGATGGAATTAGAAAATATCATCCTGAGTGAGGTAACTCAGTCACCAAAGAACAGAGAATGCACTCACTGATAAGTGGATTTTAGCCCAAAATCTCAGAACACCCAACATCCAATTCACAGACCACCTGAAGCTCAAGAAGAAGGAAGACCAAAGTGTGGAAGCTTCAATCTTTCTTAGAAGGGGGAACAAAATATTCACAGGAGGTAGAGGGTGGGAAGGACTTAGGAGGAAGAGAGGATGGGGAGGGAGAAAAAATGTGGGCAGAATCAGGTATGGGAGGAGACAGGAATGATATATAGAGGTCCATGAATTTGAACAGAGGTATATACAATGGGGGATGGGGAAATGGGGGTAGCCATCAGTAATTCCCAGATTCCACGAAAGCAAGAAGCTCCCAAGACCCAACAGGGATGAGGCTAGCTGAAATGCCCAACAAAGGGGACAGAGAACCTGTAGAGACCATATCCAGAAGTTAGGCAAGGCCCCTAGTTGGGTGATGGGGCCACCCACACATCTCTAAATTTTTAACCCAGAATGGCTCCAGTCTAAAGGAAATATGGAGACAAAGTGTGGAGCAGAGACTAAAGGAAAGGTCATCCAGAGACTGTCCCACCTGGGGATCTATCCCATATACAGACAACAAACCCAGACACTATTGCAAATGCAAAGAAGTGCTTGCTGACAGGACCTGGTATAGCTATCTCCTGAGAGGCTCTGCCAGAGCTTGACAAATACAGAGGCATATGCTCACAGTCAACCCTTGGACTACCCAAGGGGACCTCAATGGAGGAGTTGGAGAACTGAAGGAGCTAAAGAGGTTTGCAACCCCATAGAAAGAACAACAATATCAACCAATCAGACCCCCCAGAGCTCCCAGGGACTAATCACCAACCGAATAGTACACATGGAGGGACCCATGGCTCCAGCAGAATATGTAGCAGAGGATAGGCTTGTCTGGCACGAATGGGAGAAAGGCCCCTGTTCTTGTGAGGGCTCAATACCTCGAATGCCAGGTCAGTGAGGTATGAGTGGGTGGGGAGATGGGGGATCACCCTCATAGAAGCAGGGGGAGGGACGATAGTATAGGGGGTTTCCAGAGGGAAGACCTGGAAAAGGGATAACATTTGAGATGTAAATAAAGAAAATATTAAAAAAAAAAATAGTTCAGACTTGGGCTCTCCTCCAACCCAAGTCTGACACAGGAGGATGGGAAGGTAGAGCAGTCTTGGACCGTCAGCAGGACAAGGTTTTATAGGAAATGGGAGCAAGTGAAGGAAGGTCCAGCCTGGCAAGCATCTAATAGAATAACTGTTGTAAGCTGACAGCTCACGTTCTGAAGCAAGACCATGAACAATCACAAATGTTCTGAAAGTAGATCCAAAACAATCAGACTAGTCTTTGATTAACTGTTGTTAGGAAGTAGCTAGGGAGAAACTCTGGGTTATGGACCAAGGACAAGCCATGGGATCCTTCCTGGTAAGTGGGTGCAGCTTGGGTTCAGCTGAAGATCAAGTTCTCAGGCTCTTTTTCTTTTAAGATGCAGGCTGTTCCCAAGATAGGGTAGGTTTGGCCTCTCTAGCTAATAAGTAGTGAACAACTTTCTGGCTTATAGTCATGTGTTATTCAGTTATTAGAGTGGGTTGACTGCTGAATAGAGGCTATTGCAACAAACATTACTCAATCACAATAGGCTGGACTTAGATTTGGATACTTTCTCTGCTAAATATTGAGCCTTGAATACTAGTTTAATAGAAGAAAGTATTACCAAAAAATGTACTACAATCTAGTCTTTCTCCTGAACACTGCAAACACAGCCAGTTTGAGAGAGAGAGAGAGAGAGAGAGAGAGAGAGAGAGAGAGAGAGAGAGAGAGAATCAGAACTTAGAAAAACAAGAATAACAACAGAAATTTTATCAGCAATTGAAACCCTGATGGGCATATCCCAATGCAATAACACAAATACAATGGAAAAAACAAGATGGTTTTACAGACACCATAGCAAGACTTCTGAAGGGAATGACTTACATGAAATTCTTGGTGCAAAATTGAAAAGAAGGTGTATGAGTTGATAAAATGACTCAAAGCAGGTACAACCATTTTCTAAGAGAACACAGACAGTTAATGAAATGGGAGTGTTAATACATGATTTGAAAATAAAATTCAATATAACTTTTCTCAGCACCTGACAGAACTTTCTCCAAAATTGACCATATACTTAGTCACAGAACAAGCCTCAACAGATACAAGAAAACTGAAGTAAGTCTGTACATCCTAAAATACCATCACAGATTAAGGCTGGAGTTCAACAACAAAAACAACAGAAAGCCTACAAACTCATGGAAACTGAATAATTTTCTACTGAATAAAGGATGGGTTAAGACAGAAATAAAGAAATTAAAGACTTAAAGTCAAGACAGAAATAAAGGAATTAAAGAAATCAATCAAATTGAATAAGCAAATACCAAAATTCATAGGATACAGTGAAAATGGCGCTAATAGGAACGTTCATAGCGCTAAGCATCTTCAAAAGTAAATAGGACAGAAAAACTAGCAACTTAACCACACACCTGAAAGTTCCTGAACAAAAAGAAACAAAGAGAGGGGCATAGCATTCCAGAGACTGTGACCCTCCCTGCCCCAGCTATTATCAGCCTATATCAGTCCTTGAGGGCAAAGGGAACAGATACCTGGACTTGGGTGTGGGGACTGGAAACCCTGTGAGTAGGTTTAGTAAATGAGGACATTAGGATCGGCTTTGGGGAGGCAGATCAACTGTACTTGGGGTAACTCAAGGCTTAGATAATTTGGGAAATGGGAGTCAGAACATACAGGAAGAGCAAAGGCCATTGGCTGAAGGTCTGTGATACTGAAATACTTCATTAACATAAGGAAGCAGTTCAGGAATCTCAGGTGCTAGCTAAACGGGTTCTTACTGGGAGAAAAGAAGTTGAAACTATCATCTAACTAAGGCTACTGGACAGAGGTAGAGGTGTTTGGGGGTTTTAGAACTCCCCATACAAGGTGAGAGAAGGGGGGCCCTGCTAGTGAAGGGAATCCTCCAGTATGTGCCTAGCTCAGAAGGCTATCGGGACAACGGTAGACTTCAATCTTAATTGGCAGAGTAACAAGAGATGAGCCCAGAAACCAGAGGCCCTGGATGTCACTAAGATGAACAAGTAGCTGGTAGAGAGATGGAAGAAAAAGAGAAACAGACAATGTGTGCACAATGAAGAGAGTCAGAATTGGAGAATGGATGGTAGTGACAAACAACCTGACACGAGGAGGAGCTGGCAATACCACCTGAGGCCATGGTGAGGTATTGGCCCTGCAGCAGTGTGTGTGTGTGTGTGTGTGTGTGTGTGTGTGTGTGTGTGTGTGTGTGTGTGTGTGTGTGTGTGTGTGTGTGTGTGTGTTCAGGGTTGGGGAAGTTCTGTTACCACCAAAGCCGTGCAGATAGCCCTGGGCTGGGCTGCTGCCTGGGGCCATTTTGATGACTGAGGACTGTGCAGAACTGGTCTCATCCCTCAGGGGTTGCAGCCCTCCCAAGAGCTGGCCTCATCTCTAACCTGGGCATCCTGGGAGAGCTGGGCTGAGGGTGTTGGAGCAGGACAGCTAAACCACTCCTCACACATTGCAGGACTGCACAGCAGCAAGAGTAGCTCACCTTTCACAGGAAGCATAGGAGAGCTGACCCTCATTGCAAGGGTTGTGGGGTAAGCCCCAAGAGTGTGAGCAAATAAAAAATGGCCCCACCTTGCCAGGGGCGTTTGGGCGGTTTCCTCATTTCAGATAGGAAAGTCTGAAGGTCTTTGTTCACAGGGCGCATGACAGAGGAGATAAGGAGTCAGGGAGGAGAGGGTATGAGCAAGGCACAGAGGAATCTCACAGCAAACTGACTAGCAGCCATGTGCTTCTTTATTTGTACAGGTTACACAGAACAAAGTCAGACCAATGATTATCCAAGTGGCACAGAATAAGTATTTGACTTTTCACTACATGTCCAGGGTTACAAGTTCAGCTGCAATTAGAAAATACAAACAGAACAGATATAATAATAATAATTATCATTATTATTATCATCACCATCATCATCATCATTAAATCATTGGGGATATTATTATTATTATTATTGTGAAAATAAATAAATATATTATTATTATTATTAACATTATAACTCTATTTAAAGAATCTAAAGAATGTCTCCTCCAAAGAAAAAAATATTTAATATATAATAGCCTGCTTTTAGACTGGCAATGCTTGCTGTTTGAAAGCACTGCAGACAAACAGAAAATATCTGAACTGGTCTTTTTATGGGTAGCAAATACTAATACCTAACTTCTTTTGCTATATATTTCATCATCTGTGCTATAAAGTAGAAAAGGCTTATTTTAGTAAATCTATCTTATTTACTGAATTTTAATCCTCTCCAAATGTGTATACTGTGTGGCCTCCTCTTTTCAAATTTCATTTTTAGAGAACTCTAAGTCTATAATAAAAGAGACCTTAAATCTGTAGCCTACTCTTCTGACCAGTCAAGGTTTGTCAATTGTCTCTCTTTACCCTCTACCCACTATACTGTTGGAGCTAGGTCAAGGGCAAATACCATAAGATTTCTGGAGTAATGACCTCATCCAGCTATGTGCATAATGATTTCCAGAGCCTAAGGAAGACTTCCAAATACTGGCCAGATAAAGTTAGTTTTAGGAATTTCCTATTAAAACAAAAACAAAAACCTCAGACATAAATTGAACCATAATGCAGAAGGTCCCCAATAATGCAAGAGGCGGAGACCAAAACCCCAAACCTTAGAGATAGAAGAGCAGCAGGCATAACAATCTGCTCAGTTTTGCTCTAACTGTATCAAGCAGCTGTGCTGGCTTCACAACTCTCCCCATTTCTCCCCCTTTAATTTAAAAGTTTGTAGAGCTCACTGAGTGGCATGTAGGGCTTTTGTTGTTGTTTTGTTTTGTGTTGTGTTGTTTTTAGAAAATGACTGGAAAAATTAGAACAATTCCCAGAATTATTCCTGAATTAATAATGAAAGAGCAAAATACTGTCCTGAGACAAACAATATCAGAGACTATAAAACTTTATTTGCAACATCTGCAGCTGAGATAGGTCTTGATTATTCTGAGCTTATATCTGTAATTTGTTGATGCAAGTGTTGTATTTTTATTGCAAAATCAGAATTATTCCATAGGCCATGGAGATCGGCACTAAGTTGTTCCCACTTTAATAAGATGGGATGAATTATATGGAAGTGGGAAGAGAGATAGCCATTTAAATTGTGAATGACAATAAACAATCAATTTATCCTTAATATTTTGAATCTGATTGCCTATAAACAAAACTACTTTTTTTAAAAATTTTTTTTTTATTTTTGATACTTTATTTACATTTCCAATGTTTCCCCTTTTCTGGGTCTCCTCTTTGGAAACCCCCTATCCCCTCCCCATCCCAGCCTCTATGAGGGAATTCCACCTCCCACCCACTGCCCACCCATCCCCATATTCCCGCCTTGACAGTCCCCTTTACTGGGGCCTCTAACATCCTCAGGCCCAAGGGCCTCTCTTCTCTCCCTGATGGCCATCGAGGTCACCCTCTGCCACATATGTGGTCCAAACCATGAGTCCATAGATGTGTATTCTTTGGTTGGTGGTCCAAACTCCAGGACGACCGGGGAAGGGGGGTCAGGCCCATTGACACTCTTGCTCCCTCCATGGGACTGCAAATTCCCTCAGCTCCTTCAGACCTTCCTCCAACTCCTCAATCTGGGACCTCACTCTCAGTCCAGCGGGTAGTGTTAAGTGAAACTTGGGCATTCTGAACTTTTGGGCTAGTATCCGCTTATGAGTGAGTACATACCATGTTCCTTCTTTTGTGACTGAGTTACCTCGCTCAGGATGATATTTTCAAGTTCCATCCATTTGCCTGCAAATTTCATTAAGTCATTGCTTTTAATAGCTGAGTAGTACTCCATTGTGTAGATGTATCCATTTTCTGTATTCATTCCTCTGATGAGGGACATCTGGGTTGTTTCTAGCTTATGGCTATTATACATATGGCTGCTATGAACATAGTGGAGAATGTGTATTTATTACATGTTGGAGCACCTTCTGGGTATATGCCCAGGAGAGGTATAGCTGTGTTCTCAGATAGTATTCTGTCCATTTTTCTGAGGGTCCGCCAAACTGATTTCCAGAGTGGTTGTACCAGCTTGCAGTCCCACCAACAGTGGAGGAGTGTTCCTCTTTCTCCACATCCTCGCCAGCATCTGCTGTCACCTGAGTTTTTGATCTTAGCCATTCTGACTGGTGTGAGGTGGAATCTCAGACTTGTTTTGATTTGCATTTCCCTGATGAC
>CM052715.1:30399928-30424240 GCA_028551405.1 Uromys caudimaculatus
CTCGGTTTCTGTTCTTTATGTTCTT
Source organism: Uromys caudimaculatus (assembly GCA_028551405.1). Lineage (NCBI taxonomy): Eukaryota > Metazoa > Chordata > Mammalia > Rodentia > Muridae > Uromys > Uromys caudimaculatus. Next base: position 30,399,954 of record CM052715.1, read on the forward strand.
ACCCTTGCCTTTTGCCATCTTGTTGACTCTGATGTTTGCTGATCTTACTCTGTCTGGTTGTGGCTTGCCCCTCCTGCAGCCCTCTGTGTCAGTACTCCTTGAAGACCAGCTCTCTCTGAGAGGTGTTTGGGTTTGGAGAGCTGTGGCACAGGGTCCGCTCTTGGGTGCAGAATGGAATCGGAAGGATCTTGTCCCCACCTGTCCCTTGGTTCCTATGCCCTGAAGGCTCTGTAAGGGTCCCTCTTCATCCAGTGAGTTTGAACAAAAGTGGTGATTTTGCCTGTGCTCAAAGGTGTGTCAGCATTCCTGGGATTCCCCGATCTCTCGTGGAGTCTTGTGGCCCAGGCTGAGGTCCCCAGGTACAGGCCCCTGGTGGCCCAGGCAGAGGTCTCTACCCACAGGTGAAAACCAGAAGGTTCACAGTTTTTCTGTCCTGGGTTCTCAGGCCCTGGATCCCGGCAGATCCGGGTGGATCTGGGTGAGAGGTGTTGCTCCCCTTAACCCCACTCACGGCCTTTCCAAGCTCCTGGGAGGCCACCCCTCTCCGGCACTCTTTGGCTATGGACTCCTGGTGGCACAGGCAGAGGTCTCCACCCACAGGTGAAAACCGGAAGTTCCAAAACTACTTTTTTAAATGCATTTATCCTGCTTCTAAATTTTATCACCATTCTCCTGTATAATAAGTGCTAAGAAAACATTCTTAGAAAGCTGATTAATATGTTCTGCAGTATGTATTTGTTGAGACAATGGAGTAGCAGAGGCTGTTACAGATGCAAGAATCTCAATTAGTTCAGTAATTCCTAATATGAAGAAAATAACAAATTTCTTAGGTCTTGAGAGTGTATTAGTAATAATATCTAAGGCATGAATTCCTGGATCATCATACCAAGACTGATTCAAAATTACAGGTAATAGAAGAAAAGAAGGTTGACTTTTTATAGCAAAAGTTCTCTCATGATTTAAGAAATTAGTAACTGTACAAAATGAGCAGTTTATAATGAAATAGAACTAGGTCTAGAGATAGAGCACTTTTTTCTTTTGTATTTTAGGTCAATATAGCAAAAGGAACAGCGGCACAGGTTTGTAGTCCTGTTATTACAGGATCTTTGACATTAGATCCTTTAACTCTATAAAACCCGAAGCAGTCAATAAATGAAAAAGTTCTTTCTGGAGCTGTGGTTTTATCTGTACAAGGGCCCAGAACATAGGTGATGGCAATCCAGAGAGTACCACTTGTTAGTAGCAGTTGGTGCTGGGATAAATGAATCATCCTGTTTGAAAGCTATACTAGATCTACAGAAAACTCTAAAATAATTTTCAGGGAGAGATACAGACCATTCATAAACTTGTATACGTATATCAGGAACAAGAGTAGCAACTTCTTTAGTAGGAAAGGTGCAATCAAACCAAGGAGGATACCCAGTAGTTCTACTAACATGTACCCAAAGTCCATTTATGGTCTTATGGTCCTTACAAGGAAGAAAATTATAGGGCAGTAACTTTTTTACATTGAATAGGTTTAGAATAAGAGGAGGCAATAGAATTAAATTTAAGATACCATTGACCATTGTTGAAAATGCCGTCTTTTTTCCAGTGGATGTTTTAGCGTCTTTGAGAAAGATCAAGTGACCATAAGTGTGTGGGTCCATTTCTGGGTCTTCAGTTCTATTCCATTGATCTACCTGCCTGTCACTGTACCAATACCATGTAGTTTTTTATAACTACTGCTCTGTAGTACAGCTTGAGGTCAGGGATGCTGATTCTCCCAGAAGTTCTTTTATTGTTAAGAATAGCTTTTGCTATCCTGGGTTTTTTTGTTATTCCAAATGAATTTGAGAATTGCTCTTTCTAAGTCTATGAAGAATTGAGTTGGAATTTTGATGGGGATTGCATTGAATCTGTAGATTACTTTCAGCAGGATGGCCATTTTTATTATATTAATCCTGCCAATCCTTGAGCATGGGAGAGCTTTCCATCTTCTGAGGTCTTCGATTTCTTTCTTCAGAGACTTGAAGTTCTTGTCATACAGATCTGTCATTTGTTTGGGTAGAGTCACAGAAAGATACTTTATATTGTTTGTGACTATTGTGAAGGGTGTCATTTTTCTAATTTCTTTCTCAGTCTGTTTATCCTTCTAGTATAGGAAGGTTACTTCTACTTATGGTAGTATTGCCAACATGTACAATCACTCTGAAAATCGATCTGGTGTTTTCTCAGAAAACTAGAAATAGTTCTACCTGTAGACCAAGCCATACTGCTCCAAGGCGTATACCAAGAGATGCTCAGACATAACACCTGGACACATTCTTTGCTAACTTCACAGCAGCTTCACTATTAATAGCCAAAAACTAGAAACAACCCAGTCCCTCTACTGAAGAATGAACCACAGAAAATGTGGTTCATTTATACAGTGGAATACTATACAGATATTATTTGCAAGGATGTCATTAACTTTGTGGGCAAATGGATAAAACTAGAAAATATCCTGAGTGAGGTAACTCAGATCCAAAAGGACAAACATAGTATGTACTCCCTGATAAGTGGATTGTAGTCATAAAGCACAGAATACCCAGATATACCGCACAGACCCAAAGACATTAAACAAGAACGAAGATCCAAGCAAGGATGTTTCAATCACACTTAGAAGGGTTAACAAAAAGTGATACAGGACAGAAGGAGGGAAGAAAGTGAGTGGGAGAGGGGATTGGACTAGGAATTAGGGTTACACGTGTGGTGTGGGAAGACAAAGGAGAGATATCTCTAGAATTGTTTTACTAAAAGCATATTTCATGTGTGTAACTTTTAATTTTCATTTCACATTTTATGAACACTTTTGTTTAACAAAATACATCTTTAAATTTTTTAAATGAGAGGAACTGTTTGGGAGTGAAAATATTGGTTGATTTGTTTAGTTGTTTTTCCAATTCAGTAATTTGGTGTATAAACAAATAATTAGCCCTCATTAATTCCAGAGAGTAAGCTACTCAAGCACACAATAAAAAGAACTGTCATCAATATCATAATCATTATATGGAGTGTGGCTTATTGACTTGTGTCCATTTATAAGTTTCTATTTCACTGTGGCTAATACACATGGAATAATTTCTAGTTAAATTTTTTTGGTATTCTTTTTGTCCGAATGAACTACAAGTGAATTCTATACAATTACAACTTGCATAACATCATCCCCCCAGAGAAGTGATGTTCAAAAAAAATCAATTTGTGAAATCTTGGTATAGAACCCAAATAGTCTTATGAAGCCAGTGTATCAACCACCATTTCACATTGAAGGTTCCGTTCCCTTGGTTGCATTTCCAGGACCTGGGAAGAGATATCCTGCAATTCTACTAGATCAAAGCTTTTCATCCACAGTTTCTAAGATTCTCCAGGTTATTGTGCAAAGGATCTTGTCTATTCTGCACTTCATCTGACAGCTCTCCGCCCAAGTCTTTGTCTCGATTTTCAACTTCCAAGTGAAAATGTCACTTTTTCCTTGCAAGTTTCTGCTACTAACAATGTCTTATTTTAAACTTTCTATTTTCTCCTCTTTCTTTGTTTTCAGTGTCTGTTATTGTTCAGTTTTGTGCCTGTCTTTGTGTGTATAGTGTTTGCTCCACTACTGATACAGACTCTAAGACTTGCATGAGAAGACATCTTGTTTCCATTGCTTCTCATTGACAGTGTGCTCTAATAGGGCCGCAAGGACATTACTAATATTTCCTTTGAGTGTTTGCAGTTCAGCCTCTCAGTGTTGGCATACAGGTGACAAATATTTATAAAAAAATTAGGATTGCAGTGTGCCTCCAAGCTGATGTTCACTTATTTTTCCAGGGGAGAAGAAATGAACTCAAGGTGTATCTAAAACAAACATGTTGGTACATTCCCTGCTTACACAGGAAGTTTTTATAACAAAGACATGGACTCCTCCCTTTGCATAGCAGACTTTTGAAACAATGAACCTCAAAGAACCTAAAATTTTTCCAAGAAGTCTTGTGTAAGGGGAACCAGTTAGAGAGAATAATTTGCTTCAATATTAATTGAAGAAATTTCACACAGTTCTGACAGTTTGTGGATTCACCTTGCAGAACGGAATACACAAAAGGCAATAATTATAGGGATACAAACCTTACTATTTTCTTCTGCATGCCTCTTGCCACTTTTGAAATCTAAGTATTACATCAGTATCTCATAGATGGATTTGAGGTTGTCTAGATCCTTTTTTATCAATGTGACCACACTGAATAATTTTTTTAAATTTCTCTGATTTACACTTTTAGACTTGTTAAACAGCATGTAGGGGAACAATGACCAGAGCCTGGTTATACATTCTAACAGTCTGATTACGATATTGATAGTCTTGGAACATTGTTTTTCTTTCTCTTCAACAATTTAAGCTGAGTCATTTGTTACATATATAAGTCCTATTATAAAAACATCTCAGAGAATACAGATTGTTTAAAAAAAACCATTGAGTTCACATTTGGGCATCAAAGGTAAACAAAAACAGAATAAAGTCTAGTATCTCTATTTCACTGCTGTATCTGCCTTTTCTTTTTGGGGGAGCAGTCACTTTTTACCTCTGTATATAAGAAGGTTAAATACCTAAGTACTGTCTATAGTTGTTTCACTCAGGTTTGCTTTGGCTATCAGACATTTGAAGCATCCACATAAAAATTTTTCCATGGTTCTATTATGGCGGTCTGTGGTCTTGATCCTATATCTTTCCCTGATGAAGCTATTCTTTGGAACTGAAGACACTGCTCCCAGTCTGCTCAGCCTTCCCACATTAATCCTTATTGAATAAAATGCCCCGCAGGCTTGCCTACAGTTCGCTGTGATAGAATCATTCTCTCAGTTTCATTTCCATCTTACTAAATGACTACTTTGTATCAAGTTGACATAAACTTTCCAACACATTTCTGAGTAGCAATAATAATGATGAATATAGTATTTTAAGGGATTGAAGATGAATGAAAAAATGTTAATACACCTCTATTATAATAAAGTATTTTTCAGTGATATCAAGGTTCATGTAACCCAGTCTGGCCACAACCTCAATACATTGTCAAGGATGACCTCAAATTCCTGGTCCTCCTGTAACTACCTCTCAAGTACAGAGGATGACAGGCATGCAGCATCAATTCTGGGTTAACATAGAACATTCTAGTGGGTGGTTCCAATATAAATTATTACTAGCCTGTATTGACTACGGAGGAACCACACTGATCACTATTCCAGAATATGAAATTTTTTACTAATAAAGAAAACAGGCCTAACATGTATATATAACTGATTGAGAGTTACCTTTTGGTGTGAATATGTTTCTTCCAGTAGATACAATTCTTTTTTTATTAATTTTGTATACATTTCAAATGTTTCCCCCTTTGGAAAGCCCCTATTCCATTTCCCCTCCCCCTGCCTTTATGAGGGTGCTCCACCACCCACCCACCGACTCCTGTCTTTCCTCCTAGCATTCCCCTACACTGGGGCATCTAACACCCTCAGGCCCAAGAGCCTCTCCTTCCACTGATGGCCAACAAGGCCCTCCTCTGACACATATGCGGCCAGCACCATGGGTCCCTCCATGTATATTCTTTGGTTGGTGATCCAGTCTCCAGGAACTTTGGGGGTGTGGCCAGTTGACACTGTTGCTCCCTCCATGGGGCTGCAAAGCCTCTCAGTTCCTTCAGTCCCTTCTCCAGCTCCTCCATCTGGGACACCAAGCTCAGTCCAATGGTTGGCTGCGAGCATCTGCCTCTGTATTTGTCGGGCTCTATGTGAGCCTCTCTTGAGACGCATTTGGCAACCTGAGAAAACACTTTCTTGTTCAGTTGAGAAGCATCAACTTAGGTGGAAAGAACTATACTATCTCAAAGCTGACTTACCTAAGTCTGTAACTGCTACTACTACTATCACTACCACCACTACCACCACCTCCCCCTTCTCCTCCTCCCCCTCCTCCTCCTCCCCCTCCTCCTCCTCCTCCTTCTCTCTCTCTCTCTCTCTCTCTCTCTCTCTCTCTCTCTCTCTCTCTCTTTCTTGACTAATTCATAACACAGATATAAAATGTAGTGTTCTTTCTCTATGCTTGGACATGGAGATGTTCTAGGGTGTTTGGAAAAGGCAGCATATCTGATGAGAGACATTTGTTCCATATTTATTCCATATGATTCCTTAAACTAAGTTACCAAAATTAATTCAAAGATATTTTCTAAAATTCAGATTTCCAAAAATCTTGCTAGAGGTTCAGATTCTTAAGAGTTGAGACGATTTCTACCATCATTTTGAGGAATATTCAACTATTATGTTTTATATTCATGATTAATTATGCCTCAGTTGTAACTATCAAAGTATCCATTTGACCTTAATAAACAGCTCCCATAAGAAAGGACACTTAATAGTCTTCAAATTATTAAACATTTTATTTATTAGAATATCTATGATTAAAACTCACAGTTTATGTAATATAAGACAAAAATTAAGAAAATAGGTATTCATATCACCATCAAATCATTGAAAATGAAATCATTCAATCTCAAGTTCACATTGGAAAGATTCTTCAACCTTCTCTATTCCACATTATGAATCATAGAAGACTTCGTTTGTTGATTAGGAATTTAAGGCTCTGGTTTAGAACACTCCACTTGATTGTATGAACCACCATGAAACCCATTATGGTAAAGAACACATACCATGATATTTATATGTAATTTTTGATGTTCTGCAAGCAAAGAAGATAGAAGAAAAAATGAATATTTGAACTACCATTTTCAATAAATCAAGGATTATATAATTACTTTTTAATGAAAAATCACAAATACAATTTGGTTTGGGGTGTCTCTGTCACCCAATCTATAAGAAAGTGGGCCTCTCCTACTCCCTAACCTTAAAGGAAATCTATTCTCCAAAATGGGAAAAGTCAATTCATGGAACTAACTAAATACAAATTTTGTGGAAATAAACACTTGAGAGAGAAAAAATGTGAAGTGAGTCTAATTAAAGAGAATATATGGGTGATTTTGCTAGCATTGACAACATAACATTTAGACATATCCTAATTAATAAAAAGAGAATACAATCATCAATCATGGAGCAGAAAGGGAGTTTGGAAGGAAATGCCCTAGATTGATCTGGACTTGAAGGCTTAGGTCTGGCAACAAGTTGAAGAGAAATAGTAGATCACTACAGATGTCCCTCCACAGCTTTGGATCCAATTGTGATAAATTTCAAAATTCTGTACTCAAGTGTCTTGCTCAAGAGTGGGAATTACCATTGAGCATCTAATTTAGTTAGATTTATGTGTTAACTTGACACAGCCAAAAATCACCTGATAGGGAAGTCTCAAATATACAAATCAGATGGATCTATGAACATGACTAGGGAAAATTGTATTGATTGTTAAATAATGTGGGAAACCACAGTGTATTTTATGTGGCACAGTTTTCCAGGCATCTGGTCCTACAATCTGTAGGAAAGCAAGCTAAACATGAGTCTGTGAGTGACCCAGCAAGCTATGTTCCTCCCCGGTTTCTGTATCAAGGTCCTGCTAAATTTCCTGACTTCACATCTATCAATGATAGAGAGTAACCTGTTAACTAAAACAAATCCTTTCTTTCCTGTGGCTGTTTTTCATGATGATATTTGCCATAGCAACAGATGAAACTAGAACAGTGTCAAGGCTTGAACTTGCAGCATTACATTGGGTTAGCTTACCAGTTTCCTTTCATTAAAATCAAGTAAAATTAATCGATCAATACTAAGGAAGAATATACAGTAGAATCCTGCTAATAAGTCAGTACAACCCCCCCTAAAATCCAGAAGAACTTCAAGGAAATTTACAAGGGGATGCTTGAGTTTTCTTTAGTGAAATTTGTTATGTTTTGGGTATATCATATTTGTGTCATCGGAAACAGGATTTATTCATCAGCTCCTGACAGTTTCCTTACTAATTTCGAAGAGTTACCATTAATCACGTTCTTACAAATTTGCTAGGCAGAAGTGACAGTCATTGTAATATGCTATTCCACTAGCTGCACAAACTGGGTCCAGAGCGGTGGGGCAGTCCCAGTGACTCTTATACGTGGTACAGTTTGGCTGTGAAACATAAAAAGACAACATAAAATATATCAGATAATGAACTTTGCTAGAAAAATTCTACTAGATAAAATGATTCAGTATTCAGTATTAAATATAAATATCGACTTACTGCAAGTCTAATTAAACATGATATGTTCTTGATTTTTTTTAAGTCTGACATTCTCAGACAAAGTAAATAAGTGACTGTAATTCCATAATTAGGCTATCATTCCCCAACTTCACCTCATACTCAGATAAAATCTCCAACATTGTTTTATATTGAGAGAAATCATAGAACTTGATGATTTTTTGTAGTTCTATTACACTTCCTGCTACCTTTACTGTACAGGTTATGACATATGTGAGTGTCTTTGCATATTTATAAAAAATATATATGTACATACATAGATAAAATATATTCTTGACAATATTTGTAGACACAGACAATATTATGAAATTCAGATGAATATGGTTTTCAAATTTGTGTGCTATTTTTGTATTTTTTCAGAGTAAAAGTGCTTAACTTTTATATAATATTCCAGTGTCTCACTGGATCAAAGCTGATGTTTAACCTAACTTGAAATGAATTTTTTTATCACTTTCAATCTTCTTTTCTAGGATAAATCATTCTACTTTAAACATATTTTTAAACATTCACTGTAACTATATACAATAAGGATTTTGTACATTAAAAAATTTATAAATAATGGAATGTTTTATCTTGTCTATAACATCAAGTAGTTTATACTGTTGGCAAGACTACTCTTCAACCTCTGTTTAACAATAAAACAAATATTTTTGGTTGTTTTGGTTGTTGCAACTTTGTCCTGTACATTTTGTTTGGTGACACTTCAAAAGCCAAAAGGTTACTTTTTACATTTCCATATTACTCAGTATTCATTTACCTCTCGTATATAATTCACTAGTCTTGTCACAGCAGTCTCTGCAACAAAGGGATGAAGAAAAGAGAAAATTTTCAGAAGATAGATGTGGGATGGTTTGGTCAAAATGCATGAGGAATTAAGTGTGACATCCCAGTTCCCTCATAATGGAAAAAGAGAACCAAGTCACAAAAGAAGATCTCTGACTTCAACATATGCATTGTGGCATATGTGGACACATGCACACCTAAAAATTATATGAAAAAACAAAAAAAAAAAGTTTAAAGTGAAAATCTATAGACTATGATAAGAAGTATCCATAATACTTCAAGTGACCTCTGTCAATTCATTACTCTTGGGATATTGGAGGCAAGGACATGTTTGTCACATTACTAAACTAACATACAGAGTGACTTCAAATATGGAAATGGCATAATTGACTATTTATTATATCTGAACCCTTCATTTAAAGACACCATGAACTTCTTTTCCTTATTATACCCTCTTGCTGGTACATGTATGTACTTGTACTGGATTGACACATGTGGGAATATAGAGTTAAAGAATATAAAAATAATCTGAATGAATTATAAGAAAACAAAATAATAACTGAAGGATGTAGAATCAATCAAGGTACAAAAAGAAAGGACTATAAATAAATTGCTGACAAAATACACTTCAAACTAATATTTTCTACATGGATTTCTACATGGATTCTACATGGATTCACTTCTAACTGATTAAGGGGACTACCCTTCAAGAAGATAATATAATTTAAGGCATATAATCACAAGGCAGAGATATTCCTGTCCACAGAAATAAAAGTACTGCTAAATAAAAGTCACAAATGAACTACAACATAGTAATAATAGGTAACTTCAACACCCAACTCACACCAAGAGACAAGTCAGCCAGATGAAAGAAAAACAGGGAAACACTGGAGTTAAACAAAACACATGGCAAAAAGTATTAACACACATCAACAGAATGTTTCACTCGTTAATTACAGAATAAACCTTTTTGTCAAGCGTTCTGAAACTCTTTAAAATAGATCATCACATGATAAGACAAAAACAAAGCTCAAAAATACAGCAAACTCTAATTATTTTACATATTCTCTCTGACTACAACCAAATAACTCTACAAATCAACACCAGAGAAATTATACACTAAAGAGAGGAGACCTCTCTTTGCAGGAAGTGTTTTTGAGTTAGGAGGTCTGTTCTCTAGGGAAGGAGTCTGGAATTTGAACAAGTATGGCATAAAAGTCAATTAAGGGTTAGATAGCATTAGCAAAGGGAAGAATCCATTTCTGTGTTGCTTTCATTTTCTAACATTGATATTATTAACATGTAGAAAAGAAGACATGGATTTCTCTGTGAATAATGTGTGTGTGTGTGTGTGTGTGTGTGTGTGTGTGTGTGTGTGTGTGTGTGTACATATGCACTGTTGTATACATGGTCCTTTTTCTACAGTTGCATATGTATTTGTGAACTACTGGAGAACAGACAAAAAATTTGTGTGTTATTTCTCAAATGTCATACAAATTTTGTGTGTGGTTGGAGTGTGTTTATAATACACAAGCCTGAAATTCTGACACGTGGGGTCGTATAAATGGCCAGTGAGCCCCAGAGATCCTTCCATCTCTGTTGTCCTTGAACTAGAATTGTAGGCTAATGACATAATGCTAACTCAGGAATGGAAATTGAGGGCCTTGTGTTTGCAAGGCCAATGAAGACTTACTTACTGAAATTTCTCCAGACTCCCCACTGAATGGATTTCTAAATGTTTATCCATACATGGGCCCTTTGTTGAATTTTGAAAATGCTGAGTATTTTTACAGTATTCTCATGACTTTTAAATACTGGGATTTTATATGAAAAATATCAAAAATTGTCCTGATTCTCAGTGGTTACTGTTATAATTTTTTTATGGTATAGGTACCAGAACTTCTACAACAATGAAAACATTAATACTCTGAAGAGATATTAAAATATAATATCTTAGATCTATCTAATACCTAACAATTACTTTATTTTCATGTTCAGAATATGTATATGGAAGAAAAACCAGTGAGTTATCTATTTACAACACACTTGACATTAGAAGATTCAATTTGAAAACTATAAAGGAGATCGGATCATGGAATACCAGGGCTGGAAAGTACCACTACTTCCTGTTCATTCCATTTAACCAATACCTGAGCTACAACATGGGATGAGGAGAGAAATCTTCAATCTATATAACACTGGCAACAACAATATCAAAAATCCACTACATGTTTCTTTTTCATTTACTGTTTTAAGAGACTTCCTCTGACTACAGGATCTCAACTGACTTTAACTTCGAAAGCTCAAACAATCCTCATGGCTCAGTCTTGCAAGTAGTTGGCACTGTGATTACAGAACCTTGTGATGTCTATATCACCCATTCTAATTCAATTCCATCCTCAGGCTCTCTAAGAAGAATGAACAGAGGCCATTCAGCATGTAAATTTCAAGGACTTTTGTAACATGCTTTGTGTCATTTCACTTCACAAATTTAATATTCCCAACACCCATCCATTCTTGAATTGCTGTGAATGCTTCCAGCATTACCTGACTTCTAGGGCAAAAGAATTATAGAATATTTTACTCACCAGAATAAGGAAGAAGTACCAAAGTCAGGACAAAAAGAAATCTGATCCACATTGAAGACATTTTATCAAATCTATGGAATAAATATTTAAGACCACTTATAACCCATTTCCACTGAAAGATTCTTGTAGATAAATGAACTACTCTATGCATTTTCCCAGGGTTGATAACTCTGCTGGACTCTTCCTTTATCCTCCCTGAATCCTCAGAACCAACAAGACACAATCTGAGCGAAGAACGAGTCTTAGAGAACGGAAGTGTTCACTGTACAGCTAAGGACTTACATATTCTCCCAACTCTTGCTTTATTCAAGGGACATCCAGAATTTCTGAAGGAAATAATCCATAATAGAATCTCAGATTTTTCTTCTAAAAATCAGAAATAGATTTTCTACAAATAAAGGACCTGGAAAGTCCTTGTAGCAATTTTAGATTGTAGTATAACTTCATAGTGTCTCCACCCACCTACCTGAAACAGAAATGAAGCTATATTAGGACATCTGTGCTTACTGTTTGTTCTGAATCTTTTACCTCGTCACACATGAACATTCAGCCCTTTTGCCCTTTTTATATCATTTTACTGAGGAACATGGGTGGAGGAAGTACAAATATCTAAGCACAGATAAAAGACAGGTATTCTCTGTTCTCTCTGGGTTAGCACTGTACCTACTTATGAGACATAGCAACCCTTGTCCAGAAAAACTTCCATTCAAAAAGGATGATTTGAAACTTAGCTGGATTTATCTGGAACTATGACAAAGGAGAAGGCAATGGATAGTAAGAAATTCTGAGATGCAGAAGCTATCCAGATAATTAGATTGAAATCTACAAGAAAATGGAATCAAAAAGCTTACATACTTGATAATCTCCAAACTCAGACAAGTAGACTTAATAGGCTATTTGGTATTCATCAAATGTTTTGCTTGAGGTGCTTAGAGTCACACAGAGTTATAGGCACTTACATAGAGTGCTGCTGTGATCAATTTAATCAGTTTCCAACCTGAACATTTGTACATCTATGGCACAAATTTAGGACCAGGAGTAGACTTCAGGCAGGCATAATCTCTGGATGAGGAATTTTTCCCAGAGTCACATTTCACCATCAAGGTGCTGTGTCTATTCACACACAGCCCTGAAATTTGGTATGTGTGAGAAGCTCCTAAAAGAGTTTCTGGCAGGATAAAAAGGATGGACTACTAGAGGCAACCTGGGGAGGTAGGAGGGAGGGTGAACCTCCAGAATGTACCAGAGACCTGGGAGGTGAGAGACTCAAATGGAGGGACTTTAGATGAAATGCCCTACAGTGTGGAGAGGGAACTTGTACAATCTACCTCAAGCAGAAAGACAGGACATCAAGTAAGTGATGGGGTTGCCAATCCACAGTCAAAACTCTGACCAATAATTGTTCCTGTCTGAAAGAACTACAGGGACAAAAATGGAGAAGAACCTGAGAAAAAGAAGGTCCAGTAATAGGCCCAAAGTGGGATCCCGCTCAAAGGGATGCCCCAAGGCCTGACATTATTACTGAGTTTATGAAGTGTTCATATCATAAATATCATGACTGCCCTCTGAAAGCCCAACAAGCAGCTGAATGAGTCAAATGCAGATATTTACACCCAACCAATGGACAGAAGCTTTTAACCCCTGTGGTTGAGTTAGAGAAAAGCTGGAAGAAGTTGAGGAGAAGGGCAACTCTGTAGAAGGACCAGCAGTTTCAATTAACATGAACCCCCAATATATCTCAGACAATGGACCACCAACCAGGCAACATACCCCAGCTGATATGAGGCCCCCAACACATCTACAGCAGAGGACTACTGGGCATGGGTTTAGCCAGAGAAGATGCACCTAACCCTCAAAAGACTGGTGGTCCCAGGGAGATTCGATATCTGGTGTGGTGGGGTGGGGATAAGGAAACAACTTTGTGGAAACCGGGGTTGGTGAGGAGGTATAGGATGGGGAACAGTCAGAGGGTGGACAGGTAGGGGAATAAAATCTGGGGTGTAAAAGAAATTAAATTAAATTTTAAAAAAAGAAAGAAATGTAGAAGCAGAATGCAAATACCAGAAAGAGAGGAAGAATCACAGGAGATAAGTTCAGGTCACAATGGGAAAAGTTCTAAGATACACACTCATAGTATGATCCACCTCTTATATTGGAGTAGGATTACTCTTGGGATTTGAAGTAGGAATTCACTGGAGAGTTTTATTTAAGACCCTAATTAACATCTTAAAAGAGCTTTACCATAGAGTGCCCCAGTTCAAATATTATCTGAGACCAAATGACTTTGATAAATTTTAAAGAATCGTCACCTACATCTTTTTAACATCAAAGGTGGAAATAATTTCTACTTCAATTTTCTCATTAATTTTAAATTTTTAAGATACTCCATACATGTACACCACAATTATATTTTCCATTTATTCTAACCTGCCTTTTTAAGTAATGAACAAACCTTTAATTTAGAAAAGGGAATGATTTGAGTTTAGCAATATTCTATGCAAGTGTAATAGATGTGACATTTGGAGTAAAATGACACAAACGCACAAGCCTGCAATCCCTGGGATGCCCTTTTTCCTCACACATTGAACACCACCCACCTCCTTTTCATTATGTGGAAACATAGCCATACTGTGTAGTGTAAGCTGGCTAGATTCATAATCTCATTTATACATCCTCTTCACTTTACTGGCATCCTCTTGAAGGTTACTAGAACTGTAGTGAGTAGCTTGTTATATTATAAATGTATTGATCATCAGAAATCACTAAAAATATAAACCAGCACAAGTAATATAGGTCACATTTGCACATATACACACATGTGTGTGTATCTATAAACACATGAAAAAATACATATTTACTTAATGTTAAAATTTTAAATATTTTCAGTATGTGTACTCTTTATATATGGTACTATATTGTATATGGACAATTTATTTAAGGTATATATTAGATGTTAAACATACTCTACTCATAATCCCTTATATTACCTCTGGGTTTCCCCAAACAGTATCAATTTTCATTTTTAATCTTTTAATCTTTTTAACTTTGGTCTTAAGTTATTTATACACTGAAATATGGAATTGTACAAGTAATGAAATATTGTGAGTTTTCTTTCATGTTTAGAATTTAATTTATATAAATATGGAATAATTTTTAAAATACAAAGAAATATTTATATATTTATTGAAAGGACATTACTTACATTCATATGGAAAAGCAAAGAACCAAAGATAGCTAAAGTAATCTGGAATTATGAAAGAACATCTGGATATATCACCATCCCTGATTTCAAACTCTACTACAGAGCTATAAAAATGAAACTGCAGGTAGTAGCATAAAGCAGACATGTTGATCAATGAAATCTAACCAAATACCCAGAAGTAAACTCACACACCTACAGATATCTGAAGAAGACAAAAATACATAGTGGAAAACAGGAAACATCTTCCACAAATAGTGCTGGTATAACTGGATATCTGCATTTAAAAGAATTCTAATAGATCCATATTTATCACCCTGAACAAAACTTAAGATTAACTGGATCAAAAACTTTAACATAAACCACGTACAGTGAACCTGATGGAAGAGAAAGTGGTGTATATAGTCTTGAGCATCTTGGCATAAGACACAACTTCCTGAAGAGAACACATAAATGCAGGCACTAAAATTCACAGTTAATAAATGGGACATTGTGAAACTGAAAACTCTGTAAGGCAAAGCAGACTGACAATTGGACAAAATGGCAACCTGATGAATGAGAAAAGATTTCCTCCAACTCCATATCTCAGAAAAGGGCAATATCAAAAATATATACAGACCTCAAGAAACTACACATTCCTTAATAATTCAATTAGAAAATGGAACACAGACCTAAACAGAAATTGTCAACAGCAATTGTAAATGGCTGAGAAACACGTATAGAATGTTAGCCATTCTTATCCATGAGCGTAGTGCAAATCAAAACAATTTTGAGACTCCATCCCACATGTGACAGAATGGCTAAGATCAAAAACACAAGCTCATGTAGTTAGGATGTGGAGCCAGGGAAACACTTCACCATTGCTGGTGTGAGTGCAAACTTATAACAACCACTACAGATATATATGTTCATTCCTCAGAAAATTGAGAATTGATTTAACACAAGACCCAGCTGTACGACTCTCAGGCATGTATCCAAAAGACACTCCAACCTATCACAGTAACACTCACTCAACTACGCTCATAGCAGCTTTATTTGTAGTTGCCAGAAACTGGAAACAACCTAGATGTCCCTCAAAAGAAGAATGGATAAAGAAAATATTATACATTTTCACAATGGAGTATTATTCAGCTGTTAAAAAGAATGGTATCATGAAATTTTCTGGCAAATGAATGGATCTAGAAAAAAAATCAATCTGAGTTGAGGTAATCCAGACCCAGAAAAACAAGCATAGCTTGCACTCACTTATAAATAGATATTGGCTGTTAAGTAAATGACAAGCATGCTACAATCCACGGACCTAAAATATCTAAAAACAGGAAGGTAAATAAGGAGATGCATGGATCTTGCTGAGTAAGAGAAATGTAATATATTTTGCGGGCTGAGCTGGTGTGCGTGAGGACAGAAGAGAACAAATTGGGGGAATTTAAGAAGAGTATTGAGAGATAAGTGAAATTGGAAGACATTTGGGGGGCAATATAGAAATTATTTGCAGTAGAAACTCCCAGGATTCTATGAGGACGATCCAAAGGAAGACTCCTAGTAATGGAGGATACGAAGCCTAAACCATTCATCTTCTGTAACCAGAAACCTTTCAGTGGTGGTACTGTGATGACAACAACCCAGATACAAAGCCTTTGATCTACAACCTGTCTTGCTGCAAGATATGCTGGAACAATGGAGATGCAGAACTTGTGAGAGTTGCAACCAATGACTGCCTAACTAAAGACCTACACCTGAGAGGGAAACCATGCCCAAAGATGGATAGAGACCTAGGATATCCAAAACAACCAAAACTCAATACTATGATTCTTAATGACAATCTACTATGCTCATAGATAGGTGCCTAGCCCAGTTCTCATAATAGAGGCATGCTTCCGCAGCTGATGGGAGCAGTTGCAGATACTAAGAACTAACTGGTAGCGGGAGAGATCCCAAATTGAAGACCTCAATCACGTTCCTACCCTCAGAACTTTGGGAAACCTTGTGGAAGAGGGGGTAGAAGAACTGTAGGAGATAGAGGGGTAAAGGACACCAAGAGAACATGGCCCACAAAATCAACTAACTGGGGCTCATAGGAGCTCACAGAGATGAATCCACAATCACAGAGTATGCATGAGTCTCAGACAGGTCCTCTGTATATATGATATGCTTTTTAGCTTGGTGTTTAGATGGAGTCCTTCCAGTGGGAAAGTGAGTGCCTCTGACTCTTTTTCCTATTTTGGGGACTCTCTTCCTTCTACTCTCATGTGATGGTTTGTATCTAGTTTTATTCTATCTTCTTATACCACATTTGATTGATATCCCTGAGAAGTCTGTTTCTCTATAAAGAAATGGAGCAGGAGTGATTTGGCTGCTGGAGACTAAGGGAAGTAGAGGGAGGGTAAACTGTATTACATATGTACTGTATGAGAGAACAATAGTTTTTAAAATACATATATAGTCCAAAAAAAGAAAAGAAAAAGAAATAAAGATAGCAATACTGCAAATAACTGAACTGAATATGATGATGGAAATCAAAAACACATGAGGCCAAGTGAACACTTCAATAAAAAACTTCCATAGCCTGAATAAATACATGAGAAAATTAGGGAATGAAGATAAAACAGAGGAGTTGGATCATCCAGTCAAGGTTCATGATAATTTTTTTGACAGGATGAGGAAAACATTTAAGAACATTTTTTATACCATGAAATCAAAGTCTACCAAGTATAGATTTATAAAGGAGGAATTTAATCCAACCTGATGAGTCTGTTTCATTTTGCTCATATGTGTCTGTGTTTAGGACTAACCACAAAGCCAGTTATTTCTTACAGTTCTTCATTTGGTGGTGGAACCTTCTGAGACTTCCCTTCTCCAAGGTAGCCTGTAAACTGACATTGTCACTGATCATTGCTTCTTTAGGTGACCATATTGTTGGGTTTTTTTTTCTGTGTGCAACTTTTCTGCCATGTGCAGAATACACTGTATCACAAAAACTATCATGGTCCTCCTCACCTTGCACTGTTTGGCTCCCTCTTCTACAATGTTCCCTAAGCAGTAGGTATGGGTTTATGTTGTAAATGTATCAACTGGGATCTGTCAGCATGTAAATTGACCTAAGAAATTTGAATAAATTTTAATAGTTCCAAATCTAATCATGAACACAGCTTTCTCCATATTTTGCCCTGTCATTTTATAAGAATACTCTACTTTTTAAAACTGATTTAAATTTATTTTTCCCTCAGAAAGTGTGTATGTTCTCCTTTCAATTATTTATTTGTTTGTTTGTTTGTTTGTTTACCAAATGCTGCTCCCTCTCAGTTCTTCCTTTACAGAGACCCTCATTCACCTTCCTCTTCTCTTCTGAGAGTATGAAGTCCTGGGTCCTGGGTCTTGGGTCCTGGGCCTTGACCTGTCAATCCTCTGCCAGGTTAGGCAAATCCTCTCCCACTGATGCCAGATAAGGCAGTTCCTTTAGGGAATAGATACCATAGTTAGGCTACTGCTTTAGGGAGAGCATCTGCTCCAGTTCCTCAGGGGCCCACATGTAGACTGATTTGCATGTCGGCTACATATGTGTTGGGGGTCTCATTCCAGCCCCTGTGTTTGCTTTGGTTGATGGCTCAGTCTCTGAGAGCTACCAGAAGATCTGGTTAGTTGACTCTGTTGGTCTTCATGTGGAGTTCCCATCCCCTCCAAGGCCTTCAATCCTTCCCTCAACTCTTACATAAGAGTTGCAACCTCAGTTCATTCTTTGGCTATGGGTATCTGCTTCTGTTCCAGTCAGATGCTAGGTAGAGTCTCTCAGAGAACAGTTTTGCTGGATTCCTGTCTGAAAGCAAACAGAGTATCACTGGCACTGTCAAGAATTGGTGTTTACCCATGGGATAGGTCTCAAGTTGGGTCAGTTATTAATTGGTCATGCCTTCAGTCTCTGTTCCATCTTTGTGCCTGCATTTCTTTTAGACTGGACAAATTTTAGGGTGAAAGCTTTGTGGGGGGGTTTGTATCCTTATTCCTTCACTCAGGGTCCATCCTACATATAGAAGGTGGCTGCTTCAGCTTCCATGGCCCCACTGTTAGAAATCCTGGCTAAGGTTACTGCTATTGACTCCTGGTTGACTTCCCCTTCTAGGGTCTCTGGGAATTCCTAAAGATTCCCCCTGCAACCCCACTGCACCTCTGGAAGTTACAGATTTCCATTTATTCTCCTAGCACTTAAGGAGATGTTCAAGATCCTTAGTTATGAGGGAAATGCAAATCAAAATTACTTTACACCAATCAGAATGGTTAAGTTTAAAAGCACAACTGAAAGCATATGCTGGAAAGTAGGTAGAAAAAGGGGAATCCTCCACTGCTGGTAGGATAGCCAACTTGTACAACCACTCTGGAAATCAATCTGGAGCTTTTTCAGAAAACTAGAAGTAGTTCTTCCTGTAGACCAAGCTGTACGGCTCCAGGGTATATACCAAAAGATTCTCAGATATACCACCAGGACACATGCTTTACTACCTTCATAGCAGCTTCATTCTTAATAGCCAAAAACTAGAAACAATCCAGTTGTCCCTCTACAGAAGAATGGATACAGAAAATGTGGTGTATTTATACAATTCAGATATTAATACTATTCAGA
The DNA here is from genome assembly GCA_028551405.1 of Uromys caudimaculatus. Classification (NCBI taxonomy): domain Eukaryota; kingdom Metazoa; phylum Chordata; class Mammalia; order Rodentia; family Muridae; genus Uromys; species Uromys caudimaculatus. Next base: position 30,419,363 of record CM052715.1, read on the forward strand.
TATTAAAAACAAGGACCTCATTAAGTTTGTAGAAACTTATACATATGTGGCTGGAGCATGGGGGCAAATGGAGAGAACTAGAAAGTATTCTGAGTGAGGTTACCCAGACACAAAGGACAAACATGGCACATACTCTCTGATAAGTGGATATTAGTGATAAAGCACAGAATATCCAGATACACCCCACAGATCCAAAGACATTAAACAAGAATGAAGATCCAAGCAAGGATGTTTCAATCATACTTAGAAGGAGTAACAAAAGTCATAGCGGGAGAGGAAGGGAAGAAAGTGAGTAGGAGAGGGGACTGGGCTTGGAATTACGGGTGCAGGTGTGGGAAGATAAAACAGAGATACCTTTTAAATTGTTTTACTAACAGCATATTTTATGTCTGTAATTTTTCATTTTCATTTCATATTTTATGAACACTTTTACTTAACAAAATACATCTTTAAATTTTTTAAATGAGAGGAACTGTTTGGAAGTGAAAATATTGGTTGATTTGCTTAGTTCTTTTTCCAATTCAGTAATTTGGTGTACAAACAAATAATTAGCCCTCATATTAATTCCACAGAGTAAACTACTCAACCACACAATAAAAAGAACTGTCATCAATATCATAATCATTATATGGAGTGTGGCATATGGACTTGTGTCCATTTATAAGTTTCTAGTTAACTGGGAATAATATACGCCAAATAATTTGTAGTTAAAATTTTTGGTCTCTTTTGTCTCCCAACTAACTACAAGCTCAATTCTATATAATTACAGTTTTGAAAACATCATCCTCCCAGAAGAGTGATATTCAAAAAAGCTCCTAACCCAAAATATCCAGGAAATCCAGGACAAAGAGAAGATGAAATCTAAGGATAATAAGTATAAAAGAGAGCTAAGATTCGTAACTTAAAGGGCCAGTAAATGTCTTCAACAAAATTATAGAAGAAAACATTCCTAACCTAAAGAAAGAGATGAACAGAAACATACAGGAAGCTTACAGAACTCCAAATAGACTGGACCAGAAAAGAAATTCCTCCTGTCACATAATAATCAAAACACCAAATGAACTAAAAAAAGAAAGAATATTTAAAGTAGTAAGGGAAAAAGGTCAAGTAACATATAAAGGCAGACCTATCAGAATTACACTAGACTTCTCACCAGAGACTATGAAAGCTAGAAGATCCTGGGCAGATGTCATACAGACTCTTGGTGGACACAAATACCAGCCCAGGCTGCTATACCCAGCAAAACTCTCAATTATCATAAATTGAGAAAACAAGATATTCCATGACAAAACCAAATTTACACAATATCTTTCCACAAATTCAGCCCTACAAAGGATGATAGATGGAAAACACCAACACAAGGAGGGAAACTACACCCAAGAAAAAGCAAGAAAATAATTTTCTTTCAACAAACCCAAAAGAAGATAGCCACACAAACATAAAAATAACATCCAAAATAACAGGAAGCAACAATCACTTCTCCTTAATATCTCTTAACATCAATGGACTCAATTCCCCAATAAAAAGACATAGACTAAGAGGCTGGATATGTAAACAGGACCCAGCATTTTGCTACATTCAGGAAATGCACCTCAGTGACAACAGTAGACACTACCTCAGAGTAAAAGATTGGAAAACAATTTTCCAAGCAAATGGTCCCAAGAAACAAGCTGGAGTAGCCATTCTAAAGATTTATTTTTTTGTTTATATATAGTATTCTGCCTGTATCTGTGCCTGCACACCAGAAGAGGGCACCAGATCGCATTACAGATGGTTGTGAGCCACCATGTGGTTGCTGGAATTGAACACAGGACCATTGGAAGAACAGCAAGTGCTCTTAACCTCTGATCCATGTCTCCAGCCCTGGAGTAGCCATTCTAATATCAAATAAAATCAACTTTCAACCAAAAGTTATCAAAAAAGATAAGGAAGGACCCTTCATGCTGGTCAAATAGAATTATTTAAGGGGTAACTTCAGTAAGTGTTATTGGTATCTGATGAATCTCAGTGTAATGGCCTTGGGAAACACAAAAGAATGTTGCTCTTTGGTCAAAGTGAAGCTAACATATCTTCAAGGGAGAATATTCGAGGTATTTGAATGTTATGGTCACATTAGGGAGGTGAGTCCTGTATATTTTAGAAGACTAATATTTATTTGCTTTGAATTTAGTCAGGAGTTGTTATTTCTAGTTGAGTGTGACAGTAGCAAGGTTTTCAAAACCTACTGAAAACAAGTAACATTAAACATGTGATTTATGAGATTAGGTTGTGTGCTATTTTGACTGAAGTCAACTTTCCTTTCTCATTTCAAAGGAAAAAAATGAATGGCCTATAAAACTGTGAGAGTTGATCTGTCAGAAATAATTTCCAATTGCATAATGTTTTTACAAAGTGATTTAATATATTTTAATAATATTTATAATATAAAATTATAATATGATGATCATATTGGCTTCTAAAGTTTTAGCATAGAAAATAGCATTTTAATTATTATAGAAATGTCTACAAGTAATTTCATAATTTATTACTTCTATGTTTAATTTTGACATTTCTCATAATTCACCATTGTATATAATACTGTGATAGATATCCTACAGTACATACATATTTTTATCAACATAAATTACTAGAAATAAGTTTACTAGATAAAATTTTATGCACAATTTAAAAAAAATAGATAAGCTTACCAACCTTATTCATAACTTCAACACTTCTCATTTATACTCTGTACTCACAAAGACAACTGAGAGTTTACCAAACTTTGACTAAAGAGTATCAATCAGTAAAAATTATCAATTTGTCAACTGGAATGTAATTACCATTAGAATGCATTAAGCAAAAATATTTAAGTATCTTATGTTTAACAGATTATATTCTGACCTCAGACAACTAGATGAAGAAAAAAACTTTCACAATAAGCTGAGATCTCATTCAAAGATCACTGACAGGTTTGTTGTTGTTGTTGTTGTTGTTGTTCTGAGTTTTTTGTTTGGTTGTTCTTTTTGTTTTTGCTTGTTTTGTTTTTGCTAAATCTAAAGAATAGTTTTCTCCTGAACTCAATAAAGCTACTCTTTGAAGAAAAATAAAGAGAGAGAGAAAAAACATATTTTTTCCATTTTTCCCATTGACAGTGGACTTTAATAGACCTGCAGGGACATTAGAATCTTTTCTTTTTATTTTTTTTAATGTTCACATATTTTATTCAACATCATCTAAATAATGTTTTTATCAACACATAGAATACTCTCCAGTATTCTCTCATGATGAGTCATGAATCAAGTAAATATATATATGTATTTATATATATATATATATATATATATATATATATATAATTTTAATCCATATAATCTCAAAAATAGAAGAAGTAATTTTAAAAATTTTTTATTCTTTCTTTTTTATACAGTATTTACATTTCCAATGTTTCCCCTTTACTGGGTCTCCTCTTTGGAAACCACCTATCCCCTCCCCATCCCCGCCTCTATGAGGGAATTCCACCTCCCACCCACCCGCCCACCCATCCCCATATTCCCACCTTGGCATTCCCCTTACCGGGGCCTCTAACATCCTCAGGCCCTAGAACCTCTCCTCTCTCCCTGATGGCCATCGAGGCTATCCTCTGCCACATATGTAGTCCAAACCATGGGTCCAGAGATGTGTATTCTTTGGTTGGTGGTCCAAACTCCAGGACGACCGGGGAGGGGGGGGTCAGGCCCACTGACGCTCTTGCTCCCTCCATGGAGGTGCAAATTCCCTCAGCTCCTTCAGACCTTTCTCCAACTCCTCCATCTGGGACCTCACTCTCACTGCAGCCGTTACTGTTAAGTGAAACTTGGGCATTCTGAACTTTTGGGCTAATATCCGCTTATCAGTGAATACATACCATGTTCCTTCTTTTGTGACTGAGTTACCTCGCTCAGGATGATATTTTCAAGTTCCATCCATTGCCTGCAAATTTCATTAAGTCATTGTTTTTAATAGCTGAGTAGTACTCCATTGTGTAGATGTACCACATTTTCTGTTTCCATTCCTCTGATGAGGGACATCTGGGTTGTTTCCAGCTTCTGGCTATTATAAATATGGCTGCTATGAACATAGTGGAGCATATGTCTTTATTACATGTTGGAGGATCTTCTGGGTATGTGCCCAGGAGAGGTATAGCTGGGTCCTCAGGTAGTACTATGTCCATTTTTCTGACGGTCCGACACACTGATTTCCAGAGTGGTTGTACCAGCTTGCAGTCCCACCAACAGTGGAGGAGTGTTCCTCTTTCCCCACATCCTAGCCAGCATCTACTGTCACCTCAGTTTTTGATCTTAGTCATTCTGACTGGTGTGAGGTGGAATCACAGACTTATTTTGATTTGCATTTCCCTGATGACTAGGGATGTTAAGCATTTCTTTAGGTGCTTCTCAGCCCTGCGAATTTCCTCAGTTGAGAATTCTTTGTCTAGCTCTGTTCCCCATTTTTTGATAAGGTTATTTGGTTTTTTGGAGTTTAACTTCTTGAGTTCTTTGTATATATTGGATATTAGTCCTCTATCAGACATAGGATTGGTTAAGATCTTTTCCCATTCTGTTGGTTGCCATTTTGTCCTATTGACAGTGTCCTTTGCCTTACAGAAGCTTTGCAATTTCATTAGGTCCCATTTGTCTATTCTTGATCTTAGAGCATAAGCACCTGGTGTTCTGTTCAGGAACTTTTCCCCTGTACCCAGGTGATTGAGAGTTTTCCCCACTTTCTCTTCTATTAGATTCAGTGTAACTGGTTTTATGTGGAGGTCCTTGATCCACTTGGACTTGAGCTTTGTACAAGGAGATAGGAATGGATCAATTTGCATTCTTCTACATGTAGACCGCCAGTAAACCAGCACCATTT
>CM052715.1:30432719-30468908 GCA_028551405.1 Uromys caudimaculatus
AAAAAGCTTCTAACCCAAAACATCCATGAAATCCAGGACACAATGAGAAGACAGAACCTAAGGATAACAGGTATAGAAGAGAGTGAAGATTCCCAACTTAAAGGACCAGCAAATATCTTCATCAAAATTATAGAGGAAAACTTCCCCACCCTAAAGAAAGAGATGAACATAAATATACAAGAAGCTTACAGAACTCCAAACAGATTGGACCAGAAAAAAATTTGTCCCATCACATTATAGTGAAAACACAAAATAAACAAAACAAAGAAAGAATATTAAAAGCAGTAAGGGAAAAAGGTCAAGTAACATATAAAGGCAGACCTATCAGCATTACACCTGACTTCTCACCAGAGACTATGAAAGCTAGAAGATCCTGGGCAGAACTCATACAGACCCTAAGAGAACACAACTAGCATCTTTTCCTTTGAAGGTAGGCAATGCAGCCTCTCAGGATTTGCCTACTGGTGAACTACCTTTAAAAAAACAAACAAAAAAAAAAAAATCAGGAGTGCAGTGTACCTCCAACTTCCTGCTTATTTATTGTCCTGTGGAGAAGGAATAGATACCTCTTTATATTTTAAGGAAAAAAGCAACAAGGTATATCAAAACAAACCTGTTGGGACCTCCCTGATCAGACAGGAACTTTTTATTTAAAATAAAACAAGAAAAGAAAAAACATATGTACCTCTCTTTGGATATCAAACTTGTGAAACAATGAACCTCAAAGGACTCAAAAATTTCCAAGAAGTACTGTATAGGGAAGGGTGATGTTGAAATCTGCAGACAGCTACAGAGAATAATTTGCTTCAGTAATGATTGAAGGGATTTCACACAATTCTAACAGTTAGTACCTTCACCTCTCAGAATAGAATATATAGGGGGCACTGATAGTAGGGACACAAACCTTACTTCCTTGTTTTGCATGCCTCTTCCCTCTTTTGAAATCTAACCTTTATATCACCTTCTCATAGATAGGTTTGAGGTTGACAAGATGTCTTTTTTTAAACCTTTTATCAATGTGATAAGACTGAACTATTTTTTTTTTATTTCTGTGCTTTACTCTTCTAGTCTTTCAATTGCTTGCAGGGGAACAATGACCAGAGCCCAGGCTGTTTATTCTAAAAGACTGGTAACAATAGTAACAGTCTTGGGACATTGCTATTCTCTCTTATCAACAAATTCAGCATTACACCTGACTTCTCACCAGAGACTATGAAAGCTAGAAGATCCTGAGCAGAACTCATACAGACCCTAAGAGAACACAACTAGCATCTTTTCCTTTGAAGGTAGGCAATGCAGCCTCTCAGGATTTGCCTACTGGTGAACTACCTTTAAAAAAACAAACAAAAAAAAATTTGCAAAATTGCAAACATTTGCAAAATATTTAAGTCTTATTATAAAAAAGAACATAGAAAATAGTCATTTCTTAAAAAAAAAAAAAAAAGCATTGACTTTACTTTGGGCATCAAAAGTAATCAAAGACTTCCATGCTCTGTCTGTGTTCTCTTCCTTTGGGTCACTTTCTTACCTTTGTATATAAGAAGGTTAAGTACCTAAGTATTGTCCATAGTTGTTTTCCTCAGGGTTGCTATTGCTATCTGACATTTGAAGCATCCACATAAATTTTATTTTTCCAAAATCCTATTTTGGCGGTTAGTGATTCTGGTACTATATCTTTCCCTAACAGAGCTACTCTTCGATCCTGAAGACAGTGCTCTGAGTATACTTAGCCTTCCCACATCAATCATGTTTTCAAGAAAATGGCCCAGAGGCTTGCCTACTATTCAATCTAATAGATTCATTTTCTCAGGTCAGGTTCCCTCTACTTTGAATCAAGTTGTCATAAACTAACCAGCACATTTCCTCATTTTTTTTTCTGTACCTGTCATGGCCTGTAATATTCTTGTTTGTTTGTTTGTTTGTTTGTTTGCATTCCAAATGTTGCCCCCTTCCTTGTTCCCTCTCCAAGAGCTCTTCACCCCCTTCCCCTTTCCCTCTGCCTCTGAGAGAGCGCTCCCCAAACCATTATGGATTAATACTATGCAGGTACGTGAATAAGGAAATCCCACACTGATCACTATTTCAGATGATGAAGCTTTTTACTAATAAAGAAAACAGGCTTAACATGGATATGTAACAGAGTGAAAGATACCTTTTACGGTGACTATATGTTTCTTCCAGTAGATTCAATTTCATTTGGCAATGTAAGAAAACCTGTTTTTGTAAGAGAGAGAGTAGGAGTTGTAGCTACATGTTACTCTGCTTTCCTTGAGATAGTATAGCTGATTCCATCCAAGGTGATGCCTCCTTAACAAGAACAGATTCATGATACAGAAACAAAAGGTAATCTGTTTTCTCTAAACTTTGGAGATGTTCCAGTGTCTTTGGAAGTTGCAATGTATGGGATGAGAGACATATGTTCCATATTGCCTACGATTCCTTACACTAAATTCCAAAAATTGACCCTGAGTTACTTTCGATGAAGTTTCCAAATATCTCACTATAAGTTAAGATTCTTAAGAATAAAGAAGATGCTTACCATCTTCTTGATGAACATTCAAGTATTATATTACATATTTATAATTGAAAATACCTCAATCATAATTGTCAAAGTATCCAAATAACTTAATCAACAGCTCGCATAAAAGGGATCCTTAAAAACTGAAATCCATAAATATTGAATATATTTACATTTTATTAATTAGGACATGTATGAGTAGAATTCACACTTGATCTCATATAAAAGAAAAATTAAGAGAACAGATTTTTCACATCATCATCAAATAAGTGAAAATAAAAACATTCAATTACAGGTTCGTGTTGGAAAGATTCTTCCATATTCCATATGAAATATGTATTCCATATTAAGATTCATAGAAGACTTCATTTGTTGATTAGGAATTTAAGGCCCTGGTTGAGAACATTCCACTTAATCGTATGAACCACCATGAAACTTTTTTCTTTCTGTAACAAAGAAGGTAGAAGAAAAATAAACATTTGAACTACCATTTTCAATTAATTGAGGATTATGTAGTCACTTTTCAGGAAAACTCATGATCATTATTTGTTGCGGAGGCTTTCTACCATGCTCTACATATGTAGCTGGGCCTCTCCTACTCCCCACCCTTAAAAGGAGTTCTTTGTCCAAACATTCTATATGTTCAAGCTGACTCAAAGAGAAAAATATTAGTCTTATATTTTCATTGAAGGAAAGTCCAATTTTATACTAAATAAACATAAATGTTTATGGAGCGAAGCATTTGAGAGAGGAAAAAATGTGAACGGAGTCAAATTAAAGAAAATATACATGTGATTTTACTAGCATTAAAAGCATGATATTTAAACATACACTAAATAGTAAAGGGGGGAATGCGATTATCAGTGATAGAGCAAAAAAAGGAGTTTGAAAGGAAGTTCCTGAGACTGGTTTGGTCTTGAAAGCTTAGATCTGTCAACAAGTAGAGATCTACAAAAAGTAGATCTCTATAGAAGTCTTTCCTTAGCTTTAGAGCCAATTGTGATAAATTTCAGAATTCTGTACTGAAGTATTTTTGCTCAAGTGTGAGAATTATCACTGAGCACCTATCTTGGTTAACTTAATATGTCAACCTGCCACAGCCTAAAATCACCTGATTAGGAAGTCTTAATTGAGGAATTACCCAAATCAGTTGGTCTATGAACAAGTCTCAGGGAAGATTGTCTTGATTGTTAATTGATGTAGAAGGGCAGAGCTTATCATAGATGTCATAGTTCCCGGGGCAAGTGGTCTTAGGATCTGTGTGAAAGTAAGCTAAAAATGAGCCTGTGATTAAGCCAGCAAGCAATATCCATCTCTGATTTCTGCTTCAAGTTCCTGCTTGATTTCCTGACCTGGCTTCTCCCAATGATAGACCTTAACTTTTAAATTGAAATAAATCCTTTCTTCTTCTTGGTTGTTTCTTATGATGATATTTGCAATAAATACCAACAGAATAAAACTACAACAGTACTTTGAATTTACAGTATATAATACTTGAATTTACAGTATTATATCAGGTTAGTCTACTGTTATCATTTCATAAAATCAATTAAATTAATTAATTAAAACTTTGGAAGCCAATTCAATAGACTACTGCTAATAAATCAACACAAAAACTATTAACTAAAATAAAAATTTTAAGGAAATTTATAAATGGATTCTTGTGTTTTCTTTCGTGAAAGTGGTTATATTCTGGGTATGTCATATTTGTGTTATCAGAAACAAGATTTTTTCATTAGTTCCTGAAGGTTTCCTCATTAATTTGGAAGAGTTAATATTAAAACATGTGTTCTTACAACTATTCAATGCAGAAGTGACATGAATTAACATTGTCAGTCCATCGTCTGCACGAATTGGCTCTTCATTTGAACACACAGATACATATATTATAAACCATGTACAATTTAACTGTTAAACATAAAAAGACAACATAACATCTGTCAGATAATGATCTTTCGTATAAAAATTCCACTGGATAAAATGACTCATTACTAAGTATTAAATATAAATATTGACATACTATAATACTACTTAAGCTTGATATAAATCTGATATTCTAAGGCAAAGTAAATAAGTGACTGTAATTTCATAATTAGGCTATCATTCTCCAACTTCTTCTAATACTCAGAAAAAAATCTCCTCCATTGTTTTGTACTAAGATAAGTCATAAAGCTGAATGATTTATTTGTGGTTTTCTTCTCTGTGTCTGACTTCATAAAAATTGATGTTTAACCTACCTTGAAATGGATTTTTTATTGCTTTCAGTCTTCCTCTTTTCTAGAATAAATCATTCTACTTTAAATGTACTTTTAAATATGAAACATTCCTATACACAATAAGGATCTTGTTCATTAATGGAATTTTTGAATAATGGAATGTTCTATCTTGTCAATCACATTAAGTAGTTTTTTTTATTGTTGGCAAGACCATTTCTCAACCTTTGTATGATAATAAAAGAATTAATTTTGTTTTTTAGTTTTTAAATGTTTTCAGTGTTGTCATGTACATTTTGTTTGGTGTTACTTAAAAAACCTAGTTTAGCTTTTAAATTTCCATATTTGTCAGAATTCACTTACATTTCATTTGGTATTCTCTAAACCTAGAGTAGCAGTTTCTGCAACAAATGGAGAGGGGAAAGAGAAAAATTCAGAAGAAGAGAGAGGAGAAGTGCAATGGTTTGGCCAACAAGTCTGAGGACCTAAGTTCAATATCACAGTTCCCTCAAAGTAGAAAAAGAGAACCAACTCCCAAAAATAGTCCTATGACTTCAACATATGCACTGTAGCATGTGTGAACACATGCATACCTACAAATTATATGAATATCAATGTAAAATTTTTAAGAGAAAATCAATAGTCTGGTGGGATGCATCTATAATACTTAGAAGTGACCTATGCCAATTCATGACTCTTGTGATATTGGAAGAAAGGAGGTATTTGTCACAGTACTAAAATAATATATCCATAGAGTGACTTCAAATATGGACATGGTAGTTATTGCTTGTCTATTTTATCTCAATCCTTTTTTTAAAGACACCATCATTTACTTTTCCATAATACATCCTCTTGCATTGGCTTGGAAGATGTGACTATACAGTAAAAGAATATGAGAATATGAGAGTGCTCCCCTATAAGGGTGGATTGGGATGGGGGTGTTAGTGGAGGGGTAACCAGGAAGTAGGATATCATGGGATGGCGGGATGGTAGAGGAGGCAACCAGGAAGCGAGATATCATTTGAAATGTAAACAAATGGAATGATTAATTAAAAAAAGAATATGAGAATAATTTGAATAAACTACAAGAGAACATAAATAATAATTGAATAAACTAAAATAGAGTCAAGGTACAAAAAGAGAAGTGTATAAAGAGATCACTGATAAAATAGACTTCAAACTAATGTTTGTCTACATGAATTTTATTAAAGGACACTTCTTACTGACTAAAGAAACTACCCATCAAGAGAATACTATAATTCTAAGGATATATTCACAGAGTATAAATGTGCATATCTTCAGAATAAAAAATACTAAATAAAAATTCACAGATTAACTTTAACATAGTAATAACAGATGACTTTAATACCCCACTCACTCCAAGAGACAAGTCATCAAGATTAAAAATAAACAGGGAAATATTAGAGCTAAGAAAAGCACAGAGCAAAACTATCGAATGTATATCAACAGAATGTTTCACTGATTAACTATAGAATAAACATTTTTATCAAGGGTACGGAGACTCTCACTAAAATAATCTCATAATAAGATGAAAAACAAATCTCAAAATACAACAAATTTGAATTATTTTATATATTCTATCTGACTACAACTGAATAAATCTAGAAATCAACAGTCAAAGTAGCTACACACTAAAGAGAAGAGAAAGTTACACACTCTGTGGAAAAAGTGCTTGCAAATTCGGAGGTCTGTTCTCTAAGAAAGTGAGGTGTGAGTTCAATAAGTCAGTTGAGGGTGAGAGTCAAACATTAGGTTTGAGACTGTAACACTGCTTCCATCTATTCAGTTTATGCCTGTCATTATACCTTTATGCATTGACTGTTTCCTCCCACCAACTCTGTGGAAAGCTTGGTTGGGGTAGTTAGTATTAATTCATTTGAATATGATGATAGCATTAGTAAAGGAAAGTGCATTTCTGTTTCACTTTCAACATTCTAACATTAATTTTATCAAAATGTAGAAAAGAAGTCATGGATTTCTCTGTGAATAATGTGTGTGTGTGTGTGTGTGTGTGTGTGTGTGTGCGCGTGTGTGTGTACTGAGAAGAGACAGGATCTTTGGATGTTATTTCTCAAATGTCATCCAACTTTTGTGTGTGTTGGAGTGTGCTTGTAAAACACAGTCCTGAAATTCCCCAAATAGGCTAGTATAGCAGGCCAGTGAGACCCAAAAAAAATCCTTCTATCTCTACCTTCCATGAATTACAATGAAAGGCTCATGCCACCATGCTAATTTATGAATGGAACATAGGTCCTTATGTTTTCAAGGCAAGCACTATATTACTGATCCTTCTGAAACCCCACTGAATGGATTTTTTAACGTGTATCCATGTATGATATCTTTGATGAACATTTATAAATTCTGAGTATTTTTAAAGGATTCACATGGTTTTTGAAAACTGTGATTGTATATGAAAATAACAAAAGACTTTGTCCTTCTCAGTAGTAATAGATATGAATTTTATTCATGGTATAATTGGTAGAAGTTCTGCAACAATGGTGGCATAAACCATCTTTTAAAAAAATTCTCTAGTTCACACACTCAAAAAAGAAAGTAGATTTGCCCTCAATAAATAGTTTTAAATTAATATCAAAAATACTTGGAAGCAATGACTTAGAGAAATGACCACTTGCAAATCAAATAATTTGTATCATATAATGTAATAGATAAAAATTAATATATAAATATTGTGAAGACAATATCTAATACCTCCCAATTACTTTATTTTTATATTCAGGATTTGTATGTTGAAGAATTGGTAAGCTAACTCTTTAAAACAGAACTTGACATGAGAAGATTCAGTTTGAGAACTACAAATGACATAGTGTCATGGAACACCAGAGCTGGAAGATTCTGTTTCTTCCCATTCTTTACATTTAACCACTGCCTGAGCTCTAAAATGGGATGAGGCAAACACCCTCAATCAATGCATAATAATGGCAACAACAACATTAAAGTCCTTTACTTGTTTCTTTTACATTTACTGTTTTAAGAGACTTCCTTTCACTACATTATCTCAGCAGATTTTAATTCTTAAGTTTAAACAATCCTCATGTCTCAGTCTTGTAAGTACCTGGCAGTATAGCTACAGAACACTGTGCTGTTTAATCCACTCATTCTAATTCAATTCCCATTATCAAGTTCCCTATGAAGAAAAGTGAATAAAAGGTCATTCACAATGTAATTTTAAAAGACTTTGTAATATGATCTGTTTCATTTCACATTAATATTCCCAGTGTCCATTCATTCTTGAATTGCAGTGAATGACTCCAGCATTACCTGACTTCTTGGGCAAAAGCATAATAGAAAATTTCACTCACCAAAAAGCACGAAGTATGGTGGTCAGGATAAAAAGGAATTTGATTGACGACACTTTATCAAATCTGTGGAATAAACATTTAAGACCATTTATAACACATTTCTAGTGAAAACATCTTGTAGAGTAAGGAACTACTTATCCTGTTCTCTGGGTTGCTAACTGTTCTGGACCCTTTCCTTATTCTTCCTTGAATCCTCAAAATCAACAAGACATAATCGTAACACAGAAGAATTCTTAGAGACTGGCAATGCCCTCATTACAAATCAAAGGACATATTTATTCTCCCAATCATTGGCTTATCTAGGAGGCACCCAGCCTCTTTGAAGGAAATATCCATAATGGAATCTCAGATTTTGCTTTTAAAAAACAGAAATAGTTACTCTACAATAAAAGACCTGGAAAACTCCTTATGAGATTTTTAGACAGTAGTATAACCTCAGAGATCTCTACCCACTTACCAGAAATTTTCAATGGAGAATTATCAGCAGTTCTGCTAATACTGTTCATTTTGCTTCTTTTACCTCCTCACACACAATCATCCAGCTCTTGAGGATTTTAATTATTTCAGTGGGAAATTTGTTGTGGATAATAGAAATGTCCAAACACATTAAAGCACTCATACACTGTGTTCTCCTTAGGCAGAGCAATGTGCCTATTTTGTAAGACACATCAACTCCTGCCCAGAAAAACTTGTCCTGACTTGAACATTTTACAATTTATCTGGATTTATCTGGAACAATGAGAAAGGAGAAAGCAATGAATAGAAGAAAAAAAAACCTTGAGATAATGAAGTCTGGAAGCTTTCCAGGCAATTAGATTGAAAACTTCAAGAAAATAGAAGCAAAAGGTTTACATACTTGGTAATCTGCAAAGCCAGACACATTAGACTTAATAGGATATTTAGTATTTATTATATATTTTGTTTGAAGTGCCTATAAAGTCACACATCATTATAGACACTTACACAGAGTGCTGCTGTGGTAAGTTTAATCAGTTTCACAGCTAGAGCATCTGTAAATATATAGTACAAATTTAAGACTAGGTGTAGACATCAAGTAGGAATAAATACCAGCTGATTCACCACCAAGATGCTGTATCTATTGTGCATACATACAAGCATGGGCTTCAGTATGTTTGAACAGCTCCCAAAAGAGTCTATGACAACCAAAAGCAAGAAATCCTTACAAAAAGGCAAAAGCAGGATGCAAATAGCATAAAGAGAGGAAAGGCTTTGGGAAGAAGTTAAGATCACCATGGAGAAGGTCCTAAGATAAAGGCTAATAGCTTGATCCACCTCTTAAAGTGGAATAGAAGACACTATGGGATTTGAAGTAAGAATTCATTGGGGATTTTTAGTTAAAACCTTTTAGAGTCTGATTTCTTAAAAGAGCTTTGGCATTGAGCACCACAGTTCAAATCCTATCTAGGACCAAATGACTTGAAAAATATTGAGGCTTTATCATCCATAAATTTTCTACTTCAAATTTAGCAGTAATTTCTACTTCAGTTTTCTAATTAAGTTTAGAATTTTCAGACATTCCATACATGTACACAACAATTATATTTCTTTCCTATTCTAACCTATTCTTTTAAGTAATGATTAAACCTTTAATTTAGAAAAGAGAAATATTTGAGTTTAGTAATATTCATACAAATGTAGTAGATTTGAGGTAATATTATACAAAACAACAAGCCTAAAATTACTGAGAAGCCCTTTCACCTCACATATTAAATGCTACTCACCTCCATTTCATTATGTTGACATATGATCATACTGTGTAGTATCTAGCTGGCTAGACTTCTTTCACCAGCCTTCTGAGTTTACTGACATCCTCTTGGAGATTACTGGTGCCATTATGAGTAGTCTTGATATTATTCAAATGTGTTCATCAGCAGAAATCAATAATAAACTACCTCAAGTAATAGTAAGTCACATTCACACACACGCACACACATACACACACACACACACACACACACGCAAATATGTTTATGTATATAAATACATAAATAAATCTTTACTTAATATTATAAATTTTAAATGTTTCCTGTATGTATATTCTTTATATGTGGTGGTATATTGCATATGGACAATTTAATTAAGGCATATATTACATATTGAGCATACTCTACCTATGTTCTTTTTCTCCCTCCTATTAACATTAGTTCTCTTTGTTTCCACAAACAGTGTCAATTCTAATTTGTAATCTTTTTAAATTTGATCTTAAGTAATTGATACATTAAAAAAAATAATCCCAGGGCCAGATGGTTTTAGCACAGAGTTCTACCAAACCTTCAAAGAAAAACTAATGCCAATACTCCTCAAACTATTCCACAAATAACAGAAACCGAAGGCACACTGCCAAACTCATTCTACGAGGCCACAGTCACCTTGATACCTAAACTACACAAAGATTCAACAAAGAAAGAGTATTTCAGACAAATATGCCTTATGAACATTGATGAAAAAATAATAAAATACCCGCAAACTAAATCCAAGAACACATCAAAAACATCATCTACCATGATCAAGTACAATTCATCCAAGGGATTCAGTGGTGGTTCAATATACAAAATTTCATCAACATAATCTACCATATAAGCAAACTGAAAGAAAAAAAACATATGATCATCTCACTAGATGCATAAAAGGTGTTTGACAATATCCAACAGCCTTAATGATAAAAGTCTTGGAGAGATCAGGCCAACAAGGGGCATATCTAAGCACAATAAAGGCAATATACTGCAAGCCAATAGACAACATCAAATTAAGTGGAGAGAAACTTAAAGCATTTATACTAAAGTTGCCGAAATATTGTCTAAATTGTTTTCCTCAGGATTGTTTTGGCTATCTAAGTGTTTGAAGTTTCCATGTTAATTTTATTTTTCCAAGATTCTACTTTGGCAGACTGTGGTCTTGATACTATCACTTAACCTTCTCACATCAATCTTTATTCAAGAATATACCCCACAGGATTACCTATGGTTCAATCTGATACAATCATTTTCTTTTCTCAGGTTCCCTCTAACCAAATAACTCTACTTTGTATCAAGTTGTCATAAACTAACCAGCACACTTTCTCTTACTTTAAGTGATAAATATACCATATATAGTGGTTTAAAGGTTTGAGCGTAAATGAACAACTTTTAATATGGCTCTAATAGAGGAAATTCTTTTTTCCTTGAGATAGTGTTTCATGTAAGATAGCCCCACCCTCAACACATTATTAAGAATGACCTTAAATTCCTGGTCTTTCTGAATCTACCTCTCAAGTACAGAAAATTACGAGCTTGCACCATTAATTCTAGGTTAAAACAGCATATTCTAGTGGGTGGCTCCCACATGAATTAATACTAGGCATGCATATGATTAAGGAGGAACCACACTGATCACTATTCCAGATGATGAAATATGTTACTAATAAAGAAAACAGACCTAACATGTATATGTAACAGATTGAAAGTTACCATTTACTGTGAATATATGTTTTTTCCAGTAGATACAATTTCTTAATTAAGCATTTGGTAACCTAAGTAAACATGTTCTTATTCAATGGAGAAGCACTAATTTTGGTGGGAACAGTTATACTATCTCAAAGAAAGCAGAGTAACCTGAATCTACAGCTCCCCCCTCCCTTTCTCTCTTGACTGATTCATGAAACAGAAATAAAATGTAATATGTTTATCTAAGTTTTCAAGATATTCCAGTGTCTTTGGATACTGGAACACACTTGAGGAGAGACATTTGTTCCATATACCCTATCATTCCTTACACTAAATTCCCAAAACCGAAGGGAATTATGTTATTGAATTCAAGTTTCCAAATATCTTGCTACAGGTTCAGATTCTTAAGGATAGAGAAGATCCCTACCATCATTTTCATGAACATTCAAATATTATATAATGCATCCATCATTGAAAATGTCTCCATCATAACAATAAAAGTATCCATTTACCTTAATCAACAGCTCCCACAAGAAAGGATCGTTAGTAATATTGAAATTAATTAACACTTTATTGATTAGAACATCTATGATTCAAATTCACATTAATATCTTCTAAAAGGAAAATTAAGAAAACGATTTTCACATCACAATCAAATAATTGAAAATAAAATCATGCAATCCAAGTTCATGTTGGAAAGATTCTTCGATCTTCTGTATTCCACATTTTGAATTAGAGACGATTTCCTTTGTCGTTTAGGAATTTAAGGCCCTGGTTGAGAATATACCATTTGATAGTACGAATCACCATGAAACCATTATTCTTAAGTACAAGCGCCATGATGTCTATATGAAATATTTTTCCTACTGCAAATAAAGAAGATAGAAGAAAAATAAATTTTTAAACTACCACTTTTAATTAATTGAGAATTATATAATTATTTTAAATAAAAAATCATGAACATGAGTTGGTGTGGGGTGTCTCTGTCACCCTTTCTATATGCACCTGGGCTTCTCCTACCCCCCCCCCCCACACACACATCCCAGCCCTTAAAAGGAGTCCTTTGTCAAAACTGGGAAAAGTCAATTCATTCTACATGCTCAACCCCGACTCATACCTGGGATCTGCCAAACTGAAAAAAGAAATTGTCATTTTTTTTCCTAGAAGATAAATAAAATTTGGAACTAAATGACCACAAATGTTTATGAAGGGAATCACTCGACACAGAAAAAAAGTGAAATGAGTCAAATTAAAGAGAATATATGTGTGAATTTAGTAGCATTAACAGCATAATGTTTAAATATGTCCTAAGCAATAAAAGGGGGTACAATTGTCAGTGATGGAGCAGAAAAGGAGTTTGGAAGGAAATGTCCTAGACTGCTCTGGACTTGAAGGCTTAGGTCTGTCAAAAAGTTGAAGAGAAAAAGTAGATTTCTACAGAAGTTCCTCCTTAGCTTTAGAGCCAATTGTGATAAGTCATAATTCTGTACTTGTTTCTTGCTCAAGTGTGGGGATTATCTTTGAGCACCTGTCTTAGTTAGCTTTATATGTTAATCTGACACAGCCTAAAACCACCTGATTAGGAAGTCTCAATTGGTGAAATGCACAGATCAGATTGATCTGTGAACAAGTCTTGGGGTAAATTTACTTCATTGTTAATTGATGTAGGGAGGCCCAGCCTATTGTAGGTGACACGATTTCCTAGTCAAGAGGTTCATCAAGCAGCGTTCTACCTGGTTTTTGCTTCATCTCCTGACCTGAATTCTCTCAATGATAGATTGTAATCTATAAACTAAAACAAATCCTTTCTTCTTCTTGGTTGTTTGTTATGATGATATCTGCAATAGCAACAAAATAAATCTACAACAGTACCCATGCTTGAACTTACAGTATTATATTGGGTTAGTCTACTGCTGTAATTTCATAAAAATCAATTTAATTACTTGATCAACACTTTGGAGGTCTATTCAGTAGACTCCTGCTAAAAAATCAATACAAAAACTTCTATAATGAAGGACAACTTTAAGGAAATTTTCAAATGGACTCTTATGGCTTTTTTAGTTAAATAGATAATTTTCTGGGTATGACATATCAGTTATATCAAAAACAGTATTCTTTCATCATTTCTTAGCATTTTCTCCACTAATGTAGAAGAGGTAATATTAAATCGTGTTCTTACAAAGTCTCAGTGCAGAAGTAACATTGATTGTCATAAGTCTTTCCATCATCTCCACAAACTGGATTCTTTGTGTCTAAACAGGCTGTTATACGCCTATAAGGCTCACAATCTAGCTGTTAAATGTAAAAAGACAACATAATATCTATCAGATAATGATCTTGGGTATAAAAATTCCACTAAATAAAATGATTAAAATTAAGTATTAAATATAAATATTGACATACTACAGTTCTACTTAAGCATGATATTTTAATATATATTTCTTTAAATCTCATAATTAAAGGCAATGTAAATAAATGACTGTGATTTCATAATTAAGGTATAACTCTCCAACTTCATCTTATACTCAGCTAAAATCTCCTTTATTGTTTTGTACTGAGAGAAATCATAAAACTGAATGGTTTGTGGTTCTCTTACCCTTCTTGATATTTTCACTCTACATGTTATGACACATATGAGTGTCTATATATATATATATATGTGTGTGTGTGTGTGTGTGTGTGTGTGTGTATGTGTGTGTATGGGTTGTGTATGTGTGTGTACATATATATGATCTTATATATACAGAGCCAAAATTTATTATTGATAATTTTGTAGGCACAATATTATGGAATCTGCTTTTCAAATTTGTGTAAGTTTATCTTTGTATTTATTGAGCATGGTAGTACTTCTTAACTTTTATATAATGTTCCAGTATCTGCATTCATTGATCGTTGACCTACCTTGAAGTCTATTTTTGTATTGCTTTTAGTCTTCTTCTTTCCTAGGATAATTCATTCTATTTTAAACAGATTATGCAATGTAAAACTGTATACAATAAGGATTTTGTCTCTAATGGAATTTATGAATAATGGAATGTTCTACCTGATCTATAATGTTAAATATTTTTATATTGTTGGCAAGACTACTGTTTAAACTTTGTATAATAATAAAGAATTTTTTTTATTTTGTTTTAGCTGTTTATAAGGTTGTCATGTTGTACATTTTGTCTGGTAACATTTAAAAAGCGAAAAGTCTACTTTTTAAATTTGCATATTAATTAGTATTCATTTACCCGTTTTATGTTATTCCATGGATATGCAACAGCAACCTCTGCAACCAGTGGAGGGATCAGGAGAGAAAAAGCATAAAAAGAAGAGAGAGAAGTGTGATAGTTAGGACATTGGCCTGAGTAGCTGAGTTCAATGTCCTACTTTCCTCATAGTGAAAAAAGAAAACTAACTCCCAAAAGTAGTTCTCTGACTTTAACATATGCACTGTGGAATATATGAACACATCTATCTCTACAAATTATATGAATAAACAATGTAAAAAGTATAAAGAGTCTATGGTGGGAAATATTCATAATACCTAGAAGTGACCTATGCCAATTCCTTTCTCTTGTGATACTAGAAACAAAGGTGTTTGGTCAGATTATTAAAATACTGTATTCATAGAACGACTTCAAGATTAAAAATGGCACTTATTAGTTGTTTATTGTATCACAATCCTTCTTTTAAAGACACCATCATTTTCTTTTCTTTATGCATCCTCTTTCTGTTACCTGTGTGTACTTATATTGGCTTAGCACACATGTGAATATACAGTTAAAGAATATGAGAATAATTTGAATAAATTCCAAGAGAACATAAATAACAAATGAATGAATGGACTAGAATCAATTCTAGGTACAAAAAGAGAATTCTATAAAAAGATTACTGACAAAATAAACATCAAACTAATATTGTTCAAATGGATTTTTTTAAAGGTCACTTCTTACTGATTATCAAAACAATACTATAATTCTTATCATGTATTCATCGTGTACAAGGGTACCCAATTTCAGAATAAAAAATACTGCTAAATACAATGTCACAGAGTTACATTCACATAGTAATGACAGGTGACTTTAATACCCCACTCACACCAAGAGACAAATCATCCAGATAAAAGTACTATTTCCTTTTTTTTTTTTTTTTTTTGTTATGATGGAATTAGTAAAGGAAAGAATCCATTTATAGTTTGTTTGCAACATTGTAACATTGATATTATCAACATGTAAAATAATGCATGAATTTCCCTGTGTGTGTGTCTGTGTGTGTGTCTGTGTGTGTGTGTGTCTGTGTGTGTGTGTGTGTGCACCCATGTGCACGTGGTCCTTTTTATGCAGTTGCATATGCATTTATGTGCATGTAGAGGACAGACAGGACTTTAGGCATTATTTCTTACATGTCATACAACTTTTGTGTTTGTTGGGAGTATTATTGTAAAGCATAGGCATGAAATTTCCCAAATAGGCATGGAAAGCAGGGCAGTGAGTCCCAGGAATCCTTCTCTCTCTGCCTTCCCTGAACTAGCATTACAGGCTCATGTCATCATGCTAATTTACGAATGGAATTTGGGTCCTTATGTTTTCAACGCAAGCACTATATTACTGATCCTTCTCCTGAAACCCCACTGAATGGATTTTTTTAACGTGGATCCATGTATGATCTCTTTGATGAACTTTTTTAAATTCTGAGTATTTTTAAAGGATTCACATGGTTTTTGAAAACTGTGATTGTATATGAAAATAACAAAAGACTTTGTCCTTCTCAGTAGCTGTAGATACGATTTTTATTCATGGTATAATTGGCAGAAGTTCTACAACAATGGTCTACAAGTGGCATAAAACATCTTTAAGAAAAATCCTCTAGTTCTCACACTCAACAAAAAAAGTACATATGTTCTCAATAAATAGTTTTAAATTAAAATCAAAAATACTTGGAAGTGCTGACTTACAGAAATGACCACTTTTAAATCAAATAATTTGTATGATATAAAGTGATAGATAAAAATTAATATATAAATATTATGAAGACAAGATCATAGATATATCTAATACCTCACAATTACTTTATTTTTATATTCAGGATTTGTATGTTGAAGAATTTTTTTTGGTTTTGGTTTTGGTTTTGGTTTTTTGTTTTTCAAGATAACAGAACTTGATATGAGAAGATTCAGTTTGAAAACTACAAATGACATAGTGTCATGGAACACTAGGGCTGGAAGATACTACTACTTCCCATTCTTTTCATTTAACCATTACCTGAGCTTCAACATGGGATAAGAATAAAAATCATCAGTCAGTGTATAATAATGGCAACAACAACATTAAAGTCCACTACTTGTTTCTTTTTCATTTACTATTTTAAGAGACTTTCTTTTACTACATTTTCTCAGCTGACTTTAACTTCATAAGATCAAACAATCCTCATGGCTCAGTCTTGTAAGTTGCTGTCATTATAGCTACAGAACCTTGTGATGTTTATACTACCCATTCTAATTCAATTCCATCCTCAAGGTCTCTAAGAAAACGAATGAATAGAGGTCATTCACAATTTAATTTTCAAGGACTTTTGCAATATGCTTTACTTCATTTTACTTCACAAGTTTAATATTCCCAAAGTCTATCCATTCTTGAATTGCAGTGGATGACTCCAGAATTACCTGACTTATGGTTTCAGGGCATAATAGAAAACATTACTCACCCAAATAAAGAGGAAGCACCAAGTTCAAGATGAAAATGGATTTGACCCATATTGGAGACATTTTATCAAATCTGTGGAATAAACATTTAAAACCATTTACAGCACATTTCCAATAAAAGCCTCTTGTAGAGCAAGGAACTATTCTATGAATTCTGCCTGGGTTGCTAACTGTGCTGGAATCTTCCTTTATTCTTACTTGAGTCTTCAGAATCAACAAGACACAATCTAGGCTTAGAAGGACTCTTGGAGACTGGAAATGTGCTCATTGCTAATATAAGGACTTCTTTGTTATCCTAATCCTTGGTTTATCCAGGAGGCTCCCTGGTCCTTTGAAGGAAATATTCATAATGGAATCTCAGATTTCCTTTTAAAAACCAGAAAAGACTACTCTACAACTAAAGGACCTGGAAAAGTCCTTATGACATACTAGACAGTAGTATAACCTCAGAGTATCTCTTCCCTCTTACCTGAAAACAGAAATGGAGAAATATCAGCAGCTTTCACAGTACTGTCTGTTTTGAGCCTTTTAGTTGCTCAGACATGGTCTTTCAGGTTTGGAGCCTTTTTATCATCATTTTAGTGAGGATCTTGGTTGGAGGTAATATAAATAGCCAAGCACAGATAAAACACAAGTATTATGTGTTCTCATTGGGGGCATCAATGTGTTATAAGACACAGCAACTCTTGTCCAGGAAAACATGTCCTTATCTAGAACATTTTGCAACTTATCTTGATTTAGCTGGAACAATGAGAAAGGAGAGGGCAATGAATAGTAAGAAATCCTGAGAGGCAGAATCTTTCCAGACAATTGGATTGAAAACTGCAGGAAATGAAGTCAAAAGGCTTACATACTTGGTAATCTGCAAAGGCAGACATATTAGACTTAATAGGCTATTTGGTATTCATATGTTTTGTTTGAGGTACTTATAGAGTACCTACACAGAGTACTGCTGTGGCCACCTTCACTAGTTTTTCAACTAAAACATCTATACATCTATAGCACAAATTTAGGACCAGGAGTAGACATTAAGTAGGAATAGATTTCAGCTGAGGTGTTTTTTCTCAAAGTACTGATTTACCACCAAGATACTGTGTCTATTGTGCTTACAAGCCCCAATATTGGGCTTCAGTATATTTGTAAAGCTCCCAAAATAGTTGCTGGCAACAAAAAGTAGGGAAATCCTGACTAGAAGGAAGAGCAGATTGCAAAGAGCAATAAGAGAGGAAAAAAGCTCATGAGAGAAGCTGAGGCCACAATGGAGAAAGTCCATTGAGAATGTCCAATGACAATAACAAATTCTCATTGACTTTAAAATTTTAAGATACTCCATACATGTACATCACATTATAGTTTCCTCTTATTCTAACCTGCCTTTTTAAGTAATGATCAAATCTTTAATTAGAAAAGGGAAAGGTTTGAGTTTAGCAATATTCTATGCAAGTGTAGTAGATGTGACATTTGGAGTGAAATGACACAAACGCACAAGCCTGCAATCCCTAGGAAGTCCTTTTGCCTCACACATTGAACAACATCCACCTCCATTTCATTATGTGAAACATGACCATACTGTGTAGTGTAAGCTGGCTAGACTCATAATCTCTTTTGTAGCCTCTTGAGTTTACTGGCATCCTCTTGAAGGTTACTGGAACAATAAGGAGTAGCTTGCTATTTTACAAATGTATTAATCAGTAAAAATCACTAAAAAAAAACAGTACAAGTAATAATAGGTCACATTTATATATGTATATATATATATATATATACACACACACACACACACACACACACACATACTTATATAAACACATAAATACAATTTTATTTAATGTTATAATTTTTAAATGTTTCCAGTATATATATTCTTTATATATGGTACTGCATTGCATATTATAATTTATTTAAGGCATATATTACTTGTTGAGCACAGTCTACCCACAATCCCTTAAGTTCCCTCTTTCTACATTCTGTTGACATTAGTTCTCTTGGTTTCCCCAGAGAGTGTTAACCCTAATTTTTAATCTTTTTTTATTTTGTCTTAAGTGACTGATACAATAAAACATGAAATTGTGTCATGTATAGTTTTGGTACATTTATATGATTTTATTCATTTACACATGGAATAATTTTTAAATAACTTAAAGTAATATTTATATACTTATGAGTTCTTTCTGATAAAATATTCAAAAATCTTATAGCTTTTGAAGTGCAAGTTATATATATTTTATTTATGTTTACATTCTCTGAAAAGGCACATTACACCTTTCTAATAATAACTCTAACCTAATACCTGTTAATTGAATTCCCTTGCTATATCTATACTTTTTTATAATTAATTCATGGCAATTTTATAATATAGTATATATCATAATATCATGTGTATGCAATTGTTATATAATATATATATATATAACTGTATAATTATAGTATATATAATTATATGTTGTTTATATGGTGGATTACATTGATTGATTTTTGTATATTGAACCACCCCTGCATTCCTGGGATGAAGCCTACTTGATCATGGTATATTTATTTGTATACCATGATACATGTGTATATTTTTTATTTGATGTGTTCTTGGATTCAATTTGGGAGTATTTTATTGATTATTTTTGCCTCAATGTTCATAAGGGAAATTGGTCTAAAGTTCTCCTTCTTTGTTGAGTCTTTGTGTGGTTTATATATCAGGGTGACTCTGGCCTTATAGAATTGTCAGGAACCATCCAGGAAATGTTCAGGCTAGCAGATGGCCTTCCTGAAGGTAGCCCACCATTTTTCCATGTTCTGCAATAGGTGAGTTCTATGAGGCAGGGTCCCAAAAAGACTTTATCTCAGTTTTGCTTTTTGCAGCTGACATGCCTTTACTGATATTATTAAATTAATATAGTAATCCCTGGGCATTAGCCCACCCAAATGAGCAGATTTCCAGCAAACTAACATAAAGATGATGAGCTTTCATGAATTAATGCTGTTTCAATGAATTAATGATTTTATAGAGTTCCTGGTTGATTCAAATAATCATAAGAAGTTTTAAGAAATGTTTTGGGGCTGGAGAGATGGCTCAGTGGCTAAGAGCACTAACTGCTCTTCCAGAGGTCCTGAGTTCAATTCCCAGCAACCACATGGTGGCTCACAACCATCTGTAATGGGGTCTGATGTGTCTGAAGACAGCTACAGTGTACTCAAATACATTAAATAAATAATATTAAAAAAAAAAAGAAATGTTTTTAGTTGTTTTGCTAGAAAGATATAATGAAGTTAGAATCAAGAATAAAATATGCCCACCACTCATAAAAGTAAAGGCTGCATAATAAGGAATATAATAAGCTTTCACAATTACACTAAAAAGAGATATAGGCTTAGGACAAATTTGTGTTCAAGGAAATGCATTCAGGCCCAAGGATAAAGCCACAGGAGTGCACTATGATAAAACAAGGCCATGTAAAAACTGTTGTCTTGAACTTATAATGAGCCTACAGAATAAAACACTGCTCTTCTGAATTTAATATCATCATCCTTTTGTAACTCCATTTTCTGTAACATTTTTTCTATGAGGTAATTTTCTAAAACTTTTGTCTATAAAAAGTCCAGAGAAATGAAATAAAGATGATGTGTTAACTACTCCATCTATCCATCCAAATGTATGTATGTTTGTTTGTACATATGTAGGTATATGAGTATGTATGTAAGTATGAATGAAAACTTTTGGAATTGATTGAGACAGGTCAGGCCCTGCCAGCTTGCGTGTGTATGAACCTGTATATGTGTGTGCATATTTGCCTGTGTAAATGATTTTAGTTCTTTTCTTTTCCTTCCTCTCTGATTCACAAAGAGTTAACCAGCCTAGCCAGCAAAAGGCTTCTGGCTGCCTGGCCAGAGAAGGAATTGCTACAAAAAAAAAAAAAAATCCTTTACCTTATCCCTCACTGCTAAACAGCATGTGTTAATTGCCAGATACTAGCCCTTATTTAAGCGCAAGTAATAGTTAAATTTTTAGCACAGAACTCTAACACAGAACAATACTAAAGTGTTAATAAAGAGTTGTCTCCCCATCACTTAGTGAAGCACAGAACAGGAATAGAGTTAAGTTTTCAACACTTAATGAAACATAGAACAATAATAAAGAGTTAATAAGGAGCTGTTTTCAGCACTTAATGAAGCACAGAACAGTAAGAGTTATAAAATAATGATATAGCATTTAATAAAGCACAGAATTCACAAAGTTTAATAAAGCACAGAGATTTACAAAGTAAAAATAAAGCACAGAGAGATAAAGAGAAAAGATGCCACAGAGAGTTAGAGAGAAAAGAACCCAGCGATTTTCAGCCACAGAATAAACAAGAGGGTTTTGTCTCCAGGATCTATCAACTAATAGCATCCAGTAGTTAGAGAAAGTTACAAGGCCAGAGACCATTAGTATTTTTGGCTCTTGTCCAACATTGTGTCCCACCTTGGCTCATTTCCCTAAGGTAGAGCAGGCCCCGGAATAGAATTAATTTAGCAATGTTCCTTCCGTTTCTATTTTGTGAAATAGTTTGAGGGGTATTGGTATTAGTTCTTCTATAAAAATATGGTAGAATTCTGTGCTAAAACCATCTAGCCTTGGGCTTTTTAAAAATCTGTCTAGAAAACCATCCATTTATTTTAGATTTTCAAATTTTTTGAAGTAAGACTTAATGATTCTTTGAATTTCCTCAGTGTCCACTGTTATTTCTCCCTTTTCATTTCTGATTATGTTAATTTGGTGCTGTCTCTCTGTCTTTTAGTTAATTTGGCTAAAGATTTGTCTACCTTGTTGATTTTCTCAAAGAACCAGCACAAGGTTTCATTGATTCTTTGTATTGTTCTCTTTGTTTCTCAGTGAATGATTTCAGTCCTGAGTTTATTTCCTGCCATTGCTATCTATTCCTCTTGAGTGTATTTCCTTCTTTTTTTTCTAGATATTTCAGGTGTACCTTTATATTGTTAGCATGAGAACTCTCCAATTTTGTTATGAAGGTACTTAATATGATGGACTTTCCTCTTATTACTGCCTTCATTGTTTTCTATAAGTCTGGGTATAGTGTGCCTTTATTTTCATTGAATGTTAGAAAGTCTTTTATTTCCTTCTTTATTTATTCCCTGACCCAGTGATCATTGAGTAGAGAGTTGTTCAGTTTCTATAAGTATGTAGGCTTTCTGTTGTTCCTATCATTGTTGAGTTCCAGCTTTAATTTCATGGTGGTTTGATAAGATTCAAGGAGTTATTTCAATTTTCTTGCATCTGTTGAAGTTTGCTTTGTGACTGAAAATATGCTCAATATTGGAGAAGGTTCCATGAGGTGTTCAGAAGAAGATATTATCTTTTGTGTTCAGGTGGAATGTTCTGTGTATATATATGTTAGGTCCATTTGAGTCATAGTGTCTGTTAGGTTCATTCTTTCTCTCTTTTGTTTCTGTCTTGATGACTTGTCCATTGGTGAGAGTGGAGTGCCAAAGTCTCCCACTATTAATATGTGGGGTTCAATGTGTGATCTAAGCTGTAGTAATGTTTCTTTTACAAATGTGAGTGTCTCTGCATTTTGGGGCATAGATGTTCAGAACTGAGACATCATTTTGGTGGATTTTTTCTTTGATGAGTATGAGGTATCTTGTATATCTTTGATTACATTTGGCTGAAAATCTATTTTATTAGACATTAGACATCAAAAACAAGAACTCTATCTTGTTTCTTGGTTCCATTTGCTTGAAAAACCTTTTTCCAGCTCTTTACACTGAAGCAATGTCTATCTTTGTTGCTAAGTTTTATTTTTGTATGTAGCAGAATGATGGCTCTGTTTAAACATTCACTCTGTTAGCCTGTGTCTTTTTATTGGAGAATTGAGATCAATAATATTGAACAGTATTAATGACCAATGACTGTTAATTCTTATTATATTGAATTCTTATTATGTTGGTGGAGGTGGTGTGTATATGTATATGTGTGAGAGAGATTCTCTTCTTTCTCTGTTGTTTCTTTTCTCTGTTCTTTTGCTGTTGCAGAATTATCTATTTCTTGTTTATTCTTGAGCATAATTAACCTCCTTTCGTTGGAGTTTTCTAGTATCCTTTGTAGGGCTGGACTAATGGATAGGTTTAAATTTGGTTTTGTCGTGAAATAATGATATTTTCTATGTCTATGGTGATAGAAAACTTTGTTGAGTATAGAAGCTTGTACTAGCATTTGTGATCTCTTAAAGACTGTAAGACCTCTGCCCAGGCCCTTCTGGCCTTAAAAGTCTGTATTGAGAATTCTGGTATAATCCTAATAGGTATGTCTTTATATGTTACTGGACTTTTCCCTTTTAGCATTTAATATTGTTTCTTTATTCTGCACATTCAGTGTTTTGATTATAATATAGTGGAAAGAATATCTTTTTTGGGCCACTCTATTTGGTGCTCTGTAAGCTCCATGTATGTTTATGGGCATCTCTTTCTTAGGAAAATTTTCTTCTATGATTTTGTTGGAGATATTTTCTGGGCTTTTGAGTTGGAAATCTTCTTCTTCTATTCCTATTATTCTTAGGTTTGATCTCATAGTGTCCCAAATTTCCGGGATGTTTTGTGTTAGAAACTTTTTAGCTTTATCATTTTCTTTGACAAATGTATCAATTTCTTCTATGGCATCTTCTATGCCTGAGATTCTCTCTTCCATCTCTTGTATTGGTGATACTTGTGTCTGTAGTTTCTATTCTCTTTCCTAGATTTTCCATCTCCAGGATTGACTCAGATTATGTTTTCTTTATTGTTTCTATTTCCATTTTCAGATCTTGAACATTTTTATTCATTTCTTTCACCTGCTTGATTGTATTTTTCTGTACTTCTTTAATAGAATTATTCATTTCTTCTTTAAAGGCCTCTATCATCTTCATAAGATTAGATTTCAGATCATTTTCTCATAATTCAGGTTTGTTAGTATATTCAGGGCTTGCTGTAGTAGGATAGCTGGATTCTGGTGGTGCCATATTGACCTGGTTTTTGTTGATTGTGTTCATACACATGGTTTTAGCCATCTGGTTGTCTGTAGTATTGGCAGGTATGGTAGTCCCTGATGGGGGCAGGCCTCTGGGGCTGCAGCTCAAGTTGGTAGTCCCTGAAGTTTTCAGGCCTCTGGGATTGCAGGTAGAGGTCCCTGGTGGCAGCAGGCTTCCAGGGAAACAGGCAAAGTTGGTAGACCCTTATGGATTCAGGCTGGTAGCTGTCCCAGGTGGGGCAGGCCTTCAGAGATACAGGCCTATGTTTGTTCTAGCAGCAGCAAGTCTCCAAGGGTGAAGACCAAGTTGTGGCTTTGGAAATTGAGGGCAGAGGATGCAGGGCAAGCTCACCACTGCTAGATTGGCCCAGAGTGGCTAGCATGTAAGGAATTGAGGTAGAGGTCTTAGCTGGTAGTTGCTGATGGCTGCAGGTATCTGCAATTGTGATTAGAAGTGTGGACTAGAAGATGGAGTTTGAGGCTTGAGGAACTCACCTGGTTGTCACCTTCTTTCTAAACTTAATTTAAGACTGACAATAATTACAGGCTGCTACATATATCATCAATGTAGGCTCCAGGAACCACCTGTTTACTCTTTCTCAGTTTAACATCTTTTTATGATTCACAAACAACAAAGACATCAACTAGAGAGGCTACCATTATGGAGCAGCAAGTTATCAGCAGGGTTAGATAGAACTGGAACTCTCATAGTTAGTTACTAAGAGGAACAGCAGAAAATACAAACCTTGTAAGACTAATTCTGATTATAAACTTGACTAGGTAGAGAGATGCCAAACTAGTTGGTAAATCACACCTGTAAGTGTGTTTCTGGAAGCATTTCTAGAAAAGAACACAGTGGTCAGTGAACTGAGTGGTAAGTCCTATCCTGAAAGTGGACAGTGCCATAAGCTTTTCTGAAAGCGCTGGTACAGTGAAAAAGCAGAAGCAGATATGATCTCTCTCTCTCTTTCTCTCTCTCTCTCTCTCTCTCTCTCTCTCTCTCTCTCTCTCTCTCTCTCTCTCTCTCTCCCTGGCAGGTGTATTTTCTTCTGTTGTGATCCATCATATTGCCTTTGAATGGACACTTGCTCCAACAGCAAGCTAGGGGGACTTCAGGATTTCTGTTTGACTGGGTTGCAGCATTGACTGGTCTGTCTCTCTGAACTACCAGAATTCTTGAGCTGAGCAGGATCTTCTTCCCCTGGCTCTCTAGTTTACAGATGACTACTGTGAAATTTTTCAGTCATTGTGATAAATCTAATAAAGTGTCTCTGATATTATTATGTATTCCGTTGTGCTGCTACTGGGAAGCCCTGACTGATAGAGTTCCATCAGAAACCTGTTGGCTAGGTGTACCAAAAGATCAACATGCAACTGTCCCGTGAACCATTCTTTCACCTCCTAAACCCAGAGATCTTTTCTGAATTATACAAGGATCTTAAAGTCAAATTATACTAAATGCTGCTTTTCTTTTTAGTTCTTTCAAATAACATTTATACTATGCCAAAAATGTTAACTTTTAGTGTAAACATTTCCTACAGTAAGATGATTTTTGAAGAGAATAAATGTCAGGTTTTTTACTTAAATCATATATTGTTACTAGAACATCATATTTAAAATATCACTAAATTTAATCTACCTTTTTTTATTCTACCTAAATATGTAATTAATGTCCAGTGAGATTCTTTTTATAAAGTCTAAGTTATCATTTTTTTTTCAAAAACCTATTTTTTTTTCAAAAAAAAAACAGTCATGAAAAGTTGGAGAATTTACATTCATTAAAGCACAATAATTTAACCAGTAGATTTAAATTTCTAGAGAGCAATGACAAACTCAGTTCTACTTTCTCTCTTATGTTTGGCACTAGGCACAGAGCCTAAAATATCATCTTAACATATCATTGCACACATATCTTAACATATTATTATATTTAACACATTTGCCTCTTCAGCATGTATATACAGGAGGGCTAGTGAGAAGGCCCAGAAGGCAAAGGGTTGTACCACCAAGACTGATGGTCTGATTTCCAGAGTCTGTAATCACAGGATGGAAGCAAAGAACTGACTCAAACAATCGTCTGACCTCCATATATATATGCTGTGTTGCAAATACACACACATGCATGATAAAATATAGTGTAATAGAAATTATATAATATATTTATCATTGTTCAATATAACCATATATATCATGTATGAAAATTTTATAAAGATATTTTAATTCAATATATTGTAAATTATTATTTTACAAATCAATATTCTATTTTCTTTAGATATTAGAGATGATAAATTAAATAGCCTCCAAGCCTATTGTCACTTACAAGTAAAAATAGTAGTTGGAAAAATAACATTCCTGCTATTTGATAATCTAAAGGTATCAAGTTATGTTCCAACAGTGCAGGATCATTTCCATGAACACATGCAGTATTTAAATTATTACTAGGGAGCAGAGACTAGGCCTTGAAAGTGTCAATGAACGAAATATAGCCAGGAGTGTTTATTAAGCCAATTAATTAAGGAAGCAAGAGTAAAAGACTGAGAAAGACTATTTATTCAATATTCCACATTGGGAAGAAGGACAAAGATCTAGGAAACTCCCTTTTTCCTAAAATAAAGATAAGTTTTAAATAGAAGGGAAGAAATCCATAATTCATGGATGTGATCAAGAAATAAGAGAGATAGATGCCATGGTCAGCATGGCAAGGAAGCCTTTAGTTGGACAGGAGTAGGAAGAGAGCTTGTGAGATTATCAAAGTTACAGAATGAGAGCAGATATCTCACACTTTCATCAGTTTCATCCAGAACTTGGGAAGCCTAGCCAAATCTCAAAACCAGTTTTGTTGTTTGTTTTTTTTTTTTTTTTTCTTTTTTTTTCTTTTTTGGTAAGCATCCATTTTTTTTGGAGTAGTAAAGATAAGGAAGTAGGTTTCTGTACAAGCTCCTGTTTCATCTGAAGGAACATTCAGAGATAATGGAGGACACTTTTTTATGAACCCTTATTCTCTTCCCAGGAGGTAGAGACCAGAACTGCAGAAGTGTGGACTGATTTCTCTAGACTGTAGATCTAAAGTCTTAACATAACCAATGTCTTAAAATGCCAGGCTTGTGATCTAACAATACAATGTAGACAGACCAGAGCAAATGCTTTTACTGGATATTCACAAACATTAGTTACAACATTTTGCTAAAACACTAACAAGAAGGCCAAATCAAATTTGAATATTGAGTACTTACTTATTTACCAGTGTCCAGACCTTTTTAATTATCAGAAAGTACTGGTTGTGTTGATCACCTTCAGCATATTAGTAAAGAAAATAGTCATACTATAATCATGAATACCTAAACATGAAAAGAAAGAAGAAAAGGGGAAAAAGGCTCAAGTCCATTTCCTACTTTCTCTTTTATAAGGTTTCTGCTATCAGGCCTTATGGTGAGATTTTCAATTCATCTGGTGTTTCCTGCAGGGTGAGACAAAAGGATCAAGGCCCATTCTTTTACATGTAGCTTTAGCCCATTTGAGTAGCACCTTTTGTTGAAGGTACAATCTAGTCTCCACTGATTAAACCATAACTGGTACTTTCGAAACATACATAATAAATATTAGTATTTTCTGTCAAAGAGTGTAAAACTATTATTTAGGACAAGGAACTCAAATCATTTAATTCCACCACCTTCCCTCCATCTTGTAAGAATTCCATAGGAATCTTTTTACCTACCCCACTTTGATAAATCTGAATGGAAATGCTTTAATCTTTCCCACAGGGGTAAAACTTCTATTCACACAATGGCCCTCTGCCTTCTCCATACATGAATGACTTCACTAAGTCCTTCCCACTTTCTCTCACTTCCTTTGTAACCATTCTTTTAAAATTAGCCAATTGCAAAAGACTGGGAGGAACAACCACAGACAATGAGAGAATAGACACAGTCACTGTAAAACCTAAGCTAGACACTGCTTCCCACTACAGCCTATTTAAGCCATCAACACCTCAGTCAAAATAGCAGTTCCTGTCAAAATAGCAACTCCTGTCAAAGTAGTGGCACCACTACACCTCCTCAGCCTACAGCCAGTGCAAGAGCTGTCCACAGTGATGCATCTCCTTCCCTACCTCAACCTATGGCCTTCATGAAATACCACAACAGGAGCCATCCACAGTGGCAACACCTTCTTTCCTGCCTCAGCCTACAACCTTCATGAAAATACCACAGCAGGAGCTGTCCCATAGGAGTTGTCCACAGTGCCAGCACATTTTCTCCAGTCTTCCTGAGCAACTCCATGGAGATGGCAGCTCAGGCAAAGCCACCTGCACAAGGAAGAACTTCCCACCCTAACCCATGGGCCCAATGCAGAAAAAAGAGATGAATAAAAGCCTCCAATCCCTGAGCAGGAAAACCCACCAATCCTTTAGCTCCCCAAGCTCAGGACTTGAAATTCTACCAATCCTCAATCTATAAATCTCTGCCCCCAAAGAAACTCTATTTAAGTCCTGCCCATTGTTCAATTACCTACTGTCTGCTCCTGGGAGCAGAGAAAATCACTCCTGGGTTTGTCCCTTCTCTCCCTAAACCTTCCAAAAAAAATCTAGTACGATATTTGCTGCCTGATATGACTGTCTCATTGGAAGAATCCAAGAAGCAATGAAGAGAAGGGCAAAAAGAAATGTATAGTGGGGCTGAGGCTCTCAGAGCTATGTGGTTCCTGAACTCCCATGTCTTAAGGGTGTTCTTCCTTTGGGACACTATTCTACCATAGAGCTCTGTGGTCCAGGGTCTCAGAATGACCTTCCCTTAGGACACTGTCCCACCTCAGAGCTGTGTGGTCCTGAGTTCCCATGTTTCACAATGTTGTTCCATTGGGATACCTTCTCCCTTAGAGCTATGTGGTTTCTGGGCCTCCAACTCCCAGGATTCCCTTCCATCCAAATAGAAACTTACAGTCATCAACTCAGGATAAAAACCTGCCCCAATGTTCTTGCTAATCCACGTTTGTGAGCAGCAGACTTGTAGAGAACATACAGTGGTGATTGTTTAAACTCTAGATAAGTGAACAGTAGCCTAAAACATATTTACAGCACAAACCAGTGTTTCCAATGATTTTTGTACATACACTTGGGTGTCCTGAAACAGAAAGGAGGATAGACTAACTACCTGGTTTTTTGAGGGCCTGGAGAAGAAGAGAGTTTCAAATCTGGAAACTCCCCTTCAGTTTCCTTTGGCTAGTCATTATGACATAACCTCAGCAGTTGGGATAGGTTTGTTACTAAG
Organism: Uromys caudimaculatus; assembly: GCA_028551405.1. Lineage (NCBI taxonomy): Eukaryota > Metazoa > Chordata > Mammalia > Rodentia > Muridae > Uromys > Uromys caudimaculatus. Next base: position 30,462,179 of record CM052715.1, read on the forward strand.
AACCTAAACAAAAAGAGGCTACTACTAACCCTGAGAACCTGAGTTTAATCCCTGGAACCCAAATTTTGGAAAAAGAGAACTAAATCTCAAAACTTGTCTTCTCACGTACATACCTGTGCTGTGCCATATACATATCCAGTTATATGCACAATACCAGACAATTAAATGATTTTAGAAAAGGGACTTTTAATTAAGATAGCCACTGCCATTGAAATTTTTCTAAAGTATGTTCTTGTAACACCACAAGTCATTCCAATAGCCTCACCAAATGAAGAAAACCACAATGTGCCGCTGGACCTTGAGTTTATCAATAATGTTATAATCCTGCTACATCCTCTGATGATCTTAGATAATGTTTGTGTAATATGGCTCCAGAAATGAGTAAGCCCCCAGAATGTAGCACAACTGACTCCATAATGGAAGCACTACTCAGTCTGTAAAACTCAGCACATAGACAGCACTATCTAGAAAAAAAAAAAAAGGCCTAGTCCATCAAATATCTTAGTTCTGAGAGAGTCTCTAAATGCTTGCTTTTTGACTTTTGTAGTTCTGCTTCTGGCTGTTCTTGTTAACTGAAGCATGTCAATCCAGAACATGGTTTATATGCTTAAAAACTCTTCCTGATAAAGGCTTTGTGCTATACTAGGATCATGAACACCCAGTGTACTTACCTTCTGGCTAATAAAGACTTTCTATTGACTTTAATGTGTGTGCCAGTAGTCTTCCCACACAACATTGGCAACCCTGGCAGGTACGATTATGAAGTGTTTAATTATACCTGGTGCTTTTAGATTTATAACTTATAAAATGTTGAGAAATATTTTTAAATGTGGTGGACACCAGGCAGGAGGAGATGTGGTGGACAAGTGAGCTTTTTGGGAAACAACCCACACACAATATTGGACAATTTTACTGTAGATCAATATGCATATGAACTTTTATAAAATAATGTTGCTTGGATGAATTAATGATTTTACAGAATTCCTGATTTGATTAAAATCATTTTAGAAAATTAGATTAATTGATAGAAAGCTTAAGGAGATGCTTTAAGTTGTTTTTGCCAGAAACATATAATAAAGTTAGAAGTAAGAACAGAATTGCCCCCTCCCTTGTGGAATGGTGAGGGCTACATAGGTTAGAAAAGGAGCACAGTGAGTTTTCATGTGTTACAAGCACGTAATTGTACTTGGAAGAGAAAAATAGGCTTGGGGAAAGATAGTGATTAAAGAAAACATTTATTCTAGGTTGAGTCTTGCTGGGAACCAACAGATTTGCAGCTTTCTTATTAGCCTGAGAGAAAGTCATTTTGTGTAGAAGTTAGGCTTGAAAGTAAATGTAGGCCTGAGTTTCAGGTTCCTGAGAACTGGGCTTTTGTTTAGGTTCTGTCTCCTGGGAGATGGACCCTTTCCCAGGTCAGGGTGACCCCCCTGCAGTTAGGTGGTCAGCAGAGCATAGGTGGTTGCCTTGGTAACATGTCCTGGTGGCTGGGAACCTGTACTCCTTGGGATCTCCCCACCCCTATAGCACTGTCTAAAGCCCCGATTACATTGTTTTAGAGTCCTTCTATATTAAGATTCTTTTACTTCCTTTTCCTTATACCTTATAAAAGCTTGGAAATAAAGTTAATCTTTGGAGCTTGATCAGACATCCTGTCTTGCTCCCAGGTAACTCTGTCTCTTGTCTCATCTTTTATCTGTCAGTCCCCTCCTTAGGTCGATGTTGACTGACCCCGCAGGCCAGGGCAGGGTGTGAGTTTCTACATCTTGTGATCTATGAATGTAGCTACAGGTTTCAGTGTATGCCATGAAAAGCCAGGGTTATGAATAATGAGTAAACAATTCTATTTTGAGTATAAGAATAGAGAATAGATTATTAACCAGTTTAGTGCTGAACAAGACTTGAAGAATAAGATAAGATAGATGATGATCTGTTGCTTGGTAAATACAAATTGTCATCAGCTCAGAATAAGAGAAAAACTTGCTACTATACCCTGGCTTAGTTAATCTGTGTCAATCAATGACAAAAGAATTATTGCTTTGGGGTTGTGTTGAACTTATGGAGAGAAAAATAGATGGGGAATGTTTAGTTAGGTATGAGTTTCAGAATCAAAATACATCATCAATAATCCTGTTGCAATTTTCATTTGTGTGATGATTTTAATCTGTTTTTGAAGAGTATGTTTTCATGGTGATTGTTTTTAGAGAATATGTAACATAGCTATGAGGTAATCTTTTTTTCTACATAGAGAATTTTGTCTTAGATGGTATAAAAAAGGCTAAGGGAAAAAGGAAATTGTTGGAGCTTTGCGCCATCCATCCAACATGTATGTGTGTTTGTATGTATGTATGTATGCATGTATGCATGTATCTATATATGTATGCATGTATGTATGCATATGTGTGAAGTTGTTGGAACTTGTTTTGCTTCATCCACTCAGTGTGTGTGTGTGTGTGTGTGTGTGTGTGTGTGTGTGTGTGTGTGTGTGACAGAGAGAGAGAGAGAGAGAGAGAGAGAGAGAGAGAGAGAGAAATTTCTCATTTCTTTTCTCTTGCCACTGGCTGCCTGCAACAGCAAACCCTGTCAGTTGCAATCAACACCCACCCCCAATCACATACTCCACACTAGGCTCTCCTCAGTCTACCTTGTAGTATAAAAGCTGGCCTTCCACAAAAAATGTAAGAAGATTATTAAGGTATGATCAAATCTAAATTCTGATGTATGTTGAGTAATGGGTAAGCTATCTTTCTGAATCCATAGGAAGTAGGCTATGATAGATAACAGGGCAGATGGGTACAATTCACTTACTATTGATTCTATCCCTAAGCCCTAAGTTTAATAATTTAACCTATGTCTTCCAGAATCCAACTATTGCTATGAGTAAAAGTACTAATATTCTAAATCTACCAACTGGTTGGAGACCCAGAAAGACTTAAATCCTGAAATGGACACTTCTATCTAACCCATAAACAAAAAGGGAGTGTTGCATTCCTTCTGGGCAGGATCAGTGATCTTCATTCCCATAGAAGAAGCAACCCCTTCCTATATAGATAGACCACAATTCTTTTTTACCTAAACAGATGTATGGGAACTGTTATAACTCGCAGGAGAAACTGAGGTTGAAGAATAAGAACAAGGTGGATAAAGAAATTCCAAATATTTTCATTAGTTTGGCTAAAGGTTGGTGATCATGCTTACTTTTGCAAAAGGCCAACTTTTGTTAAGCCTTGTGTTTTTGTCGTTTCTATTTCATTAAAATATTTTTTCCTGGGTTTAATTATGCTTTCCATCTACCAATTTGAGTTTTGGTTTGATGGTGTTCTCCATGGCTCAGGGGTACATGTTTTAAAGTATTGTTTTAATGTTTCTCTTTTTTGGTTTTAATGGACACAATGTTAGCCATGATGTTTCAGAACTCTTAGGACTGCTTTCTTTATATCCTATAGCTTTAGGTCTGTTCTGTTTTCATTGTTATTAATTTCTAGGCATCTTTTAATCTTCTTGGTTTTCTCACTGATCTATTCATCTTCCTATTCTATACTGCTTAATCTCTATGAGTCTGTGTAGTTTGTGTAGTTTCTTTTGCTGTTGATTCTGTTGTTTTATTTCATTGTGGTCAGATAGAAGGCAATAAGTTAGTAAATTTTCTTATACTTGTTGATACTTTCATTATTCCAAAATAAAATATATGTTATAGAGAACTTTCAAAGGGCTACTGTGAAGAACAGTGTATTTATCAGGGTTCTCTAGAGTCACAGAACTTATGGAATGTCTCTATGTATTAAGGAAGTTTATTGTAATGACTTACAGTCTGTAGTCCAACTAACCAAACAATGGGCAACTGTGAATGGGAAGTCTAAAAGTCTAGTAGTTATTCAGTCCACAAGGCTATTTATTTCACCTGGCCTTCTGTATCAGCTGGTATCCTGAAGAGGAGGTTCCAACACATATGCTGGCAAGTACATGCAAGCAGGTGAAGAGTGAGTCTTCCTTCTTCCAATGTCATTATGTAGGGCTTCAGCAGAAGGTAATGGCTAAGATTAAAGGTGTTTACAACCACATCTGGATCTGGAACTTGCTTTGTCCCAGGCTGACCTTAAACTCAGAGATCTGCTTGCTTCAGTCTTCTGGAATTAAAGTCATGTACTACCTTGCCTGGGCCTAAGCTTTTCATAGCTATGGTGCCTCAAGATCTCCATGTCAAGATCCAGGTGAGAAGCCTGTGTCTTCCAGCCTCAAGATCTGAATCTGTTGTGCTAGGAACCCAAAAGACCAGCAAGGAGCTGTCTCCAATATAATAACATTAGGATCTATTACAAGCTCAGGCTTGGGCTCTCCTCCAACCCAACCCTGGCACAGTAGGACAGGAAGGGAAGGTGGAGAAGCCTTGAACCCTCAGCAGGACAAGTTCTTATAGAAAAATAGGAGCAAGTGAGGGAGTGTCTAGTCTGGCAAGCATCTAATAGAATCACTATAAACCAAGCAAGACTGAATACAATCACAACTGTCTGAAAGTACATCTAAAACAATCAGAATAATCTTTGATTAATTGTTTTGAGGAGTAACTAGGGAGTACCTCTGGGCAAGGACAGGCCGCAGGGTCTTTCCTGATATGTGGGTGTAGCTTAGGTTCTGCTGTAGGTCAAGTTCTCAGACTTTTTAAAAAGAAAACAAAAAAAAAAAGATAAAGACTGGTCTCAAGATGGAGTAGGTTTGGCCTCTCAGATCACAGGTAGGCCCTCCATTTCTGGATTGTAGTTCATTCCAGATATAGTCAAGCTGACAACCAGGAACAGCCATCACAAACAGGTAGTCTCCAGTGTTTGAATGGTATTTTCTGTCGATGAATATTACATCCATTTGGTCTATGATCTCTCCTCTCCTCTCCCTTTCCTTCTCTTCCCTCTCTCTCCCCTCAATTAAGAAGGGATACCATGCTTTCAAGGTTGATCTCCAACTCACTATGTACCTAAGGATGACTTTGAACTGTTTTCTATTCCATAAATATTTCAAAATCTGGGATTATGGGTCTTAATTCTAATAGACACTTCCATTATTAGTTCACTTGAGTATATAGATGAATAATCAATCAGAGTCAGTCATATATTTACTGAAACAGAAAATATGATCAACAAATGCATGTAGCCAGTTGAAAGGTGTCATCCAATAGCATTCAGCATTTCTTCTAGCAAAGTCAATTTTTCCAGCTTGTTAATGGAATTAAAACGCATTAAGAACGAAGTCATTTTGGACATGTGTTTTGAAAGAAAGAAGAATAAAATGACATATAGCTAACCAGATGATACACAGACAGATAAAGAATGATTAAGAGGTCTCAGATGAGAAGTAGTGTATTGAACTGCAATGTCACAAGTCAATAGTTCTTTAAAATCATGAGGAAGTGGCTAGAGATTATCATTGGGCATCCTATTCTCTAGCTCTCCATCTAAGCTTTTAAAACAAGGGATATTTGGCTAGCCAATAAAGCCTACTTTTGTTAAATGAAGAAACTGTTGTACCCATTCAAAAAGCATTCGTGAACCCCATAAGACCACCAACAAGCTGATCCCGATGCAATTGCACTAGAGTCTTTTTATTCAAACTCGAGCTTGGGCTCACCTCCGACATTGACACAGCAAGACGGAAGGGTGTAGCCCCAAGCTCTCAGCAGGACAAGGTTTTATAAGAAATGGCAAGCAAGCAAGAGGATTTCCAACCTGGCAATCATCTAATTGGATGACTGTTATGATGACATATGTTGTCCTTTAAGCCAACAAGTAGGTGCTATGAAGCAAAACTCTTACCTGTTGTTGGCAGAGTTGGACCCTCTTTTAGCAGAGGCTGGGTGGCCCAAATTTTCCAAGGCCTCTAAGAGGTCCAGGCATTCTTGTTTGATCTCTGTTACCACTAGGATGTCACTCATATACTATAAGAGAGGTTAGAATGCTGGGTTCAGTACTCACTCAGGTTTTTATGAAGGGTCTCATCAAAGATGGTAGGTGTCGCGCTCTCTCCCGTTGGGGGAAGCACAGTGAGGGTGGAGTCTCTGGGTCCGGGGACCGCCAGGGGTCTGGTCTGCAGAGTACGCCCTGGGCTTCAAGGATCACGGCTGCTGCAGCCCTCTTAGTCGCAAATGCCTCGGGGCCTGACGCCGCCGGAGTGAGATGCCGGGGTCGAGCACCCCTGGCGCTAATGGAGTCCGCCGACTCGGTGCCCAAGCCGCTGCACGCTGCTACACGCTGCCTAGCGCTGCCGGTCTCGGCCAGTGGCTTAGCCGAGGTGTAGGAAGGGAGCGGACCGAGATCAGCCGTGGGCATCCACCGGCTCTGTTGTGCTCAGAGCACTCGCCGTCCTGCGTCCCAAGAGTCACAGCTCCCTTAGATAAAGTTCTCGGACGCCAAAGTGGTTTCTATCTTTATTTGTTCAAGATGGCGGGCAGCGCTCCCAGGGCAGGCGGGTGGAGAAGGAGGGGAGAGAGAGAGAGAGAGAGAGCTGGGTCAAGGTGGTCTACTTATAGTTCTGAGAGAGGGGGCAGGGCTTGGTAGTTGATACTTTCCATTGGCCAGCTTGGGAGCCCTAATCGTTGCCTCATTTGCCTATAGTTGATACTTTCCATTGGCCAGCTTGGGAGCCCTAATCGTTGCCTCATTTGCCTATAGTTGATACTTTCCATTGGCCAGCTTGGGAGCCCTAATTTGCCTATACACAAGTTTCACACGCCAGGCCTCTTTCC
>CM052715.1:30469408-30492970 GCA_028551405.1 Uromys caudimaculatus
TAAATAAAGTACCAAAAAAAAAAAAAAAAAAAAAGATGTAGCTTGGGAGGAATTTATGTGATAAATACCTAGGGACTTATCTTTATCTCTTCAAGACCTGACCCCTAACCACCAAACCAGAGGGATTCTCACTCTCTTCTCAGCCACTGGACACCTACTTTACACCTCACATGTGCTTATAATTTGTCTTTCCCTTAACCAAAGGACTCATTTTTTTTTAAGTATCTACAACTTAATGATTTCCTATACATGCACACTGTGAAATAGTCACTACGATCAAGGTCCTGGAAGTATAAATTGAAATTACCCCTTTCGTCTCCAAGGGTTACTTTTGGTCATGGTGTTTTATCACAGCAATAGAGATTGTAACTGAGACAGTAGATTAAGGTAAAGTAGGGAATCTCTGCTATTGGCCTTGTACATTCTCTGATCATACTCTTAGCTATGCAATTGGGGGGGGGTAGGTGTCTGCACATTTTGCAGAATTTACCTAATGGTTACACGGATGTTACCTCATATACAGAGGAGGGTAAAAAATGGCTGTCAAGAGGGCTTGAGGTGATCTAAGATAATTTGGCTCTGGACCTGTAACATTCCAAAGTCTCTACAGTCGTTGAGGTGCTAACCATTTAACCAACCTTACAGAAGGCTCAATGGAAGGTACAGCGATTTTCAGAGAACTTTTGTTCACAGTCTTTCTGAGCTTTGGTTTCTTCTACAATAGAAGAGAACTGTACCTCTGATCCTGCCACCACATAGAATTGTTAAGAGAGTAAAAGGAAAGAATAAAGTGAAGAGTGTGCTGTGAGTTACAGAGCCCAGTGCAAAAGTGGTGGAAGGGAGGGGTTTGATTCCCACAGGGTCATTTAGGTTGTCAAATTCTGGTCTTGTCAATGCTTCTCAATTCTGTCACCAGGTGGCAGCAGAGTCCCATCTTTGCTTTCTGTCTTTAGTGGTGGCTAGAAAGCAGAGACATTGGAAAAGGGTTGTGGGTACTTTAACTCCTGATTTATTTCTTAAAAGACCCATACCCTCTACCTAGACTCAGAATACTTTTTCTACTATTAAAAGGTACAAATAAAGGAATTAATTCATCCAAGATTAAGTAATAAGTTCACTCAATAGTTAAGGCTTCGTTGGGCATGGTAGCACATACCACCCTAAAGGCTGAGACTGCAACTCCACGTTCTAGGTCTGCTTGGGCTACATAGTGAGCACTAGATCAGCTCAGGATACACAGTGATATATATCTTTAAACTAACTAACTAACTAACTAACTAACTAACCAACCAACTAACTAACCAACTAACTAAAATTCTAACCAGATTCTTTCTTGAGGAACTGCTCATTTAAATTATGCTTTTAAGGTAGTTTAGGAGAGGGTATGTTGAAGCAGTTTTATTCTTTAACTGGAGAGGATTTTGAGCCATAAGAAAATGGGAGAGGTCTCTACTGTAACCACTGGATAGATCAGAGTTCCTAGGTAAGGAACCATTAAGTGTCTGAAAGGCAAGTAAGGAATAAATAAGACTATTGCAGTGGGAAGAGGATAGCAGCAGCCCCAGGAAAGTGTGTGCTGCTTCAGAACTCCAGGCTTCTGCGTTTGTCTCTCCTTCCTGATGCTTTTCCTTTGGAGGCACCTGTTCAGACAGAGCTGTTGTCAGAATACAAAAGGGGGTAAAAATGAAGGAAGTGACTGTGAATACTTGCTATTGACAATTCATGCCAAGATTGACTAGGACTCAAATAAACGAACATAGACTTCAGAATCCAACAGATGCTGGCTGAAAGTCAGGCCCACTTACTTCTATTCATCTTTCACAGATTTAATTGTCTGGTTTATGTAATGATGATGATAAAACCCACCACCCTTGTAGCTGGCAATCTCTGACAAGTTAGTTAGCCTTTCTTAAAGGTGCTATTGTTAAGGACTAGGGGAAATATTAAGACCTAGATGGCAGGTTAAGGCCTAGGTAAAATGTTAAGGCCTGGGTAAAGTTGGCTAGCCTGCCATCATAAAGAAACTTTCTCATATGTTTCTGCTGTTATCAGGAAACATTGTAATGCCAAAATTGATTATATATTCTGTTGTGTTCTGTACCCTTGGAAAACAATCATGATAAAAGTCAGTAGAACTGTTTTGTATAGTTACCCACAATAAGCTTGGACCCAAACCAACCACCCAACAGCACTTCCAGCATCTGTGTATAAGCTTTTAAGGTATAAGATGCCCCTGGGATAGACTCCAGTGTAAGAAAGAAACCCACACCAATATAAGAAACTACTTGGAATAAGACTTCCATTTTGAGTAGTGCTCCAGTAAAATTTAAGTTCCCAAAACCTCACTGGAAACTGACATGCTACTTGGCAGAAAGAGACATGTATGTAGGTAGCTGACATCCTGGTTGGCAAGTTAAGACATGAATGTTAGACAAGTCCCATCCTGGTAGACAAGTTAGGACATGAATATTAGACAAGGCAAGTCCCCTGCCACAGCTGAATACCCCAACCAATGGGAGCAGGATGAATGTGCAACAAAGATACGTTCCTAAGGAAATCCCCTATCCCTAAATCCTGCTTGGTGGGATAATTTGGCACAGATGTTTGTGAACTGTGGGCTTAAAAACCTTGTAGAACCTTAACTTGTGGTCATGATTCTGTTCCTGGAGCAAATGCTCAATAAACTATCCCTGTCTGACTGATATTGTTGTTTGTATGGTTTATGAGGCAATTCCTGGACCCCAAAAGTTTTGTTACAGAGTTTTATGAATATGAATGTCAAATCAATAACTAGAGCCTTGCATGACATGAAAATCCACTTTGTATTAGCTTCTGGTATTTTTGTTCCACTATAGAGTATTGTGGGAATTAAGTGAAACTATATCTGCAAGGTGTGGATCATCTCAGGCCAAACAAAACAAAACAAAAACCACCACCAGAGACACAGAGATAATCAACCATAAGACTCCCCATATCCCCTTCTGGATATTCACTTAACAGAAATAAAAAATTTAGCTTCACAGGAGTGTATATATGTGTATTTATAGAAGCTTTGTATTTAGTAACCCCAAATATATAACCTGATGTCCATCAACAGGTAAATGAATTACAATTGTATAGTATATTCAAGAATAAAAAGTAATGAACTGTTAGTACAGGATACAACATGGGTGAATTTCAACAAAATTATGGTGGGTGGAGAAGTCAGATAGGAAAAGGAAAATAAAAAGAAGGAAAGAAAGATCAAAATAAAAATAAGATACATAGAAAGATAGATAGGTAGATAGATAGATAGATAGATAGATAGATAGATAGATAGATAGATAGATAATGATTGAAGTAGCATGTAGTTACATTGTGACATTAGATCTCCTTGCAGGATTGAGAAATTCCATGCTGGAGAAATTGCAAAGTTTCATGAAGGTTTTTCCTTCACGATCATGGTTGCTTCTTTGTATTGTTGTAAACTATAAAGAATCCAAACTAGTGGATTGTGGAAGAGCAAATCCATTATTGTCGAAGACAGAGAAAGACAGAAGGAAAGTATTAATAGGGACATGGGGAAACTTTGGAAGCGTGGATACAGTAATTATTTCAATTATAGCGATGGCTTTGTGGGCATAGATGCACATACAAACTCAATAAATTATATGGTGTATATATGTGCAGTTTTAAATACTTAAATATACTTCTATAAAGCTGTAAACATAAAAATTAAACCACACAATATTCAGGAAATGTTTACTGAGCTTCTACTCTGGGGCAAGAAATACATAAGGCATAGGAGATGCGACTGAAACTCAGTCCTTGACTGCAAGAACTTTGAAGTAAATCTGTGTATACCCTGCATTGCCACCATCTTTCTTTTCTCTTCTCATGTGTGTATTTTTTCTTTCTTCTTCCCCCTTCTCTTTCTCTTCCTTATTTTTTGACAATTTCATACACTCATATAATATGTTTTGAACAAAGCCACCCACTCCCTCTGCTATCTCACCCCACTTTTCCTCCCAAATTCATGTGATATCTCTTGAAAGACCACCAAATTTGTATAGTGTTGTTTATATGCTCATAGATGTAGAACAATCTACTAGAACATGGGTAGCCTCTTAGGGACCATAGCCCCGGAAGAAAACTGACTTGCCCTTCTATGAGCAGCCAATTGCCAATTGCTCCTCAGAAAGGGATGAGAATTAATGACTCCCTCTCCTATTGTTGCTATAAATTTTGTTTTTCAGGTCTTATGCATACAGTCACCATTGCTGTGAGTTCATGTGCATAATGGTGCTTTCATGTCTAGCAAATAATTTTATGCCATTAAGGTCCAATACCTTTGGCATAACAACCTTTCTGCTCTCTCCTCTGTGATGATCTTTAAGCTTCAAGGGTAAGGGTTATAGAATAGATATTCAATCTGGCAATGATCACCCCATGGTCTCTTATTCTCTGTGCAGTAACCAGTTGTGGGAACCTTGATTGCTATCTACTGTAAAAAGCATCTCTGATGAGTGTTGAGAGATGCACTAACACACACACACACACACACACACACACACACACACACACACACACACACACACATATATTTAGGGGTCAAATATTTAGGGGATAATTTATTACTTCGTCCATGTATCAGAATAACACTATTATGACATAGCCATCCACAGTTTCTTGACCCAGTTAATAGTACTATCTATAGGTTCCACCTTATGGATCAGATTTTAAATCTAATTATGAAATGGTTCGTTATTCCCCAAACATTTGTATCATTATATTAATGAGGGTATCTTGCCAAGACAGTAGATGTAATAGCCTACAGGGTTCACAGCTGGGTATGGCCGTTGATTGCTTTTCTTCTGTAGTACTGGGTGTAACACCTGCAAGCCTTGTGAAAGTTAGGCAATAGGAATAAAGCTTTCGGGTCCAATTCCAGATTGATTTCTCTGTGTCATGACTCAAGTATGCAGTGTCTTCAGCAATGGGTTCTAATCCATCAAGTTCTAGAGGATAACCTAGAACAATGGCAATAGCCTATAGTGTTTGTGGTGTGTGTGTGTGTGGAACCACACTAATTAAGAACTCAAAAAAGCAGTATCCCACATCTTGGATTGAAAAAAACTTTGTGTTCTCTTGGGAAGGCATTGGGTTTTTCCTCACATATTATAATGTGTACAGTCTAGGAAACTTTTTTATTAGGTTGTTATTTGGCATTTTCAAAAATCTTTAGTGTTAGCTAACTCAGTATAGTCACTCCTCTGCTTTGCCCTCCCATACCCCACTCAATTGAACACTTAATGTTTCATTAATCCTCTTTCCATTACTGCCACCTTCATTCCAGCTTGTTTCTCTTGAAATCTGTCTCCCATGTCCCCTTACTAAATTTCCTGACCTGTGTGGGTACTCCAATTTGACTAGACCTACCGAATGATTTGAAGTTAGCCCCTACATATGAAAGATATCACTTAGCATTTATTTCCTGGGCGTGGGTTACCTCACTCAAAATGATTGTTTCTAGCTCCATCCCTGCAGATTTCATCTTTTCAGTCAAATAATATTTCATCCCTCTCTGTCTCTGTCTCTCTCTTTTACACACACACACACACACACACACACACACACACACACACACACACACACACACACACCCCACATCTCCAATATCTATTCATCAGATGATGAATATCTAGGCTGTTTCCATTTCCTGACTATTAGAAATTGAACAACAATAAATATGGTGGAGCGAATATCTCTTTGGTAGGATATAGAGTCATTTGGAAATATGACAAGCTGAAGTGTAGGTTTATTATATGGTTGATTTATTTGCTGTATTTTGAGAATTCTTCACACTGATTTCCATAATGACTTCAAGAGTTTGCACTCCCACTAGCAGTAAGTGTTCCCTTTTCCCACATGTGTCCTAGCATTTGTTGTCTTTTTGTTTTATCTTAGCTACATGACTACTGTAAGAGAAAATATCAAAGCAATTTTAATTTTCATTTACCCAATGACTAAAGATGTGGAACATTAAAAAATATTTCAAAGCTGTTTTTATTCCTTTTTTGAGAACTCTCTGTTTAGTTTCATGTCCCAAATTTTAATAAGGTTGTTTTCTTGGTGTTTAGTTTTTGGGTTCTTTGTATATTCTAGATGGAACCCTCTGAGAGAAATGTAAGTGGGAAGGATTTTCCCCTCATGTGATATTGTTTCTTCTGTACTTATGAGGTACCATTTCTCTATGTTGGGCACAATGCATATGTTATGTTCAAAAAGTCCTTTCTCTGCCAATGAGTTCAGGAGTATTCTCCATTTTCTCCTTTACTAGATTCATGGTATCTATGAATACAAGTATAAGATCTTATGTTAAAGTTCTTGATCCATTTGGAATCAAGTTTTGTCCAGGATGAAAGGTAAAGATCTAGTTTCATCCATCTATATATCTCCAGTTTAAGCAGCATCATTTGTTAAGGATGTTATTTTTTTCTCCACTGTTTAGTTTGATCTCCTTTTCAAAAACCAGCTAAGTGTAGGAGCATGAGATAATTAAGAAAGTTCTCAATTCTATTTCATTGATCAATGTGTCTGTTTTTATACAAGTACAATTCTGTTTTGATTACCATGGCTCTATATTATAATTTAAAATCAGGAATGGTGATGCTATCAGCAGTGTTTTTCTTGTTCACGATAATCTTGGTTATCCGGTGTCTTTTGAATTTTTAAAAATATTTAATATTTTATTGATATTTAATAAAATTAATAATAAGAGCAGTGCTTCATCAAGGTCATTCTTATTGGTATTTTTCTTTTTTTAATTTTTTTAAAAAAATTTTTCTGATACTTTATTTACATTTCCAATGTTTCCCCCTTTCCAGGTCTCCTCTTTGGAAACCCCCTATCTCCTCCCCCTCCCCCACCTCTGTGAGGGTATTCCCCCTCCCACCCACCCGTGTCTTTTGTATTTTATATGATTTTTTTCCTATTTCTGTGAAGCATTGAATTGGGATTTTGAAAATGAGAATTGTAGTCAATCTTTAGGTTACTCTTGGCATAATATCCATTTTCACAGATTTAATCTTGACAATCCATGAACATAGAAGTTATTTCTATCTTCTGGACATAGCTGTTCTGAAACACTATTTTTTGTCTCTTCCATAAGTGAAATTTAACTCCACCTTTGGTATTAACTATGTATTTACTTGTTCTGAATTTTCTCATAGGCAGCTTTCAGTCTGGCCAAAAGGAAGGAAAGCTTTCAAAATTCTTGGCTAATCTTATAAGCAAATATAGACATTATAGTGAACAAGTTCCTCTAAAAAATTAATAAGAGTACACTATGATCCAACAATGTATCTCTGGGCCAATATTTCCAATGAAATTAAGTCAGTATACCAGAGTCAGGTCTCATGGCATAGTCCTTAATCTTAGCCTGGTACCTACTTCTCAGTGGCCTCACAGACAGGAAGGGAAATACCAAATGATCAAACTTTCTCCATGGCAACTGGGACAGCCCCCAGCAATGTACAGAGCTTAGCAGAGCTTCTCAGCCACAAGCTCAGACTTCCAGGTGTCACGCACTGGCTCCTTTGGCCGGTGCTAATCCAAGTTAAGGACTAACAGGAAAATTCTGAACCTTCTCTTACACCCCATTCCATGGTCACGCGAAGGGATAGATCAGAGCAGAACTCTCTGGAATTTTAGCAGTCTTTCTGTTTTCCTTGCTCAAACTTGGCAGTTCTCCTGATTGACTCTTTTTTTTTTTTTTAATTAGATATTTTCTTTATTTACATTTCAGAGGTTATCCCCTTTTCTGGTTTCCCCTCTGAAAACTCTCCATCCCCTCCCCCTCCTCCTGCTTCTATGAGGGTGCTCCTCCACCCATCCACCCACTCCGACAAGGCCATCCTCTGCTACATATGCGACTGGAGCCATGGGTCCCTCCATGTGTACTCTTTGGTTGGAGGTTTAGTCCCTGGGAGCTCAGGGGGGTCTGCTTGGTTGATATTGTTCTTCTTCCCATGGGGCTGCAAATCCCTTCAGCTCCTTCAGATCTTTCTCTAAATCCTCCATTGGGACCCTGTGCTCAGTTCAATGGTTGGCTTCTAGCCTCCCCTACATACACCCAGACAGTCAGAGCCTTTTAGAGCCTGTCTGAACCTAGGATACCTCAGTCTAGCTCTCAGATGGCCCTTCTCTAGCTGTCTTTTTTTTGTTTTTGTTTTTTGGTTTTTTTTTGGGGGTTTTCGAGACAGGGTTTCTCTGTGTAGCCCTGGCTGTCCTGGAACTCACTCTGTAGACCAGGCTGGCCTCGAACTCAGAAATCCGCCTGCCTCTGCCTCCCAAGTGCTGGGATTAAAGGCATGCGCCACCACTGCCCGGCTTCTAGCTGTCTTAATAAATGGAAGGCCCTTTGAAAAATTTAAGAGCTTGGTGTGGTGGCTTAGGACAAAACTGAAGCAGGTCTATTGCCATAAGTTAGAGGACAGCTTGATTACAGGGTGAACTCTTGTCTCCCAAGCTTTCTTTTTCTTTACTCCCTTTTCAATGTTAAAAAAAAAAATCAGATATAGTGACTTCTGTTTTATGAAAGTTTATGGGGCATTTAAAAGAAAGGTAAAAGAAGCAGATGAAAAATTCTTATTGTGGAACCAGGGGGAGTCCAGGTTGAGGAGACAGTACAAGAGTGTGGGTCACACAAGGGAACGACATTAGTGTTTGTTTGGGGTATTCCCTGCTTTTAGTAATTTGAGTAGTGTTAGTAATAAAACCAGAGTTGGTATTTCTTTACTATGTAAAGAGAGAGGTAGAATGGGTAAGCCAACTGTTGGTTGGCTAAGGGTTAAGAGTCTCATGACTTCAGGATTCTAAGTTGCCAGCCCACACTTGGCATTATGAAGCCATCACATGTTACCTCCCTTGGGTGTCTTGTAGTGCTTTCATGGCTCATTCATCTCGTAATGGTAGAGAATAGAAATTCTGATGAGAATTGGAAAAGGATAAAATAAAGGAGGAAGGGAGAAGACCATGACAGAATTCCAAGGAGGGAAATAAACAATCACAGGTATTAGGAGAATATTTATTCAAAAGAAGATGTGTTTACATGTGCTTACATTTGTACATGGCACACATAGGATGCAATCAGATTTAATAAGTATCAGGAGGTTTTCCTAAGGAAATGGTAAAGCTTGTGTGATTAGTAAAAGTCTCTGAGCTAACAGCTGTTGAAACAAAAGGTCAACTATCTTGTCATAAATAATCTAGCTGATGGTCCTATTTAGTGAATATTCTTGAATAATGTTTAAGTAATGAGACAGATGATAATTTTCTGGAATGCTGGAGTTAATTATAATGCCACTGTTGATAATAATCTCCCAGTTACAAAGTTATAATGAACCCCTATTTAATATACATAAAGACATCAGGATCAAAGGCCATTTTGTAATGAAATCTCTATCGATACAGAACATTCATTAGTTACAATGATCTCTGTCATAATTGGAGGGCTATTGAATCTATGACTAGTTTTCCTAGTCTTAATAGCATTGTTAGTAAAAGAAATGGAGTGTTATTACAACAACTTCAGGATCTGATTCAGACAAGGAAATTAATTACAGCTATAATGTTCAGTATAAATGTTAAAGAACTACAATTATAATCCAGGTATGATTAGCTAATAAATTATGGTACTATGCTTTCTGATTAATTAATTGAATAGTTACGTGGTTGAAAGTTATAGTTTCACATGTGAAAGTTGAATTGCTTTGATGCAAAGGAGGCACAGTATGGGTTTTTCCTGCCTGTAGCACAACTAATAACTTTGTGGCTATTCCAGGGAATAACATGAAATTTGTACCCCAGACATCTCTGCTGTCCTTGTATGCTTTCTCATTTTTGCTCTCTACCTCAGTAATGATGGCTAGGTTATTTGAGATATTATTCTTCCAAAGGGAATAAAAGAAAGGGCAGGGATAAATCTCTGTGTGTTCTATGGCTGAATGGAATAGACATTCTTAACTTAAAGCAAAATTGGGCCAAAGGTATTATGTGTTTAACTCCGGCTTCCTCTGCATCTTGCCCTATTCCATACTATTTCTTCTCCATATTTCAGACTAGAAGGAATCTGATTTTGCTTACTATATGCCTGTTGGCATGTGAGCCACTTTTAATGATCCCTTGGATTCATCGGTGTGCATAGTGGACATGGCAATATTTTCATATCTTTTCTGAGGTTCAACACACCAACAGTGGTGAACGAGCATCATTAGGTCCTTCTGGAAATTTTTGTTGAGAAAGCCGTAAAATAGAGGGTTTATGCATGTAGAAACCATAGCAACCAAGTGGCAAACCACAAATACCAGATCGTGGTGGCAGCTCATCAGCATCTCATGGTACCAGTCAAAGATGACATTGAAGATGTTCAAGGGCAGCCAGCAGGCTCCAAAAGTCACCACGATGGAAACCAACATCACAGTTACCCTTTTGTTCTCGTTGAGACGGCTCTTATTTTCCCTCCTCCTATCCACCTGCCTCGTTCTTTTTCGGAGGCAGATAACAATCTTCAGGTAGCAGATAAGAATGAAACCCAGAGGGACAAAATACTGGAGCATAAATAATGATGTGGAAAAGAGGAGTTGGTTCAGTTTAGAAGGCCAAATCTCCACACAGGCCACCTGGTGGGTGTAGACGTCAGTAGGGAGAGAGAGGTTGTGAAAGGGTTCATTGGTCAGGTGGTAGGACAGGAATAAAGGAATAGACAACGTCAGAGAAATGAGCCAAATCAAGATGATGCCCCAATAGGCATGAGATACCCTGGGTTTCCAGCCACGGGGGTTCACAATCAGCTGATGTCGTTCAATAGCAATCAATACAAGGGAGAATATGGACACAGAGACGGAGACACTTTGCACATAGGAAGTGAGTTTGCACATAGTGTTCCCAAATACCCAGTGGTCCATCAGAGCGTAGATGACTGTAAAAGGGATGCACATGATACACACCAAGATGTCGGAGAGGGACAGATTGGCAATCAGTATGCTCGTAACATTTTGAGCTTCTCTCTGTTTCTTAAAGATGATGATAATAAGAGAGAGGTTTCCAAAAATGCCCATGATTAGGACCAAAGTATATGCTATGAGTAGCAAGAGTATGGCTGGAAAAGAGGGCTGACAGGATTCAAAATAGAAAAAGGCAGAGCTGTTGCTCTTGCTACTGGTTTTATTAGGTGTTGGCTGGTTTGTGGGCACTTCCATTATGTCAGGATTTTAATTAGAGGTTTTCTAAACTTCCGTGTATCATCAGTGGATGTTTCACCATCAGTTCTTGAGGGATCCCTGGCTCTGAGACTCTCAATATATAATCAGTGAGTTGAATGTTTCTGATCTGTCTCTGTATCTGATGGAAACACATAAATGACGTCAGCATGCTCTTGAGATCCTAAAAATCAAACAGAATCCAGAATATTAGTAGAAGGGTTTTTTTTTCTTTTCTTTTCTTTCTTTTTTTTTTTTTTAGAGAGTCCCATGTAACCTCAGCTTTCCTCAAACTCACTATATACAAAATGATGTCCTTGAACTTCTGATCCTCCTGCCTCTACTTGCTAAGTGCTGGGATTACAGACATTCATCACCACATAAGGTTTTATGTAGTCTTTGGAATAGAACCTAGGACTTCATGCATGTTAGGCAAGCACTTATCTGGAGAGCTAGACCTCCAGACCACAAAGTCTTAACAACAGAGATGATTCTTAACAATATGGAAATATAGATACTCCTATAAATAGGACAATGCTCCGGAGAGGATGTGGTCATGAATTAAGCAGGTCTCTAGCCTTGCACCCACCCCTCTGCATTTTTATTAGTTCTATCAGTATAGGCTTCAGGAGCAGCAAAAGAAGAGTGTGACAACGTCCTGGTAGCTATCTAAGGCAGTACAAATATATATTTCCATCCCTTTAATTTCTATTTTCAGAATCATGTGAATATGCACATTCTTCACCCAGTAGACTCTGCAGATTCAGAAGGTGGAGATTGTACTGTGAGGGTCAGAAGGCTATGTTTGGATTTGTATCTTCAGTGTGAGTGCTTATGTTCACTCCAAGACTCATGCTTCTTATTCATGGTAACAATATTAAGAGGTGAGACTTTTAGGAAATAAGGAGGCTAAACAATCTTTCCAATCATGAATCAGTGCCATATGAAGGGGGATGAGTGCTTTTGGATGCAGCTTAGTGGTAGAGTGCTTGCTTAACACATATAAGGCTTTGTGTTCTATCTCTTTCAAAGATCTGTACACCTATACATGTATGCATCCATCTGCTTATCAAGGATTTTGCTGCTTTTGTCCTTTTTGCATGTGAGGACTTAGTAATTGTCTCCTCTACAAAAGCATCATCTGTGAACAGATAGTGGTCCTTACCATACCGGAAGTTGCTGACACATTGATTTTGGATTTACTAGTGAGCAAAACTATGAAAAACATATTTCTGTTGCTTATAAACTATCTAACATATGGCATTCCCAGAAGCACAATGGAATTGGACTAATTCAGGTTCCAAGCAATTTTACCCAAATTTTTGACACTGGACCATAACACTGCCTTCTACAAAGATCATGCTTGAGAACAAATTGCAAAAAGGTCTTATAATTTTTATAGTGTGTTTATGAATTTGTGTTGTGACACTCTCATAGCTACCATCATCCATTTGTATGTAGCCTACAGGGTACAGATTGGATATACCTGATGAAAGCATTACTGGAAATGATTTAAGACAGATTCCTATCTGAAGAATGGGGGTTAATAATGCCTACCTGCTTGAGTTGTGACAATTAAGTAACAATGTGCAACTGAACTATTCTCTCATCCCTAACATATGGCAGAGGATAGATGCTCAGTGTATGTGCTGTTAAAAACTGTTCCCACCACTACCTTGAGCTGGGTTAAAGTCTTCAAGATGGGAGAGAGGATTACAGAACACAGGTGCTGTGGACAGGTATATGCCTTCTCTTTTTGTCTCTTCATTTTCTGGAATTAAGTAAGTGTTCAGTAGTTTGCTCAGATTTTGTGAATCACAGAAGGAATTAAAGCATAGACATCTACTATTTAGAATTAATTTTGTTTATAAACTGTTCCATCAATACTTCCTCCAGATTTCTTCTAATGTCCAGTGGATAAGGGGCCCTGGACCCAGGGCTCAGCATAGTTTGGAGTGGTCATATTCAGTGGAATTATTTATATTAGTAGATATCACAAACTTAAAGAACAAAGAATCAATGGTAAGATTTCTATCCTAAGGAGGATACATTGAAGGAGAGCAGAGAATGGGGGATGAAAAAACTTCCTCATACTGGTTTATTCTTTAGGAATCTGGGGAAAGAAACATAAATAACACTGATAAAGGAGATTGAGCAATAGGAATGGGAGGGTATGAACTTTTCTTTACAGTGTGAAATTACTTTGGCTTGCTCTTCCCCGAGTTCAAAGGCTTAGAAGATTGTTACTGGAAAGAAATCACCTCAAGAATGCTTTTTGCTTGTACAATAAACACCACAATGAAGAACACCATAAAAATACTGTGGATTAATAGGAACCACTGATAAACACAGTGTACTTTATAAAGACAGCCAAAAGGACTTGTCAATGATGTGGTGACAAGGAGAAATAACCATGTTTAAAAACATTAGGATTTCTACAGACGTGACGTTCACAGATATTGACTGAAGGGACATTTCAAAGTATATTCAAGCTCTTTATGTCACTTGATAGACCAGAACTACAGTTGAGAAATAGAAAGTTTTGATTTCTAATTAAAGGCTCTCTACCAAGCAAAATTCACTTGGATGAGAAAAGGAAAGAAAAGAAGATGAGCAGTAACTGTGTCTGCAGTCTGGTGTGCTAGCACAGCATGGGACTTCCTCACAGAGGACATATCTGCTGTTAGCTAGTGTTTAATTTCTTCATCAGTTAAATTAAATTTAAAAATGACTTCTTTATTATTTCATAATGGCCAATGAAATGGTATCTTAAGAACATTTCATAAACTGTTAAATAGTGTTCATTAGTGTATTGTTGACTATGTCAGCCACTTGGGCAGAGCTTTTGTGGGAAGCGGTGGGAATGTTCTAGTTCTGTCTAATTTACAGAAAAATCAAGTCTCAGAAAATCCAAGAAATTAGCTGGAACCAAAATAGTATGTGTGTGTGTGTGTGTGTGTGTGTGTGTGTGTGTGTGTGTGTGTTTGTGTGTGAATGTGTGTATGTGTGTGTGTAACTGATTTTCTCTACAGTTTTTGTTGTCTGTTAAAAAAACACACTTGCTATGAATACAGCTCTGATAACAGCTTTCTCTTTACATATGTGAAAATTCATAGAATTTTAAAGAATCCCTAGTGGGCAAGAGAGAAAGGATTAAACATCAGCAGCTTTTATTTGTTCTTTCTTGTTAATGTGTTCACAGAGGATGGGGGTATGTTCCATCCTGTGACACTCCCAACTCCTGTGTGTGTTGATTACTATTCAAGGAAAAAAAATCACCTGAAAGTCGGTAAATTCCAAGAGAGGCTCAGAGCTCAGAAAAGTCAGAAAAGTGTTGGATGGACTTCATCTGGGAGGGACTCAGAGATGAATGCAAGAGCTGTATTACCCAAATGCTCTCTGCACAGCTCAAAGATTAGCAGGGAAATCTCTAAATATGGGCCTTAAATTGCACTGTGGGCTTTGTGCTTTACATAATTGGTAACTCTGAAGTTTCAGTCTGTAAATCCTGCTTATCTGGAAGTGAAGTAATGTTAAGCTGAAGTTCATAAAAAAAATTCTTAGGATACAATTCTATTTTAGGAATGTTCATCTTGGATTGCTTGGTGGAAATGCTAGAGATGTAAGTTCTCAAATGAACAAGTGATATTTGGTCAAATCTCTGGGTAGCACTTAACAGAGATAAGGAATCTCTAACCTTCAATTTGATTATATCTCACTTATGAGGTGTCTACCTTGACATATTTATTTATGTTTTGTGGTATAATAATTCCATGTTAAATTCATGTAAAAATTTTTTTGGAATTGTATATTTTAAGATGAACAAAACAAAAGAATTACTCTATGAAAATTTCAATGAGATTTTATTTCCTTATTTCAATGTCTTTTTGTTATGCTGTGTTTGTCTTTTTCAATTAACACAGTCCTTATTGAAGGAAAGAAAGGAGAAGTAGGGTACAGACTTCGTATGTATTTGTCCTTGATCATTTTTTTCTTATCACTAACACCTTGATTTTCTGTTCATCTGTCCTTCTCTAATTTCTGTTTCATCTTTCGTTAACTCTGGACAAATTTTAGGAAAATAAAAACATATTTTAAATTATGTGTAAAGAAGTGTAAAGAAACTGTAAACTCATTGGCTTGAATGTAATCCTTCTGTGCTGTTTTCATTTGACAGATGTCACCATGGGCATGGCTCAAATCCCCTAGTCTTCAGAGTTCTACATACCTGCCACTGTTTCCTGCTGCTTCTTGTTATACATTTCATTAAAATGTTCTATATTCTCTATTATTAGTTGTTCAAAATTGTCAGGGACATTCTGTATCACGAGCACACACACACACACACACACAGACACACACACACACACAGAGACACACAGACACACAGACACACAGACACACACACTCCTGAACTCACATTTTCTCCTTAAATTTCTAAGAGCACAAATCTCAAATTCTATGGTCATATTAATGCAAATAGAATCTTTAGTTGTTAAAGAATTAATGGCTTTTAAAGTACCACGCGTTTATTAGTTCATTCACCAAGCAGTCGTGTACTGTCTCATGCTTTCACTAGGGATGGCCCTTAATTTTTTATTTATGAACTGTAATCCACTCACTTGTTCATGATCAATTAGAATTGTATATTCTAAACCATATACCAAGCCATATTTTTTGTTTATTTAGTAATTTAATTTGTTTATAAAAACAGTCAAATGAATAGTTCCATGAAGAGAAATAAAATTAGAATCTGTACACCCCTAAGAGTACCCACAGTAAGTATCAAGAAACCTCTTTATACCTCTTATGGTGCATTCTAGAGTTATGGATTTGATTTTCAGATCATAGAAAGAAGAATTCTATTGGTGCAATTGAACTTTGAAACAGAAGAATTCAAGTTTTTAATGATCTCATACTTTAAATTAGAATATGTTAGCACAAAAATGCATATCTGAAAACCATATTTACAAGATTAATTTTTTACAAGTTTGTTTCCCAATTTCTTACCTGTTAGAAATTTCCAGTCTGTCACTGTGCTTTCATCTCCCACATGCTTGCTTTCTTCAGTCTTCTTGTTCTTAAAGATTCCTTCCTTGCAGAAGGATGTCACAATAACCATCTCTCCAAGTCCAATACTTCTTTTTCCTGTCCTGACGTACTTATCGTTGCTTCACTTCAGAAGCTATTCCCTGGAGTTGGAGTCATTATAGAGGCAGAGAAGTTGGAGTTCTGTGATGCAGTGCGTGCTGAAGGGGAGCATGCGGGGAGGAGTCAGGACCTTGGCAACAGTGAAGCCTAGATGCAGCTGCTTAAGAGATGTGAAAATGTCACAAATACCACTCTCTCGAGTCTGCAGAGATGATAAAAGTGCATTGTGAAAATTTATAGCATTTTTGGGAATATATTTTTCAAACAAGAGTAGCTTTGTAAAAATCTCAAAGTTATTTTATAGATCCCTGGAAAATTATTAGTATACATTAGTAACTAGTTGTAGAAATTTTTCTCTTGCTCAATAGATGGATTTTATCTATATTGTGCCATAATTTATAACCAATAAGATACTTTCAGAATTGAACTTAACATTTTCTTAGAAAAAGATAAATTAAAAGGTTTTTTTTTGAGCATCATGTAGCCTTGGTTGGCCTTGAAGTTATGTAATTGAGGATGATTTTGGGGTCATGATCCTCCTCCTTCCACGTGCCAAAGACTGAGCTTACAGACTTACACCACTATACCAGATAGAAATGTGATTTTTACATATGACTTTGAAACTAACAATTGATTCTCTACTGCTATAAATGAAAGTAGGCTCTGAAAATGGTTTGTACTTGAAAATTGTTAGGAGACTATTCCTTATTCAAATTTTGGTTATTTAAAATACATGTCCCCTTTATCTGTTCTCTCCACTAGACCAAACTGTGCTATTGATGATTTTAAGTCTAGGTTTAGTAGTCCTATTAAATGTCACAAGTAAATGGCATGTCACATACCGAGGGCATAAGAAAAAATAAGTCAGATCCAGACTATGATGGCTAATAGTTTTTATGACTCACAAATTTCTTTCTTAATTTTTTTTTATCAGACAGTCTTTCCTAAAGATTGGTATTCTGTCCAAGGCTCAGTCTCATCTACATCAGATTCTAACAATGAGCCTTCTTAGCTACTAGGGAGCTTATGGTATTTCACAAATAATATGTGGCCACTAATATGTACAAAATATGATAGGTGAAACTATCAGTGAGAATTCTTGGAAAGAAGCAGCATCTGAAAGACAGATTGGTTGACTGGAACTCCAGTGATACAGAGAAGTTGGAATATTACAGATCCACATCCTAGTTACCTTATGTTGGGTTAATTTTAGCTTCCTGAATCCTTTGCCTACCTCTATGTCAGAGCTAACTTCCTGTGACTAATAATTAACAACGATTTGTAATCTATTAACCAACCTAGAAGCTAAGAATATCATAAGAGAGCATCTGAGACTTATTTAAAAAAAAAAAACCCCTTTTTGTAACTGTCTCTCTGATGTACCCATCAATGTATTTTAAACTTGCCTTGATTTATGAGTTTCTTTGTTCTGCTACTAAAAGACTTCAGGAGACATCTTCCATCTGGAAACATTAAACCAGGATAACCTACCTCTCCATGTTTAATGGGCCACGGTACTCAAATTTGGCTCTGGAATAAACTACCTCTTATTTTCTTGTTTCTTTGAGGTGAGTGTCCACCCTGCCCCCTCCCTTCCTCCCTCCCTCCCTTCACCCTTCTCTCTCTCTCTCTCTCTCTCTCTCTCTCTCTCTGAATGTTTATGTACAGTGAGTAAACTAGGCAATAGGGAGGATGAGATGGACTTGCTGGCTTTCTGTTCTTTGTAGCTTTAGGAACTACAGAGAGAGCCAAAGGTAGATCTGTGTTGAAGAGCCCTTCCTGAAACCCAAGAACTCAGAAATCTTGGGAATAATTGGACAATGAAGGGGAAGAAATCAAGATAGAAATAATGGAAGATACTTCTTAGATATAGTTAATGCCAAAGAAGGGAGAACCCATGATTTACCAGGTAAGAGGGGCTTAATAATGGCTAGTATCAAGTAACTTTCATAATCAGGGAGTACACCATCTCTAAACTGCTTCAATTAGAAAGTAATTTTAAGCAAATTGGCTAGAGGAAGATGGAATCATTCCTAGCTTGGTGGAAGCAGAGAAAATGGATAATGCAACTACTCATCTATCATTAAGACAAAGACTTGAATTTTGACTCAATAGGAGAGAAAATTAATTTTCTTAACAGGTGAACATTTCATTGTGTGAATGTTCCACATCGCCATTATCCATTCCTCAGGTGTCAGACATCTAGGTTGTTTCTATGTTTTTTGGCTATTATGAATAGAGATCAGTGAACATGGATGAGCAAGCATCTCTATATTAAGATATAGTGTCCTTTGAGGATATGTCCTAGAGTGTGATAGCTGGACCTTGCCGTAGATTGATCTTCATATTTTTGAGTTAATCCCACACTGGTTTTCATAGTGGCTGTATACATTTGTACTTCCACCAGCAATGAATAAGTATTTCTCTTTCCTCATATCCTTACCTTCACAGGTTAGAATTTGCTTTATTGATCTGGGCTATTCTGACTGGGGTAAGATGAAATCTCAGTGGAGTAGGACTTTCATGGATCTGCCAAAGTATAAGTAATAACTCCAAGGCTTCTAATATAGTTTAAAGCTTGGCCTTTTGCTTGGGCAGTCTCCCAACAACCTTTTAAACTTTACTTGATTTTTCAGTCTACAACACACTGTGTGGCTAGCACCTTTTGAGTATGTTGCAGTCTGTGTCTGTTCCCCTCTGTGTCAGCTCTCTGAATCTCCTGTGTCTCTTTCTTTCCCTGCATCATTCTCTTTGTCCAGAAGTGTTGCCTTCCGTTTCCTGCTACAGCTATTGGCCATTAAGTCTTCATTACAGCCAATCAATAGAGAGACAACCTCTGACATATTTTAGGTTGCCTTTAGATAGGTGAGGATAGACAGATATTTGTAAAATAGAAAACCCCAGTGATGGGCCATAGAAATGACAATATGAAAATCCTGCCAACATTTATCTTTCTGCTAGTGCAGAATTAACAGTTGAAAATACAGAGACATATCTTCACACATAGTAAAAAGAGATCCCAACACCTCCCCCTCTTAGTTCAAGAAATAGCTTTATTTCTAACATTGATAAACTATATACAATAAGAACAACTATTAGAACTATCAGGTTAGAATTACATTTATAATATTCAGTCCATTTGTATTTGGCAACCTTGGAGTAAGTATTCCACTATCTATCCTGTTTTGGTGAGTTTAAAGTCTATACCTAAATCATTTCTGTTACCTAAATAATTTTCTATCATCATATAAGTTTTTGTATGCTCTAACCTCATAACTTGCATTTACCAACCTTAAAACATCTTAAACCCTAAAACATTTTTTAGATCCTAAACAACTTAGGTTTTTATGCCTTTAGAAGCTTCCTACCTATTTTGTGAGTTTTCTTTTCTGCATATCATAACAAGAAATTGTAAGAATATTATGATCTAGTCTTCACCCTCATCAGAGACCTGAGAAGGATAAATATTACCCAAGTAAAGAGGAAGTGCAGAACAAGCAGCTTTCTGTTGAGGTTTGGTCTTTTGCTTGTATTGTAATTTTAAATACTGGCCCACCACAACCTGATTGCCCCCCAGGGATAAGAGAATCTGCATGCACCCACGTGATGCTATATAATCTTCCTCCCCCCAAGTTATCCCTGATTGGTGAATAAAGATGCCCACATCTAATAGCTGAGCAAAAGAGAGATAGGCAGGGCCTTGGGTTCCTGGGCTTGGGGTCTGAGGAGAACTATGAGGGGAGAGGAAGGTGGAGAGAGGAGAAGAGACCATGTAATAAGAATTAGAAAATCATGGACATGAGACCATGACTATTGTAGTTAAGATCAGCCCAGAAAGAATGTGGCAAATCATTGTGGGGTTATTGGCAGAAAAATAGACATAATAGCACAGAAGGTAGATATCTGCCCAGCTCTAGTGTTAAGTGAGGCTTGTTATAAATAATAAAAGCTGTGTGCCTTTTATCCAGGAGCTGAATGATCAAAGGGGTGGGGTAGAAGCCCCTGATTGAGATGAAATGTTTAAAATAATAGCTTTCTTTCTTTTTTCTTTTTTTGTTGTTCACAAGTTTTATTTATTTATTTATTTTATATACATTCTAAATGTTGCCTTCCCACATCCCTTCTCCCAGAGTTCTTCATCCCCCTCCCCCTTCCCTTTGATTCTGAGAGGGTGTTCACCCCTGCCTTCAGCATCCCCTTTCCTTGGGAAATCGAATCTTTCCAGGATTAGGCACATCTTCTTCCACTGAGGCCAGACAAAGCAGTCCTGTGCTACATATATGCTGGGAGTTATGGATCAGCCCATGTATGCTCTTTAGTTGGTAGCTATTACGAATTAGGCTGCTATGAACAGAGTGGAGCATGTGTCCGTATGGTATAGTAGAGCATCTTTTGGGTATATTTCAAGGAGAGGTATAGGTAGGCCTTCTGGTAGCACAATTTTCAATTTTCTGAGGAACTGCCAGATTGATTTCCAGAGTGGTTGAACCAGTTTGCAATCCCACCAGCAATGGAAGAGTGGTCTCCCTTTTCCACATCCTTGCCAGCATATGGTGTCACTTGAGTTTTTGATCTTAGTCATTCTGATTGGTATAAGGTCAAATCTCAGGCTCATTTTGATTTGCATTTCCCTTATGATTATGGATGGTGAACAGTTCTTTAAGTGCTTCTTGGCCATTCGAGATTACTCTGTTGAGAATTCTCTGTTCAGCTGTGTGCCCCATTTTTAGTTGGGTTATTTGGTTTGTTGAAGTTTAACTTCTTGAGTTCTTTGCATATTTTGGATATTAGCCCTCAAGGCTATTCCTTACTTTTTCTTCTATCAGATTTAGTGTATCTGGAGTTTTGTTGAGGTTTTGATCTACTTGGACTTGAATTTTGTACAGAGTGGTAGATATGGATCTATTTGCATTCTTCTATATGGAGTCATCCAATGAGACCAGCACCATGTGTTGAAGATGCTTTCTTTTTTCGATTGTATGTTTTTCGGCCCTTTTATAAAAAATCAATGTCTATAGGTATGTAGATTTATGTCTGGGTCTTCAGTTTGGTTACATTGATCAACCTGTCTGTTTTTATTCCATTACCAAGTGGTTTTTAAAAAATTACTGTATCTCTGTACTAGAGCTTGAAACCTCAGATGGTGACATCTCCAGATATTCTTTTATTGTTCAGGATTGTTTTAGCTATCCTTGGATTTTGCTTATCATATGAAATTGAACATTTTTATTTCAATGCCTGTGAAGAATTGCATTGGAATTTTGATGGAGACTGCACTGAACTGTGGATTGCTCTTAGTAGGATGGTTATGACCACTATATTAATTCTATCGATCCATGAGCATAGGAGATCTTTCCATCTCATACCTTCTTTAACTTCTTTCTTCACAGACGAGGTTTCTGTCATACAGCTCTTTCACTAACATGTTTAGAGTTACCCTGAGATGTTTTGTATTATTTGTGGCTATTGTGAAGGGTGCTGTTTCCCTTTTTTCTTTCTTAGCCTATTTGTAATTTGTATATAGGAAAGATACAGGTTTTGAGTTAACATTGTATCCAGCCACTTTGCTGAGGGTGTTTATCAGGTCTCTTGTATGTCCTTTGTATCCCTGATCTGTCCAGGACTTTTTATTATGAAGAGGTGTTGGGTTTTGTCAAACGCTTCTCAGCATCTAATGAGATAATGTTTGGTTGTTTTCTTTCACTTTGTTTATATGGTGGACTGCACTGACAGCTTTTAATAAGTTGAAACATTTCTGCATCTCTGAGATGAAGCTTATTTGAAAAGGTAGATGATCCTTTTTATATGTTCTTCGATTCAGTTTATTAGTATTTTATTGAGTATGTTTTTCATCAATGTTCATGAGGGAAACTGACCTATAATTCTTGTTCTTTGTTGAATCTTTGTGTGGTTTGGGAATCAGGGTGATTGTGGCCTCATAAAATGAATTTGGCAATGTCCCTTCTGTTTCTATTTTGTGGAAAAATTTAAGGAGTAAAGTCTTGTCTCTGCTAATATCTTCTAGTCCTGGGCTTTTTGTTGTTGTTGTTGTTGTTGAGACTTAATGACTGCTTCTATTTCCTTAGTGGTTATAGGTCTATTTAAATAGGTTATTCAATTTTGGTTTAACTTTGGAAAGTGGTATCTATGGAAAAATTGTCCATTTCTTTTAGATTTTTAAATTTTTTTGGTGTTCAGTTTTTTAAATTAAGACCTAAGAGGAGGTGTTCATTATAATAGCATTGTTAATGACCCTACCTTTGCAAATGTTAGGTTTGTATATTCTTAATTATCTTATGACTATTATCATTAGCAAAGGCAACTAGGCACTAAAGTAGGCACCAAAATGAACACTTTATCTAGCAGCATATGTGTGTCGTAATATTTATGTATAAATTCTGGCAGTGCGGTTTCATGCTACCTGCCCCAATTTTCTGGGTTCCTCAGTGAAAGACACACCCACAGTCTGTATTTTGATGCTTTAAACAGTGCAATAGCTGGGTCACTGCCTAATGTCCTGCTGATAATCCCAAGTTATCATTTGCTAAATTCTATATTCTACTGTGGCTACCCTGGACCCAATTGGGCAGCCCTCTGGGCCTCACTCTCCTGGCTCCGTCATAGGGCGGCTATGCCTACCTATCTTCCACTCTTCGCAGGCCTGGTGTCTCCTCTCCTTCATACTCTCCTGCAGATCTATCTCTTCCTCCTTTCTCTCTGTCCCCAGCCTGGGAATCCTAAAAGTCCCACCTGTGCTCTGCCCAGCCATTGGCTGCTGGAATCTTTATTTACCAATCAGAACCAACTGGGGACAGGGTTCCTCAGTGTCTTACATGCAGACACTTGTGTAAGCAGTTTTGGGAACCAAAATTAACATTATAATACAAGCAGCATTAGGCCAAACCCACTACATATGTGCAGTTCAAAGTGATAAATTATTTATTCCTCAGAGTAGAAAGGATGATAACATACTGATTTCTAAGTATGAATTGAGAACATAGGGCTACATGAACATTTTAAAAATCATTTGGAACAACAAAAAACCCAGGATAGCAAAAGCTTTTCTCAACAACAAAAGAACTTCTGGGGGAATCAGCATCCCTGACCTCAAGCTGTACTACAGAGCAGTAGTGATAAAAACTGCATGGTATTGGTACAGTGACAGGCAGGC
>CM052715.1:30493470-30518376 GCA_028551405.1 Uromys caudimaculatus
ATTTGGTTTTCTGAAGTCTAACTTCTTGAGTTCTTTGTGTATGTTGGATATTAGCCCTCTATCGGACATAGGATTGGTTAAGATATTTTCCCAATCTGTTCGTTGCTGTTTTGTCCTATTGACAGTGTCCTTTGCCTTACAGAAGCTTTGCAACTTCATGAGGTCCCATTTGTCAATTCTTGATCTTAGAGCAAAAGCCACTGGTGTTCTGTTCAGGAACTTTTCCCCCGTACCCAGGTATTCGAGAGTTTTCCCCACTTTCTCTTCTATTAGTTTCAGTGTAGCTGGTTTTATGTGAAGGTTCTTGATCCACTTGGACTTGAGCTTTGTACAAGGAGATAGGAATGGTTCAATTTGCATTCTTCTACATGTAGACCGCCAGTTGAACCAGTACCATTTGTTGAAAATGCTGTCTTTTTTCCACTGAGTGGTTTTAGCTCCTTTGTCGAAAATCAAGTGACCGTAGGTGTTTGGGTTCATTTCTGGGTCCTCAATTCTATTCCATTGATCTACCTGCCTGTCACTGTACCAATACCATGTAGTTGTTATCACTACTGCTCTGTAGTACAGCTTGAGGTCAGGGATGCTGATTCCCCCAGAAGTTCTTTTGTTGTTAAGGATAGCTTTTGCTATCCTGGGTTTTTTGTTGTTCCAAACGAATTTGAGAATTGCTCTTTCTAAGCCTATAAAGAATTGAGTTGGAATATTGATAGGGATTGCATTGAATTTATTTCCTTCTTAAAGTCCTCTATCATCATCATGAGATGTGATTTTAAATCAAAATCTTGCTTTTCCGGTGTGATGGTGTATCCAGGACTTGCTATGGTGGGAGAATTGGGTTCTGATGATGCCAAGTAACCTTGGTTTCTGTTGCTTATGTTCTTGCACTTGCCTCCTGCCATCTGGTTATCTCTAGTGCTACCTGCCCTCGATATATCTGACTGGAGCCTGTCCTTCCTGTGATCCTCGTTGTGTCAGAACTCCTCAGAGACCAGCTTTCTCTGTGATCCTGTGATTCTGGGATCCTGGGATCCTGAAATCCTGAAATCCTGGTTGTGTCAGAGCTCCTAGGAGTCAAGCTGCCTCTGTGACCATGAGATCCTGGTGTGACCAAGCTCCTGTGATCCTGTGATCCTGGGTGTTAGAGCTCCTGGGAGTGGAGCTTCCTCTGGGTGTTGTGACACTGGCTGTGGAGTTTACACTCAAGGTCTGCTCAGGGCACTGGCCCCAGAATAAATTTTTAAATCAGCAAATGAATCTTACAGTAGGGAACTCCAAGCAAGACTGGAAAACATAAACTAGATCATCCCATGTGATTCTCACCATGGCAACATTTCAACCACTTCGTTCACAGTGTTTGCTAGAGATGGTGAAAGACCCAGGCATTGTGTGTGAAAACACCCAGTAAAAATGGCATGCAGAGAGTGAAGAAAACCTTTCTATTCTATCTCTAGAAGTATGACCTCTTTCTACAGCAATCACTCTAATATATTTTAATGTATAAAATATTTAATTAAATAATTAAATCTCAGGATTAGAGCTGTGGTTCAGCAGTGAAGAGCTCAACCAGTTTGTGACAGTTTGAATGAGAATGGCCCCTATAGACTCATATATATTTGAATACTTCGCCCCCCCCCCCCGGTTTGGGGAAGGATTAAGAGTTGTGACCTTGGCCTTGGGAGCACTGGGTAGTCCGGCCAGCCAATGTTGATCTTCTTATGGGGTTGCAATCCCCCTATGCTCCTCCATTCCTTCCATCAGCTCCCCTACTGGGGTCTCTGAGCTCAGTCTGATGGTCTGATGGTTGGCGCCAAGCCTTTACATCTGCATTGGTCAGTTGCTGGCTGAACCTCCCAAGAAACAGCCTACAGAGAGGGATCCATGGCTCCAGATACATATGTAGCAGAGGGTGGCCTTGTCTGACATTAATGGGAGAGGTGGCTCTTGGTTCTATAGTAGTCTGATGCTCCAGCATAGGGAAACACTAGATCGATGGGGCAGGAGAGGGTGGATGGGTGGGGGAGCACCTTCATAGAGGCAAAGGGGAGGGGGAAGAGAGCAGATGCAGGATGGGGGTTTTGTAGAGGGGTAACAGGGAAGTGGGATATCATGGGATGGGAGGTTGTGTGGGGGGGAACAGTGAAGTGGGATATTATTTGAGATGTAAATGAATGGAATGATTAATAAATAAATATAAATATAAAGAGTTGTGGTCTTGTTGAAAGAGGTATGCACCTAGGGACTTTGAGATTTCAAAAACTCAACTCTAACAGTCTCTTTCTCTTCCTCTAACTTACAGGTAAGATTTAAGTTCTCATCTAGCATTCCAACAGCATGCCTCCTGCCACCATGCTTCCCACCTGGTGGCCGTGGACTCACCCTCTGAAACTGTAACCCCAATTAAAAGCTTCCTTCTTCTATAAATTACCTTCATCATGGTGTCTTATTACAGCAACAGAATAGTAACTAAAACACTGCTTTTGTTGAGGACTTGAGTCTGGTTCCCAGATCCCATGTTGAGAAGCTCACAATTGCCTGTAGTTCCAGTTCCAGGAGATCTGATGTCCTTTTCTGGCTTCTGCAGATATATCTATATATGTAGATATATAGATATATATAGATATAATTAAAATAAAGTATATTGCTAAAATAAGTAAATTATATTCATAATGCAATGTGCATCATCAAAGATTTCTTTTTCAAAAACCAGATTCCCTAAAATATTCAAAGTAAGATTCAGTGTTCAAAATTCTCTGTGCATACCAAGAACACGCAAAGCAGCTTTCTGAGTCATTGAAGAAATGCAAATCAAAACCAAGAATGGGTATTTCTTCACACTTTATGGCTATATTTGAAGAAACAGAGAATAAAAGCTAACAAAAATATGGAAAATTTATAGCCTTCATTCACTATTGGTGAGGCTATAAAGCAGACCAGCTTCTACGAAAGCTGTTTGGCAGTTTCTCTAAAGTTAAACACAGAATTAACATAAGATGTCCAAAAATAAAGTCAGTCGGGATATACTCAAAAGAGTGAAAAGCAGGTATACAAACTTGCTTGTACACACACCTGAGAACAATACCATTCACAAAAGCCAAAAGCTGGATGCATCCAAATGTCTGAAGATGGTCAGATGAATAAGCTAGTATATATGCTCAATGAAGTGTTAGATAGCCATAAAAAAATGAAATATTAACGTGTGCCTCAGTGTGAATAGATCTCCTAAGTGTCAGCATCCAGACATGAAAAGTCACACCTATTGCATGATTTCAGACTGCATTATATGTAACATGTAGGATGGAAAAAAATCTCACAGAGGCGAATCTAAGCTGCTAGTTGCTAAGGAAGAAGGAATTGGGAGAAACTTCTTAACGAGCAAAGAAATTTACCTTGGAGGAACAAAATGTTTTGGAACTGGATAGTGCTGTTCGGTTGGTTTGTTTGTTGTTTTTGTTTTTACTACATAGTGAATCCATTAAATGCTACAAAATTTTTCTTTTCGGATGTTTAATTCTATGTTGTATGTTACATGAAATGCACCAAAAAGGTTTTCAAAGCTGTTTCTTCCACATATGGCCAATAGAGACAGGGAAATGGCAGGTGTGCATTCCAAGGCTTATTAGGCATTGCAGAGATCTTTGTAAATGTCGCACATGTCCGTTCTTAGGTAGGGATATTTCTACTGAAACATATAGGAAGTTTTTGTTTTAGACTAAAAGATAAAACCAAGGTGAAGTAGCTTGTGCCAAGCTGTGTGTGATTAGAGTAAGATTTTTAAATGAAACCAAAAATCATTTTTTTCCTGAAAACAGGATGCAAGATAATTACTTAGAATGGTCCATCGATGAGTGTGAGCCGGCTGGATGAGGAAAGTTTCTCGGCCTTAACTATTATAAAAAAAATTTTTTTTTATCTATAAGGAATTGTAGCACACACCTGCAATCCTAGCACTTGAGAGGCTGAAGCAGGAAGATCCCTCTGAGTTTAAAGCCATCACGGGCTTAAAAAGAGTCAGTCTGAAATGAAAGAGTGGCCATCAGATTGCTGATACCCAGTTCATAGTTTTCATTATTTCTTTATTTTTCAATTTTTGAAAATTTCAGACATGTATTCAAAGAAATATGATCACATTAACTCCTAATTTCCCTCTCCAGCATCCCTACTTTCTTGTTCCCAGAAAACAAAAAACCAGGCAAGGTTAAGAGCACTTGAAGGTGAGCCTGAGAACCTGACTCTGGGTCCCCAGCATCTCTGTAAAAGGACCACAGTCCCTCTAATCAAGTGAAGAAGGATGAGAAAGGGCTTGGTGGAGACAGGGGATTGGGAAACTTACTAACTGCTAGACTAGCTAGAGAAAAGAGCAGAGCTCTGGGAAAGTGAATGAATGGCCCCCATAGGCGCATACATTTGAATGCATAGTCATGGGGAGTGTGGTTCTGTCTCACTGCCAGGGTGTGTGGTGTGAACTCCACTCTGGCAGATGAAATGCATTGCACTAGGCTGCATTTCACCCTACACCATCAGGTGCTCATGTACTGCTCAGGGGTGGGAAAACACAGCCTAAGATGGGGGCCCCAGTCTGAGTGAGAAACGACACAGACTGAGGCCAAAGCTGGGGTTCCCAAACTCTGGGGCGTCCAGTCCCGCTGGAAACGAAGTGGAGTCAGGAACGAAGGAGGCCGGGCCAGCATGGGTTTGTGAAATTAGCAGGAGAGGGAGAAAGAGAAGGAGCTTTGCTTAGCAGTGAGTGTCTAGAATCTTAGAGGAGTCTTCTGTGTTCTGTGGGAGACTTAAGGGGTGTGGCTCTGTACAGCAAAGGCTTCTCCCACAGAGGTTCTTGAGAGAGATAGTCCTTGCTTGTCCATACTGTTTATTCACTGTTCATCACGGAAAATGGATACATGCACCTTACTCAGGGAGAACCAGAGGTTAAATACCTTTTGCAGGAAGGAATGTCTGGGAAGGGAAGCTTATTGGCTAAACCCTCTGGGCCAGCCCATCTAGATACCTCATTGGCATGGAGAGCTCTGTGTTATATAACTAAAGGTCATGATCTTCCTGTAGTAGTTGTGGTCAGGAGTAGGTGAAAACCCTACCGTCCTCCTACCATCCTCAGGTCTGAGGGTACTGGGGTTTCTGAACCCACGTGACTTTCC
Source organism: Uromys caudimaculatus (assembly GCA_028551405.1). Taxonomy (NCBI): domain Eukaryota; kingdom Metazoa; phylum Chordata; class Mammalia; order Rodentia; family Muridae; genus Uromys; species Uromys caudimaculatus. Next base: position 30,498,627 of record CM052715.1, read on the forward strand.
CAGTCTTTGTCTGGTGACATGGTTCCACTTGCCCCACAAGGGAGTAGCACTATTTCAAAAGGATTAGGAAGTGTGGCCTTGTTGGAGGACGTGTGTCCCTGTGGGTGGACTTTGAGCTTTCAAAATCCTATCCTACGCCAACTAACTCTCGCTCTCTCTCTCTCTCTCTCTCTCTCTCTCTCTCTCTCTCTCTCTCTGCCTACAGGTTAGGATATAGCTCTTAGCTACTGCTCCAGCATCATATCTGCCTGCATTCCACCATGCTCCCTGCCATGATGATAATGGACTAAGTCTCTGAAACTGTAAGCCAGCCCCTATTAAATGCTTTCTCTCATAAAAGTTTCCTTGATCATGGTGTCTCTTCACAGCAATAAAACAGTGACTGAGACACACACACACACACACACACACACACACACATACATACACAAAACCAAGATCCGATTTTGTGTGTGTGTGTGTGTGTGTGTGTGTGTGTGTGTGTGTGTGTGTGTGTGTGCGCACATGCCACTGCACATGTGTGGTGGTCAGAGAATAACTTGAGAGAATCAGTTCTCTTTCTACCATGTGGGTTCCCGGAAGCAAACAGGTTTTCTGGCAATGACCTTTACACTCCTGAGCCACCTTGCCTGTCATAAATTTTGTTTTTCAATAAAAAGAATGCTTTTTAAAATCTTGGTTTCTTTCTGGTAAAGGATAATTTTTGAAGTTGACTTGTGACTACCATAGAGATGGAAATAAATCCACATCAAGAGTTGTATTTAAATCATTCCTACAGTACCCTGCTGAGGGATTGTTCTGTCTACCCAATGAACAGGGAGGAGAGGCTTGCTTTCATTACGTTAGCATAGTCATAATGCAAACATCCACAAGACTTTCTGCCCCGAGCACATCTGGTGAAAGTAATAACTACTGAGTCTGTTTATCATTGCTTCTCTGTCCCTGCTTTGAACCCTGAGCTATCCTGGAATAAAACCTCAGAGATGTGCAGTGAAGAGTTCTTGAGCAATCTGATCTAGAGCCCCTGCATCTATTGAATCTCCAATTCTGCTTCAGTTCCTCAGCACCAGTCAGTGGAGGGTCATGGTAAAAGACTATGATGGTAAAAACTGATCAAGAGGCAACTAGAATTATTGAAGTGGACTTAATAGACACAAAACAAGATGTTTTCATGTACAGATGCAGCTCTCTTTTTCTCAAGACAGCATTCATCTGTATTTCTATTGATAAGCGTTTCACCATCGCTCAAAGGTTAAATGTTTCAAAGACAGTGAAAGGAAAAGACACGAGATATGTTCAACCAGATGGTCCACAAGATTTTGCTTGTCAGTGCCCAGCATTCAGAAGTGCTCACAAGAATGTCTTGCTGTTTTTCCAAGTTCCACAGTAGCTCACACCGTGGCAAAAAGCGTCTATTCTCTGACTTTGAAGTCTTGTTTGTTTGTTTGTTTGTTTTTGTTTACATTTTAAGGACCAAGGGGTAGTGGCTCAAAATGGTAATCTCATCACTTAGGAGTTTCGGTCCAGAACCTGGACCTAGTACTTCAAAAAGCGTAAAAGCTGAGAGGAACTGTTGGGCTAGGTGACCTGAAGCTCTCCCTGAAGGCTGACAGCCCAGTGAGAACCTGCTTCCAGATGCTGAGTCACACATTCCTGCAGGCAGCCGATCTCTGAGAGCTGTCAGCACTCATGATCATGTGATCACATTGCATAAACTACTGTCCTTGTTATAGGGCGCACCATCCTTTCATGAGGGAACTGCTGTGTTAGCAAATCATTCCAGGAAGGTTTGTCCTCTTTGCCTTACCATTAAAAATGGCAGGACACTAAATCCCCCCACCTTCTGTCATGGCCAGAAAGCAGTGTTTCATTTTTTTTATTCCTTTAAAAATTATAATTAGTGCCAAACAACAGTCTAAATTAAAAGGTTCACTGAGACATTCCCATCTTTCCTACTCCTTCCCTTGCTCTTGCCCCAATTCCTGTCCTCCTTCTCTGTCTTCCCTAATACTTATTCTTCTACTTGAAGAGTTTTGTTTTGTTTTGTTTTGAGGCAGGCCTCTCTGTGTAGCTCTGGCTGGTTTGGAACCCACTATATAGACCAGACTGTCCTCCAACGCACAGAGATCTGCCTGCCTCTTCCTCCTGAGCACTGGATTAAAGGTGCCCACCACCAGGCCTGGCACTACTGGAAGAATTTTAAAGATTTACTTATTTTATTTAATGTATATGAGTGTCTCACTTCATGCATTTATGTGTACCACATGTGTGCCTATTGCCCAAAGAAGTCAGACATGGGGATTGGACCTCCTCAAACTAGAGTTACAGGCAATTGTGAGCCAACATGTGGGCCTTCTGCAAAGCAGAAAGTGCCTTAACCTCTGAGCTATCGCTCCAGTTCCTCTTCTTACTTGTATTTTAAGTTTCTATATATATGTAAAACCGTGCACTCCTTCTCATGTTTGCTTTGTTTAGGTTAACATGGTGTCCCTAGTTTCATCGATTTCTCTTCAACTAGCATAATTTCATTCTTCTTTATGTCTGAATAAAATGTGTGTGTGTATGTGTGTGTTATTCATTCATATTTCCACATGTAACGAGGCTGGTTTTATACCTTAGCTAATGAAAATAGAGATTAAGTACAAATGTGTACAGATATCCTTTCTATTTGCTGACTGTTTCTTTCAGATATATTCCCAGAAGTAGGACAGATTATATGGTAGGTCTAGTGTTAGTGACTGAGGAATCTCACCTTTTCTTTCTTCCCACAAGCAGCACAATGGGGTTCTCTTTTCTCTATATCCTTGCCATTTGTTATTGGTGAGGGAGTTATTTTTATTACACAATTGACTTTGAACCTAGAGGGGAAAATGGTTTCAAGTTATAAAACAAAGCAGAAGTGGCCGATCTGAGATGTTTTAAAATGTCAAGAGAGGTGTATAGCTGGTGAAATGTTTACACCGCATTCCAATATACTTAATTTACAAAAAGAAAGAGGAGTCAGGCCTTTTTCTTTTATACAGTCTCTCATCTCACCCTCCAGCTGCTAGAACACTGGCTACACAGTAGGTCCTTGTTCAAGGCTTTACCATTTAACCCTGCAAACTACAGGGAATAGAAGCTTCAGCTTCTTACACACACAAAAGAAGAATCCAGCTTGTTAAGGATAACAGGAACTTATAAAATGTATTAAACCTGGGTTCTTTTTATTTCAGACACACATCTAGCAGTGGGGTGCTGTTGGAATACAATGTCTCCCCAAAAGGCCATGTGTTGAAGATCTAATCCTCTGTTAGCTACTGAGAGGTGAGGGCGTCGTGGGGATGCTAACTTAATGATGGACAAATCCACTGATTGATTTATAGCTAAATAAACGAGTAGGAAGTGGAACCTATTTGAAACAACATCAGAAATAACATCTCTGAAGGGTGTGTCTTGTCCCCAGCCCCTCCATGGTGAGCAGCTCTCTTCCCACCACACCCTTCTGTCCTGCTATTTTGGTTATCATCTTGGGCCCATAGCAATAAAGCCAGAGGACCATGGACTGGAAAAGTCTGAAATTGGGTACCTTTGATCCCAGCACTTAGAAGGCAGAGACAGGCGAATGTCTGTGATTCAAGGCCAGCCTGGTCTATAGAGACCAGGAACTCAATTCTAGGACAGCCAGGACTGTACAAAGAAACCAGACCTTGTCTATCAACAAAAAAATAATAACAAAACCAAAAAATAAAATCTAGAAAGAAGTGAAGGAAGCCGAGCAGTGGTGGCACACGCCCTTAATCCCAGCACTTGGGAGGCAGAGGCAGGTGGATTTCTGAGTTTGAGGCCAGCCTGGTCTACAGAGTGAGTTCCAGGACAGCCAGGGCTACACAGCGAAACCCTGTCTCGAAAAACAAAAAAAAAAAAAAAAAAAAAAAAAAAAAAAGAAGAAGAAGAAGAAGGGAAGGAAGAAGGGAAGGAAGGATCTTCCTATTCTTATCGTGAAGAAACCATAAAAATGTTTTGATGCTAGATATGTATTAAACATCACACTCCCTTGATAACTTGTTCTTTATTTTTGTTTGTTTCAATTTTTACATTTATTTATTTGTTTGCTGGTTTGTTGATTGGTTGATTGATTGATTAATTGATTAATTGACTGGAGGAATATACAGTGCATATGAAGATCAAAGGATAACTTGTGGGAGTTGCTTCTCTCCTACCACGTGAGTTCCAGGGATCTCACTAAGATCATTATTAGTCTTGACATCAAGCACCGTCACCTGCTGAGCCATCTTGCCAATGCCCATTGTCTGTCTGGCTTTTCAGATAGCATCTCATGTAGCCCAGGATGACCTTCATTGACAATTGTAAGAAATACAATCTGATGGCTTGTTTTCAATTCAAAGTATTTTGATTCGTCTTAGGTCCAGTTAAAGACGAAGAGAAAACACTGGGAGCCTGCTCAGCTAGCTCCCCCTACTACATAGACTTGGTTAATCTAACTACCCTCCACCCATACACACTAGAATTTAGAATAGAAAATTACCAACAGCTGAACTTGCCTGAAAACCAACAGATATAACAAGATCATAAGCCTAGGAAGCTTTAAAATCAGCAGGATATAAACCAGAGATAAACCACCTAAGATAAACAAAGAGTGGCAGAGAGGAAAATAAGATCTACAGGACCTATAAGATAGCATCCTCCTGATTACTCAGTCAACGAGGAAGTGAGGGGGTTGCATTAGAGAACTGTTCTCAGTGCTCAGTCAGGGTGCCTGTCATTCTAGGCTGACACCAGTTTTGCAGGGTTGTAGAATAAACTGCCTTATTTGTACTACACTGGGTCTCCAATATTCTTATTATAAAGTGAGACTCACACTACATAAATGAGCATGGCCTTGAACCCACAATAATCCTGTCTCCACTTTCCAAGTGCTAAGATTACAGGCATGTGCACCACACCTGCTGCCATATGCAATTATTTATAACTAAAAGTAAAGTCTAGAGTGCGAAGCATAGTGGGAAAACTCAGAAAACAGAAGCAGGCTTATCTTTGTGAGTTTGTGGTCAGGCTGGTCTACATAGTGAGTTGTAACCTGGCCATGGCTATGGAGTAAGACCCTGTCTCAAAGATAAGATAAAATAATAAGATGAAATGAAATCCAGGGTTGGGAGATAGTTTAGTTGGTACATTGCTTTCGGCATTAGCATGATGACCTAAGTCTAATCCCAGATCCCATATAAAAAGCCATATATTTGTAATTCCAGAGCTAGAGAGGGAGATTCAAGTGGACCCTGGGGCTTACTGGGTCAACCTCATGAAATCATCAAGCCCTAGGTTTCAGTGTTGGGAAAACCTGTCTCAAAAGGTGGATGGCTCCTGAGGAACAACACTGAGAGTTGGCTTCTGGTCACCATGAAAATGCACAAATATGCACACACACACACACACACACACACACACACACACACACACACACACTGTACTGTCTAGTTTTGTGTGTCAACTTGACACAAGCTGAAGTTATCACAAAGAAAGGAGTTTTAGTTGAGAAAATGCCTTCATGTGATCCAGTGGTAAGGCATTTTCTCAATTAGTGATCAAGGGGGCAGGGCCCCTTGTGAGTGGTACCATCTGTGGGCTGGTAGTCTTGGTTCTATAAGAAAGCAGGTTGAGCAAGTCAGGAGAAGCAAGCCAGTAAGCAGTATTCCTCCATGGCCTCTGCATCAGCTCCTGCTCCTTGACCTGCTTGAGTTCCAGTCCTGACTTCCTTTCGTGATGAACAGCAATTGGAAGTGTAAGCCGAATAAACCCTTTCCTCCCCAACTTGCTTCTTGGTCATGATGTTTGTGCAGGAATAGAAACCCTGACTAAGACACACACACATACCCAAGCACACATACAGAGAGACACACATACTCAATCACACACATACAGCACACAAATCAAACATTTAAAAATGCCTATTCTCTAAAGATTTCTGGATGAACGTAACTAGAGAAAGAGGGAAAACAAACTTAATTAATAAAGCAAGGAGTAACAATAGGTCACCAGAACAAGAACTAAGGATTTTCCTGACCATTAGGTGATAACCAAATCTGTCTCTCACGTAGGCTCTGATTTGCTTAGTGCATTAGAAGAACAGATGATGTCAACAACCTTCCTGGTAACTAGTTATCTCAGCAACCCACTCCTGGCAGGAGACTCTGTGCTCTGACTTATTTTTAGTGCATTTCTACTTTGGTAATCCAGTCACCTGAAGAAGAGCCAGTAGCCTGGCTATTCTATGACCTCACTTCCCTGATTTATTCCTTAACATCTAGCAAGTTATTGAGTCGCCTGGGAAGAGTCTAGAAGGGGGTTGGGGCTCCCCCATTTGCAAACTTTCAGGGGCCAAAGGGGCTTGCTAGCCCAACACAAGTGGAAGTGTGGGCTTGGTAGCAATCATATATTCAAGGGAGAAAGACAAAGAAAAGGTTGCTATCAAATCAGGTATGTATGATCTATCGTTTTATCAGCAGGGTGGAAGATGGGGTAAAAAGTCAGAACTTTGTCTACCTTTTATGAAGTATTGGGCTTTTAAAGGTTCAGATCCACATCCTGCTAATGATAAGCCTCATGTTGTTTTCTAGGACTTCATGGTGGAAGGTGCCTTTCCAACAAAATGCAGAAAGTGAAATAGCAAAAGATGAATAGAATATTTTCATGTCTTTGAATTTGGATTTAAACTGAGATATTTAATTTTATTCCAACCTCATACAGCTTGTAAGGACAGATTTATCCAATGCCAGCTGTCCTCACATTTAAAGGCTGTAGCACAAAGATAAAATTAGAATCAAGTGTGGATCATATTCCTCAGCAAGAATTCTGCTCTATGTCCCACTGATGCCCGAGCCACAACTGTCAAGCCAAATGCCAGCACCACTGCTGTTTTTCTAGGACTTCCTAAATAGATACAGTTTAGAAACTGACTATATCACCAAAAGATTCATGAACCCTCAAGAGAGAGAGAGAGAGAGAGAGAGAGAGAGAGAGAGAGAGAATTACATCCATGAGTACAAATTTATTTCCAAAGTTATTCTAACCAAAATGAGGAGAAAATAAAATTTTGACAAAATTGGGAGAGAATAAAGTCAACTACACAATAGTACCCATTCCCTGTATAATTTTAAACAGGAAATATCAAAGGGTATTAAATATATGTAATGACAACATATTATCTTTATAAAGGAAGGAAAAGAAGTTTTGTCTTAAATTTTGATTTATTAAATATCCTATTTAATATTCTCTACAAAATCATAGCTGCAAAGACACATTGTTAATGTTCTATATTGAGTATGGTACAAGAAGGAAAAGCAGAAGTGACCAATAAATACAGAAAAGATGAACAGCCTCCCTTATGAGGACAAAAACATGCGTCCTAACCAATCAGTAAGAAAGTGTAATGTGTATATTATAAAGAACATATTGACATACAGATGCTGAGAATGTAGCAATTGAGGAAATGACAGTCTGGCCTTAACTATTAAAAGGGAAATGTGTCCATTTCCTGTTATATTCATCACTAGAGGCAACACTTAATAAACCGTGCAGAGGCGTATCATAGCTGTCCACTTAGGATTGGTTTTAAAAACCCACATATATTTCAATGGGGGAACTATTACAAATTATGTAAATATCCTGTACAATTTCGACTTGTTCAGATCTTGCTATTTTCAAATGATCACATACTTAAATGCTTTAAAAGGACATATGAAATGGAAAAAACAAAGTGCCGTTTGTGGGAAAAGCAATTTTATATACATAATTACATGTGCAGATATATTTTCTGGAAATGCAGTCAAGAAATTGGGGATTAGAAAGGGTAAAATTTACTTTCGCTTTATACCTTCTAGACTCTGAGCTTCAAGTTTTTGACCTTAAGCACTGACTACTATTATTTTTAAAAATTGTTTTAACACTAATAAGTTGGTTCCAGTTCTCTGGAAAATTCATCCTTGTGTGTGTAATTCCCAATCCATAAAAATAACTTTATGCACTAAACACTAAATTATACTCATGGTGGTTTTAGCATTGATTATATTTTGTTAAGAGTCTAATTTGCCGAAACGTCTCCAGTAATTTATTTCCAAGGTAATGGAATGGAATACAACACAGGGATGGCCTTCTCTGTGTCTTACAAAATTGCCTTCAACAAACCAAACTTTTGCTCAGCCTTGCAAGTAAGTTAAGGGTATGCTTTGAGACTATTTACAACTATGTACTCAATCTTTTTTTCTCCTGTGTACTCCACTTGTTTGAATTTAACCTGCCTTTAAGAAAGCCGAGTAACTAACCCTACTATGCCTTGGACTTCCCATGTAATCAAACAGAAGCTGTGCTGAATTATAGCTTTAATCTTCAACTATATCCCTCATGATCCTTCCTTCCATGTCCCTGACTCAGAATGGTGACAGAGAGAAAGAGAGAGAGAGAGAGAGAGAGAGAGAGAGAGAGAGAGAGAGAGAGAGAGAGAGAGAGGAGAGACAGAGAGAATGTGTGTATGGATGTCTGTGCGATGAGTATATCTAACATTGTCCTCTGAAAACAGCCTTGAAAAAAACAAAGGCTCATAATAAATGCTAGAAGCAACATGTGGATAAAGATTGATAATATCTAATCATGGGTTTGAGTGCCATTCTGGGTCAGTAAGGGTGAGAAAACTACTTCCTCCCTTGTAAAACCATGCTAAATGATTCATGAACACATGAGCTTCTCTGTTCCTTTCCCATACATGTTTTACTATGCTGTTTGATCCTGAGGATGGCCTTCTGTCGGCAAGAATGAGAAAGAAGTGGGCATGTCAGATCAGCTTGCTGTTGGTTCAGATGACTACAAGAGTTAGACTCTTTCCTTAACATGACACAACCATGATATAGTAATTAGTAATACTATAAATAGTATAAAGCACATAGCAATTAGTGATATGGTACAGTACTATATTGGTAGTTAGTACTACAGTATATAGCAAATATTTAGGTACATTCTCAATTTTCACATTTATTGGTTTGTGTGTGCGTGCATGCATGCGTGCACATGTGGAGTTCAGAGGACAACTCGTGACCTCTATGGATTCAGCTCAGATGGCAGGCTTCATAGCAAGGGCCCGCATTCACTGTGCAATCTCACTACTCACTCACTTGCCTGGGCTAGCATTGAACTCACTCTAGCCCATGCAGATACTCACTTTGGTGCCTAATATGAAACTTTTCACCTATCTGTCCTATGCATAATAAGAGATAAATATTACTTAAGGGCAGGTGCTCTCCTACACTCTGCCTAATACAGAAATCTGCAATGGTTCTTTAACTTATGTCATATAATCGTGACCCTGGCATTCAAAGCTCCTTGAGAGTTTATCCTAAACAATCCTTCCTGTTAAATGATTTAGAACCACGGGCTGTGTAGCTCTGGGGATTTAATACATATTGTCAGATACATGCACACATACACACACACACACACACACACACACACACACACACACACACACCAGTACCTCAAGCTGTCCTTGAACTTCCTACAATTAACCAAAATCAACCTGCCAACGTCTGGGTTAATAGGCCTAGCTTCATGCCTCACACTTTTAGCAAAGTTAAGACTTTATTCATGCTATTTTTCAAAATATGGTCTATAGACAGGCAGAATTGCTTTTAACTCAGCTCTATGAGAAATAGTAAGACCTCGGGCTCCACCCCAGTCATATTACGAATATGTGTTTTAACAAGATGTTCACATACATATAGAGGGTAAATTTTCAGACTTAGAATAAAAATATCAAGCAATGCTTTTGACTTCATTATTTACTTTCCCGTCAAATTTGTGGGTACCCTCCCAGACTCTGTTGTTCTGCATGGGTATCCTTTGCCACAGGTCTTCTGCCCCAGTTTCCTGACATTCCAAGCTATCCCTTGAGCCACAAGTGACCCACAAACATGTCATTGTCCAATTTCTCTATCCTACTCTGTACTTCAGCCTCTCAGCCTTTCACAAGAGTTCAGCATTGTAGATGTGGCAGTGAGCTAAACTGAACTGCACTAATAGGAGAAAGTGTGGAAAGGCTATTATCCTACGCTCTTAGCTAGCTTCTCTTCTCTTGGCATTATGCCCCAGAGCTTCCCAAGAGCATGGTCAGCTCTCCTCATATTCTGTAGTATCAGGGCTAGATCCAGGCAAAATTGACTCTGGCTTGCATAGACAAACTAAGTATTGCTTTTGTCAAGTCCAGTGTGGTTCTCTGAGGCTTTGACCTACAGCTATTTAACATCCAAAACCTGGAATCAACAATCTCATCATATATCTCACCTGTATTTGACAAATTTTTTACATACCACCACGTCAATTCAACTCAATATCATATTGATTCCATAACATACCTGTACTGGCTGGTTTTGTGTGTCAACTTGACACAAGCTGGAGTTACACAAAGAAAGGAGTTTCATTTGAGAAAATGCCTCCATGAGATCCAGCAGTAAGGCATTTTCTTAATTAGTGATCAAGGGGGGGAGGGCCCCTCGTGAGTGGTACCATCTGTGGGCTGATAGTCTTAGGCTCTATAAGAAAGCCAGTCAAGCAATCCAGGGGAAGCAAGCAAGCCAGTAAGTAACATCCCTCCATAGCCTTTGCATCTGCTCCTGCTCCTTGACTTCCTTTTGTGATGAACAGCAGCATGGAAGTGTAAGCTCAATAAACCCTTTCCTCCCCAACTTGCATCTTGGTCATGTTTGTGCAGGAATAGAAACCCTGACTGAGACAACACCTAAGAACCAAACAGAAAACACTGTCAGAGGTAAGATTCTGATCTGGTGTCTTGTGTATATGAAGGCTATTGATAGGCATATCTGTGTGGACCCTTATGATGTCATGTCTAAATTCAAAGATAATTAAAGAGAACTCTGAGCTTCTTGTCCGTGACTTGACCTAATTTTTCACCTGCAGAGAACACATGGAAATATCAAAGAAGTTCTCACAGATAGCAGAGGGTAAGCGCTTACTACTCTAAAGGTAGGTGGTAATGATTTTATTGATGTCTTCACCACACACAATTGGTGTGGCTTTGGAAAATTGTTTAACCTCTCTAAGCTTGTTTCCTTATTTGTTTAATGAGAATAATATCCATACCTCATGGTGTAAATGGCATTATGTATATAAGGTGGTCAGAACAGTGCCTGAATGATCCATATCCTCTTATGACTATTAAAAATTCAAACTTGAAGGGGATCATTGGGCACGATCCTTTTCTTTAATTTGCAAAGCCTGTTTAATGCTATGGCGTCTCCTCTTTAGTAGTCCTCTAGTTACATAGCCCTGGCGCCCATGAGAGTAACAGGACACTCTAACAGGACAGTGTCTTAGCTGTCCCTGTGCACAAAGTATTCATCTTGGCAATACCTGCAAATTCTGGTGTGTGTGTGTGTGTGTGTGTGTGTGTGTGTGTGTGTGTGTGTGTTCCTGTCCCTAGGGCAAACAGAAAAGAAACAGACTCTTAAAAACTAAGCATGAGTTTATAGTATGAAAACCAACATACTAAAACCAATAATATTTTTTTTAAAAAAAGACATTCTCTTTTAGTTATAGGTAAAATAAGAAAAAATAAATAAACAAATAAAAGTTTTAAGGTTACATTACAAAGCATCTTCTGTAGAATGACATAAAAAGGGATCTCTCTTCCTCATTTTGGAGGTGGATTTATTTTTTAGTAGTATTTAATTCTTTGCTTGAAGACTATCCTCTGTCCTCCCCCACTTACTCCTCGCTCTTCCCCACCTCCCGACCACATCAGCTTCATGTGTTCTCTCTCCCTTTCTCCTCCCTCAGTCAAAAACAAAATAAAAACAACCAAAAGACAAAAAAATACTAAAACAAATTTTAAAAAGCACACAAAATAACATGAAGTTAATTTTGTGTTGGCCAACTACCCCGGACATGAAGTGCCACTGTCACTGACTACACGGAAGAAAGCTGACCTTCCCTTTCCCAGCAGATATCAATCACAAAGAGCTTTTGGTTAGGAGTAGAACTCTGTGTCGCCTTACTGTTCTCCACATAGGAATTTTTGTCTAACTTGAACTTATGCAGGTTACGCTGTCATAGTTCTGTGAGTTCATATGTGGATCTGTCCTGTTGTGTCTGGAAGACTGTTCCTTGGAGGAATCCACCACTTCTGCCTCTTATAGTCTTTCTGCCTTCTCCTTTGCATAGATCTCTGAGCTTGATGAAGACATCTAATTTAAGACTCAGTGCTCCATAATTTTTTACCCTTTGCATATTGTCCAGTTGTGAGTATCTAGGCTAATTACCATCAACTGCAAAAGGGAACTTCTCTGGTGAAGGCTGAGTGATACACTAATCTATAAGTATAGATTATATTTAACTATGAGTCATTTTATTGCTATTTTCATTTAATAGAACAATAGTAATGAATTTTCCTCTAGGCCCATGACCTACCTAGTCACAGTCACTTTAGTGGTGTTAGTTACAGGTTCCATTTCATGGAGTGGGCTTAAATCCAATTTTTTTCTTAAAGTGGGTGGTTATTCCCATAACATTGGTACCCCCTAGTGTACCCATATATTGCAGACAGATCACTGTTTTAGGTTATAGAGTTTGTACCTGGGTTAAATGGTGATTAATTTTTCTCCTCCCATAGCATGTCAAGTCCATTCCAGCACAGTGAATGCTAGTCAATAAGGACAAAGCTTCTAGCTAGGCACAAGCTCTATTTCTCTATGTTTGATAACATAAATGAGTAGGAACTCCAGCAATATGTCTTTACCCTCAGGTTGTAGAGGGTAACAAATATCCTGTGATCTTTGTGAGGGGGTTGTCCATGGGACCTCTGTGTAACCCATGCCAATCATCTAGTCCTGGACACAGACACACACATACCAGTGTTTTCAGGTATTGTCAAGATGAATACTGTGTTCACAGGGACAGCTAAGACCACACAGTTTGATTAGACTGTCATGTTATCAACCTGAGTGGCAGAGCAATGTAAGAGGTTGTACTTGGTGATGTAAGATGTTCGGTTAAGACATTGTCTCTCCCACTCTATGGTGACTCCATTTATATATATTTGGAAGTTCCTGAAGTAGTAGGTTCCATACTGTTTTCCAAAGGCCTAGTATTAATTGTCCCCCCTCATATTCAGAGGTGGCTTTTCTGCTTCAGGATGCTACCACAGAAAAGGTGTCATCTGAATTAAATATCACTTTCTATTTAAATACAGGTGGAAGAATAAATCATGATCATGAAGAAACACATTTTTTAAGATAAAAATATTTCAGCAGATTAGAACAAGCAGTTAAGTTTTAAGTTGACTGTGAGCAAGTGTTGGCTTAGAGACATATTTAAAGGAGAATGCTGTGGAGAGTAGAAGGTTCCAAGAAGGAAGCATTCCAAGTACAGGCACACTTGCAAGACATAACCTTGACTGATGTAGGGAATTAAGAGAGTCCCACAAAAGGGTCTGATTTCAAACTTCCAGTGCCTACATATAAGCTAAACAAGACTGCAGGTACCCATAATCCCAGCATCGGGGGACAGAGACAGGTGGATTCTAGGAGTTGGCAGGCCACCCTGCCTAGCCAAAATCACATTCTCCATGTTCAGTGAGAAACCATATCTCAAAAAATATAAGGTAATGAAGATAGGAGGCAGGTGACATCCTGCTCTGGTTCCACACGGACATGTACCCAAACATATAACTGCTCATATATCCCTACACACCTGTATCAACACACACACACACACACACACACACACACACACACACACACACACACACACGCAAAATAAATAAATGAAAGTAATAACTTTTTATTTTTTAAAATAAATTTGTTTATTGTTTAAAAGATAATGAGGCTCTTACAACTAAAAAAGCTTGCTCCTAACCTCTCTCAGGGGTAAAGTCATTTCAGGCACTGGACACTGAGTCCCTGGAAGTACTATGCAATACTTCTCTGAAATCCTGGGTATCTGCCTCTACCACCACCATAGCCACTGCTCCTTTTATTCAAGAAGAAGAACAATGAGAAGGAAGAGGAGCAGGGGGGAGGGGGAAGAGGAGAACAAGAAGAAGAGGAAGAGGAGGAGGAGGAAGAGGAGGAGGAGGAAGAAGAGGAGGAGGAGGAAGAAGAGGAGGAGGAAGAGGAGGAGGGGGAGGAGGAAGAGGGAGGAGGAGGAGGAGGAAGAGGAAGAAAGAAATATCCAGTTAGGTGAAGTGACTCATGCCTGTAATTTCAGCTTTGAGAAATCTAAGACAAGAGGATATTACAAGTCTGAGGCGGGCTTGGGCTACAGAGTAAAACATTGTCTCAAATTAAAAGCAGGAGATTAGAGAATGAGGTGGTTTGCATGAGAAATGAGTCCCATAGTTTCTGGTATTTGAACTCGTGGTTCCCAGTTGGTGGGATTATTCAGGGAAGCGTTCCAGCCTTCCTGGAAGAAGAATATTCCTGGGGATGGACTTTGAGAGCCCTAACCTTCATCCTACTTCCAGTTTGTTCTCTCTGTTTCATCATGGCAGCCTTCTGCTACCATGCCTCCTCCACCACGGAGGAATGACAAACAAACAAAAATCCACTTTCTTTCATAATTTGCTTTTGATCCTGTTGTTTTATCACAGCAACATAGAAAAGTAGCTAAAATGAGGAGGAAGAGGTGGAGAAGATGAAAAGAGGAGGAGGGGAGGAGGAAGAGGAGGAGGAAGAGGAGTTGGAGGACAGCAGTAGTGATAGTCTCAGTCCTATACTTAGCTATATTTGAAAGTTCCCATACAAAACAAAGTAAAAAATGGCTTGCTATTTTATTCAGAAGAAATTATCTTGAACTTCAGTCCGAAAGTCTTAGTTTCTATGTGGATGAATTGTATAAATTAGGTCTTTTCAGATTAGTTTATATGTTGTTATAATTCTGGGTCCAAAAAAATCATAACGCCACAAAGTGGGGAAACATTTTCCCTAAAGAAAGAAATGGCTGTTGGAATATTTGCTTTCAGAGCCATAAGCCTCTACGTATGAAATCCTGCTACCCCATAAGCTCTATGCTATGAGAAGTCAGGATTCTGTAAATAAACAGAACTGATAGCACGATTGTATATTAAAGAGTATTAGACTGGCTTACATGTTATGGTCTGTATAGTCCAACAGCTGTCTTACTCTGGAAAGACTGAGAATCCACAAATCTGGTTATCTCCTCAGTCCTGTCTAGTGCTAAAGGCATAGAGGACCCCTAGAGAGAAGGTTCTAATATCAGTGAAGGCATGTCTCAACAACAGGATGGGTGAACTTGCCACCAAGACTGAGGGCAATCAGGCAATAAAACAGTTTCCTTCTTTCATGCCCTTTTATATGAGCTGCCAACAGAAGATGCTGCCCACACTTAGGGTAGGCCTTCCTGTTTCAAATAATCTAATCAAGAAAAACTCACACAGGAGTGCCCAGTTGCTTGTGTTTTAGTTGATTCCAGATGCAGTCAAGAAGACAATCAAGATCAACCATCACAGAGTCAGATGAGTCTCACAGTTGGTATCATTTTAAAATCATTTTGATTCTTTTCAAACATGGTAGAGTATCAGCAATGGGCAGGGGGGAGGGGGAGAGAAACAGGAACATTCATCACTCATGACTAGACAGCATGTCTTTTGATGAGAAACCATGAAAGAAAGACTGTGGACAGAGTGGACCTTAGGAACAAGGAAATAAGAACAACAGGCATTCAGCCACAGAGATCTCCAAACGAAGATGTATGTGCTACTTAGAGAATAGTGTTCTTTTATCATCACTTCATAGAATAATGGTTCCATATTAGACACCTCTTAGCTCTGGTAGGAACCAGGAGCATCAGGACAGTGCCTCCCAAGTACAAGAATTAAAGGCCTGTGCCACTTTGTCAGTGAAAATGAACTTTTTAATAATCTACAAAACAATATTTTGGTTTTGGTTTTAGATTGCTATGCTAAAGTTTTCATAATTTTCTGAAAAGAGAAAGATGGAGGAAAAGAGACAGATGAATGTGAAGGCCATAAGGTTAAGACAGAGACTCAGAGAGGGGGGGAGAAAGAGAGAGACAGAGACACAGAGAGAGACAGAGACACAGAGAGACAGAGAGAGAGAGAGGAGAAAGGGAGAGACAGACACAGAGAGAGACAGAGAGAGAGAGACACAGAGAGAGACAGAGAGAGAGAGAGAGAGAGGAAAAAGGGAGAGACAGAGACACAGAGAGAGACAGAGACAGAGAGAAATCTGAAAAAAATCAAATTTATTTTTGCTAGAAAATATTCTGACTAAACCCAGGAAAAGGGGGAAGGTGCAACTTGATTATTTTTGTGTATGAAAACAGCAGGGTTTCTTTATTTTAGAGCCATCATTAAATTACTCAACTAGAGCTAAAAGTTCCCCTCAATGATGGAGCACTTCATGCTTGAAGCCCTGGGTCTGATTCACAATAACACACAGGCACATGCATATACATGTGCACACACACCTGCACATGCACACACATACACGTGCACATGCACACACCTGCACATGCACACACACATACACTATCACACACACCTGCACATGCACACACACATACACGTGCACACACACCTGCACATGCACACACACATACACAAACACACCTGCACATGCACACACACATACACGTGCACACACACCTGCACATGCACACACACATACACGTGCACACACACCTGCACATGCATATACACATACACGTGCACACACACCTGCACATGTGCACACACACCTGCACATGTGCACACACATACATGAACACACACACCTGCACATGCACACACACATAGACGAACACACACACACGAGATTTGAGGTTGAGGAGAGAAATGAAAGAAGAAGAAAAAAGAAAAGAAGGACGTACATAAAATTTTAAAATATATATAACAATTTAAAAAACAGATACTCACCATAATATTCAGTGCTTTGTGGACACTTCAAAATAATTATTTGAATAAGCCATAGACAATAAATTAGGATAGCATGCTAAGCTTCTCCATCAAATCAAATGAACAAAATTTTTAAAAAATGTACCAACTTCAGTTTATTGTATAAATTCAATTTACAGTCATCTGACATTTTATAACATAAAATATTGTACTCCTTCACTTCTCTTTCTATTATTATTCCCAAGTGGGGCTTTAATCAGACTCTTCCTATTTACTTTAAAGTAGATATATCATGTTGTACTTTTTCAAAGCTTGAGCCTATACATTATCCGTGAGGCAGTGGAAGCAGGTACCCTATCCATTCAGGCAATGCATCTTTATACATTGTTCATTTGTATTATGCCCGTGTATCTTTTCATCTTTCCAGGATAAGATTGCCAAGATCTTGACTCTTCATTTGGAGGAGTCTAATTCTGTCTCTTTACAAAGAGCTAGGGTTACACTAAGCAAAGGTTACCATTTACGTGAGTCATGAAGCCTGCTGTCATAACTCAACGCTGAGGTAAAGATCCTGGCTATTTATTCTCTCAAGGACATCCCTACTGGTACCTAGAATCAAGAAGCCACACTTCAAGTGTGGTTACATGTAGAGCCCACATATCCTCTCAATCCACATTTTTGTTTTGATATTGTAGAATATGCCATGGTATTTTCATAGTAATTAAAGGAAAATACGTGGGAATCCACTATAAAGCCAACAGTGGCTTTAGCAAGAGAGCCCAAATGCTTAAGGGTGAACATTCATTTAGAAATGGCTCATTTGAGTGTTCAACTTTGTTCCATCACCTCCTCAAGTGAGTACCAAAACAGCTGTTACTGTAAACAAGTAGCATTTTAAGTTGACTCTGTAAGGTCTTTACCTTTCAGACTTCTGAACTACGGAGTGGGACTCAGTGCTGACTCCTTTTGCTTTGGGCACCAGGCATCCTTTTCTATCCTCTGTCAAGTTTCACCAGCTTTGATCATTCCAAACATAGGAATATGCTGAGACCCTCAGAATTATTTCAGGATTATTTCCTGTTCTTGTTTGGTATTGGCAGCCCTGAGAATTAAACTCACAGCCTCTGCCATACTGGACAAGTCTTTACTGCTGAGCTTTGTCCTCAAACCATCAGGCCTGATTCTAAAAAAAAAAAAAAAAAAAAAAAAAACACTGTTTTTAAAGAGCAAATGTTAAGCCTAGAAAAAAACCTTAGGGTCCACCAAACTGATTTCCAGAGTGGTTGTACAGCTTGCAGTCCCACCAACAGTGGTTCCTTCCAGCCCTGGTGTTCCATGACCTGACCTCCTTTATAGTTTTCAAACTGAATCTTCTAATGTCAAATTTGGTGTAAAGAGATAGCTCACTGATTTTCTTCCACATACATATTCTAAATGTAAAAATAAAGTAATTGTGAGGTATTAGGTAATCTTCACAATATTAATGTTTTAATTTCCATGCATTACTTTCTATGAGGCAAATCAATTGCAAGGGATAATTTTCATAAGTTACCACTCCCAATTAATTTTTGATATTAATTTAAACTAATTATTGAGTATATATCTACTTTATTGAGTGTGAGAACTAGAGGGTTTTCCTAAAAGAGGTCTTCTGTTACTGGTTGACCATTGTTGTAGAAGTTCCTGGTATCTATACCATGAAAAAATCCAGCCGGGCGGTGGTGGCGCACGCCTTTAATCCCAGCACTTGGGAGGCAGAGGCAGGCGGATTTCTGAGTTCGAGGCCAGCCTGGGTCTACAGAGTGAGTTCCAGGACAGCCAGAGCTACACAGAGAAACCCTGTCTCAAAAAAAAAAGAAAAGAAAAGAAAAAATCCTAACTGTAACCACTGAGAAGCAGGACACAATCTTTTGGTTATTTTCATATACAGTCATGGTATTTGAAAACCATGAGAATGCTGTAAAAATATTCAGGACTTATAAAGTTCAATAAATCGGCCATGTATGGCTAAACATTTAGACATCCATTCAGTGGGGACTCTGGAGAAATTTCAGTCAATAAGGTGCTGGCCTTGCAAACACAAGGCCCCAATTTCCATTTCTAAATTACAATGATGTCATTAGCCTGCAATCCTAGTTCAGGGAAGGAGGCAGTAGAAGGAATCCTGGGGATCACTGGCCTGCTATACTGCCCTATTTGGGGGAATTTCAGGCTTGTATTTTACAAGCACACCCAACACACAGAAAAGTTGTATGACATTTGAGAAATAACACCCAAAGTTTTATCTGTTAACCAGATGCACACAAATGCCTTAAACCGTAGTGATCTGATAGGAGGCATGGGATTATTTCAATCTTCTTGTATCTGTGGAGGTTTGTTTTGTGACCGATTATATGGACAATTTTGGAGAAGGTACTATGAGGTGCTGAGAAGAAGGTATATTCTTTTGATTTAGGGTGAAATGTTCTATAGATATCTGTTAAATCCATTTGGTCCAAAACATCTGTTAGATTCACTGTGTCTCTGTTTAGTTTGTGATTCCAAGATCTGGCCATTGATGAGAATGGGGTGTTGAAGTCGCCTACTATTATTGTGTGAGGCGCAATGTGTGCTTCGAGCTTTATTAAAGTTTCTTTTATGAATGTGGGTGCCCTTGCATTTGGAGCATAGATGTTCAGAATTGAGAGTTCTTCTTGGTAGATTTTTCCTTTGATGAGTATGAAGTGTCCTTCCTTATCTTTTTTGATGACTTTTAGGTGAAAGTCGATTTTATCCGATATTAGAATGGCTACTCCAGCCTGTTTCTTGGGACCA
>CM052715.1:30518876-30561826 GCA_028551405.1 Uromys caudimaculatus
TCCAGGGTTGTCTCCCTTTGTGATTTCTTTATTGTTTCTATTTCTATTTTTAGCTCCTGAATAGTTTTGTGCATTTCCTTTGTCTGTTTGATTGTGTGTTCTTGAAATTCTGCCTGTTTGATTGTGTTTTCCTGTAATTCTTTAATGGATTTTTGTATTTCCTCTTTAAAGGCTTCTAGTTGTTTATCTCTGTTCTCTTGTATTTCTTTAAGTGTGTTATTCATTTCTTTCTTAAAGTCTTCTATCATCATCATGAGAAATGATTTAAAATCTGAGTCTTGCTTTTCTGGTGTGTTGGGGTATCCAGGGCTTGCTGTGGTGGGAGAACTGGGTTCTGATGGTGCCAAGTTCTCTTGGTTTCTGTTCCTTATGTTCTTACCCTTGTCTTTTGCCATCTTAACTTTGATGTTAGCTGATCTTACTCTGTCTGGTTGTGGCTTGTTCCTCCTGCAGGCCTCTGTGTCAATACTCCTTGAAGACCAGCTTTCTCTGAGAGGTGTTTGGGTTTGGAGAGCTGTGAGCACAGGGTCCGCTCTGGGGTGCAGACAGAAATCAGAAGGATCTTGTCCCCAGCTGTCCCTTGGTTCCTATGTCCTGATGACTCTGTAAGGGTCCCTCTTGATCCAGTGAGTTTGAACAGAAGTGGTGGTTTTGCCTGTGCTCAAAGGTGTGTCAGCACTCCTGGGATACCTGCTCTCTCCTGGAGCCCTGTGGCCCAGGCTGAGGTCCCCAGGCACAAACCCCTGGTGGCCCAGGCAGAGGTCTTCCCCCACAGATGGAACCGGAAGGTTCAGAGGTTTCCTGTCCCCCAGTTCTCCTCAGGCCCTGTATTTCACTGCATCCGGGCGGGTCTGGGTGAGAGGTGTTGCTCCCCTTAACCCCACTCACAGCTTTTCCAAGCTCCTGGGAGGGTAGCTTTCTCCTGGCGCCCGTTGGCTATGAACTCTGGTGGCCCAGGCAGAGGTCTCCACCCACAGATGGAAACCGGAAGGTTCAGAGGTTTCCTGTTCCCGGATTCTCAGGCCCTGTATCCCTGGATCCGGGCGGGTCTGGGTGAGAGTTATTGCTCCCTTTAACCCCACTCACGGCTTTTCCAAGCTCCTGGGAATGTAGCTTTCTCCTGGCACTCATTGGCTATGGACTCCTGGTCAATCTGTGACTTTTTATTTAGCAGTACTTTTTTTTCTAAAGGTGGGAACATCTCTGTATGAGGAAATATATTTTAAATTATATTATCCTCTTGATGGGTACTTCCCTTAATCAGTTAGAAATGACCTTTAATAAAATCTATGCAGACAGATATTAGTTTGGAGTCTAATTTGTCACTGATGTCTTTACAGACATCTCTTTTTGTACCTTGAATGGATTCTACATCATTCATTTATTAATGTTTTCTTGTAATTTATTCAGATTATTCTCATATTCTTTAAATGTATATTCACAGATGTGCCAAGCCAATTCAAGTTCATTCAGGTGCCAGCAAGCAGATATTTTAAGGAAAAGAAGTTCATGGTGTCTTTACAAGAAGGGTTCAGATATAACAAACTATTAATAACTGCCATTTCCATATTTCAAGTCATTCTATGAATGTATTATTTTATTACTGTGACAAACACCTCCTTATCTCCAATATCACAAGAGTAAGGAATTGGCAAAGGTCACTTCCAAGTGCTATGCATACTGCCTCCCATAGTCTATTGCTTTTCTCTTTAAACTTTTTTATGTTGTTTATTCATATAATTTGTAGGTATGTATGTGTTCACATATGCCACAGTGCATATGTTGAAGTCAGAGAACTACTTTTGGGAGTAGGTTCTCTTTCCACTATGAGGGAATTGAGACTTTGAACTCAGGTCCTCAGGCTTGTTAGCCAAATCATCACACTTCTCTATCTTTTTCTGATTTTTTCTTTTCTCCATCCAGTGTTTGCAGAAACTGCCATTGTAAGTTCAGAGAATAAGTAGGTAAGTGAATACTGATGAATATGAAAATTTAAAAAGTAAACTTTTGGCTTTTGAAATGTCACCAAACAAAATGTACAAGACAGCACTGTAACAACTAAAACAACCAAAAATATTTGTTTTATTATTACACAAAGGTTGAACAGTAGTCTTGTCAAAAATATAAAACTTCTTAATGTTATAGACAAGATAGAACATTTGATTATTCATAAATTCTATTAATGAGCAAACTCCTTATTGTACATAGTTACATTTTGTGTCTTAAAATGTTTAAAGTAGAATGATTCATCCTAGAAAAAAGGACTGAAAACAATAAAAAATCCATTTCTAGTTAGTTTAAATATCAATTTTGATTAAGTAGGACACTGAAAGAACCTTCATTCTCAAAAAATACAAAAGTAACACTTATACAAATTTGAAAAACAGATTCATTTGAATTTTGCAATATTGTCTGTCTACAAAAATTGCCAAAAATAAATTTTATCTCTGATATATATATATATATATATATACCATTACAAATAAATCATTAAGTTTTATGATTTCTTTCAGTTCAAAGCAATGTAAGAGATTTTTTCTGAGTATATGGTGAGGTTGAAGAATGATAACCTAATTATGGAATTACAGTCACTTATTTACATTGTCTCAGATTATAACACTTATAAAAATATATTAATAATATATCATGTTTAAGTAGAGTTGTAGTAAGTCAATATATTTAATACTTAATATTGAATTATTTTATCAAGTAGAATTTTTCTAGCAAAGATCATTATCTGATATATTTTATGTTGTCTTTTTATGTTTCACAGTCAAATTGTACCATGTATGAGAATAAATCTGACTGCTCTAGAACCCTGGACCCAGTTTGTGCAGATGATGGAATTACATATTACAATGCATGTTACTTGTGCATAGAAACACTGTAAGAACACATGATTTAATATTAACTCTTTCAAATTAGTGGGGAAACTGTCAGAAACTGATGAAAAAATCCTGTTTCTGATAAACCAAATATGACATACCCAAAACATAATCACATTCACTAAAGAAAACTCAAATATCCACTTGTAAATTTCCTTAAAGTGCTTCTGGACGTTAGTAGTTTCTGTATTGACTTATTAGCAGGACTCTACTGAATATTCTTACATCAAATTGATCAATAATTTTACTTGATCTTTATGAGTTGAAACCAATAGAGTAACCCAATGTAATGCTGTAAGTTCAAGCATTGGTAGTGTTCTAGTTTCATCTGTTGCTATGGCAAATATAATCCTAAAATAATAACCAAGAGAAAGAGAGGATCCATTTTTTAGTTAACAGGTTACAGTCTATCATTGAGAGAACAAGTCAGGAAATCAAGCAGGACTTTGAAACAGAAACCAGGGAGGAACATAGCTTGCTGGGTCACTCACAGATTCATGTTAGGATAACTTTCATACAGATCCTACAACCAGTTTCCCAGGGAATTGTGCCACCCACAATGGACTGCGGCCTCATACATCATATAACAATCAAGACATTTCCCCCCTGACATGTTCATAGATCCATCTGATTTGTGCATTTTAACAACTGAGACTTCCCTATCAGGTGATTTTTGGCTGTGGCAAATTGACACATAAAGCTAACTAAGCTCAATGGTAATTCTCACTCTTGAACAAAAAAATTAAGTACTTAATTTTGAAATTTATTTCAATTGGCTCTAAAACTATGGAGGGACGTCTGTAGAGATCTACTTTTTCTCTTCAGCTTGTTGATAGAACTAAGCCTTCAAGACCAGAGCAGTCTAGGACACTTCCTTCCAAACTCCCTTTCTGCTCCATCACTGACAATCGTATCCTCTTTTTATTAATTAGGATATGTTTAAGTATTATGTTGTTAATGCTAGCAAAAATCACATATATATTCTCTTTACTTTTATCACTCTACATTTTTTCCTCTCTCGAGTGGTTCCATCCTTAAAAATTTGTGTTCAGTTTGTTTCAAATTGTATTTTTCTACTAGGAAAAAATAAGACAATTTCTAATTATTTTCTCCTTTGCATTAGTGAGATCCCAAGTCTATGGAGGATTGACTTTTCCCAATTAATTGACTTTTCCCAATTTGGACAAAGGACTCCTTTTAAGTATCGGGAGTAGGAGAGGCCCTGCTGCATATAGACAGGGTGACAGAGACACCTCACACCAAATCATCTTCATTATTTTTCATTAAAAAGTAATTATATAATCCTCAATTAAATCTAAATGGTAGTTCAAATATTTAATTTTTTCTTCTAACTTCTTTGTTTGTGGAATGAAAAAACTTAAATATAGATATCATGGTCTTTGTACTTCACTATAATGGTTTCATGGTGGTTCATACAATCAAGTGGAGTGTTCTCAACCAGGGCTTTAAATTCCTAATCAATAAATGAAGTCTCCTGTGATTCATTACGTGGAATAGAGAAGATTGAGGAATCTTTCCAATGTGAACCTGAGATAGAATGATTTTATTTTCAATGATTTGATGGTGATGTGAATACTTATTTTCTTAATTTTTGTTTTATATTACATCAACTGTGAGTTTTAATCATAGATGTTCTATCAATAAAATGTAAAATAATGTCAATATTATTTAGGATCCTTTCTTGTGAGAGCTATTGATTAAAGCCAAATGGGTACTTCGATAGCTATAATTGAGACATTTTCAATAATGAATATAAAATATAATTCTAAAATGATGGTGGGGAACTTCTCTACCCTTAAGAATCTGAAAGTGTAGCAAGATGTTTGGAAACTTGAAATCTAGAAAATACCTCTGGGTTAATTTTAGGAATTTAGTGTAAGGAATATCATAGGGAATAAATATGGAACAAACGCCTCTCATTGAATGTGTTGCCTTTTCCGAACACACTAGAACATCTCCAAAGCTTACAGAAAGAAAATTACATTTTATTTTATTGTTATGAGTCAGTCAAGAGAGATAGAGAGTAGTAGTAGTTATAGATTCAGGTAACATTGCTTTATTTGAGATAGTATAGCTCTTCCCACCTAAGTTGATGCTTCTCAATTGACCAGGAACGTGTTTTCTCAGGTTGCCAAATGTTTAGTTAAGAAATTGTCTTTAAGAAACCTGTCTTTAACTCTCCCTCAACCTGTAGAGCTAGTAACAGATAACGTGTGACTATGTTCTCCTGAATCAATAGATGTTTATTGCTCCAAACCTCTTCCCCATGTCCCTCCCCCTGCACACTCAGTGTGATGATATAAAGAAGCAGACCTTTGAGGAGTGATTAAGTCATGAGCGCTCCTTCCTATTGAATGGGATTCATGTTAGCACTGGCTAGTCTTACATCAACTTGACAAAAGATAATGTCAGAAAAGAGGAGGCTCAATTGAAAAAAAAAAAAAAACGCCTCCATAAGATTGTGCTGTAGGGCCTAGCCCACCATAGGTGGAGCCACCTCTGTGTTGGTGGTCCTTGGTTTTATAAGGAAGATGGCTAAACAATCCATAAGGAATAAGTCAATAAGTTGCACCCCTCCATGGCCTCTGCATCAGCTCCTGCTTCCAGATTCCTGTCCTGTTTGAGTTCCTGTCTGGACTTCCTTTAACGATGAATAGTCATATGAATATATAAGCCAAATAAACCCTTTCCTCCCTGAGTTACTTTGTTCATGGTGTTTCATCACAGCAATAATAACCCTACAAAATAGTGTCCTTATAAAAGAGACTCAAGAGAGCGTCCTCATGCATCTGCCATGTAAAGATGCAACACCAGAAAGGTACCACTTATCAATCCAAGAATCTTTCAGGCTGCAAGTCTGATAGCATCTTTTTTTATTAGATATTTTATTTCTTTACATTTCAAATGTTATCCCCTTTCCTGCCCCCCTGGAAACTCCCTATCTCATCCCCTCTCCCCCCCCCCCCGCTTCTATGAGGGTATTCCTCCACTCACCTACCCCCTCCTGCCTCCCTGCCCTCACATTCCCCTACACTGGGGCATCAAGCCTTCACAGGACAAAGGGTCTCTTCTCCCATTGATGCCTCCCCTGCTACATATGCGGCTGGAGCCTTGGGTCCCTCCATGTGTACTCATTTGTTGGTGGTTTAGTCCCTGGAAGTGTCTGATAGCATCTTGATATTTAACCTCTTAGCTGCCAGAATTGTGAGCAATTATATTTTATTCGTTATGAAGTGCCCAGCCTAAGGAATGTTATTGCATCAATCTCACTGGGCTAAAACAACATCCTTCCTCAAAGCAGGTTCAGCATTGTGCTTCAATAAGTTTCCTACCACAATTATAGTAAATACTTGGAGCCAAAACATAAATTCACAGACACTAATCTATGCCTATTTCTGTTGCTGTAAAATAATACATGAGAGTGGGTAATTTATAAAGAAAATATGTTGATTTATGTCAATCGTTCTGGAAGCTATAAAGTTTAAGACTGGGTGGTTACTTCTGGCAAAGCCCTGATGTTGCCATACAGCATGGCATAAATTAGAGGGGGAAATTCAGTCTGTGCAGAGGCAAAACCCAAGGCAGTCAATCTTCCTTTTCAACTACCTGAGCTTGTGGTAACTAACCCTATAGGAATTGACCCCAGTCCTGTGACAAAGGCATTCATTTTTCTTACAGACCTACCTGACACCTTCACCATGTTGGTGATCAAATTTCAACTCAGGCACATGCAGTGTTCTCTACAGCATCTTCTAAAGTGTTGCTTTGAGGAAGTGATTCCTGGCATTTTCTAGGTCTGGCATTACAATGGTCATGACTGTGTAAAGGGAAGCATCTGGGTTTTAAATACTGAGGATGTTTCAGTGTCCACGGATGTTCCGTGCTAATTGGTTGATCCATGATACCGTATACTTCAACTAAATTTCACTAAATTCTGATCCTAGTGAAATTTTTGTTGTTGCTTCTCTTTCTTACTAGTGCCCAGGGAAGGCAAGGAAGGCAAGTTTATACCTGAGTTTATACTTGAGATATGCCCCATCAATGTCACAGTATGTACAGGGTCAGTGTGGATGTGCATTTGCCATGACAAAATACAGGAGAAACTCCACTTTAAAACTAACCAACAAAGACAAAACAAACAAACAACAAACAAACAAGCAAAAAACCTCGGACTTCTTAGAGGAACATTGAAGAAGTTTTTTGGCTTACAAATTATTTCTTCTGGACAATTCAAGCAAAGAGAGACAATAAAAATGTAGGTAAAACTATTAGAAGACACAAAATAATCAATAATCTATTAAAAGTGCATTAGAGGGCAAAGAAATTATTAAACAAATCTAAAGCAAAAAAAATTAAGATCATGATAAGTTCTGCATTCAGCTGGATACCGTGGGGCTTTTCCAAGTCACCTAAAAACCAGTTTGATTGTATTTCCTGCGTAGGATAAAGAAGAAAATTACAAAACTCTCTCTCTCTCTCTCTCTCTCTCTCTCTCTCTCTCTCTCTCTCTCTCCCTCAACTTCCCAGTTAAAGAAAATATTAACATCACATCAAGTTATTATCCATTAGTTCAACCACTATGCCTTGATGTCCAGTGGAATCTGGCTTCATCTTAAGCCTTTTGGAAAGGTTCCCATACTAGAGAGAGAGGCACAGAGATGAAAATTTTAAACCCTACTGGAAAATGTGCATGATGAAAGGCTCCCACAGCAGATCATTTAAAAGAAATTCCATGGGTCTCTGGAATAAATAACTGCATGGTAGCTCTATGGCTTGCCTATGTGGCAGACCAGGACAGACAGGCTATGGCAGAGTATTCCAACAATCCAAAGAATGGATTCACTTTTAATTCCAAAAGGCAGGAAGTACTCTCTTTTGGAAACTTCAACATCCAACAAGAGCAACTGTATAGGGGAAGAAATTTTTTTTACTCAGTAAAATTTAGAAGCTATTTAAACCTTGGCTATGCAGTCCTGAAATATTTTGCCAGTACTTATTTCTCAAATGCAGTTACCTTCGTATTTTTTTTTTGTATCTCTACTGACGGTATAATGGAGAAGAAAAGAGGAACAGAGCAAAGCAACAGACACCCAAACTGAAATTTTAACCAGTTATTTCATATATTCCATAAGTAAACTTAAGGTATGGTTGGTAACAGCTTTAACTAATCGAGTTAGTTGATGAGCATCAGGTACCTAGGCTTAGGCATTTATAATATGGTTGATTGTACTATGTTCTCTTGTATTCTTTAATCGAATGAAGAATCCCTGCAGTAGCCTGTTGGGATCCACTCGTATAGAAGTCCCTGTGTTCACCAAGGTGACCTATTCATACTGCACAATAGAGGTTGGGTTTTGTACATTAAACCATAGACTTTAAAGAGAGTGGAGAAGGAATTGGGAAAGTACTCCAAAGAGGCTAATCATTTGATACACGACAAAACCAAGGCTAAGAGAAGAGGAACGGTTGGTCAGTGTTGCAAAGCAGTTCATGGTTTATCCTTCTCTTTGCATCTATTTCTGTGGCAAGCCTCCACCTCTGGGGAGCAGTGCTTAACTTGCCCTCCAAGTTCAATCGGATTCTTCTGTCTATACGTAATTGTCAACAATTGCAAGGCAGGAATGTATCTAACAATCGGGGATGGACATTTCCCTAACAAGCTGCTGAAAACATGTAGGAGCATCTACTGGCGTATGAGTAGCTTTTCAGAGGCCTCTTTCTTAAAGAAAATATACTCTTTCCTCCAATGGCCACCAATAGCTAGGGTTAGGATTTCATCAGCTCCTCCTCCATTCTTGCTGGAATTTCTGCTGGATTTATCTTGTTCATGTCTTATATAAGCAGTTATAGCTGCTCTGGGGACATGTATACAATATCCTTATAATGTCCAACCTGTAATGTTTCACTTCAAATGTTCACTAGTTCTGTTTATTTTATAGTCTTTCTGCTTTGTCCTCTGTGATGATCCGTGAGCCTTGAGAAGAGGGATATAATACAGGAATCCTACTTAGAGCTTATCACTCCATAGTCTCTCATTCTCTGCATGTTGACAAGTGATGGGTCTGTACTAATTGTCATCTATTACAAGAAGACACTTCTCCTGTGAGGATTGAAATCTGTTACACCATATGTACCAGATTTGCCCATCCATGGCTATAAAGACAAGAACTCAGGGTTCATTTTATTTTTATATGACAGCACTGAGCTGAGTGAAAAATTTAGTAACTCTAAAAGCAAATGTTTATTTTTATTAATCTAATTTTCTAAGCTATTTTTAATGGGATCTTCATAAATCAAGAAAAAGAAATATAAAACAAACTTATTTCTTACAGAGTAAAATAAAATAGATGCATAACTATCTAGATATTTTATTATCTAATTTTCCTGAAAAATAATTAACTATGAGTGGACACCAAGTATTAAAATCTAAGATCTAACCTTATCCTAAAGTCTGAGTTTATGCTTTTTAAACAATTCTTGATTTAATCTTGACTTTCAGATATTCTTATAATCTCTGCTCTCTTCTGTCCTGTCTTGTCCTGTCTTCTCCTGTCCTGTCCTGTCCTGCCCTGCCCTGCCCTGCCCTGTTTTATTCTGTTTTGTTCCACTCTACTCTACTCTCCAGTCTCGTGTAGCGCAGGCTGGCCTCCAGTTCATACATAGCTGAACTCCTGATCCTTCTGCCCACCTCCCAAGAACTGTAATTTCAGGTTTGAATCACTACACTTAGCTTACAAAATTCTGTACGAAATTCTGAGCACAGAACCCAGGGCTTTCACATACTAGTAAAACACATTACTGTGTTCTGTGAGATGTAGCCCCAGGCCCTACTGTCTTTAGCTTGTGTCAAATTGACATAAAACTATTCAGTACACTTAACTCTTTCTAAATTATCTCCTGATCCTGTAGTGCAGAATGAACTTTTTGTCTCGAGTAATTGAGGTTATCAGGTGTATCACATCTTACAAATACCTAGCCATAAGAACCAGCAAAACCAATCTGTTCATTGCCCTTTTGTCCTATTGACAGTGTCCTTTGCCTTACAGAAGCTTTGCAATTTTATGAGGTCCCATTTGTCAATTCTTGGTCTTAGAACATAAGCCATTGGTGTTCTGTTGAGGAAATTTTCCCTTGTGACCATGTATTCAAGGCTCTTCCCCACTTTCTCTTCTATTAGTTTCAGTGTGTCTGGTTTTATGTGGAGATCCTTGATCCACTTGGACTTGAGCTTTGTAAAAGGAGATAAGAACGGATCGATTTGCATTCCTCTACATGCTGACCACCAGTTGAACCAGCACCATTTGTTGAAAATGCTATCTTTTTTCCACGGGATAATTTTCCACTGGATAGGGCGTTTCTGGGGGAGAAATCGGGAAAAGGGATAACATTATAACATTTGAAATGTAAATAATGAAAATATCCGATTTAAAAAAGAAAAAAGTTTAGGCCACTAGTCAGTCATCATCACCTTCGATTCCAGAAAAAAAAAAAAATGAAGACTGATAGTGGGTTGTACATATGGCAAAAGTCATGTTTGCACAATGGAATTTAATTCCATTAAATGGTAAATGGATAAATAGGACTGGAAATAATTATCCTGAGGGAATTAACCCAGACTCAGAAAGATAAATGTAATATCCTTTCTCTCATATGTGGATGGTTATATTTGAATATTTAGATATGTGTACCTTTCATTTAGAATTCCCATAGAGGTTATGAAAGTAATAAGAAGCCATGGAGAATGGGCGGATTTTTAAAACGAGTTTAGATAGAATGAAAGTGAACTAAACAGAGAAAATGAACAGTGAAACTAAAAGGAAGAGTGGATAAGGGGATAACTGGAGGACTTTCTCACAAGTCATACTATATCTTACTATTATAGAAACTTAGTATTCACATATAGAAATGTTTTTAAATAGACTTATTCTGTACTGGAAAGGGAAATATCCCACCACCACATAATCCAAATGAAACCCTCAGTAACATGAATTAATCTCAAAAAAGAAAAAAGAAAAGAAAAAGAAAAAAGAACCAGCGAAACCTGACGGACAGATGGTGCATGAGACTTAAATTCCTTCTCAACTACAGTACATCAGAAGTCACTCTGCACATGACTAGGAGTATAGGGACCTGTCGTTG
This sequence comes from Uromys caudimaculatus, assembly GCA_028551405.1. Lineage (NCBI taxonomy): Eukaryota > Metazoa > Chordata > Mammalia > Rodentia > Muridae > Uromys > Uromys caudimaculatus. Next base: position 30,529,922 of record CM052715.1, read on the forward strand.
ACATCCTCTGCCCTTGGCTGTAAGGTATATCTCAAACGTTAACTCTGAGACACCACAAATCGAATAGCTGCTTGTCTTGGTTAGGGTTTACTGCTGAGAACAGATACCAAGACAAGTCTTATAAAGGATAACACACCTACTCCAACAAGGCCACACCTACTCCAACAAGGCCACACCTCCTAATAGTGTCCCTCCCTGGGCCAAACATATACAAACCATCATACTCCTCCTCTTTGTCCAAACCAATTTTTTCTCAGGCATGTCAAATGTCAACCACCCATAACCCATTTAAAATGCTTAAAATAATCTCTTACATAAAACACTGTGTGTCCTAGCTCTTCCTATTTTTATCTCACTCTCATTTTTTAAGTCTTGATTCTTTGGAAGGCTTTGTCCCTCTTGAAGAAATTTGAGATATCAGAGATCAGATGTGCTGAAATATTTTGTGATATTTCTGAAATAAGACTTTGTAGGCAATCACCTACATGTCAAATAAGTCCAACTTACTTTTCTACTAAGCAATGGTCATGTCCTGAGACAGAAATTACCCAAATTTCCCTGAAGAGCAGTACAAGGCATATGGATATGGTCAGTTGTGGAGGGCTTTTGTTTCAAAAGTTGACCTCAAGCAATCTTCTCATCTGGCCCTCCTAAGCAGCTGGAACTGAAGGCGCACAACTTCAGGCCTAGCTATTAGGAAGTATTTTATATGACTCATATGTGTCCAAATATATATTTGCTGGACCCTAATGCATGTGCTAATTAAAATGAGATTTGAGTACCTACCTATGAACTAGGAGAACTGAAGCCATTGAAAGGAAGTAGCCCTAATTGATTGGCCTGATCCTCAGGCCGTCTACCTATGCCACTACATCTGTTGATTTCAAGATTGTTTCTTCTGTAGTTATTTACATGCCAGCACAAAAATGGAAACCTAAACACAATAGTCTCAGAGAGAGAGAGAGAGAGAGAGAGAGAGAGAGAGAGAGGGAGGGAGGGAGGGAGGGAGGGAGGGAGGAAGGAAGGAAGGAAGGAAGGAAGGAAGGAAGGAAGGAAGGAAGGAAGGAAGGAAGGAAAGGAGGGATGGAAACTGCATTCAGTATAAAGTGAGATGGTTCAAAAAAGCACTGACAGACTTAATCTAATTTATGTGGTTGTTGAAGGGTTTTAAACCTCTAAAAATAAAAACACTAGGTCTCGGGGATATATGCCAGGCATTCAGAAAACTTGCTAAACTACATGACCCTAATATCACTAAGTCTCCACTGTCTGGCTCATACCCTGACCACGCCTTCTTCCACAACACACTGTTGGAATCAGACTCCACCCCTATTTTTATTAAGCCTTTGGAAAAAAAGAGAAGGTCTCAGATGCAGGGTGGTACACAAATCAATTTGCACTCTTCCCCCTACTAATCTCCTCACTACAGAAGAAAAACTCCTCAAGCTTCTCTCCGCTTTCATCTTTGTCTCCACAACAGGAAAGATTCAAAACCCCCACCTGAATACATGTAAAACTCAAATTTTCTTCCAGCTTACCACTCTCACCCTATATGAGCTTGCTTGCTAGCTTATAGTCAAAATTCATGTCTAAAATAAAGAGGCTTGCAAGAGAAGTTCATGTACTCCCACTCCTGAAATACCACCAAGACATCTGAGATATTGTTTAGATTGTGGACTCTTACTTTGACATGCCAGCATAGGTAGACAGACAGGAAGCACATCAGATGTCAGTTTGGCAGCTGATAAAAGTCAGGGCATAGTGACACTAAGCTCAGAGCCACAGGCGCCTGAGCGAGGAGATGCAGCTCCCATCTCTTCAGTAGTGGGCTGAGATGAGCTGGCCCCTCTGAGCTAAGGGTGAGTCCCTTCTTTATGCTTTGGTTTGAGCTTTTGGGGTTTGTAATCAAATCAGAGGAGTGTATACAAAGGTGATCTTCAGATTTTTTTTAAAAAGAAACCTGACAATTATGATATCATAATGGTGTTGTACAAAGTTTTAAAGAAAAAGAAACCTGTTCAGTCCACTGAAACCGGAGGGTTTGTGCAGTTTGGGATTCTTGTTTTAAAGCATTCCTTTTCCTTGAAAAGGTTCATTTGCTCTGACTGTAATTGTGACCCTGTACAGTGGCCTTGATCCTGTCTTTTGTGAAACTCTATGTTATACTCGAGGGACTTTTAATGGTTATATTAGCAAATATTAGCTATTAAATTAAGAATTTCTAAAGTATTGGTTTTATATTATGAGATGGCAGCATATTTTATTTATAGTCTTTAAAGTTGGCTTATCAGTAGGAATAAAGAACACTACATTTGAATCCAATAGAGAATTGAACTGTGGAACGGTCATTGCAGAGGGAGAATACGCTTTCTGGAGAAACATTGCTTCGTCAACATTGTGTAAACATCTGTAAGAAGTGCTGTGATGAGAAAAATAAAACTTTTGAAAGAGTGCGACTTAACATGAGCTGTAAAAATACAATATTACCAACTAAAGAGACTAATACCAAAATGCTTAAGACAGTCCACATTCTAAAAATGTCTTTAAAGAGAAAAACTCAGGAGCCCTATTTGGAAAATATATCCAGCCTAGGTCTCGAGCAACTGGTCACCTGCTGTTGGGAATGAGCCTAACTAACTTTTGAAAATTAAGAACCAAACTCTAGATTCAGCAGAGATCTGTCACTATAAAAAAGAGCTGTGTTAAAATAAAGACTTTTTATTTCAGGAAACAAAGGTTTCTATTAAAGTGGCCCCCACTGTCTAGAACTTTTTCCCTGACAATTAAAATCATGTAATTCACTTATACAATGCACTCTGATTGCAAGCATAAATTCGAAACTAGGGACTACATAACTTTTCAAGCGTTCTTTCTCATCGGAGCCTTTTGCTATGTAGTTTCCTTGTAGCTTTGTTCTTGCTAATATTAACTGAACTCTAACCTGCCAGCAAAACCTTAGGATGAAGTGATTTGGTCTGGATGAATCATGAACAGGATTTTCCTCCAGGTTGAAATGAAAACAATTATACAGCACCCAGTTTCAATGGATAAGCAATTTGGGAAACTTTGAAGCTAAACATTTGATTTATTAAGATGTCAGGGTTTCTCCATAGAGAGTGAAGCAAAATAATATATTTTTAACTAAGTCATCTGGTATCTTGAATTGAAGCTGGGGGTATTACAGTAATTGCAGGACCAGTTGCTGTGTGCAATGTTCTGGTTTTTATTTAATATAGGAATGAGAAAAACCAGAGGCAAAGATAACCCCAAGGGTGAATTTTAACAGCAAAGTCAGGGAAAATGAGACTTGCTGTAGGAAAACAGAAAGACCACTCACTCCAGAGATGAGTATGGAAATAGCATTCATCTCTCCTTTATTGACAGGCTAGTTCCATGGATGGTTTACCTGCATCATGGAAAATAACAATTAAGTGGAACTAGAATGATTTCAATACTAGCCTAAAATGCATGTTAAACAAATGAAATAAACTAGATAATTATGAGAACACTAAGATCAATAACTAGAATGTATAATCTGAACATAAGAAAAATGACATCATCTTTGCACATGCAGTCTGTAATAAATATTCTGCATATGGAGACAAGCAAGCACAGAGTCTGTCCTTAATTACCATCTACTTTGATTGTATGATCAATATGGAATCAAGGGGAGAAAAACAGGCAGCGACTTGTAATAGTAAAGAAGAATTCGAAAATGCTCATAATAAACGGGATGTTCATTCTACCTTTTTGAAATTGAGGAAAGGCAAATAGATGTTAACGTGAATTGATGTATCAGAAGGGACATTAATCTACTCTGACGGGAAGTGGGAAGAATTTGTCTTAATGAAGACTGGTACACATTACTGGCTATTGATTTTAAATCCTTACATCTCTGAGGTTAAGGAATCCGAAAGTGTCTGGATGAAAGCTTATCACGAGGCTATAAATCTAACCCATTGAGTGGCATCAAAAGAATTTCTTATCAAAAATAGCTCCTTGGAAAAACTTGTCGTATATATCTTAAAATCTCTACATAACTTGCTTTCACCCAGAGATGAGCACATTGAATAATTTTTACTTAGTCTAAGTCAGTGCTCCTCAAACTGTGGCTCAAGACCCCCTTCAAAAGGGTCAAAGGACCCTTTTTCTCAGGAGTCACCTAAGACCACCAGAAAACACAAGTTATTTACATCACTATTCATAAGAGCAGCAACGTTACAGTTATGAAGTACCAACAAAAATAATTTTTTGGTGGTGAGGTCACCATAACATGAGGAACTGTATTAAAGGACCACAGCATTAGGAAGGTGGAGAACTACTGTTCTAAAGGGAAATCACTTGTCCAAAGACGGAGGTAAAGAGAAAAGATAGAAGCCAGGAAAACTCTATCTTGAAGCAACCCTAAAAGCACATAGCTTTTGTTGACAATGTCAAATAAACAATATAGTTTGTACAAAACTTGTAACTTAATTATTTTCCCACTTTCAGAAACAGTATTCTTCGAGAAAAACCCACCAACGTCAGGAGTGCTCTGGAGATCTCAGCAAGGAGGGCCAGACTAAGATTGCTTCTGACTTGCTGCAACCTTCTGTAATTCCAGGCTTGCCGCCCCACGGTCAGGACTCTATCCTTCTGGGAGCAAATCCATCTTCCATATACCAGCTAAGCATGTTTAACTACGAACGTCCAAAACACTTCATCCAGTCTCAAAATCCATGTGGCTCCAGACTGCAGCCTCCAGGACCGGAAGTCTCCAGCTTCCCTAGCCAGACCAAACAGTCTTCCATCGTCATCCAGCCTCGCCAGTGCACAGAGCAAAGATTTTCTGCCTCCTCTACAGTGAGCTCTCATATCACCGTGTCTTCCTCTGCTTATCCTGCGTCCCAGCAGCTTGCTGGCCCCAATCCCGGCCAAAAGATTACTGCTACCTACAACCAGTCCCCAGCCAGCTTCCTCAGTTCTATATTACCATCTCAACCTGATTACAGTAGCAGTAAAATCCCATCCACTGGGGATTCCAAGTAAGTGAATCTGTGTGTTCTGCGTGTGCCATGAGCTTTATCTGAGGGTGTGCTGCTGTTATTCTTTAGCATACAAAATGATAGTGTGAGCTTCGGTCTCATTGAACCAGGTTACTGGCAATAAGAAGTCATCCATCCCGTTCTCTAGTGTCCAGGCTGAACCGAGCTCAAATTACCTATTATCCCATGCAATCGTGTCCCTGTTATTTATCGTCTTCAGAAAGAACAAAAAATAAATTTCTAACATACCAGGGGATGGTGATCTTTCTGCTTAGCTCTAAGCTAAGTTCCTCTTACTGCACATTTAATTCCTCTGAGGTCTAGTTTGGCTGGGATGTAGAACACCTGTCTGCTCCTCTGTGGCTAGGATTTCCTCCCGCATAAGCAAAGGCTATTAAGTTTCTTCTCACTCATAGTCTTTTCTTCCTACCCGTTTCTCCCTCTAATCCTGACTAGCCACTTGGCTAATATAATTTAAAATTAACACATTTTAAAAGTCTGGAACCAGACAGTTAGTCACTTGTATAAATTGTCCTTACTGGGATCAAAAGGGAGGTTGGAACAGATGAAGTCTCATAGTTTTAAAGTTAGTTAGGGTAAGTGAAGCCATGACTTGTTGAACTTTGTTGGATGATCTAAATTCAGGAGCAAATACCTACCGCCTTATGCAAGCATGCACTATATTTCCACAGCTGGAGCTGGGGACTGTCCTGGGAGAACTTGGCCCCAGGAGGAACACCATGTGGACTTGAGCTTTTTTTAAAACTGAACTGAATACTTTGTACTTATTTAAATTTAGGGCTATCAGTTTTCATAGTTCTTGGCTGTTGAGAATATCAGAGATTAAATCAGAGGCATCTCAAGCATTGTTGGGTGGATCATGTCTTCTTAGAGTCTTACTGGAACTTTTGCTAATTTTTCTGCCTTCTCTAGAGAGTTGTTTGATATTGAATAGAGAATCTATAAAGCAGTGTAAGCTTAAAATATCGGCCTATAGATAAGAGCCTGTGTCAAGTTCTAATACATGCCAACTAGTTGCATGAATTATGAGAGTATTCAGCTAGTAAGATGGCTGAGCTAGTTTTTCTAAAAATTATAGTATTGGTTGAAATTGCAGAAAAGCAGCTGACTGACCACATCAATCCAACTTGCAGTGGAACCTATTCACTACTTTTAAAAATAAAAATTAAGACACTCAAAAACATGTTGGAAACCTATAGATATTAAATTGAATTTTATATACTAGCTGATGACAACAGTTCCTGACCTGGAATATAGCATTCTTGTAGTCTTGACTTAATGTTTCAAAAGGACACTTTCCTCTCCCACTCCACACAAACTCCCATTATGCTCATTCCACAGCTCTTTCTTCTTCACTATGATTAATATGATTCTCCATGTAGCTTCTTAGTATTTCCATGTTTCTTATATCAGAATTTTAAATATATAACCCACTCTGACTATAATATTCTCCCTAGTAATGTTTTCAATCCTATTCTAATTCTGCTAAGAAAAAAAAATTATCAAAAAAAATATTCACAGAGCCTTAACCACATACCTACTTTTTGACAAAACTAAAAGTAGGAGAGGAAAATAGAAAAAAAGAAAGGCAAGAAAGAAAGAAAGAAAGAAAGAAAGAAAGAAAGAAAGAAAGAAAGAAAGAAAGAAAGAAAGGAGGGAGGGAGGGAGGGAGGGAGGGAGGGAGGGAGGGAGGGAGGGAGGGAGGAAGGAAAGAAAGAAAGAAAGAAAGAAAGAAAGAAAGAAAGAAAGAAAGAAAGAAAGAAAGAAAGAAAGAAAGAAAGAGCAAGTAAGTCTAGGAGATCCCCAAACCAGAGATCAAAGGTCCAGTTTTAACTGTTCCATTTTCAGCAACTATAGATAACTCTTCTGATCTTGCCATTGCTATTTGATACCCATTCTGAGTCCAGCTGTATGGGGTGGAAAGCCCTGGCCCTTTGAACATTTGTGCACAATTCTTTCATTGTTATGATGGGCTCAAGATTGCCCTGTCTTCTAAAATAATCCCTTGGTTTCTGACCTAAGGACACTGGAAGGGCTTATTTTGCTTCTCAATAGTAGGGAGTTCGTAGGCAAAGTTTTAGCAATTGATCAAACCACAGGGTGGAAAGTGAGGGGAATTCTTTAATTCTAATTATTCCTTCCAAAGTGCTTGCTGTGAGGCATCCACGAATAGCCTGGTGGGTAATTGTTTTCTGAGCTGTAGCATATTCAAGAATCAGGATTGCCAGTGATAGGAGAAAGACCTATAAAGCAGTGCAAATGCACAACACTAGTTTATAAGAACGGATTTGAAGTCTCATGCATATGTGGGCTAATGTGCAGACAATGAGGGTGTGTAATGAGTCAACTAACTGAGGCTATCCTGTGGTTCTCAGGCTTGGCTACAACCCCTCAGGCTTCCTAGGAAATACAATGATGAGAACAGAATTGTCTAATTCTACTTCACTTTACCAAGCACATGCGGCTCTCAAACAGATGGGGCTCTAGCACTGAAAGTCGTTGCAGGCAATTATCATGACATCAGTAAACCAAGTTAAAACAATGTAAAACACTAGGAAAAGTTTGAGCCACCCAACAAGAAATACAGGACCCCTTAACTGCTGCCTCTGCTCTTTACCAATATTAATGTGGAAACTTGGAAAGAGCTTGGAATCTCTTAAATAAAAATTTAAGAACATAATGTTATATGAGAATTTGAACTTTTCAAATTACTTTTGGATTGGTGTTATTTTTTTCACAATCTTTTTAAAAGTTACATTTCATACTCTATCTTTCTCTAATTATCCCTTTCTTTCCCTGACCCCCTCCCCCAAAAAATCAGTTTAGCAATATTGGATAAATCATTACTTTAAAAGTTATTTTTATGCTCTGGCTCGGATCATTTTGAGTGTAAATTAACCGGAACTGGGAATTATTAAGCAAGCCAGAGGTCCAGTTGAGGAACAGTAGAAGATTCCTCAACACACAAAATGTGGATGGTATGCTGGCCAGTCAGTTCAGCTCTAAAAGAAGCCGGGATTGATGACATTCACCAATTTCCCTGGTATAAAGACTTTCACATTGTCAATTTCAAACCTTAGCCTGAGATCACAGGTTGCTAGAAAGAGATTCTAAAAAGTCAGCTCCCTCAAGCCCAGGAGAGGCAGCTCACGCACACCACTGCCCTATAGCCGCCTCTCCATCACACAAGAAATCCAACAATAAGATTGAAAAGCTCATATAACCATCTCATTCTTTAGGCAAACTCTTCTAGCTGCCATATTGTATCTAAATCCTTCCTTCTACTATATAATTGTCTCCTGCCATGAGAGAAGATAAAGGCAGTAGCCATGTTTATATCCTTCTTGTCTGTTATAAGGATTATCGGTGTTCTCAAAAACATAGAAATTCTAAGTGATAAATTAAATGAATCTAAAGGCAGCTTACAAAATGAAGTAAATTCTATCATTTTCTTTCTCATTTTTTTTCTTTTTTCTTTGTTGAAAGCTATCAACAATCATCTGTTAACCAACCTGTAAATGCCATGTCATCCCAAGCTGCAAATGCTAAGCCCACTCCAAAGACTCCTGACCATGAAATCCAAGGATCAAAAGAAGCATTGATTCAAGATTTGGAAAGAAAGCTGAAATGCAAAGACCCCCTTCTTCATAATGGAAACCAAGTGGGCAAGCTATCTGCTTCTTCTTTTTTTTTTTTTTTTTTTTTATTATTTATTTTTATTTTTGGATATTTACTTTATTTGCATTTCAAATGTTTTCCCCTTTCCAGGTCTCCCCTTTGGAAACTCCCTATCTCTTTCCCCTTCCCTGACTCTATGAGGGTGCTCCCCCACCCACCTACCCACCCACTCCTGTCTTCCCTTCCTAGCATTCCCCTACACTGGGGCATCGAACACCCTCAGGCCCAAGGGCCTCTCCTCCCACTGATGGCCAACAAGGCCCTCCTTTGCCACATATATGGCCAGCACCATGGGTCCCTCCATATATATTCTTTGGTTGGCGGTCCAGTCTCTGGGAGCTATTGGTTTCTTAAAGAAGGCCATGATTAATGGCCTGTCACATACCTGACTTCAATAAGAAAGTTCTGAGGCTGAGAATGTAGCTCACTGGGAGAATACTTAACTAACATAAGATTAATACCCAGCACAGCTCCACATTAGAAAAGTTACTTTGTCTCTCAGAGATCTATGCCCATAAAAGCAGCAAGATAGAGGATTTGCTTTTAAAAAGAAAGGAACATTTGCTGGCAATTCCTTATTACTGTATGTGAAGTCTGCCTTTTGGTTTTTAGTAGTAAATGAATGAAAAAACAAGCAAACAAAACCAAAACAAACAAATGAACAAAAAAATCACCCTAAGTATCCTAGATAAAACAATGAAAATTTTGTCTTACACTTAATTCTCTCAAATGAGTGTTTGTATAGACTGTGCTGACATACTTCTGATAACTCTGCCCTTGAGGTTGAAAGAGTAGAGGCAGGAGAACCAGTGACTGAAAGCCAACTTTGACTTTCGAGTTCCAAAAGTGCTCCATGAAATCTTGTCTCAATAAGTATGTTAATTAATTAACTAATTAATCACTATTACCTTCTCATAAAATTTCTGCTTACCAAGCAACTAATGAAAAGTACTATCGACTCAACTTTTCCCCCCTTAGTGTATATTTTTATAGACAAATTTAAACAGCTGTGATGACTATATAAGCTCTTAAGAGTCAATTCAATTGGCCACTTGTCTTTGACGACGAGGCTCTTTGGGAAAGGTGGAAAGTATAATTCAAAAATTGGACTACAGTTTGAAGTTCTGACTTAGAGAAGTGGTTTTTAGAGGTGTGCCTGTTCAAATGCCTCTCACTAAATCTCATCACTGTCCTCTAGAGACTGACCTATGAGGAGAAGATGGCTCGCAGGTTGTTAGGACCGCAGAATGCAGCTGCTGTGTTTCAAGCTCAAAACAGTGATGCCCAAGATTCGCCACAGGTAAGTTCAAATGATTGACATGTAATTTTTTGCTTTCTTTTTGAGACGGGACCTTCAGTCCTACAGCTGGGCTTAATTAACCCTCCTTTCTCAGCTTGCTAAGTCCCTGGGACTAGAGGGACACACAACTGTGGCCACCTTGGAGCACCTTTTTTGCAATTTATAAGTTGTTTGATATTTTAAAGTGCATTTGTGGCATATCTACTTCCTTCTGTCATGCTCCTGAGTTTAAACACACTTCTTGCTGAAAAAAAAAAACAAACAAACAACTAATAAAATAACTCTATTGGGTAACATCTCTAAGATCAATGTAAGCTAATTTTCAAAACAAAACGAAACAAAAAAATAACAAGGATTAACATCAGAATACAGTGGATACACACAGATAATGAAAGCTCATTTTCAAAACAAATAAAACAAAAAAACAAAGCAAAAATAAAATGAGGATTAACTTCAGAATAAAGTAGATACACACAGACTTACACATGACCAATTTAATTATAACATGTAACTTAACTCAAAGACACATGTAAAGTGGGAAAGGCAAACTGAAGGGCTGTTACCCTTTCTGTCTTTCTCTGGAAGCTGCCTATTACACCCTCTTAAATAATCTACAAAGTCATAGCAACAGAGACGGAGCTGGAAACTTATGGAGAAAATGAACATGAAATAAAAACAAAAAGTATTTGTTTCTTTTAAAGGCAACTAGACCAACTAGAAAGGCTGGAGCAGAGTCTAGTGGGCAGAAGAACTAGACCTTAGGCAATGAGCAGCTCAGTCATTCATTCATCCACCATTCAACAAATTTACACAGAGCATCTGTTGTGATGAACTCTGGTTATGGCATAGACAAGTTCAGCCAGAATAAGACATCTCTACTATATCTACTAGCTGAAATTAATCAAAAAAATTAGTTAATACTATGACAGTGTTTGAAAGGACAATGACAGGACCAGGACAAAGAGATAGCAGCAGAAACATAATGAAGCTAGAAAGGGTGAATCTTGCTGTTTTGTACACCCAAACATTAATCCTCAGACATTAACAAGAAATGTTCAATTACAGTGTAACTATAAACAAAAAATACATCTCTGCTGTAATTGAAATGCCCTATTTCTGAATAAAATGTGATGAAACCAAAAGCTTGTTTTTAAATTTTTTTCAAAATTTTTAGTTTTATTAAATTATTCAGTTTGATTTTGAGTTTTGATGTTTTGCTAAAAATAATGGTCTGTTCGCTGTATTCTGAATCAATAAGTTGTTTTGACATTTTATTTAAGGACTCTTAAAACTATCAAAAAAAATTAGAATGTTTTAAAATGCCAAAATGCATTGACTAAGAGATTCATCCCCAAATACATTTTTGTGCTCAGGTTTTCTGTGTTCCTCTCATAAATATACAGAGGTACTTGGGCTGAGACTATAGTTTCTACTTTTTTTCAATCTCCCACTGTGCTAAGCACAGTAATAGTTATACAAAGCAGTTATTAAATATATAATCAATTGATTCAATTATAATGTTCATCAACCCCTAACTTTATTCTCAAATAGAACTAATTTTCTATCATGTAATATGAATCATAAAAGGTAAATAGTCCTTTCTTAAGCAGGAACTAACTCATGTTTCAATTTCTTAAAGTTTATCTATTCTTCTCAGGGTATCCAATGGGCTTTTATGCCATGAGCTAAAAGGAGAAGTATTTTCCAGTCTAATATGTGTTTACTGTTTATGGTGGAACTGCCAGGCAGTAGCTTGATACCCAGTGCCTACTGCCAGCACAAGTGACTTCATGTCTATTCCTGTTTTGCTAAAGGACAACCTGTACTGTGTGTCCCTATGTCAAACACATCAGAGGGACACATCATCCTTTATCATAAAACAGTCTTGAAAATTAAGCTACCATCAGACTTGGGTCCAGCTGATTTTCATAAATCACACATATGAATCCACCTTACTAATTCTGTGGGGTTCTTACTAAAGAAATAGGTAGTTAATTTGCTATATTTTGAATGATATACATACTAAACCAATCACAGCCAAAACAGAAACATTCTTTTCAACTGTAATTAATTACTTCTGTTTCATTTAAAAGGACAAATTACATGTTAACATTTTTTTTTTTTTAAATCTCAAGCAGCATAACCCAGAACATGCACGGCTGCAAGTTCCTACATCACAAGTAAGGTAATTTTGTTTAATTTGTATAGAGAGATATATTTTGCCATCTAAGATGTTTTCCACTTAAAATATGTTTATACAGCCTTCACATTTACTATACTCTTTCAAACCACAGTGTGAATTTCCGAGCATCAAAGATGATGTTGAAAAATTGTATGTCAATTTTCAGAGCTACCTCAAAGGGAATTTTAAAAAACATTTTAGTCAAATAGTCAGGACCATGTTTCCATGTTAAATAACTGTCAAAACAAGGAAATCCTAGTACTACACGAGGTACACATTGCTCAATTCAAGGAGCTGTTTAAAAAGGAGAGAATTGTTCAGTTTTTTACCAGATGTATCTAGATTGTCTGTGTCTTCCAGTACTCAAATAACTCACTGAATACATCACCCATAAGGCCTCCTTCTGCCATCACCATGCCATCAGACCAAATTAGAGGCTCTGGGCTTTATAGCGTGATGGCCAAACTGTCTTGTGTGAATCAAAAAGTAAGGACATTGCTGCAAATCATTATTAAAATATTGTTGTAGAAGTAGATCTTCCTCCAGAGCAGAGGCCAATGACCAGGACGCCATCCAGGAGAAGTTCTACCCACCACGCTTCATTCAAGTGCCAGAAAATATGACGATCGAAGAAGGAAGATTCTGCAGAATGGACTTTAAAGTGAGAGTTCTTAAATGCTAAGGAACTTTTACAGTTTGCCACACATCTTGAAAAACACTGTGTACAATGAAAAGAAACACAAATTCTGAAGCTGAGTTGACAGAAGTTTAAACACTTGGATGTGCCACTTTCCAGATGTGTAAATGTCCACGAGTTATTTCTCTCTCTGTGTTTTGTTGTCACATCTGTAAAACACGAATAAAAAAGAGTACTTTTGTCGTAAAGCTAGGAAGACTAGCTGAGTACACAGAGGTACTGGGGACACACATATTCACACTCACACATAGTCACACTAATAAAAACTCCCACACACACACACACTTACACACTCACAGACATACACACACTCACACATACACTCACACTCTCTCACACACATACTCACAGACACTCACAGACACATGTACACACTCATACATATTCATACTCTCACACACTCACACTTTCTCACACATACACACTTGCACACACATATACTCACACTCTCACACACACTTACACACACTCACAGACACACATACACACTCATACATACTCATACTCTCACAGTATACTCACACTCTCTCACACATACACACTTGCACACATGTACCCTCACAGACACTCACTTACACACTCACACACTCATACTCACAAACAATCACACATACTCATACCTTCACACATACGCTCACACTCACACACACGCTCACACTCACACACACATACTCACACATTCTCACACACCTATACATACATGCGTGCGTGTACGTGCGCGCGCACTCACACACACACACACACACACACACACACACACACACACACACACACACGACAGGCTGTCTCAAGGGCACGCATCTGTGGTTGTCCTTTAGCCGCTTCAAGCCACCCTGCTTTCTTCTTTCCCAGGTCCTCAGGCTAGGACAGTGCTTTAAACGATTCCACATCACTCTGTGGTTATCTCCACTCTGAGAACCCATCCTCATAAAATAGTTTTCCAGATTCCTTGTCAATGAGAGCTTTATACAGAAACACTCACAGAACTAACATTATATACAAAATTGTAGCTCAAGAGTTCTGTTTCCAAAAACTATTTACATTGAAAGCCTCACATACTTGCTTGTGGGACTTTATTTGGTGTCACACTTAACTAGGCTAGTCATTGCTTCCCTATTCCTAGTGGGACATAAAACATAAATTAATGTTCTAGATAAAGTAACCACAAGAAGTCTTAAAGAGACTGAGGTTGTATTTGAAAGAATTATATGTGTTCTGAAATAGCCTAAAAGCAATATTGATCTTGTTTTTAATTTCACAATAAAAATTTACAATAAATATGTTTAAACTTGTGCTTTGCAGTTTCAACCCCAAAATCCAGATGATAAAGTCATAAATAGAAAACTACTCTGTTTTGTTTCTAGGTGAGTGGACTGCCAGCCCCTGATGTGTCATGGTATCTGAATGGGAGACCGGTGCAATCAGATGAGTTGCACAAAATGATAGTGTCTGAGAAGGGTTTCCACTCCCTCATCTTCGAAGTGGTCAGAGCATCTGATGCAGGGCCATATGCATGCGTGGCCAGGAACAGAGCTGGAGAAGCCACCTTCACAGTGCAGCTGGATGTTCTGGGTAAGCCTCCAAAGAGATCCTTCAAAGGCAGCAGGGCTGAAAAAGAAAGAGTGTTACAAAGGAACGTATTTTAAAGGAAAGCTCAGAGGACTTCATACTTAGGTTAACATCTACAGAATCTAGTGCAATGCCAGTCCATACTTACAACAACAAAAAGGCATTTAGGGGAAACACTGAGATTAGAATGGCAGAGTTATCACAAGTTCTTTCTAGAACAGTAATAAGGCAATAATACAATTTTATTTCAATTTAATTATTGGAAGATGGATGAAGAAGTTCTTTATTTTGCAAATTCCAAGTCACAATCCATTGGTGGGAGCCAAGGCAGGAACTCAAATCAGAAACCTGGAGGCAGGAACTGAAGCAGAAATCATAAGGAGGCTGCTTACTGGCTTGCTTCCCAGGGCTTGCTCAGCCTACCTTCTCTTTTTTAAAAATTTTAAAATATAATTACATCATTTCTGGCTTCCCTTTCCTCCCTCCAACCCCTCCCATGCCTTCCCCTTTTAAACCCTCCTGTGCCCCTCCCTTGATCTTCTCAAATGTATGGCCTCCTTTTCCATGATTATTGTAGATATATAGTAGATGATAGATAGATAGATAGATAGATAGATAGATAGATAGATAGATAGACAGACAGATAGATATCCTGCTGAGTCTGTTTAGTATTGCTTGTAAGTACAGAATTTTAGAGCTTACCAGTTGGTGTTTTACAATTAATTAGGGGGCTCATCCCTCAAGACCATTTCTGAGACAGATGCATATACTCACAACCAACCATTGGACTGAGGTCAGGGACCTCCTATGGAACAGTTATAGGAAGAATTGAAGGAGCCAACGGGGATATCAACCCCATAGGAAGGCAAACAGTGTCAACTAATCTGGACCCCTGGGAGCTCCCAGAGATTAAGCCACCAACCAAAGAGCACATGGGCTGGTTTGAGCCCCCCCCCCCCCCCAATGTAGCAGAGGACTGCCTTGTCTGGCCTCAGTGGGGAAAAAAAGTGCCTAATCTTGAGGAGACTGGATGATCCAGGGAAGGGGAATTCCCAGGGGGAAGTGAGGGGGAAGCACTCCCTCAGAGGTGAAACAGAGGCAAATAGGGTAAAGAATTCTGTGAGAGAGAATGAGAAGAGGAAGCAACATTTGGGACATAAAAAATAATAATTAAAAAATAAATAAAATAAAATAGAAAATATAGGAGTGTCTAATAAAATTGAAGGACATGAAAAATATTAAATAGAAAAACATGGCCTGACTTTCAAAAAGAGAGTTTATTTATCAGAGTATTAGTAAAATTATACATACACCCATAGTAATCACAGAGGAAGAGGCTATGTATTTGGGAGTAAGGAGGTCATGGAAAGAGTTGGAATGAGGGGAACTAGGGGGTCTTAGATGGAAGAAAGGAGGGAAAAAGTAATGGGACTATATTTTAATTAAAATATATTTTTTTCAAAGTTAAAAACAAAAGAGGACCTGTTCTTCCTCTCTTAGTAGTCAATAGTTACCTATAGCTCTTTGTCTAAAGTTGGAGCCCTATGAGGCTCCCCCTTCTGTGGTAGCACATCAAAACAAGGTGTCCTCCTTGTTCAGGTCTTGTTTGGGCAGCCATAATGTTGGGGTTTCAGGAATGAAGGCTCCCTGTATTTCTAGACTGTGAGGCACAGTCTCACAGCAGACTTCCTGTTCCTATGGCTTTTACAATCTCTCTGCCCCCCTTTCTGAGACGTCCCCTGAGCTCTTGGTGGAGGAGCTGTGGGGTAACTGAGGTTCCACACCTCCCAGTCAGTTGTTCACTGTATTTGGACCAGATGTGGGGTTTAATTATGGTCCCAGTCTACTGCAAAGAAAATCTTCTTTGATGAGAGGTGAGAGCTACACTTGTCTGTGGGCATAGAGATAAGTATTTAGAGTGCAGTGAGAAATTATGCTGGTTTAGAAAAGCAATGGCAGTATGTTCTCTTCTAAGATCCATGAATTTACTAGTCCCAGGTAGCTGGCTAGGCTTTCAGGACCAGGTATGGTTTCCTTCCTGAGTCCTTAAGTCCAATTGGAGAGCTGTTGGTTACTGCCAATGTAGGAGTACCACTACTGCACCATTAGGGATATCTTGGAATATTGGTCATTGTTCATCAGAGCCATGTAGGACTACTGTGTGTCTCACCCTCGGGTGAGTTTGCATAGCTCCCTTTGGTATTGTGAAAGTTAGTCCTTGGAAGGGAGCTTTCCACCCCTTCATTCCTGCTATTTCCCCTCTCTAGGGCTCCTTCAGCCCATTCCCCCGTCTTTTTTTATTATTATTAACTTTCCTGGTTTCTGCAGTTACTCCAAGTTATATACTCACATCTTAAGATTTGGATTTAAAAATCATGTATGAGATACTAAGTATTTCTTTCTGGGTCTGGGTTACTGTCTTAGTCAGGGTTTCTATTCCTGCACAAACATCATGACCAAGATGCAAGTTGGGGAGGAAAGGGTTTATTCCGCTTACACTTCCATGCTGCTGTTCATCACAAAAGGAAGTTAGGACTGGAACTCAAGCAGGTCAAGGAGCAGGAGCTGATGCAGAGGCCATGGAGGAATACTGCTTACTGGCTTGCTTCTCCTGGCTTGCTCAACCTGCTTTCTTATAGAACCAAGACTACCAGCCCACAGATGGTACCACTCACAAGGGGCCCTCCCCCCTTGATCACTAATTGAGAAAATGCCTTACCGCTGGATCTCATGGAAGCATTTTCTCACCTGAAACTCCTTTCTCTGTGATAACTCCAGCTTGTGTCAAGTTGACACAAAACCAGCCAATACAGTTACCCACATAATATATTTTTAATTCTATCCACTTACTTGCAAATATCATTATTCTCCTCCATTCCACCCAAATAATATACATGTACACATTTTCATTATTTGTTTGTCAGCTAAAGGACATTAAGGTTGTTTCCATTTTCTAGCTACTGTGAACAGAGCAGCAATGAACATGGCTGATCAAGACTCGGTAGTATACATAGTATACTAAGAGAATAGTATACCATTTTAGAAGGAGAAAATAAAATACCATAAGCATTTGTTGATATATCAAGAAGAGAATTTCAAAGTAGAAACTGTAGTCTAATAATTAATCTGCTCTATAGCCTGAAATGTAACCATTCTGACTCATGCTTATACAGAATTGTCATAGGCTGTCATAATGTGAATTCATACTTGAAAAAAATGGAGAGTGGGTGTTAAATTTTAGCTGTGTACTATATTATATTTACTAGGAAAGTAGTGTCCAATTATAACCACCCCTCCCCCCCAAAAAAAACTATTCCTTTGTGAAAACACAGTCTGACAAACTCCCACCTCACACTATGGCAACATAGCTCTATAAAACCTCATGTCCAGTTTTTAAATTTTACAATCTAAGTACTTTAAATATATCATATTTAATGCACTAAGCTATTATCTCACAAGAAATCTTTAATAAATCATTGTTTGTTTTATAAAAGCCTAATTGGGTTAAAGGATGGACAGTGTTCTTGAGCTTATATTCTGCATAAATCAATGAAAGATCTTTAAGACCATGCTAGAAACTGAGGAAATTCAACAAAAGCAAACAGAGAACAAAATACTGGCATATCTGCTCATCTAGTGCACACACACTTCATGCTATTAAGCTTTGGGTAAACCACATTTGTGCCAGTGGCTTCATAAGAAATGCCCTATTCCAGCTGAAAGAGACTTGAAATCCATCCAGTCTCTTCATTTCTCCTTTAGAAAAGCCAGCTTCAGTGTTAAGTCACCTCTTCCTATGTCTTCTTGTTGCAGGTGGTTTGATGGTCACTGGCGTGTGCGTGTTATCATCAGTTTACAAAGTATCTGTTCTGTCATATTCAGACAGATCTGTCACTACCACCTGGAGTTGGTTTGATTCTGGTGTTTTGGAGGATGTAGTTAGCAAAAGATAAAACTGAGACCCAGAGAAAGTAAACAAAATGTTCCAATCTTACATGGCTGGTAGAGCCCATAGAGATTTTATTTTGTAGGGTTGAGGATCGAGCCCACAGCCCTGCACATTCAAGACAAACCCTCCCCTGCTTAGCTGCATTCTCCAATAGGGATCTTAACTGCATTTGTCTGCTACTCTTCCCATCACGTACCCCGAAATGACTCATCTACATAAACATGCTTATAATCTTAATAAATCATTATGTTCCATTTTTAAGAACTCTGAATATAGTAAGATAATAATGTATGTTACAGTATTTTATCTAACATTTTAAAAAGTTTACAATTCTGACGTTCCTTTTTAAAGCTCTAATGTTAACGTACACATTTCAGAGTATTTTAATTTGGCCTAATATCACCTTTGTTGATTTCCTACCAATATCCAGCAAAAGAGCATAAAAGAGCACCGATGTTTATCTACAAACCACAGAGTAAAAAGGTTTTTGAGGGAGAGTCAGTGAAGCTTGAGTGTCAGATCTCAGCTATCCCGCCACCAAAGCTTTTCTGGAAAAGAAACAATGAAATGGTCCAGTTCAACACCGATCGGATAAGGTAAGACAAGACTGGCTTGACCAATGTATGCATAGGTTGGATGAATCTAGTAATGCTTTTTACACACACTACAAATACAAATGACACAATTATGTATTTAATACATATTTAAGTTAGATTCATCTTTTGTTGGCAGCAAAGAACCGTGACTATACAAAATAAATGGCTCAGAAAGATTAAAAGGGAATTGCTTGGGGGGACAAAGGAGAGTGTGTGAGTTTCCTAGAGATTCAGCGTAGGGTTTTGTGGGTGCTAGACAGATACCCTACTACCAAGCTATACTTCCGCTCATAGGTGGGGTATCTAGCTTTGGAAAAATCAATAACTACATGACATTGATTAGACATAGTCTTGGAATTTCTTAACAGCCTTTTCTTATTAGTTAGACTCTATAAGGTGGTAATATCATTTAAACTCTCACCCCAGGTAAAAGAATTTTAATTCCTGACCCTTTGTTTTTCGTCTGCTTCTTTCCAGCTTATATCAAGATAACGCCGGGAGAGTAACTTTACTGATAAAAGATGTAAGCAAGAAGGACGCTGGGTGGTATACAGTGTCAGCAGTCAACGAGGCTGGCGTGATCACATGTAACACAAGATTAGATGTCACGGGTATGTCACGGAGCAACCCAATTTAACTGGGAAACTGAGAAACGCCTGGCTCAGAATTGTGTGACATATGGCAAATGTCCCTCCAAAGTCATTTTCCCACCCTATCTGTCAGTGACTGCTAAGTTCAACTGGTATATTTTAAACCGCTCTTCTTAATTAATTTTTATTTATTTCAGCCCGTCCAAACCAAACTCTCCCAGCTCCTAAGCAGCTGCGTGTTCGACCAACTTTCAGCAAATATTTAGCGCTAAATGGGAAAGGTTTGGACGTGAAACAAGCTTTTAATCCCGAAGGAGAGTTTCAGCGCCTGGCAGCTCAATCCGGACTCTACGAAAGTGAAGAACTTTAATAAGTTTGCCCATAGGGAAAACACACTTCACTACTACCAATATATCTGATAACATTATGGAAAAAAAATCCATGGCTGTATTAACAGATTGTGGCTTTACTTAGGTCGTATAACTAACTCACGTTTAGATGTTATTTACTCTCTGACTCTGGCACAGCCTGACTATTCCTCTGACCTGTGAAGCCAACCGTAAACTAAGTATATGAGTTTGTATTGTAAGAGACTGTTTTAAGATACAGTGTCTTAACACTAAAGTCATGCACAATTAACAACTGAGTTATGAACCAGAAACTTTTAAAACACCACTAATGCTTGCAGTAAAGTTACTGGGTATTGCTTAACAAACATTTATTTACCTGTTTTCTCTTACAGGAATACTAACATGATATAGATATCTGACTGTTCCACAGTTTCATGTCAAAAGAGAATAAAATTCAAGTAGTTAAGACAGAGTTGTCTTATCTTCATGAGAGTCTAGAATGATCTTCCTGATCAAACTTGTGGTTTTTATATGTGAAACAACACTCAGAAAAACCTGCGAATAGCAAATTCCAGAACACAGAAATGTCCTCATTCCGAAGAAGGGCATGAGGCTCACAGCTCAGGCAATTTCCCCCTGAAAGTGCCTCCCATGACTTACACTTCAAAGGCAATCACAGTAACATCAACCAGAGTTTTCAGTTTGCAAACTAATTCAGTGGAACGAGAACCATCTCCAAAGGTCATCTCTGAGTTTTGTGTATTTAATGTAAATGTCAAGACTGCTTGGATATTTTGCCTCCTATGTTTTCCAAATCAAATAACTTGCTATGTTGGACAGTCTGATTTTTTGAGACCCCGAGAGTGCAAGCCCAGGAAGATACGAAGCCTTTCATGAAACTATCTTAAGCTAGGACAATGGTGTTGTGGGCCACCAGTCCACTGGCGGCAGCCTTTGTGTGGTCTCTTCTGTTCCTTCGATGAAAGACAGTTTTTGGCCCTTGCTACTGTGTGGCCTAGTTTTGCTTTCTATCTGCACATAAACACCATTTATCCAGACCACTCTCCACTTCTTTCAGAGCAGGAACAAAAGTGGCTTTATCTTCTGCTTTCAAAACAGCTCAGTGGTATTTTTCGTAGACTACCCTGGTGAGCTTTGGACAGAATTTCATTTTAGTTTCCTCTTTTACAACCATAGAATTCCTCCTGTCCTCCAGCCTGCTGGGTTTGAGCTTCCTTCACTAACAGCCAAATTATTTTTGCAGGGGGTGGGAGGCTACTTTTTCCACAGTTTTTATTTTACAAATCTTCTCATCTTTGCAAAGTTTCTGGTCAAGATGTTGATCTGGGCTCCTAGGGCTACTGCCATCTCCCATCCTGGCCACTGCTCATATAGCCACTGCCTATTCTTAGTGTGTTTATGGGTGGGAGCACACACATGTGGAGGTCAGAGGACAACTTAATAGGAGCTAGTTCTCTCCTTCTCCCATGCAGGCCCCAGAGCTGTAACTGAGGTTGTCAGGTTTAGTGGCAAGTTATCTTAACTCGCTGAGCCATCTTCCTGCCCCAGTGACAACTCTTAAAAACAACCAGTTGCTGCAAGTAGCAGGGACAGCAAGGCCTCACAGCAAAGCATGTGGGCGTCAGCATCTGTGATGGTTTGCATATGCTCAGCCCAGGGAGTAGCACTATTAGATGCTACGAGTGGCCTTGTTGGAGTGGGTGTGTCACTGTGGATGTGGGTTTTAAAGCCATCATCCCAGCTGCCTGGAAGCCAGTCTTCTGCTTGCAGCCTTAAATGAACTCTCAGCTTCTCCTGCACCATGCCTGTCTGGATGCCACCATGTTCCTGCCTTGATGGTAACAGACTGAACCTCTGAATCTGTAAGCCAGCCCCAATTTAATGTTGTTCTTGTAAGAGTTGCCCTGGTCATGGTGTCTGTTCACAGCAGTAAAACCTTAACTAAGACAACATCCATGGACTTCACTGCGACTCTGTGAAAATTATTTAATCTCTTAGCACTTTGGCTTCCTCAAACTCTAGCTGAAATGAAACTAAACATACAAAAAATGCTAATCATTTTTGAGAAAAAGAAGACCATTATAATTAATTGTTATAATGCTTCAAGCCCAGAGTCAGAAGCTGATGTCCAGGTGAAGAGGCAAATGCCCCCCACCCCTTTTGTATGAGACCTACATTCTTCAGCATTCATTTTGTTAGGCTATGAGGCTGCCAGGAAAAGGAATCAACTAGCATGCATTTTCTAACTGAATTGCAGAGTTCATTTGGGCATTTCCAAGTTCCTCCAGGCCCTTCCTTTCCCTAGGGACAAGAACACTTCTAGTCTTACCCTCATTTGCTTCATAAGATCTGCTTTCAGGCCGGGTGGTGGTGGCACATGCCTTTAATCCCAGCACTTGGGAGTCAGAGACAGGTGGATATCTGAGTTCAAGGCCAGCCTGGTCTACAGAGTGAGTTCCAGGACAGCCAGGGCTACACAGAGAAATTCTTGTCTCGAAAAACCAAAAAAAAAAAAAAAAAAAGATCTGCTTTCAGACAAGTCTGAAACGCACACATGAAGTGGGACCTTAGGTGAGGGCATCTGTATATAAAGAGGAAAAAGACCCTGAAAGGAAGTTAGAGCTTGAATGACTAAGGAAGGTTCTGTCCCCAGACTTAACAAAATACATGAAGAGGAAATAAAGTAATTTCATTTCCTTTTTTGTGTAAATAATTTATTTATTTTTATTTTATGTGCATTGGTGTTTTGCCTGTATGTATGTCTGTGTGAGGGTGTTGGGTCCCCAGGAACTGGAGTTACAGGCACTTATGAGCTGCCATGTGGGTGCTGGGCATTGAACCCGGGTCCTCTGGAAGAGCAGCCAGTGTTCTTAACCTCTGAGTCACCATTCTAACCCCAGGAACTACATTTTCTATGTATTTTATTTTCTGAGCAAAATTATGTTCCCTAATTAAAGGTAAATTATATTTTATATTTCTTTATAGCATTCACTACTGTCTGCTGTGGTTTGTATGACTAGAAACTTGGCCCCCAATGCAGTAGTGTTAAGAGGAGAGGGCCTTTGGGAAGAGATTTGGTGATTGGGAGCTATTTTGGCATTGTTGAAGCTACAGATTGGTATATTCAATAGTTTAAATATATACTGAGAAATTTGAGACCCCAAGGAGTGCAGAGGCCTGGTGGGGAGTGGGTGGGTAGGGGGTGGGGACATCCTCTTGGATACAGAGGGAGGGAGAATGGGATGAGGAACTGTGTGGAAGGATGGACCTGGAGGGGAGTAACAAGTGGACTGTAAAAGTAATTAAATACACACACACACACACACACACACACACACACACACACACACACACACACCATAGTGAAACTCTTTGAACAAGAGAATTCTATAGCCTACCTGACAGAAATGAAGATGTCTAAAGAGGCTCCCATGTCTCTCAGTCTGACCATCAGTTGACCCCACAGAAATGGGAATTTTCCCAGGAATTTCACTCTGGGAGAAGGAGAAGGCCCCAGCCAGGGAGGAAGCTTGTCTCCCAGA
Source organism: Uromys caudimaculatus (assembly GCA_028551405.1). NCBI lineage: Eukaryota > Metazoa > Chordata > Mammalia > Rodentia > Muridae > Uromys > Uromys caudimaculatus. The sequence continues at coordinate 30,553,441 of CM052715.1, forward strand.
AAGAGATTTCACAGAGTTTTAACAACTTGTCCCATTACAGTCAGAGGCTGAAGCCCAGACTGCACCGTGACCAAGACCGCTCATATGTGCATATCCTTGGCCTCCTATTTAAATTTTAATTTCATGTTGGGACCACAAAGATGGAGTTGAGAGATTCACTGGATCTCTTTGCCCCTCTTCCCAAGAAAGAAAATCAATCTCCTCTCTCTCTCTCTCTCTCTCTCTCTCTCTCTCTCTCTCTCTCTCTCTCTCTCGTGTGTGTGTGTGTGCTCTCCACTATTATTTTTATTGGTTATTTTATTTATTTACATTTCGAATGTTGTCACCCTTCCCAGTCTCCCCTCTGCAAATCCCCCATCCCATCCCCCTCCCCTTTGCCTCTAAGAGGGTGCTCACCGATCTACCCACCCACTTCTACCTCACTGCTCTAACATTCCCCTAAGCTGGAACACCAAGCCTTCCCAGGACCAAGGGCATCCCCTCCCATTGCTGTCAGATAAGGCAATCCTCTGCTACATATGTAGCTGGAGCCATAGACCCATTCATGAATACTCTTTGGTTGGTGGTTTAGTCCCTGGGAGCTCTGAGGGGTCCCAGTTAGTTGATATTGTTGTTCTTCCTATGGGTTTGCCATCCCCTTCAGCTCCTTCAGTCCTTCCTTCTTCTGTTGGGGTTCCCAGATAAATTAGCTCTTTTAGTTGGATTGTTGAGGATGGATGGCTGGTCTTGGCTTGGAGCACAGATTGTGACTTTAAATTTTTTTAATACTAATTCCTTGTAGCATTTTGTTAACCTAGGTAAAGCTGAAAGTAATTTAAGTCTACATCAATAGGAAAATGTACTTGTCAGTATTAACTTTTAAATAGCAGTCAAAATAAATAACCTAAGCACAGTATAAATTAGATAAATTATATGTTTGAAGAGAAAAGAATTTGTACAATAATGAGTAGAGAAAAATCACGTTTAAGTTTTGGGCCAGGGAGATTGGTCCAGTGGGTAAAATCCTCAGTCCTCCATTCCTTAGTAGGTAAAGACTGGAGTTCATATCCAGAGCACCAACAAAAATGCCAAATGGGCCCATGACAGACCAAAGGAAAGTTTGCCCCAATGTCCAATTTGGTGAAACTAGTGAGTTTTTATTCAGTTACCAACAGGAGTTTGGATGAGAGGCTACTTAGAAGGGGCTGGGATGCTTCCTGCAGCACCAGAGTGCAACATCGGTGACAACTCCTGTAAATTACAACCGTGGAGCTGCCGGAGCACTCTGTATAGCTTTCAGGAGCTCTACAGCCGGAACATCTCGGACTAGCTCTGTTTCCCATTGTTAGGCAGGTCAGTCTCCACCCCTTTTTATACTGTTGGAAGGGGTCTTCAAGAATCTTCCAAGTTGTTTTTCTTTTAATATGGAATGTTTAATGAATTTGTGCATCATCCTTGCTCAGGGGCCATGTTCCTCCTCTCTGTGTGGTCCAATTTAATGTGCATGCAGCAGAAATGAGCACTCCTCTAAGTTTTTCTTCTCTGCACATGTGACCTTTTGCGACCTCTCCTTCCCTCTCAGAGAAAATGTTTCAATATGGGGAAAGTGTTGCAATGCAGAGGAACAAGTCATACCATAGCATGGAAGGCCACCTGTCCTTGCAGCACTTGGGAGTTAGAAACAGAACAAGATGGTTCCAGAGTAATAATAAGACCCTGCCTCAATATTTAAGATGGAGCGTGATCAAGGAAGACACCTAATATAAACCTCTGGCCTCCATGGACACATATGTGAACTTGTACTTTACATGCTCATGTACCCATACATGTGAACACATGCACACACACACACACACACACACACACACACACACACACACATATCAGACAGGTCCAAAAATGAGTTTTATATACATTCCTGACAATCTATATACTAATGTGGTAAAAATATTTTTTAGTTTAATTTCAGTCGTTATCTCTCTCCCATTCTGCCCTCCAACAGTTCCTCATCCCATTCCTTCTCCCCCATCTCCAAGAGGCTGTCCCCACACTCACACACCCCAGCAGGCCTCCCCATTCCCTGGGGCTTCAAGTCTCTCAAGGGTTAGGTGTGTCCTCTTTTATTGAGGCCAGACCAGGCAGTCCTCTGCTATGTATGTGTCTGAGGCCTTGGACCAGCTCGTGTATGCTGCCTGGTGGTGGCTCAGTGTCAGAGATCTCAGGGGTCTGGGTTAGTTGAGACTGCTGGTCTTCCTATGGGGTCGCCCTCCTCCTCCTCAACTTCATCCAGCCTTTCCCTAATTCAATCACAGGGGTCACCAGCTTCTGTCCACTGGTTGGGTGTAAGTATCTGCTTCTGTCTCAGTCAGCTGCTTGTTGGGCCTCTCAGAGGATAGTCATGCTAGGCTCTTTTCTGTAAATACCACATAGCATCAGTAACAGTGTCAGGCCTTGGAGCCTCCCTTTGAGATGAGTCCCAATTTGGGCAGGTCAGTGGACCTCCTTTCTCTCAGTCTTTTCTCCATTTTTGTCCCTGCAGTTCTTTTAGACAGGGGCAATTCTGAGTCAGAGTTTTTGACTCTGGGGTGGCAACCCCATCCCGCTGCTTGATGCCCTGTCTTTCTACTGGAGGTGGATTCTACAACTTCCCTCTCCTGACTCTTGGGCATTTCATCTAAGGTCCCTCCCTTTTGGTCTTGAGATTGTCTCACCTCCCAGGTCCCTGGTACATCCTAGAGAGTCCCCCCACCTCCCACCTCCCGAAGTTGCATATTCCGTTCATTCTGCTGGCCCTCAGGGCTTCTTTCCTGGTTCCCCTCCCCCCAATACTTGATCATGTTCTCCTTTTCCCCTGCCCCTCCCCCTCCCCTCTTCCACCCAGGTCCTTCTCTCCCTTTGCCCTCTGGTTTCTTCTCCCTCCCGAGTGGGACTGAAGCATCCTCATGTGGGCCTTATGGCTTGTTAACCTTCTTGAGTTCTGCGGATGGTATCCTGGATATTCTGTACTTTTTTTGACTAATATCCATTTATTATTGAGTATTAAATACTTGAGAATTACGTACACTAAGATATAGAATACTTTACCAAGAAATGGACAGAGTGGCTGCTAAAATTCTAGGAAGCACATCATAGTGTTCTTATAAAGTGGGAAGCATATTTTATAAATGCTAAGGCTAAATTCATGCAGGTCTAGGAAAATAGTCTGAAATCCCTAGAATGTCATCCATAGATGGATGCTGTTCATTTTATTGTTAGAACCTGGGCAATTCCACTAATAAAACAATAATCTATTTTGTCTAGGAAAACTGGCAATTGGGAACCACATGATGGTTTATCTGGGTTACTCTTGTACTTGTTGTGTCTAAAAAGATCCAGGTAAGGTTTGCATGGGTTAGAATTAACCAGTCAACTGTTGTGCATTGCTGAATGCCAAATTTGCAGAATATCCAAAATGAATCGAAAGCATCTTTTGTACTTTCAAAAAGAATTTAAAATCGAATTCTATGAATAAGGACCACAGGGAAGCAGGGGCCAGTATAAGCTAATTGTATGTTTTGTGCCATTCGGACTTAGAGAGCTGGAGATCAGATAAGGCTGTGGCAGCACGCAGCAAAGCTTCATGAGGTGCGATCTGAACTAGAATTGTAAACGAGGAGAATGCATTCTGCTATGCAGTTGGAATTTTAAAAGCAAGATAGTCCTCCTGTGTGGTGGTTTGAACATGGGGAGTGGCACTATTAGGAAGTGTGGCCTGTTGACGGAAGTGTGTCACTGTGGGAGTAGGCTTTGAGAATCTCCTTGTAGCTGCCTAGAAGACAGTCTTTTCCTGGCTGCCTTCAGATCAAGATGCAGAACCCTCAGCTCCTTCTCCAGTGCCACGTCTGCCTGCAGGCTGCCATGCTTCCTGCCATGATGATAATGGACTAAACCTCTGAAACTGTAAGCCAGCCCCAACTAAATGTTGTCCCCAATTAAATATTGTCCTGGAAACCCTAAGGCATCATGCTTGAAGCTGAAGAGATGGTTTAGCCATTAAAAGTACTTGCTACCATTACAGAGGACCTGGGTTTAGTTCCCAGCACTCATATGGCAGCTCACAACTGTCTGAAACTCTAGTTCCAGGAGATCCGATGTCCTCTCCTGGCTTCTCGGGGCACTGCAAGCACTTGATGTATATACATACGTGCAGGAAAATATTCGCACACATAAATAAAATCTTTTCTATATATTTAAAAGTAAGGTTTTACATGCTGCCTTCTTGTTCCAGTCTGAGAAACATACACTTCCATTAAGTCTCTGCATTGGCTTTAACAGCAAATTAACTTATGAAATATTTGGCCGGTAGGGAAGGTAAAGATTTCAGAACTCTGCCCTTAGCTCCTTCCTTGCCCCAAGTTCTGAGCAACAAAATGAGAGCAAGGGTAGTAGCTGGCCTATCAGAGCCAGATATCACTTGGAAAAGGAGCAAAACCTCATTCAAATGTGCAGAGAGGAAAACAAGACCTTACTGAACAGAAATGATTCAGACTCAGTAGCTGTCAGTGATTTACAGCTGCCAGTGACTTGGAAAGACAGAAATGGAATTCAAATTCTGTCTTTCTTGCTTTTTGGGTTTGGTCTCTGCCTCGTCTTTGTGTTGTGGGGCCTCCTCTGTTTACGTCACATGCACATAGCTTGTATTGTTAGCTATTATCCATCAAAACTCTAGGTATATTTTTCTTTTTTCATTTACAATCCATTTCTTAAAATTCACATTGTTGGGCCACATACAAAAATGAAGTATAAAGACACACACACACTCCTGAAAGCAATTCAAATGTTCAGTAACCTGCTCCTGTAGTCTCAGAAGCAGTTAGAGAAACATAGGTAAACTAGGAAGGCAAAATTGGGCTCTCTGACTTAGCTGCTTCGCATAGACGTTTACACAAGGAGAAACTGGCAAGAAAGCCTGGGGCCAGGTGTGTAGACAGGAACAACAGGAGAAAGGGGAGGGGCAAAGCACTATACATATCCCAGTGTCCATTTACAAGACATCCTGCCTGAGTGTATAAATGGCTAAAATTTACGTATTTCACAGATATCCATTTTGTTGTTGTGTTGTTCCTGCCAAGGGGCACACCTGGCAATGCCCTGGACAACCACTGGCATGTTCCTCCTACCCCATACATCAGCTACTCAAGAGCTTAGGGCAGGAGGATAACCTCAGCCCAGGATTCAGAAGCAAGCCTGGGCAACCATGAGATTCAGTAAGTAAATAAATGTAGAAAGTCAAGGATGTAGCTCCGTGATAAAGCACTTGCCCAGCATGCAGGTGACTCTGAGCTTGACCGTTGTAAACTGCTGAGTGTCTGAAACAAGGTTCACTCTGTGATCCAGGCAGACCTGAACTAAGGACCCTCTTCCTCAACCACACATTGGCTTTATTTTCTTGTGTGTGTGTGTGTGTGTGTGTGTGTGTGTGTGTGTGTGTGTGTGTATGTGTGTGTGTGTACTGTGTGTCTATGTGTATGTGCATGTGTGTGTATTTGTGTGTCTGTGTGTGTATGTATGTATGTATGTATGTATGTATGTATGTATGTATGTATGTATTGCAGGTTAGCATGGGGTATGATTTGCTCTGGAAGTTTGGGGAGCATTTTAGAAGCCCATGGAGAGTCTTTCTCTCCTTCAGCAATTGTAGGAACATATCGGGATAGGAGGTGTTGAGATAGAGGCATTCCAGCCACTCAGCCATCACAGAAAGGACAGTAGACTGTACATGTACATGTACGAAAAGTGATCTTATTTTGTCTTAGGTCACCATTTTGATAGTGCTTGCTAAAACAGCATAACACCAAGACCATTGAATGGCAATATACTATGTATCCAATAAAATGAATGAAATAGGCAGATATGATTGTATAGGGGATATAACCATATATAAGATTATTATTTGTGATTTTTTTTCAATATTGTTTCTAGGGTAGGAAAGGCAGAGACACTCTTTCATCTCTTCCAGACTAAATTATACAAATAAGACATAACAATGTAGGGCTGAAGAGGTCACTCAGCAGTTAAGAGCCCTGGCCACTCCTGCAGAGGACTCAGGTTTGATTCCAATAATCCACATGGCAGCTCACAATCCTCTGTAAGTCCAGTGCCAGGGGATCTGACATCCTGTGCTGACCTAAATGGGCACCACACAGGTACCAGACACACATGCATGCAAAACACCCAAACACATAAAAAGAAATAAATTAAACAACCACAAGATATGACAACCACTACACTATACATCTTGGATTGGCTCTTGAGCCAGAACCAAAGGTAGTTTTCTTTTGCTATAAGAGTTATGAATGGAATAATTAGTGAACTTTGAATAAATATGTGGACTTATTCACTCTTATATCACCATCAAATGTTTGTGGTGTTAGAATTAAATTCGAGTGTAAAATGGAATGAGCGCCCTCTGCTGGTAACAGAGATTCAGAAAGTGGCTGAGTCTAGACAGGGAGGCCTCTGCATAGAGTGGTGGTGTCAGTTCTGCACAGTTAGGGCAATCCAAACTAATAGTCTTGGCAATTAGTGATTTGGAGAGTATTTCTTGGGTTTGCTTGCTGTTACTAAGTAGGAATTCTTCTAAAGGTTTCAATGCAAGGCATCATATGACAACCTTTCTTCACACTTAAAAAGGCCATCAGTTAAGAGGAAACAGATTCAACAACAAAATCCACTCAGAGATTTAACATAACAATGTTAATGATTTAGCTGCTAAGACGTCATGCAGTCAACAAGAGGAAATTTTATGTTTGTATGTATGTATGTACGTACGTATGTATGAAATACTTGGAGCCTGCTTACTGGAGATTTGCACTAACCATTCTATGTGTGAATGTGTATATATCTGTAGGTTTATTTGCACGTATGTATGCATGTATATATGTATTTATGTATGTATGTGTGTATGTATATATTTGTGTATATGAACTTACTGGACTCTAACTTTTGTTTCGTCCACTCAGTGTGTGTTTGTGCATGCACGCGCCAGCTCCAGTAAGTTAAGTTTTGCTCCCTCAGAAAGTCTGCTAAGTAACTTCTCTAATTGTTGGTTGACTTTGACAGCAGCCCCTATAGCATCCACCTCTGTCAGTGGCTTTAGGCACTGACCCCCAATGGCTACCTGCCTCAATTTACCCCCACATAGATGCGAAAGCTGGTCATTGGCAATTTAATTCACATATTTATTTTACTTTTAGTGTACGGAGTTCTGAGAATCAACACCAGGAACTTTTATGTGCTAGGCAAACATTCTCCAACAGAGCTACAAACACTCTCACTGTGTTATTTTTACACACTGTGTTATATGTTACATTTATGTTATAGTTCAAATATGGAGTGTCTCTCTAAGGTCATTCCACTAAAGACTTGGTCTCCAGATTGGCACTTCTAGGAAATAGAAGAATCTCTAAGATGTGCGGTCTATTAGGAGGTCCCGTGGCCACTACGGAAATGCCCTCAGGGAGATTATGGGAACCTAGTAGCTAGGCAAACCTAGAACTCAGTTCTTCTAAACCCACAGCAGGAATTCTGTTATAGGAGAATGACAAACAATAATTATTAATGCCTATACAGTCGTTTCTGGCAAAATTTTATTTTAATATACACATAACTCACAATAAAACATCTCAAAATCTAAAATATGTCACTTAATCATTTAAATAGTTATTTTATTTTTATTTATGTATGTGCATGTGATGTGTGTACAGGGGCCTGCAGAGACCAAAAGAGTTCCACCAGATTATCTAGAGCTGCAGTTATGGGCAGTTGTGAGCTGTTCAACATGGGTTCTGGAAAAAATACCATGGTCCTCTGGAAGAGTAGCAAGAGCTCTTAACCATTTAATGCTTATAGGCCTTTTAATTTTTGTATGCTTAATTCTGATCCAACTACCCCTTCTTGTAGTTATAAAGATTAATTAGTGTATTTTATAACTATAAAGGTTTTTATCTACCCAATTTTTAATACCCAAAATAATATTATAATTTAGGAGCCCCAGCATCCCCTTTCTCTAAAAACCAAGTTTCAATTTACTGGTACTTGTCATCCTAAGGGTGATGAAGAATAAGATAGGGGTGAGGCTTTGGGTTTTGAAAATTATAGTTCAGAATACTGTCTATTGTACACAGTCCAGCTCTTTTTTTTTTATTTTTTGATACTTTATTTACATTTCCAATGTTTCCCCTCTTTGGAAGTCACCTATCCCCTCCCCATTCCCCGCCTCTATGAGGGAATTCCCCCTCTGACCCACCCGCCCACCCACTCCCATATTCCCACCTTGACATTCCCCTATACTGGGGCCTCTCCTCCCACAATGGCCAACAAGGCCCTCCTCTGCCACATATGTGGTCCGAACCATGGGTCCCTCCAT
>CM052715.1:30562326-30600382 GCA_028551405.1 Uromys caudimaculatus
ATTATATGGTCAATTTTGGAGAAGGTTCCATGAGGTGCTGAGAAGAAGGTATATTCTTTGGATTTAGGATGAAATGATCTATAGATATCTGTCAAATCCATTTGGTTCATTACCTCTGTTAGTTTCACTGTGTCTCTGTTTAGTTTGTGTTTCCAAGATCTGTCCATTGATGATAATGGGGTGTTGAAGTCTCCTACTATTATTGTGTGAGGTGCAATGTGTGCTTTGAGCTTTATTAAAGTTTCTTTTATGAATGTGGGTGCCCTTGCATTTGGAGCATAGATGTTCAGAATTGAGAGTTCTTCTTGGCAGATTTTTCCTTTGATGAGTATGAAGTGTCCTTCCTTATCTTTTTTGATGACTTTTTGGTGAAAGTCGATTTTATCTGATATTACAATGGCTACTCCAGCCTGTTTATTGGGACCATTTGCCTGGAAAATTGTTTTCCAACCCTTTACTCTGAGGTAGTGTTTGTCTTTGTCACGGAGATGTGTTTCTTGAATGCAGCAAAATGCTGGGTCCTCTTCATGGATCCAGTCTGTCAGTCTATGTCTTTTTATTGGGGAATTGTTGTTTAGAGATATTAAGGAATAGTGATTGTTGGTTCCTGTTATTTTTGATGTTATTTTTACTTTTATGTGGCTATCTTCTTTTGAGTTTATTGAAAGATTACTTTCTTGCTTTTTCTAGGGTGTAGTTTCCCTCTTTGAGTTGACGTTTACCATCCATTATCCTTTGTAGGGCTGGGTTTGTGGAAACATATTGTGTAAATTTTGTTTTGTCATGGAAGATTTTGGTTTCACCATCTATGGTAATTGAGAGTTTTGCTGGGTATAGCAGCCTGGGTTGGCAGTTGTGTTCTCTTAGGGTCTGTACGAGTTCTGCCCAGGATCTTCTAGCTTCCATAGTCTCTGGTGAGAAGTCAGGTGTAACTCTGATAGGTCTGCCTTTATATGTTACATGACCTTTTTCTCTTACTGCTTTTAATATTCTTTCCTTGTTTTGTGTCTTTGGTGTTTTCACTATAATGTGACAGGATAAATTTCTTTTCTGGTCCAATCTGTTTGGGGTTCTGTAAGCTTCTTGTATATTTATATGTTCATCTCTTTCTTTAGGTTAGGGAAGTTTTTCTCTATAATTTTGTTGTAGATATTTGCTGCTCCTTTAAGTTGGGAATCTTCACTCTCTTCTATACCTACTATCCTTTGGTTCTGTCTTCTCATTGCGTCCTGGATTTCATGGATGCTTTGGGTTAGAAGCTTTTTGCATTTTGTATTTTCTTTTACTGTTGTGTCGATGTTATCTATGGTATCTTCTGCTCCTGAGATTCTCTCTTCTATGTCTTGTATTCTGTTGGTGATGCTTACATCAGTGACTCCTGATCTCTTTCCTAGGTTTTCTAACTCCAGGGTTGTCTCCTTTTGTGATTTCTTTATTGTTTCTTTTTCTATTTTTAGCTCCTGAATAGTTTTGTGCATTTCCTTTGTCTGTTTTATTGTGTTTTCTTGAAATTCTGCCTGTTTGATTGTGTTTTCCTGTAATTCTTTAATGGATTTTTGTATTTCCTCTTTAAAGGCTTCTAGTTGTTTATCTCTGTTCTCTTGTATTTCTTTAAGTGTGTTATTCATTTCTTTCTTAACGTCTTCTATCACCATCATGAGAAATTATTTTAAATCTGATTCTTGCTTTTCTGGTCTGTTGGGGTATCCAGGGCTTGCTGTGGTGGGAGAACTGGGTTCTGATGATGCCAGGTAGCCTTGGTTTCAGTTCCTTATCTTCTTACCCTTGCCTTTTGCCATCTTGTTAACTCTGATGTTAGCTGGTCTTACTCTGTCTGGTTGTGGCTTGCCCCTCCTGCAACCTGTGTCAATACTCCTTGAAGACCAGCTCTCTCTGGGAGTTGTTTGGGTTTGGAGAGCTGTGGCATAGGGTCACCTCTGGAGTGCAGACAGAAACCAAAAGGATCTTGTCCCCAGCTGTCCCTTGGTTCCTATGTCCTGATGGCTCTGCGAGGGTCCCTCTTGATCCAGTGAGTTTGAACAGAAGTGGTGGTTTTGCCTGTGCTCAAAGGTGTGTTAGCATTCCTGGGATACCCGCTCTCTCCTGGAGCCCTGTGGCCCAGGCTGAGGTCCCCAGGCACAGACTCCTGGTCGTCCAGGCAGATGTCTCTACCCACAGATGGAAACCGGAAGGTTCATAGGTTTCCTGTCCCAGAGTTCTCCTCAGGCCCTGTATCCCGCCGGTTCCGGGCGGGTCCTGGTGAGCTGTGTTGCTCTCCTCAACCCCTCTCACAGCTTTTCCATGCTCCTGGAAGGGTAGCTTTCTCCTGGTGCTTGTTGGCTATGGACCCCTGGTGGACCAGGCAGAAGGTTCAGAGCCACAGTCCAGCTCTTAGAGACCTGCGGGTGAGAAGGCTGGGCACAGATGTTAATAGACAGAAAAATGCCTAGCAAGATGCTTCACAATAAACATGTCTAGAAAATTAAATTGAAGCAGCTCGGTTTAGCACTGTGTTAAAATTAGGGACTTACTTGCACTTAAAATGATATGTTACAAAAAAAAAATTGTCGAAAGACTTCCTTCGCTGCTCCAGCAGGGAACTAGTAAGCTCTTTATTCCTATACCACTGCAACACAATGATCAACATCAGTTGGCTTTATACCACTGTTTCACTGCTAAGTCTGTTGAAAGTCCAAATAAGACAACTAATTAAAAATGACCACTAATGTACCTCCTTGGTCAATACAAAGATAATTAGTACAAATAAAATGTGCGTATAGGAAATGTCTCAACTCTCACCTCTACCTTTACCAGTCTCTATGCTCTGTTGATCAGTTTCCTATTGGCAGCATCCAAATTCCTGAAGGCTTTTTTTTTTTTTTCCACCAGAGCACATCTTGCTATGTGGCAATCAGGATACAGTCTAGAAGCAACCATCTACTAAGGATGGATGGTGGAGTTTGCGTATAAAATCCCTATGTCTTACTTTTCCATTACTAAAAGACACTATGACCAAGGCAATTTACCTGACCACCCAGAGCTCCCAGGGACGAAACCACCAACCAAAGAGTACACGTGGAGGGACCCATGGCTCCAGCTACATATGTAGCAGAGGATGGCCTTATCTGGCATCAATGGGAGGGGAGGGCCTTGGTCCTGTGGAGTCTTGATACCCCAGCATAAGGTGATGCTAGAGGAGTGAGGCAGGAATGGGGGCTTAGGGGAGCACCCTCACAGAGGCAAAGGGGAGGGGAGGATGGGATAGGGGTTACGGAGGGGAAACCTGGAAGGGGACAACATTTGAAATGTAAATAAATAAAATAATCAAAAGAAAAGAAAAGAAAAGAAAAGAAAAAAAGCTATTGACAATGTACAGTTACAGGGGGGAGGGGAAGTATGTTTTCTTCAGGGATACTGCCCATGAAAGACCACATATGCTCTACTTCACACACATACAGGTAGAGTCCATGGATGTAGGGAAAAGGCAAGAATACTTGTATAGGAAATGTAGGGGAGTAATTAGAATAGACAGAATGGGAGGTGGATTTGGTAAAATTCTCAGTAAAAAAAATCATCTAAAAAATAAAAGTCAAGTACCATCTAGATCAATCTATTAGAAAACAATTCCCATTGTGCTACAAGCTTTCATAGCACTAGACTCTAGTTTTCCTCTTAAGTGTGTGCGAAGATGGTCAAGGACATATGGCAGCTGGGGACCAATTTAACACCAAAGGCAGCTGAATAAAGTAGGAAGAAGAAAAACTTTAAACTATGTTACTTATTTTCTTGGAGGGATGAGAAAACATTACATCTATGAAGGGAAAACATAGCCTCACAAGGGGCACTAGAAGAACAAATATGAACTTGAGAAAGGCAAAGGCCCTGAAAATACCAGAAGATGGATTTACAGGATTCTCTAAGAAAGGGCAAAAAGATAAAGTCAGGATGTAAAGTAAAACAGATGGCTGCAAGTGTTTTTACATCTCGAGCCCAGGGAGACGGGATACCAGCCATCTGCAGCTGACGAGGCTGATGAGGGGATGATCCAAAGCTGAAAAATAGTAACCTGGTTAGATTGAATAAAACAAAACAAAATGTGTGCAAGCTTCTCAGGCCTAGAATGGATGTAGAAGCATGAATTCGGGAGCTCTTACGGGGATGACGATAAATTATGCAAAGCTAGAGAGTGGAAGGGACAAAAATAGGAAAATTAAATGGTAGAACAAACCGAACCTGTGACAGAGGAGGTATGTTGGATAAGGGTAGGACCTGGGGAGGGAGGGGTCTGAGGTAAGAGGAAGTGCTAAGGACCAGCCTCAGCTTGGAGAGGTGGTCCTGAGGAAGGGGTGTTTGGGAGTGGCTGAAGAAATGAGTGCTTGCAGTGGGTGCAAGCTGACAGCTCTGTAGTCTGCTCGAGATGGCCCTCTAGATAGTTCTCTGCTTGAGACAGCTCTCTGCTTGGGATAACTCTTTAGGTAGCTCTCTAGATAGCTCACTAGATAGCTCTTGGGTTTTCCAACCAAAGTCAGAAAACCTGCCAAAAATTTCTAAAGAAGCTATGTTAGCTCTTTAGGTAAGTCTTGGTTTTTTGTTTGTTTGTTTGTTTGTTTGTTTGTTTACCAAAGTCAGAAAACCCACCAGAAAAATTCTAAAAGAGCTGTTAGCTTTCCAAGTAGCTTCCTCTAGGCAGCTCTGTCTTGCAGACCAAAGTCCAGTCTTTTGTTTACATCAATTCAGTCATTTACCCAAGATTCCCTTTTGATTATACCATGAATAAGCATTTTATGACCTTACCCCTCTAATTCATACAAAATGACAGCCCAGCACATTTTTTTTTTTTTAAGCATAGCAAATGAAATCAAGAGATCTGCCTGCCTTTGTAAGCACAAACAATGAGTTTAGCTGGGTGGGATCGCCACTCCCTAAATCTCTTTTTCTCCTTCCTAATAGCTTTCTGACAAGCTGGCTCATTAGCACAGCTGCCTCTGTTCTTTTAGGTCCATAAAGCCCCTCATATATATAATTCATATTGCATCCTTATATTTTGCATATTTGAGAAATCCTTTAAAGGACAACTCTTACACTGATTTATGTATTCTTGACTCATGTTTTCAGAGTTCTTTCCCACAGCCGTAAGGGCTGTCCTGAAGGTCTCCGAATCACAGAAATACATTCTCACTTCTTGGGATCATGGAGTCATCAACCTTGGCAGAGAGGACATTCCCCTAAAGAAGGAACAAAAGGTAAAATATGTACATTTTAATACAAAAAGCCTTATGCCTAGCAACTGTCAACACTCATGGAGGCCCACACCATGTTGGCTTTGCTCCAGGGGCAGGAACCCTGTCATACTGTCCCTTCCATGGCCATGCAGGACAGGGCAAGGAAGAACAAATAGATTCCATTTCTCCATGTTTCCAGAATGAATTAGACTCCTCTTAGCAACGTGAGCAATGAATGAGAAACAGGCAGGTAGAAGTGGTGTGTTTGAATGCAGGAGTGGAGTAGAGACCATAAGTTTAATCAGTCTTTTCTGAGCTCTCGTTTGGTGTCAATTAGACGAATGAAGTTCTAGTTTTTATATTTCAGACCTTGCCAGGGTCAGAGCCTGGGCCTACAGAAGCACTAATAATATAATAAGCCTCTTGTCCTCAATAGGCTTATCAGAGAGACAAGAAACAGTGGAGAAGGGAAGCAGAGAAGGGTGATGTTTTCAGTGTGTGCACACTGGGAAGAGAACAAATAAAGAGGTCCAGTGAAACCGTCCCCTCAGTCTACCTTTGGAGTTCTGATATGAGATTTAGATTTTATTACTTCAAGACAAGAGGTATGCATGATCAAAAGTAGCCCTGGTCTGCGCAACACTCACCCATCCTTGTCTCAGCACCAATCTGAACCTGCAAAGTGGTGCCATTAGCTTGCTTTTAGGAGCTCAAAAAAGCAGGGCAATGGTTATGGCTTTAATCAGAGACAGCAGAGGCAGGTGGATCTCTTTGTTACAGGCCAGCCTGGTCTACAGAACGAGTTTCAGGACCTCGAAAACAAACATACAAACAAACAAACAAATAAAGCATCGGTAGTGTAGTGGGGCAGGCCTAAAATGCCAATACTCAGAAGGCTAAGGCAGGAGGATTATGAGTACAAGGCCAGCCTGGACTATGTGGCGAGACCCTATCTGCCAACAAACATCGGATTAATAATTCTTCAGGTGATTGGCATTTGGCCTGGAAGGGATGAAATCGGTGGTGAGCATGTGTGCAGAATACTTGGTGACATTCATCCTGGATAACTTCTGCTTAATAAGTGCGCTGGGCTTGCCGCCAACAAAACGAGTGCCTGTTCAGTCACTTATGGTAAGGTTAGAGCCACTATGACAAAGCCTGAGACGCTGGGATGTGTGTATGTGGAAGAGAGGTGTCCTAGAATAGAAGCTCAAAACTTCCCAGTAGGGTAGTAGAGAGCGCACACGACACGCAGGCGCAAAAAAAAAAAAAACCCCTCATGCACTCAGTCAAAGGCGGCGGGAAGTTGGTCTTATGAGCAGAAACTGAGCAGCGTGAACACCGATTGGAGCCCACGGACCAATAAACAAACGTCTCATTGGCGAAGTGCGCGCAGGCGCGAGTCCCCCAGCTTTACATTGGGCCTTTCAGTCAGAGGGGGCGTGACTCCAGGGCTCCGCCCCTCGCCTCGGCCCAGCCTCGGGGTCCGGGCAGAGGGTTCCTCTGTCCGCGGGCCCGCACCTCAGTGTTTCTCTACGGTGCCGGCTGCGCGAAGCCGGGATGCGCTGCGCCTGCTGCGGGTCCTCATTATGGAGAACAAACGCCTGGAGATTCCCGGCAGCGTCCTGGATGATCTCTGCAGGTACTAGCGGTTCACCTTCGCCTCCGCGTTCCCTCAGCCTAGAGGCGGCCCCGACCTCTGTTCTCCCTGCCTCTTCTCGGTTCCACTATGCACCCAAGCCTCTGCTCTCCACCAGTCCTGATCTCAGCACTGAGCCCCGGCCTCGGCTCGCCCTCCCTCCCTGTCCCCGGGCCCCTCTTTTCGCCCTTGCCTTGATTCTCCATTCCCTGGTTCCGCTTTGCGTCCTCGGCCTCAGCTCCTGTATTCCCGGGTCCCGGTTTGCACCCCTGGTCCCAGCTCTTCCCCCTTCCCCGGATCCTTTGCGTCCCCAGCCTCCATTCTTATCCATCCCTGGGTCTGGGCCTCTTTCCCGGCCCCTAGTCGTTTGCAGCCCCGGCCTTGGCTCTATTCAGCCCTTAGTCAAGCTTTCCCGCCTCGCTCGCCAGTGTCCGACGCCCATTCAATTCCCGAAGTCTTTCGGTTTCTATTTCTCTTACTCCCTCGATCGTGGAGCACTGGAATGCCTCTACTTCAACTATTCTGCTTTTCCTGCAAGTGAATCCCCTTCGTCCAAACTTGAATTCCCTAGTGGATTTCTACCCAGTTCCCTCTTTGAAGTGTGTGGGGCGTTTTTGGTTTTTTTTTCTTTTTGCCTGCTTCTAACTTTAACCTGTGACTTTCTTCTTCCTCCCTTCGTCTTTCCTTCACGTAGATAGAATCCACTAATTAACTTAAGTTCTATGATCTCAGGTACCTAAATCTACACAGGAAGCAGTTTTCAAGCTTGAACTTTCTTCTCTTCGTGTTCGCCCGTGGCTTTTTCTGTAAAGTATGAATTATTCTTTCCAGAATTTCCCCGGATTTACCTTTGGGAACAAGAGGAAAAAATCCAAGAGTTTCTACCCTTTAATCTCTTGATTCTCCCACTTGTAAGGAAATGTTCACCCGTGGGTCTTAACAGGAGTAAATTTCTGCGTTCTTGTCAACAATAATTGCAGGCAGCCAAAAACATGTTCATGATACTTCCTTCTTTGTCGAAGTAAAGTTCCTGGTACATTGTAACAAAGTCGTTGGCTAATGCATTTGGACTGTGAAATAATATACTAAGATTGTGAATGCTGGTTCTGTATTTACTTCTAGTCACTGATATTTGGGCTTAAAAATGAAACACAGTGGTTGTGCCACATTCAAGCTGTTTCCTTTTTAATTTTTAAAAAATATTTGTTTTATTTCTAATTACTGGAGGCAGGGGACATGTGTTTAGGTATCTGCCCAGGCCAAAAGAGGATGTCTCATACCTGGAATTGAAGTTAGAATCCCTGGAAGTGGGTGCTGGGAACTAAACCTGAGTGTTTTTCTAGAGCCCCAGGCACTGTGCAGTCATTTTAAGGAACGAAGTATGCTTGTGAAGTTTTTACTGGTGTTCCTCTCAGGTGTATTGAAACAGTTGGTGCAATGATTTACACTTTCACCTGGACAAACAGATATGAGGATTAATTTATAAAGGGACACTTCCTCATCTTGAAAATCAAGATCTGAAATCTTCCTTTCCTCTACACCACGTGAGTGTAATGAAAAGTCAAGTCAAGCACTTCAACCTTAACGTCGCAGTTGTACACAGAGTACACACATAGGCTAATTGTATAGTTAATAAGCTCTTAGTACTTACTGTTCTCCCAGCACCCTGTGGTGGTTTGCAATTGTCCATAACTCCAGTTTAAGTCTATCTGATTTCCTCTTCTGAACACTGGGCACCAGGCATGCACATGGTACATGTATATGCATAATTTTTAAGTCTATTTTTTTAAAAAAAGGTTTTCTAGTTGTAATTCTTTGGGGTTGGGAGAATTACACTTTTGACATATGGTAGATTCACATGAATTCACATGAATTATAAAAGTTACAAGGAATTTATTTTCTGTATTCCCAAATTTGATAAGAAAATAACTTAATGTCTATATGTGGGTTAATCACTAGAAGAACTTGAGTCTGAAGTGGGACTACAGGGCTGTAGTTTTTATTTTATTTGCTTCCTAGGTTTTTACTTGTTTGTTTGTTTCCACAGATGCAAGTTTTATAATTAGAAAAAAAGTCAAAGAGTTTGGGAAAGTGAGTGATGATGTATGGATTAATAAGGATAAAAGTTGAAAGACAGGAAAAGATCAGGTGGCTTTCCATTTGTTTACAGGCATCTATCTGCAACTAGTCTTACTAGGAGTTTTCAGGCTGGTCTCTATTACCTGGGATTTCGTCATCTGAAGAAGTGATGTCAGCTGTGGTGACTGTAGCCGTGGCTCTGTTCATAGAATAATTACATCCAGTTGTGCAGACAGCATGTTAAGCAACTAAGAAGTTAAAGTGATTGGTTCCAGTGAATGTTTAAGCTGCTTCCTTAAATTACCTCTTATTATACGCTGCTCTTTTTAGCCCAGTGTGATATGTTCAGCTGTTAGGGCTAGATGCTTGATAAACTAGTTACCAAACCAGCTGACCGTTTCCGTACACGACAGCTGTTAAAAGTAACAGTTTTCAAGTTAATATTTGTCTCTTGATTGATTTGTTTAGAGGAAGTAGTGCTTATCACCGTGCATGTGTGGACAGCTCTGTGACATTGCTGCTGTCCTTCCACCTTTACACGGGTCCCCAGGCTTGCACCATGCCGGCCTAGCTGTCTCCCCAGCCTTCTGTTGGCTTTGTAGCACCATTGGATTCTGGTTCTCTAGTGTAGTGCTTCTCAGACTTCCTAATGCCACAGCCTTCCAACACAGTTCCTTGTGTTGTGGTGACTCCCAACCATACAATTATCTTGTTCCTGTTTCATAAGTGTAATTTTGCTACTGTTAAGAATCATAATGTGAATGTCTAATATGTGACCCCAAAGGGGTTGCAACCCACAGGCTGAGAACTGCTTCATACATAGCACATCTACCCCTCTCCTGTGTCCGCAGTTGGAGTTTCCTTGAATCCCTCTACCCCCACCCCAGCTGTTTCTTTAGTGTGTCTAAACCTCAGTTATAGGATGTGCTCTGTGGGATCTGTCTTTCCTGTAAACTTCCCGTTGTGCTGAGAGAGGACTGTCTGTAGAAGGTGTGAGGCTAAGGTAGTTATCAGCCCAAAACAGACACAAATTTTTTTTTTTTTTAATTCAAGAAAATTATACTACAGAAATTGAATACAGGAGCTTCTAGAGGAATCCCCCCAAAAGAGAATCAGAATTCTTTTGTAATAGTGTGCTTTTTGTGTGATGTCCATATCTAGGTGAATACATGGATTTTTTATAGTGTTATTGAGTACTAGATAGAAGATTTTGAGATAGGGTGACATGTGTGCTAGGTTGGCCTTCCACATTATATAGCTAAAGATGGCGCTCATATCCCCCTCCTGCTGCTTCCACCTCATTGGCATATGTGCTACCCTGCCTCATTTATTTAGTATAAATTTTATAGCACTAGTTGTCTTTCTTGTGACTGGCCATCTGGGATAAGGCACCATAGGTCCTTACAAGTTAGACTCAGATACTTTTATAAGACCGCCACAAGACTCCAGGTAGTCAAGGACTGACTGTTAAAAGGTGGGAGATTTTACACACACACACACACACACACACACACACACACACACACACACACACACACACGGTCTGGAATTGAAAGTTCTTACTTAGAGCTTTGTCACAGTTATTAAAAGTACATGCCTGTGAGATCTCCATGCGTGATTTCTTAGAATTGAGGATGTTTTGTTTTCTAAAGGATGGGTGAGGTTGCATGATGCACTAGTGTTCTTGAGAAGGGGGACCTTTCTCCTGGCAGGTGGATGGCCTTACTGTAAATGAGAGCCAACTTAAGAAGCTGCCCTCTAACGAGTCTGCACTCTGAGCTGTGGGTGTGAAAGCACAATAGCATTTGTTCATTATCAGCCATGAGAGCGCTAGGGGTAATAGGTCCAGGGCCTCTGGAGATGGTGTAGGGGAGGTAGCTGTGGGGGGGGGGGGGGGGTTGGAAGTAGGAGTTCTTTATGGGAACAGTTCATAAAGGTAGCCATAATGGCAAATGTGGGCTATGGAGGGCCTAGAGAGATGGCTCGGTGGTTAAGAGCACTCTTTACCCTTCCAGAAGACCCAGGTTAAATTCTCAGTACCCATGTGGCCATGAACAACTATCTGTAGCTTGAGTTCCAGAGAATCGGACGCCATCTCCTGGCATCTGTGAGTACTGCATGAATGTGCACAGGCAAAGTGCCCGACCATACACAAACCTGCCGAATTCCAGAGTTCCTTGCCTGGCCTACCAATAAGAGAGTTTGTATCAAGAAATAAGGTAGGAAGCTGGGTGTGGTGGTGCACACCTTTAAGCCCAGCATTTGGGAGGCAGAGGCCAGCCTGATATCTACATGGTAAGTTCTAGGACAGCAATAGTTACATAGGGAGACTGTCTCACAACAAAACAGAAAGGAAGAAGGTGACACTTGATGTCAACCTCTGCCTTGCATACACACCTGTGCACATCACATGTATACAGAGTCATCATAAGATGGCTTTAGGAAGGATGATAGATGACAGTGATTGTGACAATGAGAAGGAGAAAAAGCCACGTCCAGTAGGATAACCAGTGATGTTGTTCGAGATAATGGTGACCTTTGGCCCAGAAGGCTCTAAGACGTTCTCCTGAGGGAACTTGCTGAAGATGAATGTTCTGTACTGGGTTGGGTCTTAGAGAATGGTTAGGGAATGAGAGATGAAAGCTTGTAAAATTATACCACAGACCTGAGAAAGATGGGAGAATAGATCCTGGCTACTCATCAGGGTCTAGAGGCAGTTGAAGCGACAAGTTTACCTAGGTCTGGCCAGAAGAGAAGACTGAGATCTCCAAAGAGCTCCTGGTAATTTGGCAGTTTGTGAGTTTGGGGGGGGGGGGGGGGCGCGGTGGTGATAGGCTCTGTTGCTTGACTGCAGTTAGACACCTGAGCAGGACTTGATAAAATCCACTCTACACAGGTTCCAGTGGGCATTTATGCTATGAAAAGGGTTTAAACTAATTCTCCATGTTAATGTGAGGCAGGAACCTCCAAAAGGTGGTCAGTCTTGGTTCTGTACATATCCTAGTGGCCTGGATTGCCTGTGGCAGAGCATACTCAGTATGAGCTCGTAGGTCTGGCTTAAGCCCACTGAGGAGGAGTTTTAAGGGGGCAGAGTGGGTTTGACAGTAATGTGGCATCTGAGGAGTGTGGACTAAGCCTGTTAGTCTCAAGTGGGAGTTCAGTGAGAGATCTCTTAGGAATTGGAGTAGCCCTTCCAGGCTTCTCAGTAGACGGAGGATGGCAGAAACCCTGGAGGTAAATTTAACTTTGAGTTTTCTTCACTCCCTGAGTGAAATGAGCATTAAAGACAAGCCAGACTACTAATAGACTGTGATGATCTGGGAAGCCAGAGCAAGGAATGTGTTCTCTGAGGACAATGGTCACCTCTGAGGCCCCTTAAGTTTACTGGAGAATGCCTCCAGTGATGGCACACACTAGAAGTAGTAAGAGTCCTTCATCTAGAGGCATGTGCGTGAGACTCTTGCTAGTCTTCCCCCGCAGAGTTCCTCTGTGCTGGGTAAGCAGTAGAAGGGAGGAAGGCAGAAGATTCTCTCAAGATTGACCTGACCACAGGTAGTAGCAGCTTTAGAAATGAACGTCAAACTCTGAAGAACGTGCCTGTGAGGAGGAAAGACTCGGAGTTTGGAGTGATGTTGGCTTCTAGTGTGAGGCATAATGACATGTTAAGGCCCTTCCAATGGGAAGATTCAGGAAACTGGCTTGTTTTCTGGGCTTTGAAACCATCCCTCTGGGTGGTTATGAAGCCTTGGTCTATAAAGCTTTAGGGCTTTTTAAGGGGTATATTGTGGGTGTGGGATTGGGAACTACAGCAGCAGGGAATGGAAGTCCTGTGAATCTGTTTGGGTGCTATCTTGAGACGTGTCAGAATGACCTTTTTGATGGGGCTTGACAGCTAGGAGGCTTATAGTAGGGCCAAACATTTCATAGGTATGTGTTTGTGTTACTTTTCTGTTGATATGATAAAACACCTTGACTTATAATTCATAGAAGAAATTTAGAGCAATTTATAGAAGAAATTTGGTTTCTTTGGTTTACTGTTCCACAGGGGTAATTGTTTATGATGGAATGGACGTGGCAGGTGGTAGGCAGGTGAGACAGCAAACTTGAAATGACACAACTCTTTAACTCTCAAAACCTGCCCCGAGTGACATACTTCTTCCAGCAAGGTCACACCAAATTTCCTTAAACTGTGCTAACAAAGACCAAGTATTAAATATTTGAACCCATGGAGGACATTTTCATTCAAACCACCACAGCACATTTAATCATCACATTTAGGGCAGTGAAAGGTCTGTTTCCCTTCAGATTGCTGTATGTTCCTGTTCGGGTAGAAAGTGTAAGCTAAATTATGTAAATATTGTTATTCCTGCCCCTGCTGGAAACCCTGGTGAGAGCAATTAGTTCTGCCTTTGAGGCTCTTGCGGATTTACCCAGAGAGCTCCTGTGGCCTGTGCTGTCCTGAGATTTACTGTCACGGACCCTGAAGACCTGTGCCCTGTCTGAACCAGGTAGCCCCCATTAGGGACATGGAGAACCATGCAGATCAGGTCTAGAGCCACAGGAAGGGTCTTACCTCTACACAGGATCGCCCCAGAGAGACCTCGGGGTTAGGATATAGTAATAAGGGGGCAGAGTTTAAAGTGTAGCAGGGTTTTGTGGTCTGGAACTTGTCTGCTGTTACATGAGACCTGTTGCCAGGCCTACTGGGAACTGAAAGCCTAACTCCTGGATCTTCCGGTGATAGCATGGAAATCATCATCTCTGTCCGGGGCTCAGAAGCTTTCCACCAGGAGCTCAGTTGTCAGCACGCCATCGCAGCGGGGTTCTCCCACGCCCCAGAGGTAATGACTTGGAAAGATAAGCAACCAGGCGGGGGCTCCAAATTCACAGCACTCAGTTAAAATTCTTGCCACTACTTCTTTAACTCCTGTACATAGAAGAAAGGGTTTAGTAAGAATGTAAAGAACCAATGTTGGGGTAAGTGTTTAAGGAGGTGTAGGCCCACATCATTTCAGAGATCGTATCTCATTGCTCCTTCTCTGGTCTCTTCTAGGGCTCATAGCAGGGTCTAGCTATTGGTCTAGCTATTAGTCTGAACTGGACATTCCAGAAGTCTTCAAAACTGTGCCCAACCTAAAAAGATCTTTAATAGTTTTGTGGATGAGGTCCCCATAGTTAAAATGAGATCCTTGTGGTACTAGAAAGGTTCCTTGTGCCTGAGAGTAATCTAGTTCTTAGAAGCTGCACTTCTTACAGGGAAGATTAGAGCCTGTTGAGAAACCTTATAGCAACAGAAGGCCAGTTTTTGAAAAATCAGACACTGTTTTGCTCTCCCGTGAGTATGTCAGGGCTACAGATGAATAGATCATCTTTGTACTGAAGGGGACTACTCCCAGTGTAAGGGAGGACAGTCAGATCTTTGGCTAGGGACTATCCAAAAGGTGAGGGCTGTCCCTAAAGCCAAAGCTCTAGTATGCTGCCAAGTAATCTGAGCATGAAAAGATCCTGAGATTTGGAGGTCGCCAAGAACTTAGTCTGGGAAGTAAACGAAAACGTCCCTTGAGTCATTGTCTGGAAGAGAGAGTAAGGATAGGGAACTGTGGTGTAGATGAGGAGTACAGTCACATTTGTGGCCCTCAGACTGTTCTGTGGGGGCCATCTGGCTTTACTGCAGAGATTGAAGTGTTATGCAGAGCATTATATAGGTGTGGTGGTCCAGAAGGCAGGAATTTATCCACGAGGTGTTATAAGCTTTTCTGCACTTCACACACTAACCAACCTTGAGGCCTTCAAGAGTTAGGGCAGTTGTGATGGGAGTTGGCTATTACTGAGTGTTTAGGAGTGGACATATCCCTGACGTTGGAGGAAACTTGTTGGGTGAGGTAGGATCTATCGTAGAGACTGTAGTAAGGGTTTTTAGTCATGCAGCTCTCAAAGCTTCCCAGTTATTTCAGCCTCTGAAGGCCGTGTCTAATAAAGTGAAAAGGGGAGTGGCCCTGGTCTAGTTTATATATAAGGGACTCTGTCAGAAGAGCCTCTGGAGTCTCAAGCCTTAAGTGAACCAGAACTTTAGACATGATGTCGCTACCTAGGAGAAAGTGGGTTAGACCCAGAAAGCATGAAGTGAAACTGTGATTGTTTCTCATAAGTTATGTGAACAGACAAGTTGGGGCTTGCCATCAGTACCAGTAAAGATACTGGAGACCAGAAGGTTGACTCAGGGAAGGTGCTCAGGGCAGGAAACTCACTTCTGTATTCATAAGGGATGTAACTGGTCCCACATTCAGAGCTACTTATGACTCACAGAATACACAAGAGCCTTGTAGCCTCAGGATACCTTCAGTCTTCATAAGGAGGGAGAACTCTTTCCAAATTGGGTTCCTCATACTCCAGGAACAAAGTCAGAGGCTTTTTGTCCTTTCTCTGGTTTAACTGTAGTGTAGCGTGGGCTCCTTGGATGGGAGCTGGCCTTCTACAATGAGGAAGAGAGGGTTATTATCAATTCCCATAGTTTTCCACTTTCCCAATTGGATGTGGCTCCAGGAAAAACTTACCTCTCAGCAGCTTTGAGCATTAAAATGCACTGTCTGAGCACAGCAGTAGCAGGAAAGAGTCCCTCTGAAGCTGTTAGTTCCCTTACCTGGTGGCTAGGTGAGGCTCTAGGATTTTGTGAGAATGGCAGGGAATGTGGAGTTGCTTCTGTTGTCCACTGAGCTTGCTGCTTATCTCTGTGTGCCTCCTAGTTTGGCCTTTCTGGCTCTCAAAGTTTCTCGGTCATTTCAGCCTTTGGAGGCATGTCTAATAAAGTGAAAAGAGAAGCTCTTGTCAGGTATCCAGAGACCCTTGCCGTGTAAGATGTACAGACAACGTGGTTTGGCCTCCTACTCAAAGGTCCAGATGTCTGCATGGTTTCAGCCAATGTAGAATACCAGAGAGCACTAGTCTCAGGAGCTTCCTGTGATGTCTTCCACAGTTTGTGGTAGTTAGCAGTTGTGATAACTGCCATTTTCATCTCTGATAATCTTAGTGATGGATTACCCCAATTCTCGTACATCAGTAGCTTCATATTATTAATGGGCCTCCACATCAGACACAGCGAAGGAAGTGAGAGACCCGGGTACTTATTAAAGTCCAGTACGGGACTTCTGATATGTGTAACATGTGGTTGTGATAATGTAGATGTCTTGCCAGATCAGGTTAGAAGCCACTGAACCCTTCGGTGTGTCTAATAAAGCACCAGGAGATAGGGGGCATCCTGGTTAAACAGGCCTAGTTCAGATTGTATTGGGAACAGGTCAGACATTGGAAAGAGGGCATGTACCCAATTGGTGACAAAATTCCCATTAGCCAGCCACCTTGTAAAGGGAAAGGATGTTCTCTGAGGGATAGGGGATGACTTTTAGTTATTTGCTAAGTTCTCTGCATGAAACTTCTGAGCAAACATGAGGTATGTGGGTAAGGAGGAGTGGTCGGAAAGAGCACAGTGGTAGAGAAGAAGGGGCGGGTAGTAGATGGAGCAGTGGGAGTGAGCAGGGGCTTGCATGCTAAGGAAAAGTCATTTTGGTGCTCTAATTTGATCTTTGTTGCTGTGAGAAAATCATCAAATGGGAAAACAAGTTTATTTGGCTCACAATGCAATTACAGTCCATCATTTTGGGGAAGTTGAGGCAAGAACTCAGTCAACCAATTTATCACATCAACAGTCAAGAGCAAAGAGAATAAACACAGCCTTGCTTCAGGGCCCAGCCTAGGGAACATTGCTACTTGTGGTGGGCTGGGCTAGTTAACAATCAAGGCATTCTCCCACAGACATGTTTATAGGCCAGCTTGATCTAGATATTTCATCAGTTGAGGCTTTTTTCCCAGGTGGTTCTAGGTTGTCATGTTGGCAGTTAAAACCAGCCATCACTGTTGTACAGTTTTGCAGTAAATCTCCAACCCTAATAAGCCTGTGCAGAGAACACACAACTCAGTTATAATATTTATAAGCTGCACGCCTAGATTGGGCAGATTTACCACTACACAACTATTCCCCAGCTATGAAATCCCTTGCTACTTAGAGCTTCTCCAGGCCACATGGTTCTGCTCCATCTTCCGCCTCCTCTTCCTCTGTCTTCCTCTGTCTTCTCATTTCCTCATCTCCCTCTCCTCCTTCCTCTCTCTTCCTCTCTAAAACCTCCAGCCTCACTTTTCCCTTCCACTGCCCAATCATAGGCTCTAGCCCTTATTTAACCAGTTAAAATGGGGAGAAGGTTCATATGAAATTGCCTGAGTATGTGATCCACTCCTCAGGGGGCAGCCCCTATTGAGCAAGCAGAATTAGCATCAAAATCCAAACAGCACCAGGATAATCCACAACAGTACAGAACTAGCTGAGCAGAGAGGAGAGACTAATGCAGGAGAACCTAACCTAATAAAGCCCACGGTTTTCCTCTCATAACCAAGAGCCAGTGACAAGGCCATGGAAGCTTGGTTGTAAGAAATCTCAAGAGTCCCAAATTATGGCAGAATAAATCTAATTGTTGAATACAATTTAGTTCAGTAGGCCAGGAGGTGGCCAGTATGTGTATGGATTTGTCACATGTTAAGAGTGATGTTCCCAGAAGGCAAAGTGACTTTGTCTTCCAGTCCCCTGTCTTGGTCAGGTTTCTGCAGTGGTAAACCTTTCTACAGGGGTCCTGAGAGGTACCTTGTTCTCTAGCCTCTGAAAGATAGCAATTACAAGAGCAGTCATGACTGACCTTAATTGCATGGTTGCTGATTGCACAGTGAGTCACAAAATTAGTTTTCTCATTGCTGTGACAAAACACCTGCCAAAAGGAAGGATTTATTCTGTCTTAAAGTGTGCAGGTGTGTGAAGGTCCAGTCCAACATAGTAGGGTAGCATGAGGCTGCAGGTGTGTGAAGGTCCAGCTTAACATAGTAGGGCAGCATGAGCCTGGTCATGTTGCACCTGCATTCCAAAAGCACAGTGCTAAATGCTGGTACTCATCTTGTTTTCTACTTTTTTTTATTCAATCTAGGACTGAGCACCTCACTTAATTTAAATAAAACCAACATTACACATGTGTTCAGAGCTCTGTCTCCATGGTAATTTTAGATTCTACATAGTTAACTCTTGGTAACTATTGCCATTACCCTAACCAAGAGAAGATAGTTCTAAAACATTACACAAGTCCCATTGTCTCATGAGGACATTTCTTTTGTTACTGCCTTTGCCTCCTTTGTCCTGGCTATATGCAATAAACTTAATTTTTTCTGCTCTGGTCTGAAGGGTGAATGCTTTCACCCAATTCCCAACCCCAGTCAATCACAGGTGTCTTGTTAACTCTCATACAGTGGGACTCTTGCGAACCCTGTACCCTGCCTGGCATGTGTATTCTGTTCCTTTTCTTGAGTCAATTGAGGTCTCTTCTGTCCTTAAATCTAAAGTATATACTATGTGTTACATACTATATATACTAACCCCACTTATAGCTAAAGGATATACTATCCATTGCTTCTGATTAATAAATTCACTAACTTTGCTTTACTCTGGCCAGTCATGAAGTTTTTCTGTGATATAGTCAAGGCCCCAACTCTTGAGTGATGACCCATAGGGGGCTGTCCTCAGGTCCAAGGCTGTGTCTGTTTTCAGCCCTCCAACCATTGAAGTGGTGACAGGAACTGAATGGAGAGACTGAGACAAGGGCAGTGATTGTAATTAACTGAGAGAGAAAAGACAGTACAGGAAGCAATCACAGGCCACCTTGGTGAGGTTCTAAATTGCATTTTCTGACCATAGTGTAAAGGCAGCATGGTGTTCTGTCAGAAGGGAACAGTCTTTTGAAGGTCTTTACGCGGCTTTAGTTAGTGTTGTAGAATTGGCTGACACTGTCCAGGAGCATAAACCAGGTGAGAAGTGGGTTCATAGGCAAGGGGGTCTGAGGGAAGAATGAAGGAGTGACCTTTCTGTTTTGAAGCTGCTCTCCTTGCCCGGCTGCATCCAGGTGCAAGTTCCAGAAGACTAATTAGTAAATGCATATTAGTTTGCATATAAGGAGGGGCTTGCTTGTTTTCTCATCCTTATCACTGAAACTAGCCATTGACAATTTGGCTCTACTGTCTCCTGGTTTCTAGGAAGTTCAGAAAACAGTGTGGTATAGATTTGGTGCTTCCATTTCGTGCATTCAGGATGCTTAGTTGGGGACTAGTACAGAAGTTCAGCTGCAAACAGTGGGCTCCTATAACCTGTATTTAGCACATCTAATGCAGACAGTCTCTATTGGGAGTAACACATGTGCACACACACCCGTGCACACAAACACTCATGTTTCAGGGACATTTGCCAGTATCTGGAGATGGCTTGGTTGTGGCAGCTTGACAGGTAGTATCCTCAGAGTGTAGAAATGGTGCTGACCACCCTGCTGTGTGCCATGTGCAAGGCTGCTTGCCCCTCTTGTTAGAACTGACTGCTTTGAGAGATCAGCAGTCCATGTGCCAGCAGTGAAGGCACGTACCTTTAATCTCAGCACTCTGGACCAGAGGCAGGCAGGTGGATCTCTGAGTTCAAGGTCAGATTGATCTACAAAGTGAACGAACCACAGGCCAACCTGGGCTACATGGTGAGACCCTGTCTCAAAAACAAAAGAAAGAAGCAGAGCTGCAAAACAGACAGTGTTTTTTTGAGAGAATGGGAAGAAGGAAATGGCTGGGTTGGGATGGGTATATAGTGAGTTGACCCCTCTTCTGTGTGGAAGCTACCTAGAAAAGAGACAGCAGTGTGTTTAGTTAGACACTGAGGTGACTAACCAGGCAGGACGTCTAGTTTCTACAGGGTCTCTTTCCCCTGTGCCACATAGTGGCCAATCTGAGATTTAGCCAGATTTTTCTCAGTTCACTCAAAGATGATAACCAGCTGCTCTGAGTCTAATCTGAACATGTGCAGAATAAACATCAGCGCTCATACACAATTTTATGGCCCATTTCCCTGGATTTCTCCTCCCCTACCTCTGCATTCCTGGGCAGTCCTATGTGTTGAGCTTTGGAAGGACCTGTCTGTCAAGACTCCGTGACCCAGGAATAGACTTTTGGAGCTTGCCCACCAGTGTCCCCAGTTGCAGCAGGGTATACTGAGGCGAGCGGATGTGTGACTTTGTTTTGATCTTGATCTTTTCCAAGCTTCCTCTTTCCATGTGTATGTACTTTTCAGAAGAGTTGTCTAAAATAAGTTATTCCATGTATTCTGTCCAGGTTCCATGGCTGTGTCTCATGGCAGGGATCAGCCTAAACATTTAAAAGGTAAATTACAGCTATCAGTATATTGTATACCATCACTGAACAAATTTGGATATTTCGTGAGTCTGAGATTCAGAGGAGTCTAGTGCACTGGCATGGTGAAGGGAGTGACTCTGAGTCCCTGTGGACGAGTCTCAGGTAGACCGGCAGAGGTGAGGGTGGATAGACTAACCAGGCCTCTTCATGAGGTCTAAGAACAAGGTCTCCTCACACAGAAAGATCCTCTTGTGGCTCCCCCAATCATTATCTCTTTATATTGACCTATCTATCATATATTTGTGCTGTTGTTGATTTATTTGAATGTGACACTGATGTTAAAATTTTAGGATATTTTCTTTCGATTTGATTTGAAATTTGAGAACAGAAATAAAACCACTTGGCATCGTAGCAAATAAATAATACAATATGACTAATTAGTTGAGTGGTAGCTCTCTTTAATAAAACTGATCCAAAAGACCAGGGCATTTATTTCATTTAGTTGAATTTGCTTCTAATGCTTGAAGGACAAAGGAGTTCCTAAAATGCTCAACGGAGAGAGAAGCAATTAGTAAATGGTTCACACCTACCTGCAGGCATCCATATCCGCTTAGATTTGTGTGTTCTAACCCGGTGCCTCACTAAAATGAGACGGCTCCCATCTTTACCTGTATACAGCTGCTGTGTGTCCTGTATGAGAAGCACACACATACTTTCTCCTCCTTTCTTGATGAGTTTAAAAGGTCATTTTTGGGTTTTAGAAAGTATTTGGAAGTTAGTGTGGGTCAAGGCTCTGTGGTTATGCTTTTTGGGATATCTAATGTGTTAAAGAGAAACCATAGTGCCCATTTCTTCCTTCCACCATTGTCTCTTGTGTTGTTCATACCTGGGGACTACGTGGATGTCAGGCACTTTTGCTGGATTATAATGACACTTGTGAATTCTTGGACTTCAGAAGAAACCCCACTAGTTTCCTCGCTTGCTTTGATTTGCTAAGAAGCTCTTAAGTTAATGCCTGCATTTGGGAACAGCTATACAGTTCTTCAAAAACTCCTCTACAAGTCCTGTTTTGAGCCAGTGTTACTTACACCCACAACCCTGCTGCCTCATTCTCCCTAGTGGTGGGAGTACAGGCACTGCACCACCACGCCCAGTTCTCAACACTTCCCGGGCCACTCTCATCTGATACGGTCAGAACTGCTCTGTTGCTGTAGTTGTTACTTGGTTAATCCACTCTAATGTCCCCGCTGCTGGCTGCTCGAGTTCCTTGCTCCTGCCCCAATGTTGTGGATTCTTGAATGAAAGACATACATGCCTTCTCTTTTAATATTCCTTAATCGGCTCAATGACTGGGCCATTCCCAAACTTCCACGTCGCTAATGCCTCTCCTCAGATACTCATGAGTTATTACTTACTAAAACCTATACTCCATCTTTGCTACCTTAGACCCTGGGGGTGCGGTGGGGAAGGGCGTGCTGCTCTTCACGGCTCTTACATGATTGGTACACTTTCTCTTCTGTGGCTTTCAAGCCTGGATCTTATCCCTTCTTGGCATGGAAATCCCTTCCCCTCACCACCCCACCACGACACCCCCCACCCTCTTGTTTCCTGCCCAGGAATCCTAAAAGTCCCGCCAACTTTATTTACCAAACAAAGCCAACTGGGGACAGGGACCCTCGGTGTCTTTCCATGCAGACATACGAATTCCCGTGTAATTTTGTGAATCCAATTAACATAATATAAGTGATACACCAAATCCACAACACTGTTCCTGCTCTCCTTTCTTAGTTGGTGGGTGGGGTAAGGAAGTAAATATATTAAACTGTAGTAGTTTGTAATTGTAATTTCTGTACGGTTTTATTTTTGGCAGCCGATTTATTTTACATATTCCCAGTGAGGAAAGAGACAATGCAATCCGAGTGTGCTTCCAGATTGAACTCGCCCATTGGTTTTACTTGGATTTCTACATGCAGAACACACCAGGATTACCTCAGTGCGGGATAAGAGACTTTGCCAAAGCTGATATCCTTTTTGTTGCTACAGTGATTGCCTTTCATTCTTCTAATAAAATACTTTCACACAAACTTGCCTTTTGATTTTCTTGAGTGTTTGTAACTTCTGGATAACACATAATGAAGTAGACATGTGAGACAGTTTTATTGTGCTCTTATTTTTCACAGCACGAAGTGTTTAGTGATTAGAAATGAATTAGGTTTGATTTTCCTTTATAAAGAACTGGGCTATTTCTGGGACAGTTCTGATTTTTCCTCCACTCTTGGTATGCCATTAATCAGATGATCAGACTGAAGAAGCTTTTCTTCCTATATAGGATGTAGCTTAGTCATATATAGTGGCTCATCCAGTTAATTTCAGCACTTGAGGCAGAGACAGGTGGATCTTGGAGTTCCAGAAGGACAGCCTAGTCTACAGAGCAAGCTCCAGGACAGCCAGGGCTACATAGGAATGTTCTGTCTCAAAAAAAAAATGAACAGACAAAAAAAAAAAAAAGTTTGTTTCAATGTAATAGTAAGAATGTCTAAAATTATGAAACTCTCTACATAGCAAAAAAAAAAGTTGTTGTATTAAATGTTCTTAGAATTTAGAAGTGGGATAGAAAGATTTTAGACAAAGCATTTTAAAGGAGATACAGTTTCCTGTATAGACATAGCAGGGAGTGAGCAGACTTGCAGAGTTGGAAAGTTCTGTAGAATTCAAAAATAAAACAAGTTTGTGCCAAGCAGGAGATTCTTTTAAGGTCATTGGAAGTGGGTGGAAGAGCCTGTGGTGGTGTAGGGGCTCTTAAATCATGACTGGGCTGATTTGTCTGATTTGGTAGATAATGTTCTTAGCCATTCATTGTTTGTTGAGTGAATTTGACCCTATAAGTTCAGTGTGTTAGGATTAACCTTAGAGCAGGTACATATGACCCAGCATACCAAACTACTAATTCCCTGTTTCTTCCTACACCTATAGCATAAGGGATTCCTGGGTCTCCATGGAAAATGGATAACACTGTTCTGGAGGCCAGCGTTTGAGCAAAGATAATTGCTCATCGTGTGAAAATGATACCCAAGATGTGTTTGTTGGTGACCTGAGCCGTAGGCAAGCACTAGTACTTACAACAGGAGTGGGGATCTGAGCCATGGTTACAGGGTCCAGAAAGAACAGTCAAAACAAGTACGTAGGACACTTGATTGAATGGATGTATAGAAGTTGGTGGTGAGTCCAAGAGAAAGACGATCAGATTGGATATTACTTTTCCTAAAGGCTTGATGGCTGGTTCTGTACAGAAAAGAGACCTTGCTTTTAGGAGTTATAGTCTAGCTGTGGCAATCCTTTTTTTGGTCATCTCGTGTAGACTTAAAGTTTGTCCAAGCAGCTGTTTATTCTTGAGTTTCTGAACAAGAATTTGCTTATGAGTACATGTGAGTTTTATACTTAACTTTAGTGTTACAGATACTAAAATCTTGATGCAGTTTTTCTTTTTTGCTCTTGTTATATGGAGAAGGAACTCGACTTTGATAAATAACTAAATGGTTACTATATGCCAGGCATTTTGCAGTGAACAAGGTAGGCTTAACATTTAGGATCCTGAGAGACAAAGGAAAATGCTTTGGCAATTCAGGGTGGTGGAGCTCCGTAGCAGTATGGACAAGAACCATTCCAGATTCGATTCAAGATCCCCAAGATCCACCCCTAACTTGGCTGGTGGAGATCATTTAAATTTCTTGTGTTTTCAGTTCCCTTCCTTAGTTACTAAATAAGTGAAGATTGCCTAATCAAAGAGTACGTTTAGAACTCAGGCCACTTGTACATGTAACTGTTTAGGATAGATCCATTATCTAGGAAAGAACCAATAAGTGATAAGGATTGTGAAAATCATACATTTTGAGGGTAGATAGAAGTCTACTTTTAAAAGTCATTTTGGAAGAAAAATTTCACAAAGTGAGAAAAGATATTTTAGAGTAAATGGAAAAGAAAGATGCTGGCAAGTAACTCAGCTGAACTGTGGGAGTGCGATATGTTTGAAAAAGAAGCTATAGGTTTTCTTGGGATTTTTGTTTTGTTTGTGTTGGGTTTTGTTTTTGTTAAGCTCTTTATTGGGGCGGGGGGGCAAATTACAGAGAAGGGGAAAGAATGTTAGGTTTTTGTTTTTAATTGGATGACTTTACAACAGAATATTAATAATGATAGACCTTTATCGAGAAGTGATTTCAATATCTTGGTCTCTGAGGAACCACAGGTGTTCATGGGATGGCTAATGTATCTGGAGTTAGCCTTGAAAGCTTGAAATAAACATGGAGATTGGTTGTGTGTTTGTCTTTTAGATGTGATGTCAGATGATTGGCCTCTGGATTTGTAGAGGGCCTTTTTACTTCCTACTCAACCATAAAACTAAACTTTAAGATATGTATAGAGCTCATAAAATTATACTTATGAGGTGAATTAAATATGACTTCATTTTGTCCAAACTTCTTGTCACTGTAAATAATAGTACTGAGTTTCTTCTCCATCTGCTATAGAGTCTTCCTTTTTCTTATTATTTTATTCTAAAATATTGTTTATGTATTTGGCTTCTGCTGTTATTACCTGCAGGGATTAAACTAGTGTTAGTCTCATTGCCGCCTCTGAAATTGTCTGGTAGTATTCGTGTGCTGTCATCATATACAATTGAAATACATTCACGTCACACGCTTGTAGTGTTAACAGCAGAATAAAAACAGAATACGCAAGTTTGTAAGGGCTTGAGAACCATTACAAGGGTCCTCAGGTTGAGAAACTCTTAAAGGTTTTCTCCACATGCGTCTTCCTGTTTCAGTGATGGGGCCTTTGACGGCATGGGGCATCAAAAAAGACCTAGCGTATAATTGTAGAGTTTGTTTTTGTCTATAAGTTTGCTCTTTAGTATTTTACACTGCTTTGTTTCTTAGGTACCTACTTTATTTCTTGTGAAACCGACACCCAAGTTTTCCTTCATAAACTTCAATTAGGCTTGCCTTTAATGTTAAGGGTCAGAAGTGAATACATGTGTGTGGCAAAGAACTTGAGTATGTAAGGTTCACCTGCTTCCCGGGGTTCCATCACTTTAACTCTTTATGTGCCCAGTGGCTCCTTCCTCTTGGTAGAATGTGTGCACCTCCTTCAAGCTGACTCCTGTAGATCTGACACAGGGATGAGTACTGAGTCCGAGCTTCTGAATTCCTGTTTAACTCAGGAGTCTAGCACTGATTATCTATCAGACACTCAGCTTGCTTTGTATCTAGGTTAAACACAAAAGGTAATGTTTTGCTCAAAGAAAAATGAGTGTGCTTGGGGTAACCTAAATAAACTGCAGGCTTGAGTAATTTCATATACGGTTGATTTAAATAGGTCTGTTTCTACTTATAATTTTGTGGAGATTGATTTTTTTTTAATTTCTGTATCGGTATTTGTGTGTATGGGTGTCTGTGGCTGGGGTTACCCAGCTGTGAGCCGCACATGTGGGCACTGGGAGCGGGTCTCTGGCTCTGCAGAGGGCAGCCAGTGCTCTCGGGCCCTGAGCGTCACTCCAGCCCCTCGCTGTTGTCACGCTGTGTTAAGGGACATGGTAGTTTCCTTAACATTATTCATACTCTTCAGTCACTGTCCATTTCTGCTGCCACAAGGTGAAGATGTGGAAAAAGTTTTGGATGAGTGGAAGGAATATAAAATGGGAGTACCAACTTACGGTGCAATTATTCTCGATGAGACACTGGAGAATGTGAGTGTACTGGACCAAAAGATTTCTAGTGCAGTGGTGACCAACTTCATTTTCATCCTGTTGACAAATTTTTTTTATGTAATGTTCTCAATTGAGGTTTTAAAAAGGTTCCTATAGTTAAAGAACTAAATTTTGGGTGCTTTGCTTGCATTCTGTGTCTTTTCTCCATTGTTTATTCATTTACTTTACACCCTGATCACAGCACCTCTCCCCCCCCAGTCTCTCCCCCTCACAGGCCCCTCCTCCCCTTCTATCTCTGAGAAGGGGGAGGGGGTCTCCCCTGGGTACCAGTGCATTCTGTATCTTAAAGTTTTGTACTTGTTATGGCTTAATGTAAGATGTGTCATTTCATTGTTGAAACAGTATGTTTTAAATACAGAATGTGTATCTTCACAGTAGTACATTTGTATTCTCGGAAGATATTTAGGGCAAACACTGTACACAGTTTATTGGTAAATAATTACCGTAAATACAAAGAAAGCCTTTGGTTGGAGAACGAAATGTGGGAAAGAAGGTTTCTTTGCTTTTTGTTTTTGAATTTCTGCTTGTTCGCAGGTACTGCTGGTTCAGGGGTACCTGGCAAAGTCAGGCTGGGGATTTCCAAAAGGAAAAGTAAATAAAGAAGAAGCGCCCCATGACTGTGCAGCTAGAGAGGTGAGTGCCTGTACTTGGCAGTTAACTTTGTCTTAAATCCATACAGATCTACCCTTTTAGACTCTGGAGAAAGATCAGTCTTTTTCCAAAAATTTAATGCATAGTTTAACTTAAGAGTCAGCCTTTGGGCTGGAGAGATGGCTAAGATCACTGATAGCTCTTTCAGAGCCTGGGTTTGACTCCCAGCACCTGCATGCTGCCTTGCAGCCTTTTGTAATTCCAGTCCCCAGGGATCCGATGCCCTCTGCTGGCCTTGTGGAGTACTAAGCATACACATAGAAGATATGTAAATAAGATACTACTCCCCACCTCTTTCTGTCTCTGTTTCTGTCTCCTTGCTTTTCTGGGCCATTTGTCCTCACTATAATTTCAAAGCATCTGTCTGGTTCTGTTCTTTATAATGGTATCTTTCCACTTTTTGTTTTAAAATTGGATTTTCTTATGGGAAAATACTTCAACTTCTGTCTATATTCTTTATTGTCTTTTTTCTTTTTCATAATCCAGAAAAATGAACAATCTGGACTTTTTTCTAAGAAATTTACATTTTTCTCAAAACTCATTGTAGCTCTATATTTGGCCTATAAGATAAAAGTTTTTTAAAATCCTACCCCACCCCCAGCTTAGCTGCTAAAGGACAGGGACTTACTCCTTATCTTCTGAATTTGATTGATTAGTTCTAAAATTTGATTAAAATCATTCCTACCCAAACCATCCCTGCCAATCCAGACCCTAGCTTGGTGCATCAGAAATAGGTTGATGGAGGACAAACTGGCTTTGGCTTTCACTGACAGCCTGGGTCCACTGTGGGGATGGCGTAGCAGGTTCAGCGTGGCTCCTGGTGTCTCAGGCGGTGGGTGCCATTGCTTGTTCATGTGGTGAACCTAGGAGCTGAGAGCATGGTTGGAGCTGGTTTAAACTTCAGAGGTCTGCTCACCTGTCCTTAGCAGCCAGATCTCCTTCCTACAGGCATCACTAGCACCGCGAGAGGGAGGCCAAGTGCTTTGCTGAGGACATCCCAGGTTTAAACCGAAACAGAATCTGAGCCAGGTTCAGGGGATCCTGTTCCTCTGAAGTTCTGTCGCCTATTATTAGCTTTGTAAGGACTGGGTTTCTCAGTTAAAGTGAAATTCAGAATGAGTAATTTCTTCTTTACCTTACTTAAAATTCTATTGCTGGTTAGCTCTAGACCATAATGGTCTCTGAACTTAAACAGCAACTGTTGTTACCATTTTTGACTTTAATATATGGAAAGTCGCTCTTCAGTTAGCGCTTTATCTTACACCATATTGTACCTGACCCTTGAAATTTGTTCTCATTTAGCTGTGTTTATGTACAAGCCTAGCTACTTTGGACAAGTCATTTAACCACTCAAATGTTTTAAGGAGAGTTGCTTTTAAGTACTTCATAGCCAGAAGCAACATCTTTGAGGGGAAGATAGCAGACATGTGATTCTGAGATGTTTTTGAGGTGGTCTGTTTGGTATAGTGGTATTTATTGCCTGGTTTTAGTTTAGTATAGCTATTAGTGAAGAAAAAGAGTTCTTAAAGCTACTGTGGCGTCTGGGATTTAGCTCACTGTGCAAGGTCCCTGCTGCCCAGCAGGAGAACTTAGTTTGGATGATGTACCCGGCTTTTATGTACATGCTGGCAATGTCAGTTTAAGTAACAAGATCTCATCTGCTTAAGTCAGACCCAGAAAAACAAAAGACATTCTCTCTCCTTTGGGAAACCATGTGTATATGTAGGACAGGAAAGAAGTGAGTCTGGGGGATGACTGGAAATGCCAAAGGGAGCTGGGGAGGAAAGGGAGGATGCAGGGTGTGAATATGGTCAGAGAGCACTTGTGTAGAAAGTCTTTACAAAAGCTGGTGTGGACTAGAGAGATGGCTCAGGGCGATGGCTCAAGAGGTTTTTGTGCTCAAGCATAAAGACCTGAGTTCAAAGCCATGTAAACTGGGTGTACTTGTGCCAGTAACTGCATTGTGGGGAGGAGGGGCAGGGGGTAAAGACAGAACCACAGGCTTGCTGGCCTCTAGGCTCAATGGGAGACCATGTCTCAGAGGGTAAGGCAGCAATAGAGCAGGACACCTGACTTCCTCCTCCGGCGTCTGCGTCTACACACACAAGAAAAAATTGCTGTATAGTAAACACGTGCAGTACAATGTTGTGTTAAAGCCCATGTATGTACCTTGGAAAATGGGTTAGTGGTTATTTACTTTGGAATAACATTGGAAGCTGTCTTAGTCAGGGTTTCTATTCCTGTACAAACATCATGACCAAGATGCAAGTTGGGGAGGAAAGGGTTTATTCAGCTTACACTTCCATGCTGCTGTTCATCACCAAAGGAAGTCAGGACTGGAACTCAAGCAGATCAAGGAGCAGGAGCTGATGCAGAGGCCATGGAGGGATGTAACTTACTGGCTTGCTTGCTTCCTTCCCCTGGCTTGCTCAGTCTGCTTCTTATAGATCCCAAGACTACCAGCCCACAGATGGTACCACCCACAAGGGGCCCTCCCCCCTTGATCACTAATTGAGAAAATGCCTTATCGCTGGATCTCATGGGGGCATTTTCTCAACTGAAACTCCTTTCTCTGTGATAACTTCAGCTTGTGTCAAGTTGACACACAAAACTAGCCAGTACAGAAGCATAACTGGAAGTACTACATTTTAAATTCAGGATTAAACAGCTTATTCACAGTGTATACAGAAGCTTGCAGACAGAGCAGTCCTATACAAATAAATAAAGGTTGAGTAGCTCTTAAAACTGAAAGTCAGACTAGGAGCATAATGTAATGTACCAGCAGTGGACTGCTTGCCTAGGGGTATGAGGTTGTCAGTACAGTTTCCAGTACCAGGTAAACAAAGCCCAGAAGGCTGCAGTGGTGAGGAATTCCCTTCTCCCCTAAGTGCTTTTCCTTTGCTTTCTGTAGAGGATAGAGGATGCCATTCAACAGTTTATGAGAACATCCTCCTTTTTTATCCTCAAGCCTTTAACCATAAAGCGTGCTTCTAAGGAGACAGAATAAGCTATGGCAACCCACTCAAAGGAATTGTGTGCATGTAGCTCTGTAGGTAGTTGACCTCCTCATGGCTGGTAATGTCGGCTTCCAGAAAGGCCCTTCAGTAAGTAGAAGTTTAGGTTAAGTTATTTGGTGTCAGCTGTCTCTGTGATTGGATCTCCTTAGGAAAGATTAAATACCTCCGCTTATAAAACTGAGCAAGAACCTCAGAACCCAAGGAATCTATCTGCGTCACCACTCACACCCTTTGTCTGCTAAGGTTCATATTGTCGAGTTGCTAGCATGTAGGAGAAGAAAGGGCGTTAGCCTGTGAGCTATGAACAGCACAGTGTCTCTTGGCTTCCTCGATTGTCCTGTTTAGGGTGCCAAGCACTCCCTGGTGGTTTGGCTATGTCTACATTTTGGACTGCTACTTTATAGGCACCCAAAAAAATATTTGCAAATGGATAAATCTTTTGAAAACAGAAGGAATGTATGGGTTTTAAAACATCTCCTTGTGGTTAACTTTTCTGACTTAGAGGAACAGGAGCTGGAGAAACAGACAGTTCAGCCCTCGGGGCACTGAGTGCTCTTTCCGAGAAGCCAGGTTCGCTTCCTAGCACCACAGCGGCTTCCCGCTGTCAGGAATTCGTCTCAGGACACTCTCCTGGTCTCTTTAGGTACTGCACAGGGGTGCTGCACTGATGTACATGCAGACAGAACACACAGACACATAAAGTAGAATAAATATTTAAAAGAAGATAAAGGAGCAGAGCAGCAGTCCCGACAGGCATTAGCGTTATCGTTGTAACTGCAGAGTGAACTGCTGTAACTCAGACTGCTGTTTTATACAAGCTACAAATAACTGTTTACTGCTCTTTCAGAGACGTAGCCCCCTAACTTTTAAGAAAGTCTAAGGGGAAAACTTAATTCCTTTAGAATTGATTCCTACTTGACTAAGAAAGATCAACACTCATGCATAGTGCTTGGGTGAACACGCTGGAAAGGGAAACAGACCTCAGAGTCTCACTAAAAGGTGACACCCTGGGTAAGTACCAAGTGTATGGAAAACAAGGCTTGCCACTCCTCCTGCCACATCGAGAGGAAATGTAATACTTTTTATACTGACGGAACCCAGGCCTCGCTGAAGCTGGTAGTTCCACAAGGGCTCCCCAGCAAAACGGGCCTTCCGCTTTCTGCCCAGTTGTTCAGTATTTTGTGGACATCCAGCCTGACGTCACAAGTGAAGGTCAAGGAGTTATCTGGGTCTTCTGTGAAGACGAGGCAGTTATCTTCTGGGTCTCCTCTACCTCAGTGCTACAGCCTCCTTGGCCTTGAACTGTTTGTCCTCAGCCTTGACATTGCTGTTCAACCTCAGCCTGGGTTCTGCTTCTGGTTCTTTGAGTTATGGGCCTCGGACAAGGGTTCTCCGGCCGCAGCATTTGCTGGATCCCCTGAAACTGACCTGTTACGGTTATGGAAGCTTAAAGAACGAGGCGTTGGCCTAAATCCATATAGTAGCCCCTTGGGCAGATGGCCTTGATTTTTAATCCTCATTTCTAAATGATCACCTTTGTCATAAAGAGCTAAAAGTTTGGGGAGTTGGCTGGAACGCTACTGTTTAGTCTGCTTGAGCTGACTTAATACAGTTACTGGGCAGGTTGAACAACAGAAGTTTTCTTCTTAGCAGATCTGGAGAGTAGAATTCAAGCTCGAGGCTGCAGCTAATTTCATTGCAGGCTGTCTTCTTGACTTACTGGAATCCAGTTTCCAACTGCGTGTCCACATGGGCTTTCCTGTGCATGTCCAGAGAGCTGCTGGGGTCTTTTCTTAAACAAGATCAGGGTTATATGCATTTACACTTAATTACCTCTGCCCTGCCCGCACCCCTCAAATACAGTCCCAGTGGTTTCAACCGAGGAATGGTGAAGGTTGAGTTCTGCGATTGCCCTTTTGAGTGTATTTGACTAAGAGTCCTAGAGTTGCAGCCAGTCTTTCTACCACTTGGTGGTACTACAGTACAATAGAAAAGCTCTGTCTAAAAGCAGACTACCAGCTAAGTCTTGGCTGATAACCAGATTGTTATTCATCCTTTGCCTATAGTTCATCGCCATTTGTTCTGTTTAATTTTTACTTATATTAGCATAAGGGGGGATTGGTCCTAATTTTCTAGCTACTGATTAGATTTAGTCTGATGTCTTTGTTTTGTTTTGATACAAGTGCCAACTATGTAACAGACTGTCCTTGAACTCATGGTCCTTCTGCCTCAGCCTCTAATGATTAAAAATCAAACATTTTATCAACATTTATTTCCAGGTCTTCGAGGAAACTGGTTTTGATATAAAAGACTATATTTGTAAGGATGATTACATTGAACTTCGGATCAATGACCAGCTTGCTCGCCTGTACATCATCCCAGGAGTTCCAAAAGACACAAAATTTAACCCCAAAACCAGAAGAGAAATCAGGGTATGTAAGAGTTAAGAGTATTTATAGGTTGCTTGGGAGTTGGTGTTAGCTACTCCTTGATAGTAATCAACTAAATGCAGTTGTTTTGTTTCAGAATATTGAGTGGTTCTCCATTGAGAAATTACCCTGTCATAGAAACGATATGACTCCCAAGTCCAAGCTCGGCCTGGCACCTAACAAGTTCTTTATGGCCATTCCCTTTATCAGGTATGTTCATGTCTTAAACTGTAAAACTGGCCTTACTGCTGCTATTTCTGGGTTTTTTTTTTTGTTGTTGTTGTTGTTTTTTTTTTTTTTTTTTTTTTTAATGAATTGTTAATGCTTCCATAGACCACTAAGGGACTGGCTGTCTCGAAGATTTGGAGATTCCTCGGACAGTGACAATGGCTTTTCCTCAGCTGGGAGTACACCAGCCAGACCCACTGTGGAAAAACTGAGGTAAAGAAATGCACTCATGAGATGTGGCTTTCTGGTGTCTTTAGTATAGTGCCATCGTACGTCTTGAGTGGGAGAAGTATAAGATTCCTCCTTAGAAGCTCCATTGTGCTTTAAAAGTTGGTAATAAGATGAAAGGGGTTATTTGGACTGAAGATGTTTCGGGCACATTTTTAAATGGCTTAGAACACTAGGAAAAGGGGAAAAAATGAGTGTTGACTATCTACTACCCTACATTAGTGATAATTTAGTTTCTGGAGGTGATTGGATGTATTGAGGTCTCTGCTGCATAGGAGGTGAGAGATGCTGATGAACAGTTTGTTAAAGTCAGTAACAAATCTGTCTTCTCAGAATTTGTATGCACGTGAGTGTGTGTGCTCACATGCCTGTGTGGTCATGTGCATATGAGGAGGGCAGAGGTCACCCTCTGGTGCCATTGAGTCTGTGTTGATGCACGGTCTCTCGTTGGCCCGGAGCCCCCAAGGATATGGATGCCTGTTTTGCCCCCCAGCTGCGGGATTACAAACACACGTCATCACGCTTGTCTTGTTCACAGATTCTGGGGGGCTGGCTCCTGTTTGCACGCATGCACTTACCGACTAAGATACCTATCTCCCCAGCTTGCTGTGGGCGGGGGAGGAAAAATACTCACCCAGGTGTAAACTAGCTATAACATTTGCTTGATGAGAACTTAGGGCAGACTTGGGAAGTAACTGTGTTAAATATGCATACTCTGGTGGGTGTGTGCGCGCGCACCTCCGGTTCTCTTCTACCACATGGGTCCCTGCGATCAAACTAAGTAATAAATCAGGCTTGGCCCTACACACTTTACCCACCTGCTCTCACTGACCTTAGTTTATGTTCTTTTCTTTCTTTTTTGTTTGGTTTTTGTTTGTTTTGCTTTAAGACAGGGTTTCTCTGTGTAGCGCTGGCTAACCTGGAACTCACTCCGTAGGCCACGCTGGCTTCAAACTCACAGAGATCTGCCTGCCTCTGCCTCCTGAGTGCTGGGATTAAAG
The DNA here is from genome assembly GCA_028551405.1 of Uromys caudimaculatus. Lineage (NCBI taxonomy): Eukaryota > Metazoa > Chordata > Mammalia > Rodentia > Muridae > Uromys > Uromys caudimaculatus. The sequence continues at coordinate 30,595,835 of CM052715.1, forward strand.
GCCTACACCACACTGCCCAGCAGTTTATGTTCTTATAAGCAGCTTGCTATAACTTAATTGCCAGAGGTGTAGTTTTGATTATTGTTTTACCTTTTTTTCCAATTTGGTGATCTTTTTAACCCAGGAATTTAATTTAAAAAAAAAAAATATATGAGTAGATTACATTTATGGATAATAAATTTTAAATAAGTACTATTCCATTTCTATTGATTTTTATGGGGAAAAGAAATTGGATTAAATGCCTTAAGAATCATTTCCGTCTTTTAAAATCTATAAGTATTATTATTACCAAGACACTGCTAATAGAGATAAGAGAAAGAGTATGGCAGAAGTCAGGAAGACAAGAGTATAAAACATATTACCAAGAAGTCTTTAATGGAGACAGTTCATCATTGGGAAGGCTTCCACTAGTCTGCATGTGAGTACTCTTAGCAGGGTTCTGCTCTTGTTAGTATAGAGAGGGGGTTGCACAAACTCCAGCTGCTTCCTACTTTTCCTTTAGAGGCAGTATTTATTTCAATCATATTCTGTGATCTGTTGAAGGAAATGTCAGTTTTGTCTGATAGATAGAAAATAAATTTTGAGACAAGGTCTCATTTTGTAGCCCAGACTGCTTTAGAACACAGCATGTAGTCCACGCTGGCCTCAGACAGCAATCCTCCTGCCTCAGCCCCGTGAGTGCTGTAATTACAGCCTAGAGCCACCATGTCTAGCTTTCCGTATGTTAAACGGAAAGAGAGCAGGTTTCTGAGAGCAGTCGGGTGTCTTACTGTGTAGTTCTTTAGAGCGGTGCTTACGTTAGATATGAGATGCTGTCTGAAAGGTCACACATTACAACTTAGCCAGTGGGGCCTGTGAGAACCCGAATCAGCTCTTCCTCAGATCAAGGCTGGATCGTCTTCTGTTACTTTACTTCCCCCTTGTTTAGTGACACTCATGGTTTCCCTGTAGGGTGGGGCTTCTTAAAGGGCATCCCTTCCAGCATGACTCCTTTTTTGCCTACAAACTTTTAGACAGTTATAAGCATAGGTATATAAAGGAGACATACATATCAAACTTTCACTGATAGCTAAAGACATTTATTTTAGAACAGTTTTTTCATACATAGTATGATTTTACTATTCATTAAGATTACAGAAAATTTGCATGCTAAAGAGATAGGTGTGTTTGTTTTTACTAGAAGAATTAAGTCTTGGGCATAGCTGCACACAACTTTAATCCCAGCACTCCAGGGACAGAGGTAGGAGGTTCTCTGAGTTCAAGATACCCAGGGCTACAAGGAACTGGCTTAAAAGGAAAACAAAAGTGAATTAAGTCTTAGGGCAATATTTTTACTGCCAGACATATACAGATCATCTCTCTAACATTTTTCAGAGTTGACTAATATCGTAATATCTGCTCATCAGTGCTCAGAACACTGCCTCGTGTATATAAATATACAATGCAAAGTAGAAGGTGTATGCTTCGGACCGTGGCAAAATTGTTACAGACTTTGTCCTAACTCCAAGCCAAGATTTAGTTAACTAATTTTTTTGTAACTAAAGTAAGCATCTCAGGCAGCAGTTTTCAAAATGAAGCATTCTAATTTAGGGGTGTGTGTGTGTGTGTACGTGTGTGCAGGTGGGCAAGCCTGTAGAGGTTGGAAGACAACCTCTTGGAGTCACTTTGTCCACTTACGGGGTCCAAAGCTTGAACTCAGACCATTGGGCTTGCACAGCAAGTGGTTCTGCCTCCTAAGCTGGCTGTCGGACCCAAGATGAAGCATTCTAACAGAAAACAATCTAAAGATGAACTGATTTGATACATACGTGCTGGGGGTGTAGGAGAACACCGAGTGTCTTTGCATTCAATAGCAAAACCATTCTCTTTCTGTGCGAGTCAAAGCTATACTGCATACATAGTAAGCCTACAACATATTTTAGTCAAAGCAGAGATCTTTCATGCGTTGTTCTGCGGTGTTGCTGGCGTGTTCAGAACAAAGGCTGCCGTGAAGTTAGGTGATAGAACAGTCCAGAAACACCTCAGATTCAGTTTACGTCAGGCTTTCATTAACCTAAAGGTCTTCACACATTCAGAAGACTTCATCATTGCAGTGTTTTGAATCTCTCATGGTTTAAGGAGCTGTGCTCTAGAAAGTAACCTAGTTTCTCAGATCTCATCTGACACTGGTAGGGTCTGGAACCACCCTATTTAATCAGATCCCTTACTGAGACATCTGGAAAGAATGTGTTTTCTATCCTACTAAGAAAAGTTCACATATATTTCTTTGCTTCAAGTAAATGTATAAAGAACTCTCTTTAAACTTTAAGAATATAGTTACTTACAGGGAGGGGATGGTATAAAAGCCTGGGATAAAAATGGTGGATGTATGAATATAAGAAATATTTTTAATACCAGTCACTTGTCTAAAAGACAGGGGGAAAATATAGCTGGCAAAGATGATCAGAATTTCTGCTTTAAACTGGGTGTGGTAGTCCCAGCACTCAGCAGGCAGAGGAAGGTGAATCTTGAGTTTAATGACAGCCTGTTTTCTTCAGAGTGAATTTCAGGATAGTCAGGACTACACAGAGATGCCATGTCTTGGGGGAAAAAAAAATCTGCCTTTATAACTTAAAATTACAGTGGGAAAAGATAGATACTGAAACGTAAAGCATATGGTTGGTAGGTTAAACTGTCAAGGCTCTCAAACAAAAAAAAATCTCATCGTATATGTAGCCGAACGAAATTCCGCCACAGCCAGCAGCTATTTCCTGAAGGTTCTCCGAGTGACCAGTGGGTAAAGCACAGGCAGCCGCTGCAGAAGCCCCACAGTAACCACAACACGGAGGTGTCGGACCTTTTCAAAGCAAAGGTAAGTGAATAACATTGAGATTTGTTCAGAGGCTTTGATCATTTGGCTTCAAAATAATTTTCAGCTGAGGTACTGTGTGTAGCAGTTAGTGGAACTCTGAACAGAGATGTCACCCAGGGTTCCAGCTTGTGAGACCGGAGAGGAGACTCCTTATCCTTCATGGTCTTGGAATAAATCCAATGTGGTAAATAATGGGATGTTACACTTGAGCCTTTTTAGTGTGTCCGCCAGTGAAAGGTCTTAAGACAATTCTGAGTTAAGATTAATAAGCTCTATTGTTTATGGAAAAGGGACAGTATGTTATAACATGTTTTCAGTGCTGTGTCATGCAGTAAGTGAGTATACCATGGTTCATCTATTCTGCACTTCAGGAACATTTTATTGGTTTCTAGATTGTTGCCTCAAGAATAGTAGCCACCAAAACGTTCTATAAAACCCAACCCTGTTTTAAGACATTTGACCAGGCACTTCTCTAAAGAAGGCTCAGGTGGCAATTAAGTACAGACCCGACTCAACAGTGTTTGTCTTTGGAGAACTGGAAGTCAATTATGTCTCACAATGGCTGTAGGTGAGGATGCAGAGAACAGGTACCTTTGTGCTGTGCTCTCAGAAGTGTAATAAGAGACAGCTGCTGTGAAATGGCTTGGTGGCTTTGCACAAGTTAGGCGTGCATTTAACACCTGGCTCAGCAGCACTGCACCTACATAGATAAACAAGTGAACCGAAAACAGGGCTCTGATAGAGAATTTCACAGCATCATTCAGAGCGCGTGCTCTGGACTGTTTGCAGCCTTCAGACAGTAAATTCTGAGCAATCTACAGTCTAGATGATTCTTGAAGACACTGGCCGAGCGAAATGAGGCGGGGACAACCTGTCCTGTGCCTAGGATGGGCACACAGTGCTTAAGTAGTGACATGGCTGCACGTAGTGGAGACCTCAGGAGCAGTTCAGTTTTGTTTGGAACAGAGAGGTTCTGGTTTGAAGAAGTAAAATGTTTGGAAAGTGTTCTGGGGTGTGGCAGCGCGGGACCTCCCAGGAGTCAGACTGCAGCAGAGCAGCCTCTGGCGTGGGACAAAGAGCACTGCTGGTGTTGACAAACATGGCCTGTGCCACCAAGTTACACAGAAAAGCGTGGCACAGGAAGGGAAACACTGCCAAGAGAGAAGCAAGGCTGAGACTCTCAGTTGGTCTCCCTCAGGGATTGCTTGCCTGTTGTTTCAGCAGCTCACCATGTTCTGTCAGTGAGTTGGTGGGATGAAGATAAGCATCTTTATTAGTTACATTCATTATTCACATTCTCTAAGATAGCTAACTTTCAACTTTGGAAGTAGAAATTGACATTTGAAAAAAAGTATCTAAAGTTAAGACTAAAAGCCCAAGTTTTTAAATACCAATCTTTATTTTATAAAAGATTATTCTTTCGATGGCATTCTCTTGCTTATTATAGTTTAACTGATCATGCCTACTGCTAGTGTAGACTGTAAAGAACTGTGGGGACTGGCAGGATGGCTTAACATGTAAACACTCTCTGCACTAGCCTGACAACCGAGGATGATTCTGGAACCCGTGCGAAGGCCAAAGGAGAGAACTGAGTCTACAGTGATGTTCTCTGACCACCACCCACACTGATACACTGTCCCATGCACTGACACAGTCCCACCCACTGACACACTGACACAGTCCCACCCACTGACACA
>CM052715.1:30600482-30612445 GCA_028551405.1 Uromys caudimaculatus
GAGTGTGTGCTGGGCCTCTCTTCCCAGCTCTGTCTCTCAGAGCCCTCTTCTGCCTTCTGCTCCCATGCTGTTCATTTCTTCTTTTATCTTCATGCTGGAGTTTGACTCTGTGGCCCCTGTGGTCTGCATGAACTTTACCTCTGAGCTGTACCCTGCCATGTTTTTGTATTGTAAGAAGTTTATAAGCAAACATGGGATAAAGCAAGAGGTGTGGAAAGGACCTAGGGGAAGATGTATCTGCTGTGGCCTGTGTCAGGGAATGTTGCTTCCCAAAGCAATCTTCTAAGAAAATAAATTGGCACGGCACTGTACAAGTGTTCGGACGGTGCTTTTCAATCTATGTTCAATGGAGATAAACATTCAGATAATAAATACATATATCCCTGTGCCTTATACTGTAGATTTACATGTTGTTTTTACTCATATTTTGACAGAATCAAAATATGAGAGGGAATGGCAGAAAACAGTATCAAGACTCACCCAACCAAAAGAAGAGAGCGAACGGAGTTCACGGTCAGCCAGCAAAACAGCAGAATCCCTTGATGGTAAGAGTTGTGTGCTCGTGCCCCCAGTAGACAGCTCTTGTTCCTAAGACTCGAGCAGGTGTTGTCTAAACACAGTGATGCTGGTTTAGTTCTTATTTTCATTTGACTTTTAGCGATAGGATTTTATAAAATTTAATTCTGCACTATATTGTCTTCATGAACTAAAACTTAAACTCTCTTTGGCCATTCTTCATTACAGGTACCCCTCTACTTTTGTCTTGTGGTTTTATTTACATTAACTTTAAAGTCTTGAAAACATTATAATAGAAACAAGCTTTTTTTTTTTTTTCCTGAAAACCCATTGTTTAGAGGCCTGGAGGAATGGCTGTGTGGCCGAGAGCACCTGGTGCTCCTGAGAGGCTGCACGTCCAGTTCCCTGACCAGGTTGGATGGCTCACATGTGCCTCTGACTCTGCTTCCCCGAGATTTGATGCTGTCTCCTGGCTTCTCTGGGCATCAGTACACATGTGGTGTACACACACACAAATAAATACATCTTCTTAAAGGTGTTAATTGAATTTGTATACTTTCGTTGATAAATAAGAATATAGATATTTATGGGGCGCCATGTGCCTCCGTCTATTAGGGTGAGAGCCTCATGCCTGACACGCTTGCACACTGCTTGAAAGGCTGAGGTGGGAAGGAACGAAGCCTGACACTGAGGCTAGCCTGGGGCTAGCCTGGGGCATAAGGAAGCAGTAATTGACCTTGCTTTTGATCAAGCCATCCTGCTGTAACTTAACTCCTCTTCCATCCTTCTGTGTCCTGCTCCGCAGCTTTGACCAACCCCATTCTATTCATGGCCTTATGAGATCATCTTATGAGATCATCTGGTTTTGTAATCCATTCTTACACTGCAGTTAAAAATTTGAGAGAATGTTTTCTCTAGAAGAGAGTTTAGCATCTTTACTGATCTTTTCCATTAAAGTCTTGACACTTGTATGTTGGATTTTCTATTTGTTCTGTCACTTGTTTGCCATGTCTTTAAGAAAGTGAGTTACGTCAGAAACATCAAACTTTGAATAGAAAAAAAGAAATCAACCCATTAACAAAACAAAACATGAACAAAAAGCCCGAGTGTCTTAATTGTGACGACTGTTGCTGTGATAAAGCACTGTGAGTAAGGCGGCTGGGGAAGGAGGAGGTTTATTTCCCTCACCGTACCATACAGCAGTCCATCACTGAAGACGTCAGACAGGAACTCAAGCACTGCAGGAGCCTGGAGCAGGGGCTGATGCAGAGGCCATGGAGGGGAGCTGCTTTCTGTCCTGCTCCTCATGGCTTGCTCACCCTGCTTCCTTATAGAACCCAGGACCACCAGCCCAGGGATGGCACCACCCATAATGGGTGGGTCCTCCCCCACTGATCACTAATTAAGAAACTGAGCTTTTTTCTGGCTTGCCTACAGCAGATCTTAATGAGGCATTTCTTTAGGTTCCCTCCTCTCAAATGACTTTATTTGTGTCAAGTTGACATAAAACTGTCCAGCACACTTAGTCCCTAGGTCTACTTGACTTGGGTGTACCAACTCCACCAGTAAACTAAAGTTTATTGTCAGACTTCTCGCATTTTTATTTGTTACCAAAAACAAGACAATTAACAATAGATATTCTAAAGACTTCTAGCAAAAGTTAGAAAATGGTTCTTTAATGATAATCCTATGCCAAGTTACTGTGTAAATTTAACTCATTAAAAAGTTCCATTTGTTTTTGAAATTTGATGTGTTGAATTTGTTTGGAAAATTTTGAGATTTTTTTTAAAAAGTTTCTATCCCCTAGTATTTAGCCTTTCTTGTTCTTTCTACATTACACTGTAATGAGGGATGAGCAAGGGCCATGTGTGGCTCATGGACAGATAGGCAGTGTGTTGTCTTTCTAGTTCTGACTCACAGATTTGGGAGTTTGCTGCGATGTAGGGTTTTGGTGTTTTGTTTGTTTGTTTTTTAAAAATTTTTTAATAATAAAGTTTTTAAATATTTTTAAGTTTCTAAAGGAAAAACAATGATAAATACAAAGCATAATAATCTGAGAGGTCACAGTGGTCAGCCATGCAGATCACAGACAGCAGTCTCCTGTTAGGGCCAGCCTGGGCTATGTAACAATGACACTGTCCCCTAAATCACACAGCGACTGTTAAAATGTGTTAATGCCTTTCCCCACAGGCAGGTAGAGATGAAAAGCTTGAATGCTGAATGGTGTGTATATTGACGAAGTGTAAGATTTACTACTTGTTTTTACAGAGTAAAACTTGAAAAATTGCTTGTTTTTCGAGAGTAAATGTAAATGTCAAAATTCCTCCCTTTACTCTCTGTTATGAAAACAGGAAAAAGATGTAAATTTCCAAGAAGTTGTTATTTTAGCACTTACTTAGCATCCTAATTCGAGCTGAATTAGGGCAACCAGGTGCTCTACTAGGTGATGACCAAATTTATAATGTAATTGTAACAGCCCATGCGTTCGTCATAATCTTTTTTATAGTTATGCCAATAATAATCGGAGGATTTGGAAACTGACTTGTACCACTAATAATTGGTGCCCCAGATATAGCTTTTCCACGGATAAACAATATACAGTAGATTACCCCGAGTCAGCAGAAGTGGTAGTAGTGGTCTTGCCTGTTGGGAAGGAATGGTGCTCACATGCAGTTAGAGCCGGGGGACGCTGTTCACTGCAGAGCTGGGTGCGCCTTGCACACGGCAGGCCCTGGGTTTGATCCCTAGCACTGGGATAACGGGAGGGGCTGTGGAACCATGCTGTGCAAAGGGGGGAAGCTGCACACGGTGGTGTTCAGAGCTGTTATATGTTGAAAAGTTGGGCTTTATGTAAACCCACTGGGGATGATGATGAGATTCCTAGTTTAATTTTCTTCTTGTGATGTTTGATCATGTATCTCCTGAGTTTTAATAAGTAAGAATAACAAAGAGCCTGTGCTGTCATGTGTCTGTTTTAATAGAAATGTGAAAAGAAGCTGCATCCACGAAAGCTTCAGGACAACTTCGAGACAGGCAAGCCATTTCCTTTATAAATCTGTCCTGTGGGGCTGTGATTTTGTGGTGGTGATGGCTGCCTGTGTGCTGCAGAGATTTCATGTGTGAGGTTCTCTTGGTAGAAGCTGGCTGGAAGGACTTCCTAAGAAGTGTTCCAGATAATATCACTTGTGTTGAGTGGCCTGTTTGTTTTGTGACTGTCAGGCCCTAGGTCCACATGAATAAATGTCATGAACATGGGCTTCTGGGCTAGGGGATTGGGGAACGTAACAAGGCTGCCTCATTCTCCTTCTTCCTTTCTAGACAATGGACTCAACTAAGAAACTTTTATTCATATGTTTTTAAAACAAGAATAAGAAGAAAAATACTTTTTAAATCCCTATTTTATGACAGGAACTAAAAATGTAATGCCCTTTGTTAGTTGCCTTTGATGCAAGCCAACTTGGTGAAGTGCTTCTAAGCGTAGCCTTTACTTAAATGATGCCGCTTCTCCTGCCTCACGTAGGGAACGTAGTGGGTCTGGTTTGCAAACTATCTTAGTCACTGTTTCGTTGCTATCAAGAGATACTGTGACCAAAGCAACTCTTAAAAAGAAAGCATTTAATTGGGGTCTTGCTTACAGGTTCGGAGGGTTACCGCAGCTCAGGCAGGGTGCTAGAGAAGTAGCTAAGAACTTAACATCCTGGACTAAAGACAGCTCAGAGAGAGAGAGACATTGGGCCTGGAGTGGACTTTAGAAACCTCAGAACCCACCCCCAGCAACACACATTTTCCCACAAGGGCACACCCCTAATCCTTTCAGGCAGTCCTTCCCTGGGGACTACGCATGCAACCCTGAGCTTGAGGAGAACTCTCACTCAGCCCACCAGAGAAACGGACCATAAGGAATGTGCGGCGTTGTTAGTGCTGCTGATGCTGAGTAATACATGCCATTTCAAAGCACAGCACACTGCTGTTCTTAGGGGCTGATCCATATACTTTGAAATTTCCTTGTGCTGTGGTTACGTGTTCATCAAAACCAAAACTTTTCACTGAAAAACTCTTTTAAGAAGTGAAGAGTGTTGCACGTGGTGGTGCAGGCCTTTAATCCCAGCACTTAGGAGGCAGAGGAAGGTGGATCTCTGAGTTTGAAGCCAGCCTGGTCTTCAGAACAAGTTCCAGAACAGTCAGGGCTACACAGAGAAACCTTGTTTCAAAAACAAAAACCAAAAAAGGGCAAAGGAATGAAGAGCATTATTTTCTTTATATTTTTTAAATATTTAAAGACAATTTTCACATGCAAATCCACCATGATGCATTGATGGCACAGTCCTGAGGTGGTTAATTGAATCTCTTCCACTTCCAGGAGCAGAGTGCGAAATCATACTGCAGGTACAGGAGTCAGCCTTTTAGTAACTTGACTTAACCCATTGTTAAGTGAAAACGAGAGCTGTCTAAAAGCAATGTTCTGGGTCTGAGGCGATAGCTCAGTGGATAGAAGACCTGAGTTCTGAGCCCCGGAACCCTTGAGTAGCTGCACATGGCAGTGCACATATTTAATCCCTGGGTGTCTGGGATTGGCCTGGGCATGGCCATTGCAGAAGCAACCAAGAGGCTCCATCTCAAGGTGGAAGGCATGGACGAGGTTGTCATCTGACTGGAGTGTGTGCCCCATGACATGCGTGTGCTCATGCTCTCACATGATGTGCACACACAGGATTAAAAAATGAACAGAGATGCTCTAACCTTACTATGGAAAGTTATGCTTGTCTCTTAAACATGGGACCTACCATTAGCATTTAAAATTGATGTGTTTTCATATGTTTATTTTGACTTTCAGTACTGTATCCAAAAGGCATTGCTAAGACCGATTGTCAAAAAGCTTTTGAGGTTTTCTGTTTTAATCTATTAAAACTTGGTAACTTCAACTGTATTTTCCTATACTTCTAATCTTTACAGGGTTTTTTTGTTGTTGTTGTTGTTGTTTTGGTTTTTTGGGGTAGGGGTTGGTTTTTTTCAAGACAGGGTTTCTCTGTGTAGCCCTGTCTGTCCTAGAACTCACTCTGTAGACCAGGCTGGCCTCGAACTCAGAAATCCACCTGCCTCTGCCTCCCAAGTGCTGGGATTAAAGGCGTGCGCCACCACTGCCCAGCTTAGGTTTTTGTTTTTTTTTTTAATTGTAATTTTTATATTAACCTTTGTCAAGAAGCTCTGGTTGCTATGGCACAAAATACAAATATAAGAGCTAAAAATATGCCCATTTTGAAAGCAGGGGTCTTAAAAGGTAGGCTAAAAATCTGCATTAGTAGAAATAAGCAGTAACATTTCATTGGATCGTAAACTGAGGTGTTTAGGATTGAGTCAGATTGTAGGAAGATGAACATGCAATCCACATGAGTTTCCCTCTGAGTGGGTGAAAGGCAGTGTCTGGCTAACTTTCTGAGTTACTGTCTACTGGTTTTGTTCCCTAAGCAGATGCTGCGTGTGACTTGCCTTGTTCTGGTGAAGACCTGTGGGTAGAACATGCTGAGGGACATTCTGTAGCATGCAATGGACATTGCAAGTTCTCATTTTCATCCAGAACCTTTCTGAGTTTCAAGTTTGACCAAAACGCTATAATGAAAATCTTGGACCTTTGATCCAGCAAGTGTATTGCAGAAGTCCCACGATCTGAGACCTGTTGCACGTGAGTGGGTGTCTCCTCAAGCCTTACCTTTCTCAGGTATTTGAAAGAAATGCAGGGAGGCAATGTTTCTAAAGAGATTTTCTGTACAGAAGGGAAACTAGAAAGAACCACGAGTTTGCACTGTAAATGCAGTTAGACCTTTTTATATGGATTTACCGTTTCAGTGTTTGGAACCAAGTTTTTGTTGCCTATGGTTTTTTGTCTTTTCCTTAGTTTTGTGTGACTGTTTTATTTTATGTTCTGATCAAGATTGTTCTGACTGCATCATCAGCAAGTAGCCATGTTAATAGGAGTGTTTCACCTCCCCATCTTAGTGACTGCAAAAAGCTTGCTTATTGAAAACTTTAAAAGGAACTTAAAACCCTGGTTATCGATGAGCTGAGCATCAGCTGGACCATGATGTCAGGATGCAGACGTTTTTGCTCATCTCTCTGCTTCTAACCACTGAGAGTCTAACCCTTGTAACTGGAGTTTTGTCAGTTCGTTCAGCTCCTCGTCTTCAAAACAATACTCATGTGCACAGTGAGCCCTTGAGCACTTCATCAGGACCACTTTTATGTCCACAGCCTGAAGAGAGATGGAGTTAGTGGGGAGCTGATGCTGTAATTTCAAGCTATGATGTTTGCTGACAAAAAACCTGTGAGGGCTGGAGCAGAGAGCATGGAAGCCAGTAGCTGGCAGTTACCCTGGGTCATGCCTTGACTATCCTGCCTCCATCTGTTCAGTATTGTGCCATGATTATGCTCGTGTGAAACATCTATACGTATTCTAGTTGTGTGAGTCTGTGTGGAAAACTACATTCTTAGTTCTATATTGCATCTCAGTGTTGATCTGTGGAAGCTGATATTATATTAGGTTCCAGCTTGCAGTAATACCAGAGTGACATGCTTTTTTAATTAATATCTTAAAGCCTCTGGGTTGTAAAGTGAGAAAGAAGAGGTTCTGCAGTTTACTCAGTACAAGTAAATAAAGCGTGTCACTGGGGCCCTTGAAGTAACGGACTTGGATCACACATAGGAATGTATTTTGTAATTTGCTCCTTCAGAAGTCTTAAACCAAACACTGGTGACGGTGCCCATTTTGCAGAGGATCACCTGTCGTTGAGGACAATCACCAGAGCTTTAAGGAGGCAATACAATTTTGGCTGCATCTGACCTAACTGAGAACTTTCCTGGGGTGGAGTGGGCTGGTAGAGCGCATGTGTACCCGTGCATCTGCCGTGTACGGTTTTAACAAGTGGTATCCACAAAGTATATCTCTGCTTATAAATATTCCTATAGAAATCTTTATTCTGTATATGTAGCCTGTTTAATTGGGGTTCTGTCTAGCCCCATGGGACTTTAAAAAGAAGGGCTATTATTGTATGGAATTCACTTGGTATTACTATTTTGCTTTAGCTTTTAAATGATTTTAAAGAAGAAATTATATTTATTAATGAAAGTGTCACTCGGTGCTAAGCAGGAGACTTGACAGTGATACAGTGTGTTTGGAATCTTCTGTGCGACTGCCCCATGAACCCTTCTGTGACCTTTGCTTTTCAATGCATTATATGATTGTGTTTGGAAGCCCTGACTGTTCTTGTCAGAAATACAGCTGCTTTGCTTGGGTCTTCTTGAGCCATATTTATAGTTGGTCCCAGCATTCCAGATTTCTGTTAAATGGTTAAGGGAGCGAAAACTGAAGCTTGTCTGGCAGTGAGCCACTCTCACCCCCTGACTGTCATCTAGAAACCATTTAGTCTGTGTGTGTGTGTGTGTGTGTGTGTGTGTGTGTGTGTGTGTGTGTGAGAGAGAGAGAGAGAGAGAGAGAGAGAGAGAGAGAGAGAGAGAGAGAGAGAGATCTTAAGTGAGCACTTCGGTCAGTCTCTGGTGCCTGTGGAAGTTGGATTCTTCATTTGATGCACTGTAGAACAAAGCAAGGGTACGGTTGGGATGCAGCTATGTAACTTTAGGCTTTAGGTCTCAGCAGTCTGAAGTTAAAAGCATGTTGAAAGAGGAATTAAGGTTTGTGTGTATGAGGTGACTCAACTATGCAGAAAATGTTAAGTTGGTGTCCTTGTTAATGTACATCCAGTGTGTTTACTTCCTCACTGTTCAGGGTATCTGCGAGACCATATTTAGCACAGGACTGGATTTCTTCTCTGAGCTATGTTAGCATTTCTTCATAGAATCTAGTGATGAGGATGCTGAATATGCGGTGATGTGCTTCTGTGTGTGTGGTGCTGCATTTAGAGACGCCAGATGGAACAGTAGATACGTCGGCCTTATTATTGCTTGTGTTTGAGAGGTGAGACTTTGAAATCACTTTTAAACATCCTTAGGATCCAACTGCATGTGTTCCAAGGTGCAGTGCACTGTGAATCTTTTTAAGTTTGTAGGTGCTTTTATGTGTAACTTCAGTGGTTTGAAGAATGTTAAATAACTTTGTCCTTAACCATTGTACTCAAAGAGACAAAGGATACAGTTTACATACTTTCCGTAAGATTTTATTAAGAAGCAGTGAATGCAAGACTCTAGGATTTCAAATAGCAATTCCACCCTCAGACATGAGCACTTGGAGGGCCTGGGGTAACCAAATAGATCTGATAACTTGAGGAAACTGGTATGACATGTGGAAAAATCTAACTAGAGTTTTGTACCAATATGTAAAGCCCAGAACTGTCAAAGGGACTGTGGTCACTGCTTGCTGCTTTGACCTTTGAATATCATTATTTTTATATTAAATACTAATTAGTAATTAGATAATGGAGCTATATAGCAGATTAATATTATGCTATAAAACTTGACTATGCTTTTTCTTTTGGAGGTTTTAATAATTTACATGTAATGTCAATAAAAATGCAAATCTAAGAGAATGGCTATAGGAATCAGATTCCTTTATAAAATACTGTATTTTCTAAAATGTAAAGGACTGGCACCTGTGTACATTAAAAAACATTTCATTACCAAATTCCTTACCAGTCCTGTTTCTCTAGCATCAGTTAAACAGTAAGGAGAGAGTGGTACCTAGAAATGATAATTTGCTGGACAGGTTTTATTCCTCTAATACCCCTTGGCCTTTGCTCTGTCTGTGTGTGCCACATTGGAGATTTTAATGACAGCTGTTGTGTCCATGTTCTCTGAGGCAGTATTTTCTTTGTATTATTATTCGTGGTTGTATTCATTAATACTTCTTCCTCCTGTTTTTGAGTTGGATTATTGTGTATTATTATTCTATTATTATTGAGAGAAGAGGCTCAAATGTGTTTTAACTAGAATTGACCATCAACAAAGGACCGTACTACCGAGTCTAAAGGTATTCTTCACCTTTATGTATGTAGTGTTACTCCTTAGAGCTCAGTAAAGCTGGGCTGCAATGCTCGTTCCTGGTGTCTGAACACTTTGTATAGTTATTTTAAAACCTAGAAATGGGCTTACAGTAGCCCTCTCCACATCTTTCTATCTCTATATACATATATATATAGAATTGTCACTCCTGAAGCCTGTGTCAGAAGGCAGATCAGCAGTATGAGGTTTGTTATAAAGATACTGCCGTTTTCAAACGTGTTGTGGAAAAGGATCTTGAACAGATAGTCAGCAGTTGCTGGACGGGGTGTGAGGAAGAAACCACTGCCCGTTCCTGGCACTCCAGGAAGGATGCTCAGGTGAGAGATGAGGCCAGCGCACCGCCCAGGCAGAATCAGGCAGCACAGTTCTTGCCAGGCATTTTCTACTCCTTGGTGAAGTATTGTTTTCTGAGTGTGGTTGCCGCCCGTGGATGCTGATGGAACTCTTCCCACCCAGAGGACCAGGGTTTGAGTCCTTTCTGGGTTGATTCTGCTGAGCTCTAGGCTCTCCTGAGTTTTGGAGGTTTTTGTTTTGTTTTCATTACTCTAATTTCTTTTTAATGTATATGTATGTTTTGTCTATATATTTGTATGTATACCACATGTGTGCCTGGTGCCCAAGGAGGCCAGAAAAAGTGTGTCAGATGATCCCGCTGGAACTGGAGTTCAGAGTATTGGAAATGGAACCCAGGTCCTCTGCCAGAGCTCTTAACCACTCTGTTGTTAATAACAAGATAGCCCAGAGTGTTGCAGAGTCGTGTGGATGTGCTAGCAGCAGTTTCCTTGTGACAAACAGCCATTGAAAAATGAAGACTCAGCCTACTCTCCTGGATAGAACTGGATATAAGAGCATTTCTGTCAACTTTTGTCAGGGGTTTTGTGTGTTTGGGTTTTCCCTGTATACATCTTTGAACTTTGTGGTAAAGCTCAGAGGCTTCATTTTGAGACATATTCAGAGTGGAATATCTAATTTGAAGCTGGCCATAAAGAGATTACATTAATTTTGGGTCTTAGTGTAGCAGAGGGGTGGGTTCTGGCTCTGTGTCACAGTTTATAAAGAGGAATTCACCTCAAGATGCTACTAGTTGGGCAGCATTGACTAAGGGTTCTCTGGGAAAAGGAGCCACAGGAGTGTCAGTTTCAGGCTGTGACTTGGTCCACTTGGTGGACGTGGCTCTTTAGTGGGAGGTAAGACCCTATCATGTGTCTGGTCTGGGGGTTGTGGTTTTTGTTGATGTTGTTACCAGTTCATTGAGTATCCTTTTTTGAGCATGTTTCAGTAGTCCTCAGGCCTTTTGTTTGTGCTAAGTCTCTAATACATCTGACACCATGAGAATTTGCTGTAACTAACTCCTGAGCCTCCTGATAGAAGGGCCGTGTTCTCTCAAGTCAGTGTATATAGCTGTGAAATGGGTGTGGGAGCAAAGAAAAGACTTCGAGGTTCTCTTTGGTAGCTTTAGAATGAAATGGGCAGCGTTTCCTAACACTCAGTCCTTAGGATGGTGAGCTTTTAAAGTAGAAGGGAGAGTACTTTCTACTTTTAATTATTTGATCCAGATGTGTAAAACAGTAGCTCTAGGCTGGTGAAGCATTTGGGACACAATTGTATATTTTTAAAGCCATTTCTCAAGCTTTAAGAAATGTAGCACGGCCTCTGCAGTGTTGAGCAGAAGCGTGGAGAAAAGCAGAGGTGCAGCCATGAGGTTGGTGTTGGATGCAGGCGGATGCAGGCTATGGCTGGTGGGATGCAGTCATATAGTGGCACATGAGTGGCAGTGGGCTTGGACACATGGCATGCATGGTGCCTTGGGAAAGCATGCGGTGGTCCTGCAGGAGACTGCCTTTCACTGATGTCTGTCGAGCACATTTTAGGTCCTGTTTGAATGTCTTACAAGTGACTATTAAGTGTCAAATGCAAGAATCGAAGGAACTGAGCCTTTCATTTTATATGTTGTTTCAAATTAGGACAAGAGACAATTCACTTCTGTTGTATAAATAGTAAAGTTTTTTTTTTTTCAGTTCAGCAAATAGGGAAAAACAGTAAAATCATTAACTTTTAGTTTTTGAAAACTATTTTTTTATATTTGCTGATAAGTTTTAAATCTTATGGTAGTTGTAAAAATGAGTATTGACTTACTAGACCTATGTATAATTCAATTAATCTGTTGGCTTCAATGAAACCGTAATGAATCTTCATGAATGTTCATGTATTTAGCTATTTTAAGCGATATTCTCTTAATTCAGATAGTCTTAAATCAGGCCAGGAGAGATGATGCACACCTGTAATCCCAGCACTTGGGAGGCAGAGGCAGGTGGATCTCTGAGTTTGAGGACAACCTGGTCTACGAGTGAGTTCCAGGATAGCCAGGGATTACCCTGAGAAACCCTGTCTAGGGGCAGGGCAGCGGGGAGGGGGAGGGAGATGGGCGCGGGGGGGGGGGG
>CM052715.1:30612545-30640876 GCA_028551405.1 Uromys caudimaculatus
TTATGCACTGTGTCTTTGGTTTGTAGTAGTTTACACTATGCTGTGAAGACCTGATGTTCCTGAACAGTGTAGTCTTCAAACAGCTAATTCTAAGTGTGTCTGGGAAGGTGTAAACGTGCTGAGTCAGAGAAGCTACAAAAGGCTGGTACATGGATTTTGGTGAAATTACTTCATTAATGATACAATGTTCAGTGAAAAACCTAGACTTTAGAATAAGTAGATTTGTAAACTTTGTTTCTTCATTAATTGGTTTCCTCTTATATGAAATGATTTAACATAGACTCTTTGCCAGACTTATAACCACATTTTATATTTTATTTGGAGAAAGATGTTAACCCTTCACATGATTATGTCTGTGATAATATGAAAGTATTTGCTTTATTGTAGTCATTAGTCAAACATGTAGGGAAACCAAGAAGGAGTCCCCAAAACAGCTGGTTGGGCTCACTGTAGTGTGACAGCATCCATGAATGACTGGAACTGCTTTTCACCCACATTGATGTGATCCATGCATGTACAGTGAATTAGTGATACTGGAGCCCTGCCCTTCCAAAGATGTGGGCTGACTTGGCACCTCTGGTCTCCACTGGGAAAAGTGTGCTGTAACATCGAAAAGCTTTTTAATGCGATCCACACTAGGAGCTAAAACATACCTTAAAGAATGCACTGATGGAAGGCAGGCTCCCATTGGCTTTCTGTCAGATACTGTGTTAGCTTTGTTCTAATCCTGTCTGTAACGAATTACCCATAAACTGGGCTGCTTGGGCACAGTCAGCTCCAACTGCCCCTTTGGTCCTATTGTTTCCTTCTTTCTGTAGCTGTAAGGCATTGCTGTTCCTGGTTATTGCAGGTTGCTACCTTGGACCAAAAAGGTTAGGGATGCATAGGGTACACGTGAGAAGCTGTTTGCATTCAGAGATGAAAGTGGCCTGGGAATGTCTCCATCAGTTCAGCGTGGCTCGTGGGCAGGAGATAAAAATCAGATGCAGAAAGGGCAGCGGTTCTTAGGCTTCAGCCAGAACCAGGCTTCCCAGCAAAATGTCCTATCATCCCTGCCTCTCAGGCTATGTAACTATCAAAATTATGTTATCAAAAATACTTTCCATGTCGCAGAAAGTCTGTTCCAACACTCCTAATGTGCTATGAAACTACTTGCTATCTCCTAGTTTATATTAGACTTCCTGAAACTCTGGTTGTTTTTCCTGTTTTCAATAGAGAACCTTCTGTTTATGCTGTATGTGAAGACAGCCAAATAAAAATTGGTGATAAATGAGAATTTTGTTGTTTTCTTATTCTTTTGATCTGAAAGTCTTACATGTAGCTGCTGATTCAGTGTAGCATCTCTGGTTTGTATTTACATGTATGACAGGTGAAGGCTTTTACTCAACATCCGTTCTCTTTAATTAAAGCCAAATACACAATGGAATTAGAAATATTTATTCAGAATATAAGAACGTTTGTAAAATATTATAAATGTCTCTGTATAAATAAATGGAGTTTTTTTTTTTTTAAACAATTCTATATCAAATAACACAAATTAGCTATTTTACAGCAGCTAAAACTAAAGGCATCTGGAAACATTTAAAGCTACAAGTGAGTAAGAATTACAAGGTATAGTACAGTGTTATTAGCCACTTTAAAGTGACACTTTCCATACGAGCAGAACAGTGCTGACAGATGCAGACAGTCACATGGGCTTCAGGGACAGTATTCTAATTCAAGTGGTATAAAAAGCACATTTTCAATGAATAAAAAAGTTAAATTTCATGCAAAGTAAGTTAACGTTATGTCTAAAAGCAGATTAGAAATACAAGTGGGCCTTGTAACTGTTGCGTCAGGGGCTCTTAAAGGTAGGTGTTCTGGCAGAAGCACTGCAGAAGAATGCTGTGGACTCTACAAACAGAACCCCTTCCACATTCCAACCATGGAAGAGAAGAGCGGTAGAGCATCTGCGTAGGTGTGGAGTTCTCTACAGAGCCTGCTGTGTGCTGCCTGGCAGGCACTGTGGGTAAGGTCAAATACTAAGTCAAGGGTGTGTTCACCCACAGTGGCTCTAGTTTCTGGGATGCAGCTTTTTATTTATTTTGAGCATATCTTCAAAATATCAGACAACGTATTACAATTATACTGGATTACTAAAATTATAATGCTTGCCTGTATGTGAAAATACCTTCCTCTCTACAAGCGAGCTCCATTATGCTGGGGACACAGTATCTCAGATGACCACAAACGTGATTAGAAAATGAAGGGAAACAGGAGGCTGTGGGTTCAGAGCTAACCTATGTAAGTAAACACGGGGGTTTGATTGCGTGAACACTTAAAGTGTGGGGTGGTTTTTGTAGCAAGCCATTCCTGCT
Organism: Uromys caudimaculatus; assembly: GCA_028551405.1. Taxonomy (NCBI): domain Eukaryota; kingdom Metazoa; phylum Chordata; class Mammalia; order Rodentia; family Muridae; genus Uromys; species Uromys caudimaculatus. The sequence goes on from CM052715.1 coordinate 30,614,903, forward strand.
TTACAAAAAGCTTGCAAACTGTGGCCAAGGTGCTGCTGTCATTCTTTGTCATAAATCAGTTGCTTTCTCTCTGTTATTCTGCAGGGTACCACAGCAGGAAAATACTGTTGTTTAAACTCTTAGACCCATGCCCACCCCCTCTCCCCACTAGGACCATACCCTAATGAAGATGTGTGGCGAAATTTTAGCCGCCAAAGAATGTTCTCTGTTGGGCTCTAAGAACAGTAAGCGAGTAGAAGATCAGTAGGTGGCACTGCGTCCGCTTAGTGAGCATGATTGTTTTTACTTAGGGCACTGTATTCATGTAATGACTGGGCGGGGCGGACTCCCAGTTACACATTTACCACTGGACGCGTTCATAGCAGGAAGGGTTTAGAGCAATCAGGGCAGGGCCGAGGTTCTGCTGCTGTCTCCACGCTTCACTTTGAGCCGTAACTCACGGAAGCTCTAAAGGACTTTACACAAAATTTATATCATCGCATAGAAATTTTTGTGGGCCATAGTGTATAGAGGAATACAGAAGCTTGGTGGTTTTGAGCCATGGCAGTGATGGAGGGAAAACAAAAACCGAAAACTGAGAAGCATCTCTTTTCTGTTAAGTTAATGTCTAGAGGAACGAGAAGACTTGCAGGTCTCCCTCACAGTGGCAGAGAACTTAGTCAACTTCCCCTTAATAGGTTTTAGAATAAACACCTAAGGCTGTGTGGCTTGGCCTGCTCATCCTTAGAAGAACCCTGCCAAAGCTCTAGTCCAGAGTTCTCTGAAACCCTTGTAATGTTTTGCTGTAGGCGCTGAGGAAGACCTTGTGCATACATGCACCTGAAGGATATGCACACTTAGTTTTTATTAGCCTAAGTGTCAGTTAAAGTTAGCACACATACTACATGATGAGTAAGGAAAGGTCTCTGCCTCCACTGGAGACAGTGAACACCTGGAAAAGGGTAGGTCCCAACCGTCTGATCACATGACAGCCTTTGCTGTGACTCAGGTGGAGGCTTTCTTACTGTCACAAGGCAGGGCATATTTGGCTGGTACACATGAGCTTGGTTGCAGTATACCAGAGCCACTCAGACAGATGCCTCCTTTGCCTATTACTGCTGCCTGAGTTGGGTTTGTCCGCCTCAGTTCAGAATGGGGAGTATAGCACAAGGGAACTATGAAATGGCTCCTGATGGGCCCTTTTGTTCTGCCTATTTTTTATAAACCAAAATTGGCTTTGATTAGTAAAGGTGACTGCCTACAGGGAACAACCACTGAGGAACTGGGTGTGTGGGGGGAATTCAAATTATGTATAGGGGTTTTTAACCCCATACAAATTAAAATCAAGATAATCTTGTTTGCCTGAATAGACGTGTTAATAGAAACCATTTCCTATTTAAAAGTAGGTTCAGGAAATGCCAGGTTAAACAAATACAGAAATTACCTAGGCACCTGCTATCACGTATATAATCAGTGCAGTTCAGTAACTTCCATAAATCACATAACCAAATGCCTGCTGCTTCACCCTCAACCAACACTGACAGTTATAAGGAAAAGATTCTATAGCCCTTTCCCATTTATTACAAAATTTGGCATTGCCAAATTTTTCACCAAGTTACTATATATTTATGTACTTAGAAACTCAGACCAAGGCCAGGTAGGATCATTGCTTTTGGGGCCTCCCTATGGAGGAACTATGGACCTAGAAGTCTGGATTCTCGGATTTTCCCAGGCCGGGGGGAGGGACAAACCTAGGCAGGCAGCCTGTCATTGCTCCCTAACTTGCATCTAAACATTCTGCTCTGGATCACTTAGAGCATCGCCTGCTGTCTGTCCGTCACTGCATCTGGATGGTTAGAACAGGAAGCCTACCAAGCATCCCTTCCCTGGACTGTGGTGTCTCCAGTAGGACAGCCATGCCTATCCCAATTTGCTCAAGGGCAGACTTTTTTTTAGTATAGCTAGTAAAACAAAAAACAAACAAAAATCTGGAAGCTAATTTTACCTATTAAATTCTTGGGGCAGTAGAGAGGCAATAGATGTTTCTACCTACACATTTTTCCCCATAACAAAATACAACTTGATCCCAAAAAGTGAGCGCTGAGAAAACATCACAGGTATTGACCAAAGACTAGAAAACCATCAACACGCACAAGCCTGGCTTGACTCAAACCAGTCGTGTTTGTGTTAACTCTGCCAGATGAAGGGCTAGGCACTGGGCTGAGCTGTTGAGCTTCGGGATCTGTCTGTCGTAGAAGGCTAGAGTACCTTTCCCTGTTGCACAGAAGGCTGAGGAACTCATGTCTGCTTTCTGAAAGCGTACCCACCCATAGCCAGGAGTCTACAACAACGTGGTCACATATGCAGCATCTGTCACCTAGATAGCCACGGCAGCTGGACCCATTCCTCATGGCAGATGAATAGATTGTTGGGGGCTACGGGAGGGGGGAAAAGCTAAAAAGCCAAGCTGTTCTTTAATTGTATCCATGAACAGAAGACAAAACAGTGGAGGCTACAATAGGAACTGAATGACTCTGGGATACCTCCCAGAGTTCAGGTACTTTGAACCTGCCTCCCAGTCACCTGTTAGCTTAGGGAGCCTCTCAGCCATTCCCTCATCCAGTCAGAGTCTAAAGGTTCAGTGGCACGCCGTTAAATAGGTGGGAACAATGTACAATATTAAGGGTCTGCTTGGTGTTCAACGGTGTAAATCCTCTTGCCTTTAGGGAGGCAGGGCCCACAGATGCTCACATGGCTTAGGTTTTGATTCAGACTAGGAGCCATGTAGTGCCCTGGGATGGGTGAGAGAACTAATACTGTTTATTCTGTTCTGGAAGAAACCCCTGGCAAAATCTTGGCTTCTCTACATAAATTAAGAGTATTCTAAATTTTACTCTTGCTAGAAGGGAATCCAAGCCCTGCCTCTAAAGTAAAAATGGAAGAAGCTCTTACTCCTCTAGAGCAGAACTGTCTACAAACAGCCCTGACATTGCTGTATTTGAGACTGTACTGTGCCTGGGATGCTCCCAACTGATAACTCTTCACAACCATATTTCAAGAATCTGGTACCATGAGACCTGAAAAACAGAGCCTCGCTGTAGTAAGCTGCCAGCCCTAGATGCTGGAGACAGATCAGTGTCATCTTTCCCTTGGAAGAGGGAGAAAGAAATACAGGTGTCAAAAGAAAGGTTCGCAGCCTATGAAAAAGAGGGGTGGGGATGGGAAAGACTTAGAAATCTACAAATGCCTGGATCCCCACTGCTGCACAGAACAATTGAGGACTGGAATGGTGAAAGCTGAAACAAGATGTGGCTAACCTTGTGACTGGAGCCATTGTAGACGCCCTTTGTGGCCAGGCCTAGAGCAGCTGGAGCACAGTGCCATCATGAACCACACCCCCCCCCCAAAGGTGGAGCGTGTGATCTATATGCAACCTTTCCACTCTTCCTCCAGTTTTTCCTTCCTTGGGCCCTTCCTCTTCTGAGGACTCCAGAGCTGCTGGAGGTTAGCCCCTTGGGGGCAGAACTTTGGTGCCAGAGTGCCGGTTAGAGGGAAGTTTCATTGGTGTGTGGCCGGGAATTCTCTTCCTCCAGCAGTGCTATTCTTTGCTTGAGCATTCTCACTTGGGTCTCGTGTCGCTCCACCATGGCCATCATCTGAGATTCCAGCTTCTTCAGCTTGTTTTGATGCTTCTTCTTTGCTTTCTCATAGGCAGCCACCAGATTGCTGTGGTGGGAACAGGGAAACGAGTAAAGACGCATCCCAAGGAATGAGTGACACCCCGTGCTTCTGGCCGGGTGGCCAGGTCCAGAGCACTGCTCTGAAGAGCTTGGTCTGCCTCTCCAGTAAGGATCCAAAGTCCCGTGATAAGCTGCCCAGGTCTAGGATTCTGGCTTAAGCATACTAATCCAGGCCCAGGCTCCAGGAAGAGTTACCCAGCGGCTAACACAGAAGAGTTAACCAACAGCCCAAAGTGGCCCCATCCAAAACATAAGAAAGAGGTTGCTAAATTGTAGAAATTTTAGTAGGGGTAGTTGTTACAGATGGTCAAGTATAAGTTACATAAAGTGTTATCTCACCCAGGAAAGGGACAGAGGTCTATACTCCAACTTTCTGATGCTTTGCGCTGTAAGGAAATGCTATCAGCTAAAGAATATACGCCTATGTTCTGGTGCTAGGCCTACTGTAGTAAGGCAGGAAATGAGCCCAGGTATGTCTCTATGTTCTTTCTGCTCTAAGAATATCGGCTCCCTTCAGCTATACTGTGTACCATGAGCTGGAGTTTCTAAAGAGTGACTGGAGAGAGGAGATACACACACACACAAACGCAGAGAGAGAGACAGAGACCCTTCTGGGATTCCTAAAACCTCATTCAGGGGGTTTTATGCTGATGGCAGAGTAGACTGTAAAATCCAGGTGTCTTAGTACACTAGTGATATTTACAAAACTAAAATGTGCCACTCTAATTACAATTTGAAAAATAGTATTTTTCATAAAAATGTGATATCTTCTGAGCTTAAGTTTTGTAAATGAACAAAATCTTTTAAAAGTCTGAATCAGCTTTAGTGTCTAAGATGTGTTAATAGATATCTTACAGGCACAGATTCTCAAGTCTTCATATATATATATATGAGATCATGTACCCCAAATGTTTTGAGACTCTTAAATTGGAGTCTGAAGTGCCCTAAAATGTTCCACCAGATGGAGTTTTTCTCCAATTCCAATAGATGGTTTGATTGCCAATTGAAAACACTGGCTCAAAAATACAGTCCCCCCCCCCCCCCCGACTTCTCAGATCTTTATGATAGGGAATGGCGAGCAGAGGCCACAATTAGCTTCCTTTTTCTAAGCCCATCTAATCTGAAATGGGGTTCATCATAATTTCCTGGGTTTCTGGTCATCTGTATTAGGTCCAGTGACTTCCCACAAGAGTTCGGAAAAGATCTTCCCTGTGCAGGAACACTGGGGAGCACTGAGGTGCACAGGGGTTTTACCTGTTGGCCCGCTTCAGGTCGTTAACAAACTCTGCTGACTGCTGGTGTCTGATCTCACTGCTCTTGGTGAGTCTTTCCAAGGCGCTGACCAGCTCCTGGACTCTGGCCTTCAGCTTCTTTTCCCTGTATCCAAGAGAGAGCAGTAACCATTAGTGGGTGGGGAGGAGGCAAAGGAAGTTGGCCACGGGTCAGTCCAAAGCACAGACGGTTAACATAGTAATGGGTTTAGGAGCACAGCTTCTCTGCTCTGCACAGGGGGCGAAATCGCCCTGAAGTCACCCTGACGAAGCTGTATGCCTTGTGGGATTAGTCACATCTAAAATACTAGCAGAAGAGTCACACATCCCTTGGGCTAAGCAAACATTTCTAACAAAGCTACATCGGTTATGCTGGAATCACTTCAGCTTTCATTGCAATAATTAAGGATAGACAGACTGGCAGGTTGGCTCGGTAAGTAAAAGCACTTGCTATCAAAACTAACCCTGATGGTCTGAGTTCAACTGTGAGAACCCACACAGTGGGGAAGTAAAGAATTCACTCTCATGTTGTTTTCTGACCACCAGAGCACAGCACGTTGTGGCATGCACACAAAGACCAGGGGAGTGTTTGAATCAATCAATAATTTGTTCTACCGGAATGCCTGTAGGGGGAAAAAAAAATCTGCCTAAATTCAGATCAGCATGTGCTGACATGGAAGTAGAGAATATTATTTTTATAAAAACAGGAATACGATGTATTGTGGTGATATACTAGAAAACTTACCACACATTCAGAAGTGGTCGAAGGGTTAGCAGAATGCTTTGCTACTTGATTTTTGTATTATTTGGACATTTTTATATGGTATGTGAGCAAGCACATTGTGGAACCCAGGGTCCCTAGACAGGGCTTTCTGTTCTTGGATCACTAAATGGTTTCAGAGATGTTTAGGATGCTTGGAAAAGAGGGGTTGGGGTACAGAAACTCAGATGGGTGTACCCGTTGTGACCTCAGGATGGGGGAGTCTACTTCTAGGCACCCGTGTGACTCTGACCCTCGTTTTCCCTTCCTGATGTCTCTAGTATCTAATCTTTTACATTTCAGCTCTCCGGGCAACTTGACCTCTCTGGACTGATGGATGAAGGGCGGCCTTAGTCACAACACCAACCCACAAGTCAGTTGTAAAGGAGAAAGCCAACTAGCCTGTGATGTGCAGATTCATTCTTCACTGTGTCCTTCCACTGACCTTAGCTACAGGATGGCTGGCCACAGGGCAGGTGGGAACGTGTTTATCCTGAGCATTAGCAGTCTCTAGGAAAGCTGGGTTAGCTGTTTCTTCCACTGGAATCCCCACTAGAAGAGAGTGCCTCCCCTCTGTCCCCAAGCCTTCCAAGCGGCCACCCTTCGCTGATGCAGGGGCGCTCCTTCACCCATCCCTCTTTGGCTGAAAAGTTGCTTGTTTGCGTTTTGTTAATAGTTTTTTTTTTCTTTCTTTCCCTATAAAAATGTTGAGTCTGTGTATACATATGTTGTGGTGTGAATAAAAATGTCATAAGTTAATTGTATAAAAAAGGAAAAGACCAACCTGTGAGGAAAACTAAAACTACAATCATCAGCTCAAAGAAATTAACAAGAACCTTTGACAGAGATACTGGCGCCACCACCTCCAGCCTTTTCTACCTGCTGCCAACAAAGGGCTTTCTTCCCTGACACTTGGGGGGACTTTATTGGCACTGCACACTCTACGCTAGGGCAGAAGCCCCCCACCCAAAAAAGCAAAGAAGTTCTCAGACCTGCCCATCCCCAATTTGGGGTGATATGGAGCACTATCAGCTCTAGGAGCTTAGAAGCAACCCCCTAGGACCACTTAGATGTCTACCCAAGGGAAAGGAAGTACAGACACCAGGAGAACAGTGTCATTTCACTTCTTTGAGGATGCAAAAAAACGAGTCTACCCCTTGAACTTGGGTTCATTTGGCTGTTTTGAGGGGGACAGACCTGTAGTAAGAGTCAGGGTATAAATCAGTTGTCGGAACCCCAACAAATACTACACCGAAGTAGCACTGTATATCTAGTGTGGAAGCCAAGAGATGCCATGTAAGTATAAGATAGATATTGCAGTTTGAAACTGCAATAATGATAAATTAAAATACCCAAATTTTTAAAGCCCCATAACATGGCAAAATATTGTTATATTGAGGTAAATATAATAGTGCTATTCAGTCATATTTTAGGGAACAATGTTAGGAATTGAACCTTGGGCAACTGTTTACCCTGAACTACAATCAATGCTATTAAAATTAATTTTACACATTTTGCATTTTTAAATGTAGAATCTAGGAGATCTTAAATGATGTGTGTATGACTTGTAGCTTAGATAATGGTAGACAGAGAATTATAGGGACCTACGAAGTGAAAGGGACCCCGCGCCCAGCAGTCCGGCTGAAGCCTCCTTGGACAAGGCATCGAGAACTCGGCACAGGTAACAGTTGCTGGAAGCTTCTTTCCTATCCCAGCCATGGACTGGAAAAAACCTCTAAGCCCTAAATACAGGAAAGAATGTTTACTAACCCCTTGTGCAGGCTCTTTGTTTTACCTGATCAGAGTGTAATCCTAAAGTATCTGAGTTGCCTGTAATCTCACTTATCAAAAAAGAGAAAAGGGAGTGGGCAACTTGAGAGGAACCAAGATGGCAGGCATGGTTAACACTGAGACAGTTGTGACTCTCCTCTGAGGTGCTTGGACCCACACGTGGGTATGGCTAGTTTTCTGCTTTTCTACCTTGGTGAGCCTATACCAAACTTGGGTGTATCTTTCTGGGTGCATTTATAGTTAGAAGAACTAACCTTTATGCTTAAAATATCTTTTATAGAATTTCAAATTCTGCTGTATACTGACCTGACATGAAATTCCTTTGTAGGTCAAAGTCATGAATCTGGGCCTGACCTGATTCAAAGATTAAGGAAAATCTCAGGCTGCCTTCCCATTCGTCTCAGACACTTCGAAATCTCAACCATTAATGGCCTGTTCATTCTAGTTCCCAACTTGACGTTCTTGGCCATCAGAAAAGGAAGAATGTATATGGTTTCTGTATGTAAAACAGCATGCCAATGCAAGCAATTTCTTAGGCTTCACACTTGAGAAAACTAAATATAAATTGCCCCTCAGTAGGAATGCATTCAGTGTTCTGGGGATTACCTGGCATTGCACAGTCCCTTTCTTGCTGTTTTGTTTGCTGTGGTCTGGGCATTCGTACCATCAGTTAAAAACAGAATAACTATAACTGTGTGGACCAAGACACGAAGACGTGCCATCCAATCCAGGTTTCATTTATCAGTGTCCACACCCCAGTATTTAGCCCTTAACAAAAAACAGACTAGTGATTGGTCATTAAAGGTGGCATCTTATCACGCGGAAGGTGGTTGGGCTTGGTGTGTGTTGTCACAGTTCTAAGCAGCAGAGTACCCACAGGCATTTAAGAGGTGGGAATATCAGGGCACTAAGGAAAGCCAAGTCAGCCAGCCTATAAGATGAAGGAAGGGGAGGGGCTGGTAAGCAATCCCAAGGCAAGACTTGCCCACAGACTGGCTACCAGAATCACAGCTCTGTGTCCAAGCAGAACTAAACATCCTCTAAGATGGCCAGCAGCTGTAATTTGTGATTCAAGTCAGTCTCTGTGGTGAGCCAGTGTCTAGTCCTGAGGAGGTACTGAGTGGCTTTAGCCATTCACTAGAACTGAATATGGACCAAACAGCGGGGAGTCGCAGTCACACACCTACAGGCTGGGATTCCCCTGGGGAATTGTCTGCCCATGAAATTCCTGTCTTATTCACTTTCCAAGCACTCTAGCCTCAGTTAGCATTATACTCCACAGAAATGACCTGCGAGACCACACACAGTCACTGTATCCTGAACTCTTGGCTGTTGATCAATGCAGTGCCCCATTTTTTTTTGTACTGTCTTTCCTTTAAACTTTATTTCTGCATATTGGTAATTACTTAGGACTTTGGTTCTGGCTAGATTTTACCTGTTACCCTTTCTTGAAGTTTGTTATTTATTTTCCTAAATCTGGCAAAATCTTGATCTCCAGGTCTTCCCTCAGATCTCTGGGCTTGTCCATCGGACACCTTCCACTTAGCAACCATCATTAGTTTAATTTCCAGAGGCAAACTTTTGAAATCATACACAAAGCCACAGTTTTCATGGTTGGCGAATGGTAACACCAATGCCATTATTTACTGTGTGTGCAGCCGTAGACAGACCCTCCCTTGCATCGGCTACCTCATTCACCATCAGACTCCCTCCCAAGTCATGACTTGATGCCTCTTCTCCCTCCCACCACCAGGTCTATCCTTTCACAGCTCGTTAAGCCTGGTGGCCTGCTGGCCCCTTCTCTGCTTCTACCCTGGCGCCACTCTGATCTGACTTTCACACAGCAGCTAGGTCTCTTTCATTGTGGAAGATCAGGTCAAATTACTTCTGTCTGCTGCTTTCTTCTGCTTCTACTTGGTAGGATGGATGTGGACACATCTCCATTTTCAAGGCTCTGAGACATCCTGCCAATTCTCTGGTCTTCCTTCAGCTTAAATAGTACCATCAACATCGGACAAATGGCCCAAGTTCTGATACCACAGCACTTTGCCATTCCCTTCGTGTTACTCACGGGAGCTAGATGTACTGTGGCTTAGCTAGGTTCCTTTGCTCTTTTTCTCCTTCACGCCCACCACTATAATAATCTTAACTGCTTCTATTTAGACTACCCTGGCAACGGAGAACTGCTGTCTGTCCCCTGCCAGGGTAAAGTGAGCTCTCCCAACGCCTTTGAGATCAGCATTACTGTTGTGGTCACTATAGGAACGAGTAATCCGAGGCACAGTGAGGACACTTGCCTACAGCCAGGTGCAGCAGTGCTGGCTGGCGTTCACACAGCAGAGCCTGGGTGCTGAAGCATCTTGTGACTCGTGAAGGGGATAGATAGAATGGCTCTGGTTATGATCACAGGCCTGTGGAGCCAGGGATTAAGTGTCCCCAGATAACGATGTTCTATGGCTGTTCTGTCTGAGTGTAGGCAGAAGTTGCAGTGAACAGCTGCCAGAGCTTTTGCCTGGATTTCCCAAGGAATGGGATTTTAGTGTCCAAGAACTGAACTTGACACTCTGCTCCCTTGTCTATGACTGCCATGAAGTAGGGTGCTCCTTACTGCTCTGCCTTTATACAAGTCCAGGTGAGGCTGCCAACTTTGGGCTTTTGAAACACTAGACAGTGACAAAGGAAATCTAAATTACTCAGGCAATGCCTACTTCAACCCCTTGGGTGGGCCTCAGTCTTTACCTCCCCTGTAGAGACGCTCAGCCATTTAATTCAGTGATGACGAATCCGCAGGCCCACTTGTATTTCATTAACATCCTGCAGATCCATGGTGTGTTTATGGAATTTTTTGGTACTACTCCTAGTGCTTGATTGCTACTGTAAATCAGCTGAATGTGAAGAATCAGCAAGTGTACATTTTTTAAAAAGCATCTTTTGAAGCAATGGTTCTACTAACAAAATGGTGAAAATTCTGCTGCTGAAAAGTGTCACACCCAGATTGACCACTTTTCTCTTCATTGTATTCATGCATGGCTACGGAGACCAACTGTGGGAACAAATGGTGTGGGGTAGAGTGAAGTCCCACATGGGAAGTGTCCTCACTCCTCCGCCCACAGTCCTCCGGGCTAGTCAGGCTGTGGGAAGCCTTTGCGGAGGCCCAGCCCATGGGTTTTCTAGCTCTGGGCACCTCAGGTGCTGCTGGGTACCGGCTTGGGTGCCGGCTAGCTGCTTTGGCTTGGGTGAATGGCAGCCGTCTGGAAGCGCTGAGATGCCTTCCGGAGAGATTAGACGCAGCTCCTTAATCGAAGACCGGATCCCTCACTTCCCACGGCGGGTCAAGATGAATGGAGACAGTCTAGGGTTTTGGAGCATTTATTTTCATCGTGGAAAATGGCATGTGTGTGTGAGAGTGTGTGAGTGTGTGTGAGTGTGTGTGTGTGTGTGTGTGTGTGTGTGTGTGTGTGTGTGTGTAACTGAGCTCCACTCGCTCAGGGAGGGGCGAGGCAGATGTAGTAACTGGGAAGGGGCTTGCTAAGCCTCTAGGTGTCTCATTAACATGGGGATGGCTTGGGGCTGCATGGCCACGCCTCTACCTGAGGAGGGACTTGGGGGGGCGTGACCCTTTTATACAAAACCAAATGTTACAGACCTATGGAGAGATGTAGCCATGTGTTAGAAGCTGTATTCTAGGAGCTTTGGCAAACATTTGCCAGCCCTTATAGGCTGAAGACAGCCAATTGGGCCTGCAGCATTCAAACCTTAGCTCTGCCAGAAAACAGACTGCCAATCACTGCCCAGCAACCAACGGTAATCTTGTTCTCCCTCACGGCCAAGATTCCACAAATATGTTGATTTTTGCATCTCAGACACCAAAATTTAAGAGTCTTATCAACAGTCAAGGGTCCCAAAGGACACTGATAGGTACTTAGTACCACTGGGGGCTGAAGAGAAGATACACAGGATGATGACTGATGACGTCAGTTTTTGGAGGTTGAATATTCTGAAGGAAGAAGATGAAGAAGGGGACTGGGGTCTGAGCTCAGAACAAGAAGTTATCTGGAATGGCCAGATTATAAACTGGATGGAGAAGTACTTGAAACATGAGAGAGGAAGTTACTTGAGATCCAGAGATGACCTCAGCTGCTGTGGCTCATCACCCTGCCTGGTGATGGAGCACTCCAGTGGACTCTCAACAGAAATGGACATTAGAGTGACAAATGGCTCGTCTAAACAGTGAGTTTTGAGTATTTGATCAACTGGTAAAGAGGCAAAGCATATGGAAATGGATGAAAGAGACTCTAAGGGAAGACATGCACTGTGACTTCTAAGTTGTGATTCTGGACCATTAGGAGAGAAGATGTGAGTAGGTGGGTGACCACATATGTTTGTGTCAATATGGAGGTATTCAGCTCTCTGAGAGCAGGACTTATGCTCAGTCTCTGCCTTCAGCTGCCCTGCCGGCAGTACAGCCATGAGAGGCTGTGTGTGTGTGTGTGTGTGTGTGTGTGTGTGTGCGCGCGCGCGCGTGCATGCTATTCCTTGCTTCCTGGTGTGGAGAAAGAACAGCTTCCTTCCTTTGAATCATCATGGCCTCATCACACAATGCTACTTCACAGGTCTGATCTGAGGAAGTTCACCTCTCAACAGCACAGAACTTGCCCCTAGGCTTTGGATGATCACTGGAGCTCAAAGGGTCCCGTCTTTCCAGACTGGTACATACCATGGAGGTAGAGCCTTCAGAATGAAATGCAGGAGTGGGTTCGGCTCATTTCTTGGCGCAAACCTGACTCTGCCTTTTTGTATGCAGTGGGGCTCTCACACAAAGACACAGAACGTTTCCCCAGTCCTACTGGGTGATCTTGGAGATCACTCAGCTTTGTTGGACCAGTCCTGACCCCAATCTTATGGTGCACCTGCTCCTGTATCCATGACTATGATGGAGATGAAGCAGCCTACTCCACTCTGCTGTGCTCAGGACTTGAGGGGAGCCTACACAGAAAACGACATCTGCACACAGACAGCATGCGCACAGAGAAGAGGCAATCTCTGAACACTCCCTTCTTGTGGCTGCCATTTCCCGATTCACTTTGCTCCAAAGATCACTCTGCCTTACTAGGCCTGCTGAGTCCCAGGCAGAGAGGTGTTCATAGGTCATAGGAAAAGTAACCTGACCCAGGTTAGAAAACATCTCCTGTACATGACTGGAAACCCAGTCATCCAGAGGGGGCTTCAGGGTCACACCAGAAGCAATACAGCACAACAGATGTTCATGGGAATGGCAGAGCAAATGTGGGACAATACTGAGTTCTGGGTTTGTACCCCAAAAGAAGAAAAAAGACATGCCAAGAGGCTCGGGTGTGAAGGCCTGTCAGGAATCAAAGCTGGGTGGGAACGGTGCAGTTACACAGAGATTCTGCTGTTGCAGGGAGCCAGCCTGGGAATGGCTGGCTCTCCTCAGGAAGGGACCTGGCTCTTCCCTCCACTCTGCACGTGTTTCTTCAGCTCAGCAGGGAGCCTGGCCCACAGTGCTCTGCTCCAAGAGAAGAGAACTTCTGAAAACACAAGCAACATCCCACCTGACCTACGCCACTCAGCCTGCTAATGACAGCGTGGCTACCTTCCGAAAGGCTGTTTGTTTCCACTCTAGTTCTAAAATTAGAAGCATCCCCTAACAGCAGCCTTGGAGTGTCTGGGCTACGCTCCCTCGTGCAGTGATGATCCCCATTCTGAAGCTATGTTTACCATATAATTACGTTATTTTCCTTTCTCCTCAGACCCTCTAGTTTTTCTTGGCTCCATATATCTGGCTCTTGATTAGAAATCCATGCTAACTGACTTAAGGCTGGTTATTGGAAATCCATCATGACAGGGGATAAATGAAATCTCTTTATGTTTAGTCAGCACAACCTGAATCCTACTCCTGCCAGCAAAAGCCTCTGGGCTTTGGGAATTTGAAAAATGTAGGAGCTCAGGTTACAGATACAATATCCAAATAACTCCCCCAACTGGAGAGTGGATTTTCATCCTTGTCGTTGGCATAAGGAAGTTACAGCATTCTGTTCAGGCGTTCTCCTGCTATGCCTGTTTCCTGTCCCAGGCTGAGCAATTACAATGTAGCATCATCCCAAGAGGTACTTGGAAAGTAAACACATGGCCATTCCAACTTGGATAGAAGGACTGAGTGACTTTGAGCAAAGCAGGAAGATAGGAAAGGCCTCATAAGGCCAACTTTGGTCCACTGGGAGTCCACCCATATAAAATACACAGAGGATCACAGCGGATCAAGTTAGCTGAGGGTGCACCGTCAGAACTTCCCATGTCAGATCCCTAGGACGGTGGAGAAAGTACTCTGTAAAACTCCGTAAGCTTTTTGGAAAGCAACTAATGTTCCTGTGTACCAGAAACCAGGAAAAGTAAAAGGGAGACAGTTTTCTTCTTCCTACGAGAGGAAACTTTGAGGTCAGAGGAGAGCCCCTGTCATGGGGAGGAGAGTCAGAGGGATCCCAGTCAAAGCACCAGCTGTCTCAACAAGACAGGGCCAGAAGCTGGGGTCAGATAGGCAGGCCCAGCGACGGTCAGCCAGGAGGAACTAACAGCCATCAGATGAACTGACACACTTGATAGATAGCATCTCAGAGAACCCCAGGGAGGCTTGTTCAGAGGGAGACACAGCACCCACAGTCGGACCGTGATGCTTAGCAAACCAGCAAATAGTAGTTCAGGCAAGTAACCTCAAAGCTCAGTACCAAGGGAACAGGCACCTAGGGACAAGACGAAATTGAAGAATAAATCCAGTAAGTATCCTCACCAAGATGCAAGAGGACGTCACTTTGTTTAAAAAGGATGATTTCAGCACCAAAATAAATAAACATGAGCTGGACCACCTAATAGCCACAACCAAAGAAAGACTAAGTGAGCTGCAAAACCTGATAGTTCTTTTTATGAACTGATAAACTGTATTTCACAAATATGTGTAATTACCATGTGCCAATTGAATACACACACAAGGAAAAAAATAGATTCATGTGAGTATTAGAAAATGTGCAATTACTTGCTCAGGACTCCAAAGCAACTAAGGGGGTTGGGGGGATAGAAAGTGTGAGCAGCTAAGGTGTAGAAGTCAGGTCTAAATGAATCGGCTTCTCTTGCTCTTTGGAAAAGATGAAGTAGAATGTAGGGGAAGACACCCTGAAATATTGGAGGAAAATGTCCAAGAACTGAGAAAGACATGAGACCTCCCATTGGCAGGGACTACTGAGCACAGTCCCACTGAAGACTCTGGATACCTCGAAGCAAGGTGCCTGTTTTCCTTACCACCCTTTACGGAATCTAGAAGGGTCTAGCCAATGTGACAGCACACAAACAGGAAGGAGAGGTTTTTACTTGCAAATGGAACGGCTGTGCATATGCCAACACCCAGCACTCCCTTTTCAGAATGCAGGATTATCCATTTCTAGCCTGCAAGGTTGGGGCACAAGTAAAACCCACAGAGCCTTCTTCTACCCAGGCAGACCCACATGATCCTGGAAGAGCTGGAATGAGCAGCCATGAGAGAATGCCCCAAAGCCTTCACGACTGAAAGGAACAAACAAGGATGTGAGGGTTGCTTACCGTCGGATGGCATTGGCGAACTCTGTGGCCAGCTCACTGTCGCTGTTCGTCCTTAGTTCAGCCAGTGACAGAGCTGGGGAGGCAGCATCGGCACACTCCTGAGGAGGACAGACATATTCGTTGTCAGATGTAAGCCCGAACCCAGGGGCACTTCAGTGACCATTCTGGCTCTGCAGCACATGACAGCAGCGCCATGCCTAAAGACCTCTTGAGCCAGCTGATTGAAAACTAGGGGGCAAATCTGACCATCTTGTCTGTTTCCAGATCTCTCATTACCTTCACAAGCTGCCCCTGGGGAACACTTATTGCAGTGGCCCGGGTCTAAGCCTGCCACAGCTACCCTCAAGGACCCTCAAGGCAGCTGTGCTATCTTCTGTTGTCCTCATTCATCACAGAAGAAACCAGGGCACTGGGGTTACCTTGCCCAGTTACCAGCTAGAAGCTAACAGATACAAACCCTAGAGTCCTGCCCTCTGGCTCCATGTGACCCTCTTTAGAAGGCAAATTCACCTAAATGTCTTTATGACAGATACCAGTCTTTTGAGAGAAAGCTCACCTTCTCTAGATGGGGAAGCTTCGTTCTGTTCCACGGAATCATTCATAAAACTCAGGCAAGGAAGAGGAAAACAAGTTGACCCTCCCCTCCACCATGCTGGCATTAAAGGTGTTCACCTTTAGGTGGCTAGCATTTTATAGACCCTTAGAGACAGAGCTTCCTGCATCAGCCACAGTGCCTCTTGCTGAACAAAAGTGATAATATTTGATGCATACGGACAAGAACGGCAGAAAACCTAGTGCATTGTGGGTAGGAACTAGGATCCAGCTTGGTTGGCTGTAGCAGGGATGGTTTGATGAACAAACACCTAAGGGTTTTTCTCTCAGCCCTGTTCACCAAAAGCTTGCCCCCCTTCTCTAGACTGGGGGTCTCACCTCCAGCAAATTTACCTAGATGGAAGACTTTACTGAAATAGTAAACAGAGGCACAAACCGGAAGCACTGAGGACCTTTATAAATTACCTTCTTATGGAGAGGTTTTAAAAAGTCAGCTGGCCTTTCCTGTCAGAGAAAGGCCTGTGTGTTGAAGCCACCCCACAGGGCACAGTGCTTCTCAGTCAAAATAAATAAGGAGAACTGTGAGGGAACGTTCAGTTCATGGGCCTTTGGCAGGAACCTGCTGAGTCCTTTCTGCCACACCCTAAGAACATAAACAGATAGACACTGGTGCTCTGTGAAAGGCTGTGTCCCAAACTGACCAACAAGCTTAAAAGGCCAAGCAAAGATTCTGAAGGTGTACAGAACAGAAAGCACCATCTTCTTAAACCCTGGGTATGATCACATGAAACACTGCCACATGGTCCCTGCCGGAGTGCTACTGCACTTGGGTATAGCATCTTCCAGATCTTGAGCCGTGTCAACCCCGCTCGTGTCCCCACCAAAGCCTGTCCCTGATTCCCCACTGTGATTGGGATAACATTGCAAGCTGAGCCCTCTAGCCAACAAATTGATTCATTTTCCTCTGTGTCTCCCAGCCTCCTCTTGCTGGAGGTCTTGCAGACCTCTATTCTAGCCCCCCGCTCACTCCTGGGACCCGGGTCAGAAGCTCATTTCCTCAGGGAATCTGACCTCAACCTCCCGATCTGTATGTCCTGACTCTGGCCTCACACTGGCACTGAAAGCTGAAACTTGCATTTAGGGGCATCCTGTAACTGTACAGTGAACACCTTTGTCCATCAGCCATAAAGTCCTAGCCGACAGCAGTTCACCTTGGTCCTGGCATACTATGGATGGGTGGGTAGGATTCATCAGGACCTCAGGATGCCTGGCTTAGCAAAGAGCCATACTGTGAGCGTCATGGATTTATCTGCAGAGTGAGGTGGGGAAGCAGACACTGCAGCTGGTGGTGCAGCATGCTTCAGATGTCTTAGCTACCTAGGAAGCAACAGTTCACACCACTGAGCAACGGCCTTCTTCCTTCCTTCCTACAGACACAACTTTCCTGGAGACGCCCGCAGCGCAACTGTGGGAAATTGTTTACATGATCAGCCAGTCAGCATATGCTTGCAAATCCTGAATCTGAGCCCACTTGGTGTCAGGGGGAGCTTGCGTATGAGGAATATTAAATATGTGCTGAACATGCAGTTCTCCAAGTGAGTGAGGGATAGAATTTATTGAAAGCTTTTTGTTTTCTATCGTTCCAATGCACATGTGAGGAAGAGACATACAAAGTGACAGAATGAGCCTGAATTCTAGAAAAGGCCCTTGGGGCATGGAAGGAGGGGTTGATTCATTATGGGTTTGTGAACATTGTCACTAGAAGCCCTGTCTCTGTATACTTGGTAATCGAAGGCTTCCCTTGCACCTTCTGTTCCTGCTTACGCAGGCACTGAGAGCAGGGGTGGTGGAGGAGAAGACCGGAAGTAGCCTATAGGCCAGGTGTGGTTTAAGCCCCATGCTGCTGTTTTTATTAGCAAGACCACTTACTTCTGCGGAACTATATTTTCCTCATATAAATGCAGACTAGTATTCCTTGCTCAGAGACCTGACATCTGAGGGAGATAAACACAGGGGACTAATACAGAAGGAGCAGCTCCCTGCCCAGTGATCAGTGTTGTGGGGAGCACAGATGCTGGGTGAGACCACTGCACAGACCACTCCTCTGATGAGACTGGGATGTGTAAAAATGTTTCAACTTAGATACAATGGGAGATGTTGCCCCTGAACGTGGCTTTGGCTTCTTGTGACCTGTGTAAACAGCAAGGAAACCGAGGCAACAGCAGACTGACAAGGTAAAGGCGGGGTAATGCCTGCACTGAGGGTGTCCCCATGCCTTCCCGTCTCTACCTTGCCAGGCTTCTCCTTGCCGCTGCTGCTGGTGGAGCTCAGAGACCGCATCCTCTGCTCCTTCTGTTCCTCCACTTCGGACTTGAGGTGCTCGATGTGCACCAGATAGGCCTGCTCCTGCGCTTCCCTCGTGCTGAGCTTGAGCTCCAGGGCTTTCTTCTCTTTCTCCAGCAGATAGAGCTGGGCCTTCAGCTCGGCCATCTCCTCCTGTGGAACAAAGCACACGCAGCCAATGAGAGGTTTGCACTGTATGCCCGAAGGTCTGCCACACCAAATGGGTGCAAAAGAAGACCTGGCTATAATCCAGGGGTACATAGTCCACATACCACTCCAAAGCTGGGCACGAGCTGCCTGTCTCCACATGTCCGCAGGGCTGATAGGTAGACAAAATAGAGTGCTTTGCCATTCTGGGCACTAGAATTTAGAGTCATGGGGAGAAATCACAGGCAAGCAGACTTCACCTCCACGTAAGGAAAACCTTTAAGGTGCTATTGGGTTCTCAAATACACACATCCCAGTGCACACATCTCAAATGGCATGGTGAAAATCAGTTCTCTGGGGCTAGAGAGATGGCTCAGCAGTTAAGAGCACCGACTGCTCTTCCAGAGTCCTGAGTTCAATTCCCAGCAACCACATGGTGGCTCACAACCATCTGTAATGGGATCCAATGCACTCTTCTGGTGTGTGTCTAAAGACAGCTACAGTGTACTCATATAAAAAAAAAAAAAAAAAAAAAAAAAAAGTAATATTTTAAAAATCAGAGGCAGGTGGATTTCTGAGTTCGAGGCCAGCCTGGTCTACAGAGTGAGTTCCAGGACAGCCAGGGCTACACAGAGAAACCCTGTTTAGGAAAAAAAAAAAAAAAAAAAAAAAAAAAAATCAGCTCTCTGGATGCAAAGGCTCAGGTGCATACCCCCAGGATTGCAAAGGAAATATTCATGCGAAGAGGTCCGACTAGGCTCCTTCTAATTCCCATTTCACTTCCGTGGTGCCATTTTCTTGTCACTCTGCAGCTGAGCCATGCCAGTCAAGGAGTGCTAATTATAATAGCATCCGTTAGCACTTGTCTGCTTCAGAGGGCCAAATGAAATTAGCAAGAGCAATCCCCCACTGGAAATTACTCATCAAATAAGGTCCTTTTGGTTGCTTAGTGCTGAGAATTGAACCTAAAGCCAAGTGCATGCTGAGCCAACCCACAGATAGATAACTTCTGAAAAATCTGCTAAAGGGCTTAACTGATTGTTTTTTGTGGAGTAAGATGGGAATCCAAAATTGGACAATGCTATCTTTGACCAGGAGCCAGAAAGCAGTGGCCATCAAGTTTTCCTTGAGCACATAGCTTCATTTAAAGAGTTCACAGAAAAGAATTCATTTAATCTTCTGAAAGTAAGGACGAGGTCGAGGGTAGCTGCCAAAGCTTGTCTTCCTTGGCGGCAGAATGCATTAGTCACTGAGCTCAGGGACCTCTCAGAAGCACAGGCCACACCCTCTTTACCATGATGACCAGACTTATCCAGAATGGTTTCTATACTGGAAGCTTTCTTCTCAATTTTTGTTATCAGAAGGAGGATTCCAAAGGCTATGGCAACTGTGCATACCGAGCTCATGTGATAGTCACTCTCAGAACACACATAGAAAAGCAAGATTACAGAAAGGAAAGGAGAACACACAAGTGCCAGAAACACAGGCACAAGTCTGCAGGTGAGACTCACAGGCAACAGACTGCTCTGTATGTAGTTCCTCAATCTGTGCTTTTTGGTCCACACAAGAGCAGGCCATGACCTCTGTGAAACATTGTTGATACCACCTATGTGAGCAAAGAGTCTTGAAAGGCTGCCTGAATGAGATGCTAGGAAACTGCTTTTCTGGAGGTGTGGCAAGGAAACTTACCATCTCTCAAGCTACGGGTAAGAAGAAAAATAAGCTCTTAAAAAAATCAAGCTTGCCTGGTCTACGGAGTGAGTTCCAGGACAGCCAGGGCTACACAGAGAAACCCTGTCTCAAAAAAAAAAAAAAAATCAAGCTTGTATATGGATGGCACAAGAATCCCCGTGCCAAAATCATGCCAAAACTGAATACCTGACCTCTGCAATCCACAGGTCACAAGGGATGGGGGGCAGTCTGAGTCCTGAGTCCTGGGCTGTGAGACCCCATGGATCCATGCTCTCCAAGGCACACATGCGCATTCTACCCTCAACAGTGGTGGAAATGAGCCTCTCGGAGGGATGCGTGGTTAGCATATGCATTAAAAGTGACTCGGCATTAATGGGCACAGAACGGAAGAATGTGAAAAACTAGAAAGCCAAGGATTCCTAACAACTAAAGGAGTAAAGGACTCCTAACAAAGAGACAAGACACTCAAAAAGAAGAGTGGGTTATAAAAATGTCAGGTAGATCATCCAGAGATGATTCACTAAAGGTCATGTCCCAGTAACCTCAGCATTTACATTCTGGAACAAATGTTGAGTGAACCCCAATCTAGTCCACTGGCTAGTGGGTGTGTGGGTTGGCACACACTGGTGAACATGGTAGGGAAAGGGAGATGGAGCTAATTGTCAGCCTTCTTAAAGCCCTCAGGAGGCAAACCAGGTCAGAACATGGACAATGGCTGCTCTGGGTCCTGAGGACCCGGGTTCTCCCAGCTTCTCATCACTTTTACACCTTCAAAAAATATCTAAGATGAGTGCAGCTTATGTTAAGTGGCAAAGGAAATATTAAAGCATAAAGCATTATTACACACACACACACACACACACACACACACACACACACACACACACACACACACACACACACACGTCTTTCCTTGGACAACAGTAAAGCTGTCCCATCCCATATTGACTAAATTATAAAAAGGAAATGCTTAGTCTTTGGATAAAAGAAAACGTGCTGCTTAGAATAAATAATAGAAGGATAAGGTATGGGCTCATGCAATGTGCTACAAGAGCTGCAAAAGGAACCTGCCTGGGACAAACTCATTAGGATTAGGCCGAGTTCACAGGCAGTCAGGACTCAGCCAGAGGAATGTGAGCCCTCAGAGCTGAGTGGCTGGATGGAGAAGTGCCAAGTAGGGGTGACAGGTGTTAGTATCAAGGAGGGACACTTGGGTTCCCAAGTCTGTTGCTGCTGCCCTGTATCTTCCCAAATTCAAACATCAGCATCTTAGAGAAGTGATGGGCAGGGTCTGGGAATCCAATCCAGAGTTGACCGAGGACACAGGGAGCTCCTTAAATCCTCCTCCTCCTTTCTGCTGTGACTCGCTGAGATGCAGGGTACACTGAGCTGAAGGGATAGCAACTTAACTACTCGTGATGGCTTTCCTTTCTCTAGAAATGCTGGCAGGTAAGTCAGCCTATGAGTGAAGAGCCCAGGATCTTGGCAGGACATTGGCCAGAATTGTCCTGCCAACTCTTATGGAATGCCCCAATTCTAAACAGACTTATAGCTCTTAAGGCCCAGGGATGACAAGAAACCAGACCTTTGCCAGTTGCTAAGCTGGCTTTGTCATGGTCTCTCCCTGATCCAGCTTCTACCAATGTGGGTGACCCCAACAAGGACTTTTACCACTATTGAGATCAGGGGTCATCATGTAGGTCTTACTAAACCCTTGACAGGCACATATTGAACTGGGGTACTTCACAGCATTCTTTGGAGGTCAACTGCCTTTCCAATGAAGTCCAGACTGTAGGACTTCCAGACAAACTAAAGCCTCTCCCCAGAGGCTACTGTCCAGATCGAGGCAATCACTAACTGAACCCTGCTGCCATGCTCGCAGAGGCCTGTGAGGTATCCCTTTGGGTGACCCAACAAATGAAACCTTCAGCACACCTTCATGGCCATCAGCTCCTGCATCAGCACCGCATTCTCCAGGTCCAGCCTCTGGCTGTCTCCTCTTGGCTTGACATCATAGCTGAGTGGGTCGATGTGGATGCTCTCCAGCTCCAGCATGGTCAGCTTGACTGCAGCTCTGTCATTCTTGAGCTGCTGGATGTAATCCTTCAGCCTTTGCTCATCTTCTTTAGTGAACTCTGTGTCGCAGCTGCTGGCTGTAGAGCTCGTTGTACTGAGGAACAAAGAGAAACCCCATGTGTCTAAGTCATCACCACTAGATCCATCTCCTCTCCTCAACATTATTTAGGGGACACACACACACACACACACACACACAGGTTATGGACAGTACATTTTAGATCGTGATGTAGACTCTAAAAATGAATTCTGAGATATTAGTTCCTCTAAAGTAAAGACACATGTATACAAGGCTGTTTCCTATAATGTGGAGTAAGATTAAGTTTAGCATATAATGGAAAAAATAAAAAAGACCAACTGATGTGACCATTTTAGATCACTGTGACAATGGTAGAGATAGTTAAGGAAGGAAAAGGATTAAAGAAAATGTTACATATCTAATAAGAACATGGGACATGGGGACAGGGCTTAATAATGGGAGCTATAGAACCTATCTCAGGACCTATAACATCGGGCACATGTACTCCTAGCACACAGGAACCCTAGAGAGTGACAAAGACCCTGCAGGGGTGGAGGTGGGAAGGAATCATACTGGAGGAAACATGGTCTACTGATAAGCCCTGTTGCTTATAACGCAATGAGAAGCGAGTATGTATAACATGATGGCGTGTTGAATGTGGTTGTCTCCAGACTGCCACAGCCCATGCTTGGTGTCGACTTCAGGACTCAGGCTGGTTCTAACAGCCATTGGTAACTCATGTTGCACGGTGACTGGGCACACGATACCAAAGTTAAAGCGTGCCCATGTAAGCACAGACCTATTGTGGCCCCAGTGTCAGAGAGACCAAGCAACTATGAAGAGGACACTGAGCCAGTTGTAGCAAGCTATCCCTACTGGCTTCAAATAAGGCCCACAGGTTTCTCTGCTTTTCTATTCCTTCCTAGCTACAGATCACTCTAATCACAACTGATTTGGAATTGATGGCAGAAGAGCAAGCAGGGCCCAAGCAGCTCTCAACGAAACACCATTATTTGCTATTATAAACCAGAAGCTCAAATGAAGAGACCTTGAGGGCCTTTCTAAGTCCTGTAAAAAGCCCTGTACAGAACCATTCCACAGCTCTGTCCTCTTCCTAATTTTTGGGCTAAATGCTATCCAGGATCTGGGAGTGGTCTACAGTGTCTGCTTCTTTACCTGATGCTGAAATAAGGAAAATGGGTACAACATCCTAGCATAGCCAGGGCAGTTCTCAGCATGGGACACATCACTAAAAAGAAAAAGATGAGGCTGGAGAGCTGGCAGAGCAATTAGGAGCACTTGCTCCTGCCAATGACCTGAGTTTGATTCCTAGCTCTCACAGGGTGGTTCATAACCATCTGTAACTGCAATGCCATAAAGTTACAAACATCTGTAACTTTAGTTCCAGGGGTTCAAAATCGTTGGTGCACATAATACATGCATGACAGAGTCCCTACATTTAAATAAGTCTAAAGAGACAAAGCTAGATGCAGTAGCTCATGGTTGTAGTCTCAACCACTCAAGAGACAGAGGCAGGAAGAGCCCTAGAATCTGGGAGTTGAAAACCAGCCTATGCAAGACAATAAGACTGTTTCAAAAAATAAAAGAGGATAAAAGAGAAAGCAAGGCTTCCAGGGCAAGAAAGGCATGGGCTGGAGCTAGCTGATCATCCTGTCCACACAAGGTGGACATCATCCTGAACTGGGTGCTCTTCACGTCCAAGAACAAGTTCTAGAATGGGAAACTCTTGGGCACTAGAACCATGTGTGTGTGTGTGTGTGTGTGTGTGTGTGTGTGTGTGTGTGTGTGTGTGTGTGCGCGCGCGCGCTTGTGTGCAAGTATGGTGGTGGTGGGTGGTCTTGCTTTGTCCCTCAGGGCAGGCCAAATAGCCCTGGGAGGTGGAGTGAACAGGATGAGCCTGGCCATCAGCTTGAACACCTCTGGGACACTGGAAAGGGTAATTACTCTGCTTTGTAGGTTGGGCGGCAAAACTCAAGGTACTTTCAAGACAGCCATCTACCTGCTACTGTGAGGGTAGATTTGAGATGCTGGATAATTGTACTGGTAGAGGAGAGTAGTCACCATGATATGGGTAAGTTTCCTTAAGACCACTGAAGGCCTATAGAGTAAGAAATTCTGCCTCAAGACAACCCCAGAAAGGATTCAACCACAGTTCTTCCTTGGGGGCTCTGGCATGGCCTGAATATCCTGATAGCCCAGCCTCTATATTCAAATCCCTAAAAATCATTGTCTGCATATGTGTATGTCCAGAAACATGTACCACTGTATTTAAAGGCACACTGTAGCAGTATCTATACAGAGATGCTATATATCTGTGTGCACCGACCACCCTGGTTCTTGTCCTTTGCAGAGTGCTCTCATGCTGACATACCAACCATCACTTTTGAACCAAGCATCTTACACACTGTAGGTTTCATGTTTCTTGGACATGTTATAACATAGATCCTTTGTAAAGTTGTGATAACAATAAAACATTGTGAGATACAAGGCCATTAAATTGATAACACCGCAAGTACTCAATAAACGTTATTTAGTTCAGAAATGTCAGGGTGCTTGCTGTAGGACACCTTCCAAGGCCCTGGAAAAATCCGTACCTCTGTGGAACTTATGTTCTAATAGCAGAGATAAGCAAGTTATATAGTATAGCTGACATGATATGCACCATGACGTAGAGTAAAATGAGAGCCTTAGGGAATACAAAGTGGAGATCAGTTTATTACCCAAAATAGCAAAGGGGAAGGCCCGTATGATGATGCTACAACACAGTAGACCTAAAGGAGGCAAGAATGAGAGCCCCACGGATATCTGGAGGGAGGTTGATGGGGGCTGAGAACACAGAAAACACAAAACAGCAAGGAAGAGTTACGGCCAAGTGCGCTGTGGCTGACCACAGGAGACTCGGCCATATGTTGGTGTGTGTGCGGTGTGCAGGGGTGTGCAGGAGGTGACCAGGTGTCCTCCCATGAAGGGTTTAGGAGGACCATATCTTCTCCAGGATTAGAACGGATGTAAGTTTGGGTACTTGGAAGAGAAGCCCCTGGCCAGACTTAAATGTCCTCCCTATCTCTCTGGTCTGTCACTATACGAAGGAAAGATGCAAGAAGGCAAGGAAAAAGAGACGGAGAGCAAGTCCTGGAGGGACCGGGGGCAGTGAACAGAATGAGAATTCTGGCAGAAGCTTAGAGTAGGTGAGAGCAGAGAAAGCAGGGGAAGATAAAAACAAGGGGCCATCGTGTGTGTTATGTTTTAGAAAGAATGAAAAGGAAATACCACCACCTCTCAGGCCTCAGCACTACCCCTAGCAACCCCTAAAGAGCCATGCTGTGAAGGAATCAGGGCAGAGCCTGCAGCATGGGGTATGAAGCAAGGACAAGAGGGTTTCTCTGCTGAGAGGCAGCTGAGAGGACTCCCTTCAGCAATAAAACCTTCGCACCTGACACCTTAACTCAGCTACCAGCCATTCCTTTCATTAAAAAGTATCTACCAAACCAAACACGAGACAATCACCACCATCCACGTGGCAGCCACCATGTGGCACCTAGGCATATTATTTACAGACTGCTAGTTTGGGAACTATGACATCAATAATTAAAGCACCCTTGTTAACTTTTGCTTCAAATAAAAATTACAAAATTCAAAGAGTTCAAAGCTAGGGCTCGATAGCTATTGTGCCCAAACTAAAGAGAAAGTATGGAGTTGCATGGTGGTGGACCACACCGTTAATCCCAGCACCCAGAATTCCTGAGTTCGAGGCCAACCTGGTCTGTGGAGTGAGTTCCAGGACAGCCAGAGCTACACCGAGAAACCCTGTCTTGAAAACCAAAGGGGAACCCCATCAAAAAATGGGGAACAGAGCTAAGCAGAGAATTCTCAACTGAGGAAATTCGCAGGGCTGAGAAGCACCTAAAGAAATGCTCAACATCCCTAGTCATCAGGGAAATGCAAATCAAAACAAGTCTGAGATTCCACCTCACA
>CM052715.1:30641376-30709182 GCA_028551405.1 Uromys caudimaculatus
GCAGAAGTTTCCTGCCACAGCCGCCCGCTTTTGGGATCCAGGGGGGTTTCTAGGCCCGCCTACCTCGGTCCCTGTGTCTCGCGGGTTCGGGGCAGTACCTGGTGAGCTGTGGGGCGTGTCTTTGGCCCTCTGCTGGGTCTTGCGATGTCCTGAGAGGGATCTTTGTCCCGGTGCTGATTAGCTGTGGGGCCCTGTGCCCAAGCTGAGGTTTCCGGCCGTTGCCGGAAGCTGCTGGCCGTCAGTCTCTGTGGCCCGCAGAAAGCGGGCAGAGTCAGTGAGCTCTGGGGACGCTTTGCCCCTGCTATGGGCTTTTCTGCGTTCCTCCCCGAGCTGCTTGTCTATGGAATCCTAGTGTCCCAGGCAGAAGTTTCCTGCCACAGCCGCCCGCTTTTTCGGAAGTAACTGTCTTATATGACCCAAGCGAGATTCAGTGTCAGAGAGTGGGAGCGATACTGTGCTGTTCTAGATTTTGTATCTTAACAGGCAAGTGCTCTTTTTTTTTTTTTTTTTTTTTAATTCTCTTACTACTTTTTCCCCCTTCTTGCTCCAGCCCAAAGATTTATTTATATATTATTATTATTTTTTAGTGTAAGTTAGCTGTAGCTGTCTTCAGATGCACCAGAAGAGGACATCAGATCTCATTACAGATAAGCATCTGTTATGAGCCACCATGTGGTTGCTGGGATTTGAACTTGGGACCTCCGGAAGAGCAGTCAGTGCTCTTAACCGCTGAGTCATCTCTCCATCCCCCAGGCATGTGCTTTTAAACAAGTCAATTACACATGTCTGAGCCAAGGTGTTGTCACCTGTGAAACCAGAGTTTCACCCTTGGCTTTCCATAAAGGAAAGTCCGATAAGAAACCAACAACTATATTCCAGTCTGAGAGCTGGCATGTAAAGATGGGGGGCATGCATCACAGTAGAGCTTCTGTGGCAAGAAATATTTAAAAAAGGCTTCAAGGGGCTTCATTCTGGCGCCCTGCCCCCGTGGAGAAAGATCAACCTGCTCCAGGGACAGCGCTTTAGTCTCCATTGCTTTCGTTACCACTTCCGAGAGTCCTCCGATTCCTGGATGGAAACTGTGACCTGAGGTTCATGAAGTGCCTGCTTAAGAGGTGCTGAAAATATAGCCTCAATTGATAAAGGAGAGGGAGGGCCTCTTGCCATGGGAGAGCTTTTGAAGGACAGGGCACAAAGGAGAGTGATTCTGGAGCTAGCTTGAAGTAGGCTGGGTCTTTTAGCAGTGAACCTTATTCACTCCAGGTAATTCCTGGAAATGGAGACTAATAAATCAGCAGAGGACAGAACAGTATAGGAAGAAGAGCATCAGACAGAGAGTGTGCGCTTGTTCCATCTCTACCGTATTCTACAGCCCTGTCTCTTTGGAGTGTACTTCCCACAGAAGCATAATAAGGCCACTTTCTAGCCCCTCCTCAGAGCTCTTGGGTAGAACAGGCTGTAAGCATGAAGCAACCCTGCCTTACCCAAATCACACAGTCTCCTAGAGTGGGCCAGCGAGGAGCCCACTGCAGGCAGAGGAGCCACAGGGCAGAGCACGGAGCAGTACCTGGTATGGCTGTTGGAGGACAGGCTCTCCCAGGGCTGCACGCTGCAGCCAGCCACTGCGAAGGCTCCCCCGCAGCTGCCATCCAGCTTCATGAGCAGGGCTTTGGCGGCGTTCTCAGCAGTCTTCCGGCAGTCGTGAGCGCGTTTGAGCATCTGAGTGATATTCTCATCCCCTGACTGGTCTCCTACGCCACAGAGAAGCCAATGGTTAATCGGTGCGGGCGGAGTCGGGAGGCTGAGGAGGCTTGTGCTCTGGGTTGGTGGGGTAGCCGAGAAGGGGTGGGAAGGCATTCCCTGGCATGGGCTCCATATCCTTATGGATAGCATGATCTCCACCATCAGCCTCCAGTTCTGGCATGGTTTTACATGTCTCTGTTGCTGGCACCTTTCCCCACTCAGGTACGTCTCCTACACATGGGCACTTCGTGAATGAGGACAGGGAGAAACTGGGGTAAAATGTCATATCACCATGCATCAGCAACACTGTCAGAGTTCATAGAGTGCGACAGCAACACAACAAGTAATTATGGCTTAGACTGGAGGGGTTCTGTTGGTTTTTTTTTGTTTGTTTGTTTGTTTTTTGAACCAATATTATTCATCTTAGCCTGGGCAAGGTGGCTAACTCAGATGGCTCCAGAAGCCATGTGACAAGGCTAGGCCAGGACACAGGGTTATCAGAAGTGTAAAGTCAGATACTAAAGTTAGCCCCTGTTCAGGATATTCACATTCTTGGTGTGGGTTTTAAAACTGATGGAAAAGGTGTAACTATTGATACAATAAGAAAGTTCAGTGAGGTTTAGAAGATGACTTTATCAGTAAAGTACCTGACTTTAAATAACCAGTACCATGCACACATCTGCAGTCTCAACACTTGAGAGGAGTTGGGGAAGAGACAGGCAGATCCCTGGTGCTCAATAGACAGCCTAACCAAACCGAGGAGCACTGGGTTCACTGAAACAACCTGTCTTCATATGTACATACACATGTACATATGCACATACATATGTGTGTGTGTGTAAATATAGTGGTGGTATGTGCCTTTAATTCCAGAACTAGGGAGGCATAGCAGAGACAAACAGATCTCTGTGAGTTCAAGGTAAGATAGGTCTACATAACATATTTCATGCCAGACAGGACTACATAGTTGGATCTCAAAATTTAACCAATCAATCAATCAATCAATCAATCAGGTAGATGATTCGGTCCTCTGACATCAACCTCTGGTTTCCACATGCACACACACATACAAGTGCACATACCCATTCATAGGAACATGTGCATATACTACACACAAACACAAAAAAGTTCAAAAACAGATCCCTTGCCTGCTTTATAAAAGACACTGGGTTTGAATCTTAGAACTTAAAAGAAAAAAAAAAGAAAAAGAAAAAGATAGAAAAGAAAAAGAGCCATGTGGTGGTGGTGCACACTTTTAATCCCAGCACTTGCTGGGCATTGCTAAGCAGAGGCAGGCAGGTCTCTGTGAGTTCAAGGCCAGCCTGGTCTACAGAGCAAGTTCCAGGACTGCCAGGGCTACACACAGAGAAACCCTGTCTTAGAAAAACAAAATAAAACAAAACAAATTTTAAAAAAGAAAAAAAAGAAAGAAAAGAGAAACAAAATAAATAAACACAGTGGTTCTTAAGGTCAGGAGAGCAGAGGGAGGAGGAGAAATGAGAAGAAGGCAGAGTTGAAAGGTTCTTCACCAGATGGCAGCCACCAAGCATAAAGCTACTACTTCCAATGCTACAGTGGACAGTCCATGTCATAGTCCACTTGCCACACCTAAGGAATTTCTAACAGGGAGTGAACTCTAATAGAGAGCAGAAACTTTGTAAGACAATCTCTGGTACATCTGTTACTGATAATAGGGAAAGCTGTCCATGAGACATCTTTGTACTTCTCTTGACTTTGCTGTTAACTGAAAACTACTTGTAATGGTTTGAATAAGAATGGACTCCATAGGTACAGGTATTTGAATGCTTAATCACCAGGGAGTGTTATTATTTAAAAGGATTAGAAGGATTAGGAGGTAAAGTTTTTGTAATAGGTGAGGCCTTGTTGGAGGAAATATGTTACTGAGGTTGGGCTTTAATGTTTCAAAAATCCAAGCCAGGCCCAGTTTCCCCACTTCCCCCAATATCCCCCCCACCCCCTATACCCCTCTCTCTTTCTGCCTGTGAATCAGGATATCTCTCTCAGCTTTTGCTCCAGTACCATGTGTGCCACCATGCTCTCCACCATAATGTTAATGGACTAAACACAAACTGTAGGCATGCCCCCAATTAAATGCTTTCTTTCATAAGAGTTGCCTTGGTCATAGTGTCTCATCACAGCAATTAGAACAGTGGCTAAGACAGTACTCTAAAGAGCAAAATCTTCATAACAATTAAAAAACTGTCTTGGTCAAACAAACCACTGGCTTGCCACCCACACAACACAGATGTGTATTTTTCTCATGAAACTTCAGATAGTGAACATTAGAAACATAAATGTGGTTGGGTGAAGTGGCAGAAGTTGGGCCATACTCAACTTCTCCACCCTCCATGCCCATTGCTGAGATCCAAAGAAACCCCTCCGGTGTCCCAAAGTGTAGTTTGAAAACAACTGGGCTAAACCTTCTTCTCAAATGAACATAATGAGTGGTGTGAATTCAATAACAAACAAAGATGATGACAATAATTGACCCTGTGAATAAATGTCACAAACTAGCTCTTACTCAGGCCGAGTGACAGATCAGGCAGAGTGACAGATCAACTGTCCTTGTTAGCAGGTATGAAAATCAGGGCAAGGCTTAGCACTATGGAGAACAGGAGAACACTCTTCAGTATGGTCTGCTTCCCATTCTGAAAGCACATCCCTCAAACTGACTTTCAGCCATTCTCCCTCACTTCTTCTTTCCACTAGGACTTTTACACACACCTCACCAGTTGACCATTCTCTATATTCTGTTCTAACGTAGGCATGGTATCATCTTATTGATGCACGCAGGAGTTACCTGGGAGGAGGGTGACATGGGACACCTCATTATTATTGCAAGCATTTCAAATGCTGGTTTGTTTAAAGCCATTTCAGTTCCTACCAAGTAATTGCTCTGTGTAGGCAACCAGCCTAATAAAGATGTTTTTCACTCGTGGAACAGGTTAAGACATTGTGTGATACAAACTAGGACATGATTGATTTTTTTTCCTCCTTTAATTGATGGTTTTCTTATTTAAAAAAAAAAAAAACTGACAGCAGGCCAAGATCATTTTAGAATCTGTTTCATATGAGGAGTAAAGTTTTATGGCTCAGTTAAAAGACCTGGAAAATGAGGTTTCTAATGGAAATGTTGGCAGAGTTTCTGCTTCTGGGCTGGACTCTGAATATTATTAACCAAAGTGGGCCTGGGGTGGGGACAGGACCAGAGGGTGGAGTAGAGGAATGTAGGGTGGTCACCTATCCCAAGGATAACTGCTCCCTTGTTAGAGAACCTGGGTGTAAGA
Organism: Uromys caudimaculatus; assembly: GCA_028551405.1. Classification (NCBI taxonomy): domain Eukaryota; kingdom Metazoa; phylum Chordata; class Mammalia; order Rodentia; family Muridae; genus Uromys; species Uromys caudimaculatus. The sequence continues at coordinate 30,646,428 of CM052715.1, forward strand.
AAGCAAAGTAATGCTGTTTGTTTCCCTGCCTTCAGGTCTGCTTCTGATTCCTCAGAGTATCAAACCCAAGGGAGGAAAACCCCAAGGATCCTTACAGAGGAAGCAACAAGGGAGGAGGCAGGGAGAGGGGATTCACTCAGAAGGTGCCTGGAGAGACAAGGCCAGTTGGAAGCACGTAGCCACTGAAGAGCTCTCTCTTTATAATGCCCTTTCCTCAGCTTATAGCTATAAGCAACCTCTTGACAGCCTAGTGGCCATACAGGAGGTCACTTGGCTTGCTCATCCTGCCCACTGTGGAAGGTCTGGGAAGCACCTGGTCATTTGAGTTTTAAGGAATTGGTATTATTACTCCCAAAAGGCTGTTTATACAAAGCACTGGTGAGCCTGTGTCCAGGGCGTACTAAGGGTATGGCAAGCTTGCTGCCATGTTTTCCTTCTTCTCCAGCACTATCTGTGGTCCCCTCACACCTGTGTAGGCCCTGGAGCCACTATCACTGGCTGAGTTTTATCGATGTAGTGAAGGAGCCTACATGCCCTTCCTACTTACACAGAATTGTGAGGCAGAAGTTGGGGGAGCAGTGTAGAGCAGCAGATCTCAACCCATGGGTCGAGACACCTTTGGAGGCTGCATATCAGATGTTTACATTATGATTCATAACAGTAGCAAAATTACAGTTATGAGGTAGCAATGAAAATAATGTTATGGTGGGGGGTCGCTTCAACATGAGGAATTGTATGAAAGGGTCATAGCATTAGAAAGGTTGAGAACCACTGGTGAAGAGTCTGAGGTACAGATCAGGCCAGTAGGGTACTTGACCACTGAGGTTGAGTAAAAGACAAGATGGCAGACAAGTGCAAAGATCATCACACACATACACACACACACACACACTTGTGCTACCACAGCCCAGGAAAAACTTTCATGACCAGGTATAAAACCAGCTCTCTACTCATGAGACATATGGAGGTGGAGATCTAGGCTTCAAAGCTATTCACAGGACTGAACCCAGGGAACAATTATAGCCATGGATGTAAGATCAGTCTGGTCAATGGCCACACAGCAGCAAAGGGACCTTTGATAGGCAGCTTCACAATGCGTTGGTCTCTTTAACAACACTGTGAGCCCCACTCCCTCTGCCCCTCCTGTCAGCCCAGGAGAACTCATTTCCTAAGAGTGCTTGTTTGTTTTAACTTGTCTGTGATCTGATTTCCACTCCAGTTCTTGCTTCATTCAATGTAAACAATTTACACACTCAGTCATGGGTGAGAGCGGAAAACACAGTTGACAAGCAGATTTCGTGTTTCTGGGAGATGACCCCATGCCAGCAACAGTGGGGACAAGATGGGAAGTAGCACAGAGGGAATTCAGGGGACACTTACCGGGGGAGGAGCCCACACCAGCTGCCCGGAATTGACCCAGGATGAGGCTCTGCTCACTCTCAGCCAGGGCCAGCAGGAGTTCATAGGCTTCTATGCACTGCTCACTGCAAGAGAAGCACAGCCAGGCATCAGTGATGGCCAGGAATGGTAACGATCCTCACAATGAGGGCCATTCCAGTCCAGTGCCTGCCTTATTGTCCCCACCCACAAAGTGAAGAATAGTCCGTGCATTAGTGCTCCCGGGACAAACCAGTGACTTGCTGTTATGTTCACCTCTTTTTAAAAAAACAACACAACAGAAAACACACAATGTTCTAGAAAAATACACAAGAAGCAGCAACACAGGGAGGGGCAAACTGGCTGTCTTTTTGATGAGAAGTCAAGAGAGACATGTGACACACTTATGGTACTCAGTCCACAGTAGCCCCTACTGAGCCTGCATCCTGATATGCATACTCTTCCACTGTCCCCTTGACTCTATGTGGAGAGGAACAGAGACTTCTAGCCTATAGCCAGGGAGGAACTGAGGCTTCTGGGGAGACAGACACTGCTTGGAAGGAGGCCCGAGTGGTCTCCGCCAAACTTTCAGAAGTAGCCCTAGCTGACACTGACCTCCAGAACTGCCTCAGAGCCCAGAGGCTTCACACAGCTAGCCAAGTCACTCACAGATGCCTGACCCTGGCATGCAACATTCAACAGCTGTTAAAACTTCCCTTAAGGAGATAGTCATTTTGACCTATGATTACTGTACAGTAGATAATAGCTATATGTGGCTATTTCAAGTTAATTCAAATGGAAACCTCATGTCTTCCTGTGCAGTGCCCATAGTGTCCATATGTAGGGGGTATCACATGGCTGCTGGTAACCACGGTGCTGAGCAAAGATAGAGAATAGCTCCATCCCCACAGAAAGTGCAAATCCAGATTCCTACAAATGCCTCGTGAAATGCCATTAGAAGGAAACGTTATTTTTTTCTATGCCCATCATCCACTGAGCATACGAGCTGGGCCCAAGAACAGTCTGTATGCTCGGCATGATAGGGCACACGTCTATTTCCCACATGTAGGGGGTTAAGGCAGGAAAATCACAAGTCTGAGGCTTGCTTGTACTATATAGCAAGATGAGATTCATTCTCTCCTCCCCCGTCTCTTACACACACACACACACACACACACACACACACACACACACACACACACACACACACACAGAGTCCCTTTCTGATACACACAGACTATGTCCAGACAGGAGGCAAAAACACACCCTGACACTCATGTGCTTAGGACAAGAGGCCCGCAGCAGCGAGATTTCCTTTGTGAGCAAATACTTGGTGAGTTTCTCCAAGCTGAACGAGGAAAATGCTGCTTTAATCAACATTTACATAGACAAAAACAGAGAAGCCATCTGGTTTGGATTGTGTTCATTCTCATCACCCTTCCCCAAGCCAAGAGTTAAGAAAGGGGTCAGGCACATCAAGAGCTTGTGGTGCTGCAGCTCACTGCAAAGGCAGGCAGACAGGAGGTGCTTCATCCTTCAGAGTGAGCTCATGTGCAGCACTCCCTGAGACCAAAGGTGGAGAGTCGTCCATGTTAAAGACTATTACAGGAAGGACAGCTCTTGGTTTGCCTGGGAACCTGGAAACCAGTATGATCGCCAGCCTGCTTCGGTCTCATTACATTGGTAGATTTTTATTTTCGAAGCAACAACACTTTCCTAAGGTGAGACTGAACAACCATCTACTCTGAGACCTTGTCAATGACTTATGAGGCACCACTAACAAACCTCAGAAGACAGCAACAGTTTTGAAGCTTTAAAAAAGGGGGGGGGTTAAAATGATAAATGGGGCCAGGGACATGGCTCAGTGAATTTATAGGCACTTGCCACCAAGCCTGACGTTTGATCTGGGGACCCACACAATGGAACTCACTTTTGCATATTATCTTCTGACCTCCACATCCATGCTATGGTGTGAAACCCAAATAAATGTAATTTTTATAAAAAATAAAAAGCAAGCAAACAAACACTACCAAAACTGGTAAGAAAGGAAAGTGTTATAACCTACTCGCAAATGGATTGACTGTAGGTTCTTAAAATTCCTTCCTTCCCTCATTCCTTCCGTCCTTCATTCCTTCCTTCCTTTCCTTTTTAGTTTTTCCTTCCTTCCTTCCTTCCTTTTTTTTTTTTTTTTTTTTAACATAGGGTTTCTCTGTGTAGCCCTATCTGTCCAGGAACTCACCCTGTAGACCAGGCTGACTTCAAACTCACAGAGATCCGCCTGCCTTGGAGTGCTGGGATTAAAGGCATGCACCACATCACCATGCCTTTGATAAAGTGGCTTATTTTTAATGGAAACCAATTGAAGAGCTATGACTCCTGCTTCGGGAACTTTATCCCAAGGAACGCATTCACAGAATGACAATATTATCTGCATCAGGCTCTTTACTGTTGAATTATTTTATTTTATTTTATTTTTTCTTTTTTTTTTAAGATTTATTTATTTATTTTATGTATATGAGCATACTGTAGCTGTACAGATGGTTGTGAGCTGTCATGTGGCTGCTGGGAATTGAGCTCAGGACCTCTGCTTCCTTCAGCCCTGCTCTCTCTGGCTCAAAGACTTATTTATTATTATATGTAAGTACACTGTAGCTGTCTTCAGACACACCAGAAAAGGGAGTCAGATCTCATTATGGATGGTTGTGAGCCACCATGTGGTTGCTGGGATTTGAACTCAGGACCTTCGGAAGAGCAGTCAGTGCTCTTAACCGCTGAGCCATCTCTCCAGCCCGTGTTGAATTATTTTAATGCTCAGTGTCTTCAAGGGTCTTTTATAAAAATGAGCAATGTGAAAGTCGTAAAATATGCAGCTTTGGATCCAGCCATCCAAGATAAAGTGCAGACTGTTATGCAGCATTGAAAAACCATGCCAGGTATGTGTGAGAGCCGCATAGGTTCAAGCCAGACAGGCTCCAGCACTGATAGCAGAAGTGGACCTGGCTCCCACTCCTAACCAAAACTATCTGCAACCAATACCTGCTCACAAAAGGGAAAATCAGTTTTCTCTAGTAATGTCACCGGGCATATAAAACACACTCCAGGGCAGGCCCAATGCCAGGAGTAGTTACCCAAAACAAAATGAATCTGTGGCCTTTTTTTGTATGTGGACTTTGGATTTTATTTTGTTTTGTTTATGCATTGTTTTGTCTTATTGGTCTTTTGCTTATTTGTTTTAGCTTTCCTTTTTTTTTTTGTTTTGTTTTTGTTTTTAAGATGGGGGAGGTGGGGAGAGAGAAAGAACAAAAAGTTGAGTGGCTAAGGAGCTGGGGAGGACCTGAGACACGTTCAGAGAGGGGGATGCATGTTCAAAATATGTTGTATGAAACATGTTCGTAAATTTTAAAAAGATAAGTTAAAATAATAAAAATAGCCGGTGACACATGCTTTAGTCCCAGCACAGGGAGGCAGAGGCAAGTAGATCTCTGTGAGTTTGAGACCAGCCTGGTCTACAGAGCAAGTTCCAGGATAGCCAGCGCTGTTATACAGATATCCTGTCTCAAATAAAACAAAACAAAACAAATGAAATAAGAACTATGCCAGGCTTAGAGCACAGCTCAGTGGAGAATCTTGTGTAGCCTGAGTAAATCACAGAGTTCACCCTCTAGGACTAAACAAACTGAATAAATACATATGAACAAAGAACAGAAGGAATAACTGGAAATAGAACACAAAACCTGAATGTTTTAACAGGGAGTGTTTTTTCACACTTATTTATTACATGTGGGGGCACCGCAGTGCACGCAAGGAGGTCAGAGGGCAATGTGCAAGAGTGGATTCTTGCTTTGCCTTCTACCATGTGGGTTCCAAAGCTGGAGCTCAGGTCATTAGGCTCGGTGGTAAGTGCCTTTACCCCTTGGCCATCTCCTTGGCCCCACACACTGATATTTTGGGTGATAATACTCAAATGCGTTAGTTAATCTTTAGTCTGAATTGGAAAAGTGGGGACATATCAAGCACCACTGTCACATCAGTTACCTGGTTTTCCTAATTACTGGGGGACACTAATTGGTTTTCATTATGAACCACACTAATATTTGGAGATCCAAGCCCCTAGTTATGCCTTTACCTTTATGTTAAGGATTGCTACAGAGGTACATGTAACATAGAAGCAGTAAGGAGCCTGAGAATGACCCGTGAGATGGGGAGAGGGTGAAGGCACACAGAGGGCCGAGCCCGACAACCTGGGGTCGAATCTAGAACCCACATGGTGGAAAGAGAATGCATTCTCATGTTGTCTTCGGACTTCCATACACGCACTGTGGTGTGTATGCACTCATGCATGCATGCATGCACACAGTAATTGAATACATTTTAAAAAGTAATTTTAGTTCTATTAATTCATTGCTTTTATCAACACTAATTTGTTATATTTATATAAATAATATGAAGTAATTAATAATTTAAAGTAAGTATACATTTATATAAATAATATAAATTAATTAATAACATTAATTTTAAGTAAACAAGCAAACAAACAAGTGTTAGAAAATTAAAGCATACCCAAGATGTCTGCCCCTCGCTGGCTCTCTCTTACCTGTACTGCAAGGCCAGCCTCAAGGCTGTGGCATTGGATTCGTACTTCCCCACCAGCATGCTCATTCTCTCGGCGTTGCTTTTACATTCCTCCAGGGTTATGGTGAGAAGATCGTTTTGGGATTTGAGGTGCTCAATACGACTTCAAAGAGAGAAACATTGATTTTACGCGCTAGGACTGTACTGTAGTCCGATATTTCACTTGTCTCATTCACAAGTAGGCCAGATGGTCATGGTAAGATAACATGGCAGGGAGAGGATCAGCAGATAAGGTGCTCGCCATGCAAGCATGAGAATCTGTCTGCAGATCCCCTCACAGGCATGGTGGCGTGCATCGGTAATTCTAGTGATGTGGATTGGGGACCAGAGTCAAGCAGCTTCCTGGAGATTGCTAGCCAGCCAGCCTGGTGAGCCTGGGGTTTGCTAAGAGGCCCTGTCTCAAAAACTAAAGTGAAGAGCAATGGAGAGAAACACCTAATATCAACTTCTCACTTCTACATACATGCAAAGGTGAGTGCACACATGAACACATACATATGCCACAGACAAACACATACACAGACGCATACGTATAACACACATGTGATATGGGAGGCTGGAGACACAGCTCAGCAAAGTGAAATGCTTGTGGCAAAAGCACTAGGAGCTGAGTTCAATCCCCTGCAACCACTTAAGGGCCAGGCAAATGGCACTATCTATAATCCCAGCACTGGGAAGGCAAAGGGATGGATCTGTGGGGTTTGCTCACCAGACAGCCTAGCCAAATTGACTCCAGATTCAGGGAAGAGACCCTGCCTCATGAAAAGAAGGTGGAGAGTGACTGAGAAAGATACTTGGTGGGGTTTTTTTCTTCCACATGTACACAGATGTACATGAATTCATATATGCAACATACACATATTACAAAGATACAACATTGTTGGGCATTTTAGCAAGTATAATGGACACAGAGCAATTCAAAATAAAATAATCATTGAACTCAGTGTGACACAAAAATAAAAACACTGGGCTGAATGTCATGGTGCTCATCTTCAATCCCAGAACTCAGGAGGCAGGCAGATCTCTTTAAGTTTGAGTGAGTTCCAGGATGGCCACAGCTATGTAGAGAGACCCTGACTCAAAAAACAAAAGACAACAACCCCAAAGAAGTTAGACTCTGGTACCCAGGTATATTTTATCTACGCCATATGCCTGTACTGTGTGAGGCCATGGGTCTACAGTAAGGAACGCAACAGCTTTGGCGCCCCATAACTCTGCAGAGTAACTCCAACTATGCTACAACAAGCCACACTGCATGGGGCAATACACCACACTATGGTCATAATGGCTGCTCTGTGCTGAGCCTTTGCTGGGTCATCCTCCATTAGCCTGTCCAATCAGGTATGATCAAACCTGTTATCCAGATAAGGAGATGCATTCAGATATTGAAAGATCAAGTTCCTTGACTTGGAACTTAACCAGGCTGGTCAACCTAGATCCTGTGCTCTTAACCACACACCACAGAGCACTAGCAAAAGGTGAATTTGTGAATAATCAGGAAAATTTCACTAGGCTGTCCCTAAGTAGGAAATGGACAAGCGACCTGTGATCATGTCTACAGGGCCTTCTAGGCTGGGTGTCCATCAACACCAGTGACCGGTACAATAACACTAAGAACTTTGAGGTTCTTTTATAGCAGATCCAGAACTGTATATTCAAAGCAATGACTTTGAGGAAAAGTCACAAAACAAACAAATTCGTAGATCCTTCAGCTTCTCCAGTTTCTATCCTAGGACAATGACTGTGATCCTTCATTTTCTAATTTTCATAGCAAGTCTTCAAGAGATATTCAATTGACTCCTGAGGGAGATGGCCTGTTGAAGCCACTGGCCTTGAGCATAAATCTTAGGGCAGAGTGGAGCTGCCTATTTGGGACATGTCTGCTGGGACAGTAATAAAGACTCCTCCGTGGTGCAGTATTAGAAGAAGTGTTGGAAGTGTTAGAAGCACACACTTTCCGGCTTTTGTTCTTTTGGCTTCTTTCAATAGCCCCCACTCCAGATTTATAATCCCAGTGTGCAGTCCTTGCTAATTAGAAGCCATTTACCCCACTTACTGACCCACATGTGCCTGGGTCTAAACCATCCCTGCCTAAAACACTTCCTTGCTCAGGTCAAGATACCCTCTGCTGGTCTTCTGAATGTAAAGGCAGTGAGGGCTGGTGTTTCCTTGGGCTCAGGCTTTGGGGGCAGGGTCCCCTCTTCTGTCAACACTCCCTAGGGATGCTTCTATCCAGTCTGGGACTCCAGGAGGCACTGTTTCCATGGCTTCCCATCTTTTCTAGCACACACCACCCTCTGAGTGCCACTTGCACACATCAGTTGCCTCCTGGCATTCCCACTGGAGGGTCCCACTGCCTCCAACTTAACAATGATAGGAGCTCAGTTTTCTTCACCCTGCTCGCCCTCCCCTTGCTGATACTGGTAGTCACCACTGCCATGCCCCTAGCATCACAAGTTGGCCCTGGAACATCTCAGAGCCTCTCCTTACAGCCAGACCTAACATGGCTGAGGCTTTCCTTGTTCTGAATGCATTATGTGCTGTGGCTCCTGGCCCGTCACAGTCATCTCTTTGCTCTCACTCTTTCTATCCTTTACCTCGAAGCTCCAGAAGGCAGAACAGGTTTTGTTCTTCCCGTTTCAAACGCCTTCTAACTATATTTAGGCTAAAGAGTAAAGTCTGCTATAGAATCTGATTCTGCATCTATGCCAGCCTCTGCCTGGTGGTCCTCCTGCTTCCTGTGCATCCCCCAGGGCCCTACCCTACCTAGGTCCCACTGGTTTTTGTATGGGTTCCCTTTCACGCCACTTTTGTCTAGCCCAGAATTAAGACTCTTCCAACCTTGTCGTGGTTGCTCCTCTTTCCTTAAAACCTCATGATAAACCTCTCCTATTTAGAGACACCTCCATGTGACCACTACTTATCAAAGAAGAACCCTCAGGCAAGGGATACAGCTCAGTGGTAGAATGGAAGGATAGCTTGTATAAGGTCTTTAACTTCCAGCACCCGATGTAACGGCAATAACAAATAAGTGACTTGATTCTTTCAGGGTCTGCATTGTTCTTCCTTGATGTTTCCTCTACTGTGTTCCTTCTATATTTGCTAACAGAACATACACTTCATGAGATCAGGGCCCTTCTCTGTTTTTCATGCCACGTACTCTAGTACACAGTAGGTGCTTAACACAGATGTGCAACATAAGTAAATACCGTTTTGTGTTGGTACGTTTCCCTACCCCCAAGGAAATCTGAGTCAAAGACTAGCCTTATTTTTTGTAAGAGAATAGTCCTTTAATGCTGAGACAATAAAATAATAGTCAATAAGACAGTATTTCTAAGAAGCCCCAGGTTCTCACCACAGCTATGATCATAGAACAAGAGAGTAAGGACATAGGGCAGGGTCTAGAACTCTGCCTGTTCATCTCTCACCTTTCCACTTCAAGCCTTTGTTTGCTCCTTGCAGAGGGAGACTAGCCTAATCCTCACAAGTTGAACAGTTGAACATTATGACATTTTCTGTGAGCATCCACTGTGTGATGCTAAACACATAGCCTGTGCTTGAGTACTACGTACTGCCCCTTCTTTGTTCTCTCCTGGGTGCAGATAACAGAAGAAAGGTGCCTTCCCCAAGTTCTGCAACAAAGCAGACCTTTGAAATCCCTGAGAAGAGATCTTCAGCTGAAGGGAGGGTTCCCTGAAGGCAAATGGCTTCATTCAATTGCAAAGGGCATATCTGATTCAGGTCTAAGTCTGGGAAGGCCAGTGGAGGAAAAGGTTTCTGCTATGTTGTGAGGTATTCATCAGGATTGGCACGCTAAAAGACTTTGGATTTAATAAGGAAACCATTTAATTTCAAGATTTAAAATAACTTAAATGGGCCTGGAGAGATGGCTCCACAGCTAAAGGCACATGCTTTTCCTGCAGAGGATCCAAGTTCTATTTCCAGGACCTATGCTGGGCCGTTTACAGCCTGTTATAATCCTAGTGTCAGGGAGATCTGATGCCTCTGGCCTCCACAGGTACCTGGTACTCATGTGTTCATACCCACACAGACATAGACACATGTATGTTCATTTTTAAAAAGTAATCTTTGAGATAAGCTAGATCGCCACATTTCCTTTGTTCTCAAGCACTGAAAGGGCTTCCTATCAGGGAGGTGTAACATGCTGGTTTGATTTGTTCCATTTTGCCACACACAAGAGGAATGGAATTAAGCAATGGTAGATGGGAATTAGTGCTCACATTCCTTCTTGATTAGCTCATGAGCCTTCCAAGCTCTTCCTGTGCTCTCCTTGAAGACTGCTAAGTCAAGGCAGCCACACCATTCTTGGAAACTGTTCGAGGGGATATTGTGTTATCACGGAACAGAGTCTGAGTCAGCGTGGTCAGTAGATTTGGCTGTGGTCCTTCTTAGCTTTTGAAGGAGTACCCTCATCACTAAGCTCATCTTTACCAAGGGGCAGGAGTGCATATTACATCTGTCTCTATCAAGAGAATCGGCAAGAATTTATAAAGTTGGCATATGGTAAACTTCTCCCATTAGGGTAGGACGTAGGGACTCATCCTGTGCACATGAGCAGAGAGCATAAAGAAATGCAGACCGCCCTCAGAAAGAGCAGAGAATTAGACCAACATGTGGGGCCAATGCCAAGAACGGCTCCAGCACACTGCTTTTGCTACTTCTGGCAAACACAAGCACCCCCTGACACTGACTCAACATTCCAGGACTTCCCACTGTGACTTTCCGCAGCACTGGCCCGCACACTTGGCAGCCGTTATGACCTACTTGACATTCTCTGTGGATTGCTCCCAGGACTCCCTATGTACTTCGCAAGGTCCAGCATGAAATGAGAAAGCAGGGCAGGGCTCCTTGTCTGTACATGATTAAGGATTTAGAACAGTCACTCCACAGTCAGAATGCATGTGTTCGACCTTCCTACGCACAAGGCCCTGTGTGAATGTCTGTCCTGAGCCTGTGATGTTGACCCTGTCTGCTGCCACAAGCATGTCATGTCTCCATCCCAACTCCACCAGCCTGGCAAGCTCACTCCAGGTCACAATTCACAAGCCAATTTGGATGAACCTTTAGAAAGAGGGTGGGAAGCAGCTCCCACCCCCACACCCCCTCCACTGAAATACGTCAGATTGCTTCTTTACCTATTCAATCGTTCCGTTTCCACCTCAAACTCTCTAATCTTGCTTTCAGAGATGGCAGATCCGTGTGAGTAGAGTGTTTGGAAAATTTCCTGGATATTGGAGCAGTCCTGAAGTGAGTGGGCCAGGTGTTCTGCCACACTGCTGGAAACCTGTACAAATGAACACAATTCCCCCCCAGAGATGTCAGGTCAGAAACACCGGTCCCATGTACAATCTGCACATGCGACACTTAAAGCCAAGATTCCTTAAGAATCTGGCGCCAGCAGATGGTAAACCTTCTGAGTCTCATGGGTCTCAGTTGGTATAATTCTAGCATTAAAAAATGACTGTGACAGTGTTGTGTGCAACACAATCAGCTCACAGCTGCACCTCCTGAATAGCTCATGCCGGGAAACAACACGCAGATCAGCTCTGCTAGAGTCCTGAAAGTTTGGGACTTTAAGCACAGTTTGGAATTTCTACTCCTGTCTTGAACTCCCGACATTCATAGCCATAGTCTCGGGTGACAGTGGCCCAAGAGAGACATTGTCCCTATTATCCTCACAGTTTGGGTTTGGCACAGAATCTGAATGCATGTGGTTTTTGCTCAATGCAAAACTTCAAATTAGAAAATTAAAAGTGAGTTTTGGGATTGTTTTTTAGGCTCTTTCCTTTTGCCCTAGAATCAAACAGCTAGCTCTCCCAGCTCCATGCCTACTCATAAAACATACTCCTTAAAGAACTCAAACTATGTGGTTGGAGAGATGGCTCAGTGGTTAAGAGCACTGTCTGCTCTTCCAGAGGTCATGAGTTCAATTCCCAGCAATCACATGGTGGCTCCCAAAGGTTTATCTTAGAATCTTGATACCCTCTTTTGGCACACAGGTATACATACAGATAGAGCACACATATACATAAAATAAATAAGTAAATAAATACATAAATCTTTAAAAATGCAAAACAAAAACAAAAACAGGAAACTCCTCCGTTTCCCCTCACCAGCCTTCAGTCTTCCTCCCTGAAGGTGAGAGACACTAGAATGAAGACTCACACTGAACAGTCTTCCAGCCCAGGCTCTGCTAGCTTTGGGCCCCACTTCAAAGGCAGCATCCCCCACTCCCTGGACAGTGTGTTCCCCTTCAGGTTGCATGTGCAAAGAGATAGTTCTTTTGGAGTTTTGCAACTCCCTCGGTCTCTGTGAGGCACGATGATACAAAGCAGATACTTCAAGACATTCATTGGCATCACCAATAACTAACCAAATGTTACTTATTTTTTGGAAACTGTCAAGTGTGTGAGGGGGTTGGGGGAGATATCTACCTTAAAGCTGAAGTACAAATTCACCATTTAGAAACTTTATAGATTTGACTTTGCCTCTGTGGAACGAAACCCTTACGATTTGTTATTCAATCAACTAACAAATGAGAGGTGAACATCAACATTTCGGTCCTCTAGGAGCCTTGGTCTGGGTGGCTATATAGGGTTCCTTCTTCTCTTGCACACTCACCCCGATGCTACTGATTTCGGAGCCCAGGACTGGCCTATCAGATGATGAGGATTCGGATCTTGTCTTTGACAGCTTCACTCGCTCAGCAATCTTTAAAAAAAAAAAAAATCAGAAAGTCTGCACCAGTCCCCCGCACAGATTGAGACAATGCTTACACGATTTTTAGCCCTGTCAACTAAAGTGATTCATCAAAAACACTTCAAAAGAATTCCCTGACTCAGTCTGCTGCCATAAACTTAAAACCGGGCTTCTAGACCTCAGCCCATTTGGGGCTGGGCACCTCAGCTGGGGTAGAACGAGCTATTGTGTAACATCTCTGGCTTCTAGCCACAAGATGCCAGCAGCACTCCAGTTGTTAACATTCAGAATGTTTCTTAGGAGACAAAACTTATGCATGGCCAAGAAACAATGGTTTTACCTGACTTTTTAAACATGAAGGCTCAGAAACAGCTTCATTGTGGAGACTATTAGTGCTGGCAGGCAGGAAGATACCTGCTATTTGTACCATGTTACAGGGTCTTTTTAGGAAATTGTACAAAAGTGCTGGCAAAGGTGCTGTGGCAGAGAACAAGTGGTAACAATGTATTTCTTTTCTTTCTTTCTTTTTTTCCATTTGTGACAGTGTCTGTACTCCCAGATGGCCTGGAGTTTATCTTGATCCTCCTGCCTCTGCCTCCTGGTTGGAATTACAGGCCTGTACCTCCACACTCAGCTCTGTGATGTGTTTCTTCTGCTGACACAGCTGTCATTCTTCTGAGGGAGAACTCACTGCGTCAGAACTCAGGGTCCCTAAGGGCTGATAGTTCTTTGAAAGCAAGTACCCATCCACTGTGAGGTCCCACTTGACAAAACTCTCCACAATGGCTTGTCAGCTGTGACATTTTCCAGTAGGCTGATTAATGAGACCTGGTATACAGGTTGTGTCTAAGAGAGACTTAAACCTATTAGTGGGTTATCTCTCCCTGCAGTTTGATTTGGTAGAGTTGACACTCAGTCTCAGGGGAAGCCACTAGGGGTATGTACCGGTATGACTGCACAACAGTGGGCTCAGTCACAGCTGGGTTTTCTGAGAAGAAGTGTTCTGACCCCACCAGACTTATCCCAGGGAGCTCACCTTAGCGATGGGGATGTCATTGCTGCTACTGCTGGTGCTTAGCTCTCCGGTACTGGGGTTAATTGGGCGATTGGCAGGAGTGAGGCGACCCGGGCTAGAAGGTCCAGTAGCCTGCACACTCTGCAGCCGAGTTTGGAGCTCTCGGACCTGAAAACATAATCTCTTTAGACAGAGTTGATGGTTTCCTGGGTTAAAGAGCAAAAGAGCCAGACAGCCTATGGCAAAGTTTTCAACTGTGCTGCTCAGCTAGCCAAGTCCACTGAAGCTACTGAATCCTTAGGTGGACTCACTGCTGAACAATTATCTGTTACTTGCAAGCAAGAAGGAGAATATGTAACATAAGTGTTGGAAGCTTCCAACACAGAAGGGAGGTATGCAGAAAAGCATCTGATGCTGCAGTGGGCAGCTCAGGTAAGGATGTCATCTTTAGTCTTAGGAACAGAGATAGAGAACAAGAGTCTTTACACACACACACACACACACACACACACACACACACACACACACACGCATGCACACACACGCATGCACATACACGCATGTGCTACAAACATTTATCTCTAGTGCTCCAAGGCAGAACTTGGGAAGACTGAACCTCCATCTGAAGCTACTCTAAAGAATATAAAGAGGTATATGACAGGAGAACTGGGTTCTATAGGAGAACTTGTCTGGGTGGGCTTGGTAGAGGCATGGCTGGGGTAGGTAGTAGATGCGGTTAGAACTGTGTGCACAGCATCTGGAGAATATGCAATACTGGACAAACTGAGTTATTAGAGACAGGGCTTTGGGAGAGAAGTGAGACCAAGCTGGAGTGACAGCAAAGGTACCAGCAGCTTTCCTCCAGTTAACCAAAGCTCAGAGCATCCTTGCTATGGTAGGGAGGAACATCTAAATAATAAAGCATGAAAAAACAAAAACAAAACAAAAGAAAACGGGGCCCTGTTAATACATTTAAGGCACAAGAGTGGAGGCTGGAGAGATGGCTTGGTGATAAGAGCCCTGACTGTTCTTCCAGAAGACCAGAGCTCAATTTGAAGCACTTACATGGAGGCTCATAACTATCTGTAACTACAGTCCCGGAGGACCAGATGCCCCGTTCTAACCTACACAGGCACCAGGCACATGTAAGATGCATAGACATACATGCAGGCAAAAATAACCATACACCCAAAACTTAAGAAATAAAATAAAATATGCCCTATTAAGATCACAATGAATATCTAAGTCTCACTTATCTGTGGTTACTGCTCTGTGGCCACCAAGAGGAGAAACATCCCAGTAAGTAGGGACAGTTGCAACGTTTATAATAACCATGGACACACTTTTACCATCAGAGTACCAGGACTATTATCAAACTTGCTATGCAACCAAGATGAACTTGAACTTCTGAAGCTCCTGTCTTTACCTCTTGAGTGCTAGAATTATGGGGAAGTATTGTGAAGCACGGTTTATTATGCTTTAGATTGACTGCAGTACCCCAAAATTCATATGAATGAAGCACCAGACACAGGCAGCCAGAAGGCACACCTGGACATTTAGAGCAGAGTTTTCTAAACTTTATGGTATACCAGATCTCCCTTTCAGAGCTAGTGAGAAACGGGGGTGGAAGAAGCCCACCCTAGTGGCTCAAATTTAACAAGGTTGCATAAAGCCAGGAATCTTACATCTAATGAGCTCCCCAAAGATGTCAGTGCTGGACATACCTCGAGCAGCTGACCCAAGGCTACAAAGCATTATACAAAGCATCACAGACAGGCAGAGCAGAGTCAAACCCTTATGCTAGCTCTTGATACCACAGCCCTTCCAGGCAGGGGCAGAGAACAGATACACAGCCCCCCCTCTCTAAGAGCTTCTAGAAAGCTTTCATATTAAATGTCTGGGCTATCTCTACCCTGCTATCTCGGGAACCAAAAGTAATTGAAGTTTCAATAATTCATCAACATATTATAAGCCAAAATAGGGAAATTCCCTTGGAGCAAAATGCATTCAATAGTGAAGCAGATCAAAAGAGCCTAATGCTTTGCTGTGGCTTCCAGGAGCTGGGGATTGCTAGAAATGCACAGTGTTCTCACAACACAACTGAAGCAAGGGCTGCAATCAAAACATAACCAGATTGCAAAGTCACATGCCTGCCAGAGTCAAACAGAATTCATGATGGGAGTTTATTCTGGAATAGTCCCTGACAAACCAAAGGCAGTGTCAGTATGGAGGTTCATGGGGCGGAGGGAGGGCCATGCTTCCACTATGTTCCCGGGCAGCTTCCCTGGTGTAGTCAGTAAGGTTCTGAATAATTAACAAAGTTAACATCACTCTAAAACTTACATCCAGTCTAAGCGGAGCAGGAAGCCATCACTGGCCTGCTTCTAAATCACCAATCAGTGTACTTGGTTTGCTTGGTTAAGATTTTTTTGAGTCATGATCTTAGTCCTTAGCCTAGGCTGCTCTTGGATCTTACAGCAATTGCCCTGCCTCAGTTTCTCCAGTATAAGAATTGTAGTTGGTTTTTTGAAAAAAATATAAACAGTTCTAGCAAATTTATTTAAAATTCATTTAAAATGACCTGTGTTTTATAAACATTTGCTCTTCTAATCACAAAGGTACTGAATGTTGACTGTGGCAAAGCTAAGTAGCCCTGCAGGTTAAAACAGAAAAGGTTAGGATGTCCCTTCTAACTGCTCTCAGGCAATTGCTTCTAGTCATTCCCCACGTGCATTCGTGTGGTCCAGTAATTTCTAATCTCTACATTCTCATTTTAAAAGCTATAAACCCTGTGGAAATTAAAGCATGATATCTTCCTTTTGGACTGTGCCTTATTTTTAAATGGCAGTGTTCATCAGTAAGAAAAAAAATAGCTGAAGGGTCAGTTAGATGGAAAGGGGGAGCTGCAGGGTTACCTGAGCGTCTCCTATAGATTTGGGGTGATATTAAATGACCCAATACCAGAATTGAAGGCCACCCAATAAACCAAGTTAGCTTAGGCAAAGATCAGGAGGCAGGCAGACAGCCATCAGAGATTTCCATTTTACTTCTCCTATGGGATGGATTGATCAGGACTCCCTCAACAGTGATATCCCAATTCTACATAATTCCTGGGAGTGTGACTTTATTTCAGAACAATCTCTGTAGACAGGATGACAGTACAGATCTCTGAAGTCATCCTGGACTTAGAATGGCACCACACAATGATCTGCTTCTTAAAAGGGGGTGGGGGTGGGGGGCCTGAGGCAGAGATATGAGACCAGTGAAGGACACATGGAGATTAATACAGAGAATGGCTGCAAATCAAGAGCTATGAGATGCAGGACTGAAAGATGCACCAAAGTCTGCTCCTCTCCGGCCTGTAGAGATGGTGTAGCCCTGCTGTGCGCATCATGATTTGCAATTCTTGGACCCAGATAATATTAAAGAATAACTTTTTAAAGAAAAATATATATGTGTAGTAATTAACTGATAAACCCATCTTCTACTGAAGATGTTTTTATTAAAGGAAGTATACTTTTTTTTTCTACAGAATACATTCTGGTTTTGTTTTGTTTTGTCTTTGAAGTGGGACAGCCAAGATTCCAGGTGTATCCAAAGGAAGACTGATGTATCTAGGAAAGCCATGTGTTACCCTGACAACCCTTCTGAATTGGGTTCCTCAGCTCCCAGCCCCTGACCCTGGGAGGATACTTTCTTGATTCTCTTATACTCCATACATAGCTAATACCCACAAAGATGTGCAGAAATTGATCTGTTGCAAACACCGGGACTCTGATAGTGTAAAAGGCAAGGCTTGGAATTTAGCAAACTGTGATGGGACTCTTCTATAAAAATGGAGTTCACAAGCAGCATCAACTGTAAGAGAGAAAAGGTGTCTTCGCTCCTTCACAACACAGGATGAAGAAGACAGTGGACTCTTGCTTCTCTCTGGTTCTCATTTAAAGGTTTGGAGCCTGTTTTATTCTACTAGGTAACAGAAGAAAATGAACCAAAGCAAAGGGAAAAAGGTAAGACATGTACTGATGGTGTGGGTGGGAAGTGATGGGGTTGTAAACAGTGAAGGAGAAATAAAGATGGCAAGACACTCCAGTACCCACCCAGATGCATGGGATCAGTCTCTTCCACATATGGATACCCTGGTGGAGTATGGAGGTAAGACTTTCTTCAGACAGAATTTCTTGAATTGACAGCAGTGTTCTACAGCAGCCATGTCTACTCACCCTACAGATTACCACCAGATGCATAGGCTTAGCCTTTGCATACTTGCAGTATGCTTAGTTTACCCAAGAAGATGAATTTTAAATTGTGGTTGACTGGAACTTATTTAAATTCAAACATGAATAGTTGTATGTGGCTAGTTGTTACTGTGCTGATCAGTACAGCTGTACAAATATCCAAGGAAAATAAACAGCTGCCCACACTTGAAGCCTGGTGACATCATAAGTCATGGTATTCCTCAACACACACACACACACACACACACACACACACACACACACACACAGAGAGAGAGAGAGAGAGAGAGAGAGAGAGAGAGAGAGAGAGAGAGAGAGAGAGTGTCCCTCCCCATTCCCCACCTCCAGAAAGAATGATATCAACTTTGGACATGTGAAATTTGAGGAAACTCCTGTCTGGTGTACATAGAAAGTTCCAGGCAAACCAGGGCTATGTAGAAAGAGCCTGTCTTAAAGAAACAGAGAAAGGGGGGGGGGGGGGACAGAAACTTGAAGGAAGCTGAACAGAAAGATATACATTTAGAAATTCTGGGTGTGGCTAAGGCCTAGGGAGGAAGGAGGTGTAGTCACATGGGCAGAGCGTCAGTGGAGGGCAGGGAAAGGAACACCCGCTCTACTGAGGGACAGGAAAAGAGGGCATGGGTAGGCAGAAGGAAGGGTGAATTTGCAGATGAAGGATGGTGGGAACTGGAGGGACTCTCATCTCATGGAGTATTTTCTCTGCTAGGGTATAGTGGACTGAATTAGCAGATGTTAGACCTGAGGAAGGGGTGTGAGAGAGGCAGCCAACTAACCCAGAAGAGTCTGCTCCAGATAAAAAGATAAGCATAGCAGACTATGTCACAATAGACATATCCAGGTTCCTAGTGAACTAAAAGTAGGAGATTTTATAAACCGTAAGAAGCAATGCCAAACACCCATACTCTCTCTCTCCTTACACTCAAATCTCAGTATGTAGCCCACACTATTCTGAAACTCTTGGCACATGAGCCCCAGGAATGACAGGTGTGGACTACCACACAAAGGCTGGTATCAAATTTAAAAGATTGTCCCATACGATGGACTCTGAAAGCAAGAATATTGATCTGTGTCATTCACTACAGCAGTGCCTGGCCTTCAATTATGACTGACAGTCTTGAGAAAATCCATCCAATGCTAAAAAAACAAATCCAAACCTGTCACCATAAAATCTAATACACAGCAGACTGTGGGCCACACCCTCCTCTCCCAACCCCTATAAATGGCAAACAGAAGTCGAGGTGG
The DNA here is from genome assembly GCA_028551405.1 of Uromys caudimaculatus. Classification (NCBI taxonomy): domain Eukaryota; kingdom Metazoa; phylum Chordata; class Mammalia; order Rodentia; family Muridae; genus Uromys; species Uromys caudimaculatus. Next base: position 30,665,673 of record CM052715.1, read on the forward strand.
GGGTGGTCCTGGGTCATCTGGACCATGCAAGAAAGGAAACAAAACTATTAGGTAGAGTCTGAAAGATGCCCCAGGGCTGGCCTAGAAGCTGGAGGGAGGGGCAAGGCTACAGAGGGCAGCTTCCTCTGGATGCTGTGAAGGCAGGGGACTGACTCCTCTCAAGCTTCCAGAAGTCCACAGTCCTGGTGACACTTGGGAGTTAGTAAAAGTGACACATTTTAGATTTCTGACTTCCAAAGCTGTTTGATAATAAATCTGAGGTTTAGGGTGGTTTTATTTGTTTTGTTGTTGTTGTTTGTTGAGACAGGAATCACTATATAGCAATGGATAGTCAGGGACTCACTAAAGCAGCATGACCTCACACTCACAGGGATCATCTCCTGTATCCCAAGTAAAGGGATCAAAGACATGGGCCACCATGCCTGACCAAATTTGAGTACTTTTAGCCATTAAGTTGATGATAAATTGCTACATCATTCATAGGAAATGATACATGTATCAACTCTGAGCATCACTCACCTGTTTAAAAAAAAAAAAAAACGTTGATCTCTCAGAAGTTGAGAGTAGAATGGAGGTTAATGGGTAGAAGTGGTAGGGATCTGTAGACAGTAAGTTTTACTTAGAGAAAAGAAGCTCTGGTATCTATTGCATAGAAGGTGATTAGAGATTGTCTTATTTACTTTTCTATTGCTGGGATAAGACACCACAACCAATATAGCTTATAAAAGAAAGAGTCTAATTTGAGGCTTACAGTTTCAGAGAGTTAGAGATCATGACAGTGAATCAAAGTCATGGCAGCAGGAGCAGCTAAGATCTCACTCACATCGTGATCCACAAGTGGGTGGGGGGTGGGATAGGGGACGGAAGACGAGAGGGCTGGAGGGAGAGAAGAGGACTGGGAATGCCAAGAGGTTTTGTTCCTTTGCTTTTGTTTTGTTTTGTTTATAACCCCAAAGCCCAGCCTCAGTTACATGCCTCTTTTGACAAGGCCACACATCCTAACCCTTCCCCGTAAGGTTCTGATACTAACATCCTGTTCTCCAATGGTTCTCGATTTTTTTCAGTAGAAAAGGCCAGGGGCCAATTGCTGGGTGGAAGGTACAGACGGGACTTCCGGGTCCCAGGGGAAAAGCAGATGCGGAGAAGGGGGAGGCCCTTTCTGCCATGCGTTGGAGGAATAAGAATGCAACAATCACATAAGGTCTCGGGGAGAGCTGGGCCCTGTGGCCACCGCTACGGGCGGGTGGCCAATGATGTCTGGCAGGGGCTAGGTGGGACTAGCCACAAGATTTTAGGGCAAGTGGAGAGACAGAGATAATAAATTAGAAATGACATGCTTTTCCAGGCAGGAGATATCTGCACCCAACAATTGTGCCAAAAAGACAAATTATATAAAAAAAATTAACTGTGTGTATGTATCTTTTATCCTCAGAGTCAAGGGTCTCGGGAGTGGGCTGATAGCACAACCACCTCCCCGACCAAAGGTGGGAAAACAAAAGGAAAGCCAAGAGGGGCTAATAGCAGGGCCAACCCCGGCCAACGGTGGTAATGTTTCAGAGATACACACAACACTTCCCAAACAGTTCCACCCAAAGTATTCAAAGGCATGAGTCTATGGGGGCCATTCTCATTCAAACCACTACACAGGTAATGATTATTCTCTGTAGATTTCAAACAGCTTGAAAAAAGAGACTTTTAGTTTTTCATTATAAAAAATACAAAGAACAAACCCTGAGCAGGTAATCTAATTTGATTTCACATTACTCAAAATATATTCACTGAAATGTCACATTACCACTCACACATTTTTACATATTTTAATGCATCAATATAAATGTAACTAATAATAAAAAGTATTTTTAAGAGTAGGGCTAGAGATGGTTCAACAGTTAGAGTACTTATCACATAAGCAAGAGGACTAGATTCAAGGAGGGTACAGTGGCCGCCTGTAATTCCAGCTCTGGAAGGCACAGACAGGGAAGCTGGCTAACAAGAACAGTCATATTGGCAAGCTCCAGGTTTGATCAAGGGTGATCCAAAGATGATTCCCGATATCAATCTCAGGCCCCCACAGTGTGCACACACATGCTTATTCACATTATATACATAATACACACACACACATATACACACACACACACACCTATGTGCTACACATGCACACAGCAAAAAATGGGGAACATAAAGTTGGAAGTAGAACAGTGTTTTCCAGGATCTAGAATGGGACCTGGTAGGGGTAGGTTTGGATTAATCACTGGGTTCTAAGTTATAATGAGGATTCAGAAGTTCTGGTATGCTCTGCAGTGTACTACTGGGGGCAACTGTGAACTATATCCTTCAAAGAGCTGGAGAATTTTTGAGTACTCGTTCCATTAAGAAATCACAACTGTTTGAGGATATAGCTAAATTCAAACTAATTTTAACATTACCCAATGTTTCGTGCTTTAAGATATTACATGGGATTCCAATCCTGGTCACAAATATTAATATTTTTATGTATGAGTTACAAAATAAATTTGATGTTAAAAAAACTTTTTAAAGTTTTGGGCAAAAATTAAGACACTCTCAGGATGATAGATTTACTGTTTCCAGATCTTTGCTAAAAGAGCTTCCAAAGATACAGGCTTAGAAACCCAAAGCCAGGAGAAAGTGGAAGAGAGCAGTAAGGGAGGGACAGAGATGAGGAGTGATGTGGGGCAGACATCCTCAAAGCTTCTGCAGAGCATATGGTCTGGCATACCATTCAAAGGGGCCACTGGCAAGACTCAGTAAAGGAGAAAACTCATCCACCCAAGGACTCAGCAAGCAGACTCCACAGGCATCCCTAAAGCACTGCCCTGTTCAAGGAACCACGCCTCTAGCTGCTGCTGTATTTGTGGAAAGCAGAAAGCCTGAAGGGATTTGGTGGCCATCCATTCCACTCTGTTTTAATTTGTTTCTGGACCCTGAGCAAGAGGCCCAGATGCTGTGATGCTGAGCATGGACAACACAAGCAATTGTATGATGATCAGTTTCTTAAGTCACCTGTGAGCGTGGCTCGTGGGTTAATGACATGCAAGAATCAAAGGTGGACTGGGGTCCCGAGAGGAATAACGAACACCGTCAGCTTTCGATGAATGAGTTTTGAAGTTACATGTGGCCATGCTCACAGATGCCTGCAATTTCAGGCAATTCAGCCATAACTCATGGTTTTGCTGTATATTGGAACTGGTGTGGGAGAGACAGTACCTAAGCTACAGAAGGGTAAAGCCCATTAGGCCAGAAAAGTTCTACACAGTATTTAGGGCAGTCTGTTTCCACATGCAAAGCTGTCTTCTTCGGGCCCAGATGTTTGACTGGGCAGAGAACCATTCTTAGTGTAGATTTTACATGTCCCTTCATGGAGCCTTCAAATGAATTTGAAATGAGAATCCCAGTATGGAACATATAGGCTTATTTATATGATGCTAACTTACACAGTACTTCAGGCAAGTGTTATGTCATCACCAATAGCAATTTTAAGATGTTTGAAGTGGGCCACAAAATAGGAAAGGAAAATTAAAACTCTTTTTGGAGCTCTAGGGTTTGACAGGTATGCTCCTTCTCCTTTGTTTGAAGCCCTAGAAAGTACCTGGATCTGACTATCAAATGGCTACACAGAAGCAAGGGTGCGTGTACTTCCCTCCTAACTTCTTCCCAGATGTCTATTTCTTTTATAGTCAAGAGTCAGCCCTGTGCAACCTGACAGGTACAGAGAAGGCAGGGATGGAGGGTCAAACCCAAATGTGACAACAGGAGGAATTGCCCCAGTGTTCCCTCGGCACAGTGTAAGCACCACCTTTCTAGGGACCCTGGAACCGCTCCCAGTAAGGTGGTAGAACCAGAGTTTTGCTTGGGCTTCCTCTTCAAGCTCGACATCACACGATAGGGAGGGAGTGTCCTTCACCAGCCAAGTTCTACTGTGTATTGGTCAACTATGGTACTGACCAGAGGAAAGACCAAGCATCCACGGAGAGGGGTGCGGAACTCACTTCAAGAGACACAAGAAGGACTCAGATAGGATGCAGGGTATAAGGAAGAAACTGTTGGCACTCCCACATTATGCTGTTGAACAACTTTGGAGAGAATATCAGGCTTCCAATGGAACGTCTGTGGTCTATTTGTTTCAGGTCTATGATTCAACAGGGGGTGGATTCGCTGGCTTTGTGGTCCTAGCATACTTGTTTTGCCAAGTGGACTAGGGAAAGAGTTGATCATTTTGGCTTTGTGGCCACTGAACTAAGTAAGCAATTTAGGTCAAGAGTGCAAATAGTATGAAGAAACTACCTTCCTAGCACATGTCTGTTTTACATGTACTTCTGTGCCTACTGTGCATATCCATCAGCCTATAACACTGCATCAATTCTCCAGTATCCCTGAAGCCAGCAATGATACCCAGCTTGTCACTATGACCCCCCACCTGGCCAGAGAAGAGTAAGCATTTATGAAGAGCACAAATGAATAGAAGAAAGAAGTGTTTCCTCTCTTGAATCCTTAATTCTACTTTGCAGAGATTGAATCTGCTTTTGTAAGTGTGAAGAAATAAATTATTATATTTACAGGATAACTCAGAAACAAGTGGCTATCTCATTTAATAATGAACAGAGACTAACAATAAAAATTTCCCTGTTGTCCCTTAGTTACTGTTCTGCCTAGTAGTTCAATTTGTTAACTGACTGCATTAAAGACCTAATTTAATTAAATCTTGGACAAGGCTCAGAAGACCTATAGAGAGCACTTGGTTTAATTACAGACAGGGGACATGCACCAGTTTCATTGATCTGGTCAACATCTGAGCAATAAAGATAGACAAAGGAAAAAATCTGTGGCCCCATTTGCTTTTTAGGCCATGCTGATGAATTAGGAGTTCAAAGCTGCAACAGAAACAGAAAGGCAAAACATCCACGTTTTATGCAGACTCACAGAGACATACATGAAACTGAACCTGATTCATTCTCCAAGGCTGCAGATCATGCAAACAGAAGACCACAAGAGACTGATCCCTCTTCGGGGAAATGACATATGTGGGTAATGGTGGGGTGGAAGTCTTCCAGTATTTAAAGTCTACAAAAGTGCCATTCAAAAGAGTCTAGAAAACTCTTTAAGATTCATAATTGTTGCCGGGCAGTGGTGGCGCACACCTTTAATCCCAGCACTTGGGAGGCAGAGGCAGGTGGATTTCTGAGTTCGAGGCCAGCCTGGTATACAGAGTGAGTTCCAGGACAGCCAGGGCTACACAGAGAAACCCTGTTTCGAAAAACCAAAAAAAAAAAATAATAATAATAATAATAATAAATAAATAAATAAATAAATAAAAGAAAAAGATTCAAAATTGTCTAGAAATAAAAAGAAGTTAATCCAACTCAGGGGTAAATATACAAATTCCGGAGGATGTTTGAAAAAACACATTCCTTCAAATTTTGTTACTTGAAGATAAATGAGGTGTACCTTATATAAATTTATAGAAAGTATAACAATAGCAGAAACAGTTGGGTAAAAATGATACATATTTTGACAGAAATGTGTATGTACTCAGATGTGCATGTGTTTACACTCAATTATTCACTGTCCAGGTTAGAGACATTCAAACACCTAAGGATTATGGATAAGAAGAAGGTGTAAAGGCAAATCGTCTATACGACTCACATCTTGATTTTACGCAAAAAACTCCCCATCATTTTTTAGCACTTACTGTGTGCTGGACACAGTGTGACTATTTTGTGAGTATTATTTAATCTTTCTGCAGCAGGTATCATCATTAGCCTTAATCCATGATGAAGCAAACAGGCATAGAGAGGTCAGGTGCCTTACCAAGGACACGCATTGCCTTTGCAGGTCAGGCTGTGAGCCCCAGCAGTCTGGTTCTGGGACTCCGGTAGATGATGAGTGTACTCCACAGCATGGTGCTCTTTGTGCTGACCTCGAGAGCTGGAAAAGGCTCTAGGTAGAAGGAAGACTGAATTTTTCTTTCTCTTTAGTTATAACCAAGGGCTCTTCTGTGTCTCAGTAACTCACATTAGAGAAAGAAATTTAATTAAACCACAATATATGGTTAGATCTAAGGCCAGCATTCATGTTGCAGAACATGAGCCATCCGAATGCACACTGTAAGAGCAAACACACAACTAATTAGACTATTAGTCATAAAAATTGGGAGTGTGACTCAGGAAATTACAGGTGCTATAGACCTCCACGCTTAGTCAACTTCATCAGGATCCCCAGATAAAACCTTTGCTGACTAGGTTTTACAGCCCCTGATGTGAGTAGGGAGAATATGAACCAGGTGGCTTCTAGAAACAAGTTTATGTGAGCTCAGAAAGATGTTGTCCAGATAGATGCAGGATAATAGCTCTTTAATTATGACCTTAGTGGCAATGAGGGATGGGGCTGACAACCTTCAAAACTAGTAATTTATTCCCTATCTACACCCAATGAATATTGAAAATATCTGTACATGAAGTGAAAATAGAATGGCAGGTACTGGAGAGATGGCTCAGCAGTTAGTACTGGCTTGCTGTTCTTCCAGAGGACCAGAATTCCGTTCCCAGCACCCATGTCTGCCGGCGTACAACTACTGTGATTCCAACTCCAGAGGATCCAACACCTTCTGGCTTCCATAGGCATCTATTCTCTGTCAAGTCCAAATCAGACACACGCATAGACATCACACAAGTAATAAAAGTAGATCTTTAAAGAACAGAAAGATTTATATGCGTCAACCTTATTGAAGAATACGTTACTTCCTAGGTTAAGGAGACACAGCAATGTTAATGGTCCATGAGCCTACAAGATGTGTCTGATTAAACCCCATGTGCAGAATCACCAGTCAGGGAATGACTAGAGAAAACCCTCCTATACTGCCTCAGAGGCAGAGAGTAAAGGAAGCCCTGTAATTCAAAGTGGAGTTTAGAAAGAATTGTTTCTGATAGAAGAATTAATCCTTCCACCCTCAGTCCCATCACAGTTCAAAGACATAGCCAGACAAAGAACGTATGGGCCCTGGCAGGTGGACATGTATCATTGGAAAAGTTGATGCAAATGCTTCAATGTTGGACAGCATCTTCAACAACAGAAATATGTCCTGTCACCACAGTTCTCAGACAAGTGCTGGTTCTCATGGGGATACCGAGACACCCCTGCCACTCTCTCATGTACACCTGTGCAAACCCACATATATGCACACTACACAAATGCATATGTACACATACATAAACTCCAGTACACGGGCACTCTTACACTCATACAGTTATAATAGTCTGTAGAAGAGACTCATATTATTTGATATAAATGAGAGGAGCTACTATAGAGTTAAAGAAAAATGTGAAGAAGTGGAATACCTATGTTTTCCAATTATGAAATATCATTAGACTGTCTTAACAGAATATTCTAATTGAGCTAGTGGAAGACGTGCATCCCAGTAGAGTAGACTGAGATTTGCTGCCCAGACATAATTTTGCCATCTCTCAGAGTTAGGATTCCTAAGAAGAGGGATTTATAATCTTAGCTCTACCCCTAAGGATCTTTGAACTACTTTTATGAACAACGTTAGAACTAGTGAGTCCCAAGACAGATCCCAAGACTCTGATTCCCTAAGAATCCAGACTGTCCTTGGCTCTGTCCAACCACTTCATCCCCAGACCTAAGCCATGTCTGGCTGCATGCTCACCCGCCTCCGAAGCCTGTCCCGTTCCTCACGGATGGCGTTCATAGTGGCCTTGGTCCGATTCAGCTCCTCCTCTTTGCTGCACAGCATGGCGGTGAGGCTTTCATTCTCTTCCCTCAATCCAGCCAGCTCCTTCTCCCACCGGGACCGCTCCTCAGCCAAGTTGGGATACAGATCCCGACCAAGAACTCCCTCGATCTCCTCAACTGTCTGAAAAGTAGTCAAAAATCAAAGGCAGGCTAACTACCACGGAGAAAGGGGTCAGGAAGGACAGAGGTTGCATAGGCACCTGTGAGCCCAGGAGTTGGATGGAGAACCCAATGCACATAGTGACACCGCTATGCACATGGTCATCCCTCAGACTCAGATGAGGCTGTCACTTGCCTGCATCCTAGTTTGTGCTACTCAGCAGTTCCCAGAGTTAAGGACAACAGGGTCCTTTCTTGTTGCTGAGTCCGTGTGTGGTGCCCACACAATGTTTATTTCCTTAAGGAGCCCCAGAGCTGGTCAATTTGCCTCCAGGCAGCAGGCCAGTGAGTGATCCTGAAAATGCTGTGACAGACACGAGGTTGCAGGCATGGTGTCTAATTGTAAGTTTCCTAAATTACAGGCCTTCCATGAGCCAACTCAGCAGTAAGGCAGGTGACATCACCATTTCCCACTTTTGGTGTCACATCAGAATTCAGATGGTGTGAATGAGGTTCAGTCCCAAGATGGCAAAGACAAGAATAAAGCTTCAGTGACACTGGAAAGGGTGGGCCTGCCAGAGAGATTCCTTAGACAGCAGGGATTGATTTAGTTAATAAGATGGATATGGCGCAGATAGAAGACAATCTTAATATTTTGTGGAGAGTTCTTTAAACAGGGGATTAAAGGACTAGGAAGACACATGCAATTAGGGAAGAACTTTCTCTGTTTGCTCTGAGAACTATTCATCCATATTGTCCTTTACAAAGAGCCCAGGCCAGTTGTTTTTAAAATAGAAGGGGAATTGCTGAGCAGAGAGAACACATACTGATGAGAAACAGAAAAGTTCCACCACTTAACACGTAGCCAGCCACTCAGCCAGCCATTTGCAAGGGCTTATACTGGCAACCCAAATCTTGCTGCTGCGTCTTTTCCTAAGTGATCCTTTGTCCTTCTTTCAAATTCAAGAGAGTCTATTTGGCTCTGCTTTCTCCATTGCTAGTTACCAGAAGCTAGTTACCAGGTGCTCACCTCACCCCCCCCACTGAGGAGAATGGAGTTCCAAGTTAGCATTACAATCAAATCTGGGACCTGGGAGACTACAGAGACAGAAGCATCAGTGGGCAAGTCCTTCCATCAGCAGCTGTGCTGGAATGGCATTTTGTGATTCATCTAGAGGCACTACTACCCTCTTGAGAAATTCAGAATTCTTCCTGACAGACCAGACTGCTCCTTTGCATAAGTTCCTGTACGACTTGCAAGTGTAGGCTGCAAGGTCTAGGACACTAAGCCACAGTGAAGTAATAGAAATACACCCAAGGCCCAGGATCAAGAAGGACTTGACTTCCCTATTATTCTGAAAGAGGTGAGGGTGTGCACATGCTGTTACTCTCACTCTGTATTTTCTCAGAAGTAAAAGGAAAAAGGTGTGGCTGAGACCCAGATACATTGGCTGGGAATGGGGTGACTCAGCTAGACCCTTATCCCTTCCCTCTTTGGACAGCACAGACTGCTACCTCATAAAGTTGGGTTCTAAAAATCTTATATCTGTAAGAAAGCCTCTAAGGTCACCTTGCAATATAAGAATGCTATGGTGGCTGGCCACAGTAGCTTATACCTTTGATCCAGCACTTGGGAGGCAGAGGCAGATGGATTTCTATGAATCTGAGGTCATTTTGGTCTACAGTTCTGGCCAGCTAGGGCTACATGTTGAAATCCTATCTCAAAAAGAAAAGGGAAAAAATACTATGGTGGGCTACACCAAAATGATGTGGCTTAATGCTATGAATGTAATGATTTCCAAGTAAAAAATCTTTTTTAGTGCAAAGCCAATGCTTGTCATTGTTGATATGCCTTTTTTCCTGAAGTAATTTAGCCCAAGAAATTTTTATAGGGCTCCTGCTTCTAACTGATGGCTCAACTTGTTTGTATGACTTTCAATGGCTAATAGGTATTCAAGAAAACCTTATGTCAAGAAAGGAGTTTGCCCTCTCCCTTCCCTGCTCCTCCCCTCCAAAAGCCAAGCAAAGGGGGAGGAAGGCCTACCTTAATGGCCAAGTCGCAGTGCTCGCTGGCTGTAGTGAGTTGCTCAATGTGCCTGTCCACCTCGGCCACAGAGAGGCTACAGCTGCTCTTCTTCCTGCCGCAGACAACACTCTCCAGACCCGTCAGCACCCTCTGCAGTTCTGAGTTCAAGTCACTGCAGTTGTCTAAGAGGAGACGAGAATAAAATCCATTAAACAGGCCAACGGCCAATGAACACATTCGGTTGCTTTCACCATAAGGGGCTCACTCAGGAGCAATGTCGTTTCCAAAGCAAACATCATCCATCCTCATCACACAGGCTGGTACCTGAGGCTTGTAGCCAACGCAAACCGTTTATTAAAGAGTTTTAGACTTTTACCATCTTTAAAATACCTGCACTGCCCAGAATTCTCTTGCCTTTCAACCAAGGGCGACTACATTGAGTCTTGCTAGTAAGAGCAAAATGCCCCAGAAGAGACCTCAACAAACCTCTAGTCAAACCCTCCTGCTCAACCATTCAGACCAACACCAATTCCAGAAGTTCATTAAAGATCTCATAACTTCACTGAACAACAAAAACAAAACTCAGAGTGAGCAGTGCTGATTGATATTAAAAAACAGAAACTGGGGGCTGGAGAGATGGTTCATCAGTTAAGAGCATTGGCTGCTCTGCCAGAGAACCCAGGTTCAATTCCCAATATCCACATGGCAGTAAACACATCTCAGCTCTCTGTAACTCCTGTTTCAGGGTATCTCACAACCTCACACAGACATACATCTAGGCAAAACACCACTTAACATTAAAAAAAAAATTATACATTTAACGAAACCTAAATTGTAAAATACTAATCTTGTCTTCAATAAGCTTCCAGTCTGCCCGCCCCCATACATCAACTGATAAAGAGCCACCTATGCAGTTTAATCTGTTTCCTCCACTGAGGGAATAACAAACTTCTTACAAATTCTATTATTACATGTAAATGTAAAAAATTCTAATAATTTTACTTTACCTGGGTTGCTATAAAACTCCTGGACTCTGGTGTCTGGTCAGGGAAAGAATATTAATTATAATATGGGTTAGATGAGTGTTATAAAATGCTCTGTTGTGAACAAACACCCCTTAAGAATCAACCATTCTGGGGCTGGAGAGATGGCTCAATGGTTAAGCGCACCGACTGCTCTTCAAGAGGTCCTGAGTTCAATTCCCAGCAACTACACGGTGGCTTACAACCCTCTGTAATGGGATCTGATGCCCTCTTCTGGTGTGTCTGAAGACAGCAACAGTGTACTTACATACATAAAATAAATAAATAAGTAAGTAAGTAAATAAATAAATAAATAAATCTTAAAAAAGGAAAAAAAAATCCACCATTTTTCACCCATTGTTCCGGTTTCTGTACATTACATACTCTTATTATTGTAGCAAGTTATATATGGAGGATACTACAGTCTCCCGAAGTAAATCCTTCTTCTAAATTCAGCATGTTTCCTGCATGTAAGCAATTGGTATCTTCCCAGTTTTACTTCCAGTCACAGGCTCAATGCACCAACATGGACAACTGGTTTTTTTGTTTGTTTGTCTGTTTGTTTGTTTGTTTTGCTAAGCTTTGGAGCACTTTGAGAGAATGCTCAGCATTATGGGACATTTTAACCAGCCTCACTTGGCTGCCCACTTCTATTCTTTCCCAAACCTAGGGAGCAATCCAGCAGGAGGCTTTCTGTCTATCTGCCCCTCACCATCGCCTCTTCCCACGTCCCCCACCTCTGAATGGTACCCACCATCCAGCCAGTTACCCGGGTCAACTCTGAAGCGACCTCAGTGCCCTTTATGTCCCATCCTAAATCCAATCCACCTTGTAACCACAACCTCCCAAAACCATCCTCAAATCAAGTAACTCATCTTCTTCTCTGCGGATACCATTGTGCTCCAAACCACCATTCCTCTTCAAGCTGGTCCTTCGAGTAACTTCCTCCCTCCTCTCCCCACAGGGCAGTTAAGAGTGAGCCTCTCTAAAGGCAGATGTGGCACCTTCCTAGGGCAAACTGTCCAATGGCTTCCCCTGCTCCTTACCACTAAAGTAAGATCAAACACCTCACCACAGTCATAAAAAAACTCTGTGTATCAGAGACTCATGTGCTCAGCCTGGGCTGCACCATGAAATTCCTTGGGGGAACATTTATAAAATGCCAATGCCAGGGTCCCACCCAGACCAATTAAATTTTGATCTTTGGGGGAGGGGACTAGATACCGCAAATGTTTTCAATTTCTCAAATGGTGTTGATGTGAGGATGGTTAAGAGTCACTAGCTTAGCTCTTTGATCCCCTCTCCCCCTCCTTGTGTTCTCTGTTCCTTCCTGCTACAGTGTTGCGCTCTCCCCCCCCCCCCCCCGTCAAATTCTCATCTATCCCAGATATTTCTCTGCTACTTCCTCTCCCAACATTCTTTCCCACTTACTGTGAAGCTCAACCACTGCTTCCCCACCAAGGTCCTCCTATCCAGAGCAAGGGATTCCATCTCTCGTCTCTGCCCAGTACCAACCCCATTATCCTGTTTTGTTTGTGGCAAACATCGCTATCTGATAATGACACATATGTTTATTATCTTTCCCTTTTAAAGACGCATGCATTATGAAAGAAGGGACTTTGATCTCCCTCATCACTGCATCTCTAACTAGAACAGGGTAGACAATCAAAAACAATTTTAAAAGAGTAAAAATCAGCATTATACAGTTGAGTCAGCAACACAGAGAAACAAGACTCTGTCAGCACACTTTACATTGGTGGTAAGCTATTCTTACTGGTTATGCACAGGGGATGCTGAAAGGGCGGGGGTGGGGGGGTAGATATCACAGCAGTTCACCAGGACAGGAAAGACATGGGCTCAGCTCCAAATTGAGGCAAAGTGGTCCAAGTGTGGAGCAGCTCATTCAGTTAGCACACAGTCCAGTCGCTGAATGACCATTCATGCTCAGGTGCAGGGTACCTAGTATCCAGGCTTCCTGATCACACATTTCCGGATCTGTAAGTCCTTATCAGTAGGGCTAAGGAGAAAGGATTTATGTTCAGTCATCCCACACTTTGTCCACACAGGTCCACCTGATTGCTCCCTAGCTTTGGGAAAGAATAGAAGTGGGCAGCCAAGTGAGGCTGGTTAAAATATCCCATAATGCTGAGCATTCTCTCAAAGTGTGGTCATGCTGTGGGTCATGCTGATTATATCTGCCAAATAGTTCTCAAGTACAGCAGCAAAGTGGTGGCCAGGCCTTGGGGAACAGAAGGAAGAGCAGGGACAAGGGTTCTGTCAGTATTTCCCACTCTGTTGTCAGACAGTGTCTGCGCCCTGACTGCAGTCTGAGAGCAGAGTTCCTAGATGAACAAGAGACTGTCTTCAATTCTGAGAAGCTCGCAAATATATGGCACCAACACTAAAGTCCTTCTCTGAGGAACCTGCCACCGGCCTGGAAACGTTGCCCTAAAGACACAGGGCCACACTGTCTGGTCAGTGAAGAATGGCAGGAGAGGGACATGTAAGTGAACATACAGTGATGTACTGGTGCATCCTGGGAAGCCCAGCACTGGAGAGGTAGGGAAAGGAGGTCATCCTCAGCTATATCGTGCATTTGAGGCAGTCTAGAGTACAGGCTCAAACAAACAACAAATATATCAGAAATGCTCTGTCTCTCTGCTCTGAAAGGAGAGCTATAAATGTTTTCTCTGTCTTAGGAAGGCAATGTATACCTGCTAGATGATGGCCCCCACCCCAGTCTATTATTCATACACACTCCCCTAATTATCTACTGACATACTGACATGTCACTGTCCTCTGCCACTGTGCACTATTTGGAGACTCAAGGAAAACAAGGTGGCCAGGCTAGCATGAACAGATGTGGGGTAATAATTAGACATTTCTTCATCTGACACAATCTACCCCCAGCCAGAAACTGGACATTCAATATCAAAGGCTATGGTAGCTGAAGTCTGCATGAAAAGACAGTATTTGCAACATCAAGGTGTTCCAGACAGAGCAGTAGGTCCTTCGGGGAGATAGGATTCACAGTTCACCAGAGCAGAGCCAGCACCCCTCACAGTGTAGGACAGTCCCCCTCTCAAGCCACTCACATCTTCCTGGCCTCACCAGACAGGCAGATGAGACGCCTCTCACAGGAGATGTCTTGGCTTGAGGACTTTTGCTTACTCACCCAAGCTACATGAGGTTGGCAGGAGAGCAGGAACCATGGTAGAGGCTCTCTATAGGCAGGGTCATGTTACCAACCACAGCAACCCAGAATAGAGCTCTCTGGGCACACAGTCACAGGTCTGCATACTGCCTTCCTTTGTTACAGCCCTTAGAGGAGTCCACAGAGGTCAGGTAAATGGGGGATACTAACTCTGAAAGGACTCTGAGAGACTAAGGGACTTATATACTAATTCTGTGACTAGAATGTGAATGAACCTTAATAACGTTATGAAATGAGTCAAGGACAAATACATGATTCTACTTTTGCGAGCTGTTTTGAAGAAGCAGATGCATAGAGACAGAGAGCAGAAGAGAGGCTGGGAAGGCAACATCAGGTAGTTACTGTTTTGCGTGTGTAGGGTTTAGGGAGTAAACAGGATAGTGGTGACAGCTGGATAATTATGGATGCACTTTAAAGTCCGGAATGTTTACTGAAAAATGTTTACCATGTTGTACACCATGACTATATATATAACTACAACAAAAATAATAAACATATTTCAGTACATAAGACAGGAACACAAAAGCTAACAAGCATGCAGGACGTAGAAAACACCTCCAAGTCTATGCTTGGGTCAGAAGGAAGCTGAGAAGCTGTTCATTAACAAATGCATGGGGTGGGGTGGAGGAACACGGATAAAGATGCAGGAAACCTCAGCAACTGCTTAGAGTCACAGGCTTGTTCACACTCCAGCCAACACCTCAGGGACCTCCAGGAAGGGCAGAGGTGCCCTCAGCAGTGCGATGCTCTGTAGACAAGGTGAAGTGATGGCTTTGTTTAACTTAACCTCCAGGAGACAGGAGGCTCTCTGTGTCCACTCTGCATTCTTTAACGTGGCTTATTTATATCATCCCTTAAAAGAAAAACACTAGCAGCTTTTGACAAGCAGCTATAAATGACAGGAATGCAGAGCCAGTGGGACCAGGGAAGATGGCTTTGGAAGCAAATCCAGGACAGCACAGCTGCAGGGCTGATTTTGTCTATTTAGCCCTGAGCTTTCTGGCTGCCAGAGAAAAAGTGAATTATCTCCTGTCAGGAGAGAGGAAGCATTCCAGTTTCCTAAGAGAGACAATGTGTGTTTGGAAATAGGTCTGCCAAAGCTTAGCTACACGGACTTCATATGTATTGTAAGGCCATGCGACTTTGTCTCTTCACC
The DNA here is from genome assembly GCA_028551405.1 of Uromys caudimaculatus. Taxonomy (NCBI): domain Eukaryota; kingdom Metazoa; phylum Chordata; class Mammalia; order Rodentia; family Muridae; genus Uromys; species Uromys caudimaculatus. The sequence continues at coordinate 30,680,960 of CM052715.1, forward strand.
CAGTGTCATGGAGACTGCAGATCTTATGGGTTCCTCTCATATTAACCTTCAATGAAGAGAGTTCTCAGGAGGGCTAAGCTCAGATAATCTAAGCATTTGGTCCTTTGATAATTAATTTTCTGTAACAGGACATGGAAGAATAAACAGAGCAGACTCCTACTCTGAGTAGAGAGTGAAAACCAGGCAGTTACAGCCAAAGATGTGTCTACAAACCTGGCAAGCCTCAGTGTCTGCAACTTTTTTTAAAATTTAAAAGTGGGTTTGATACATTGTTACCATTAAAAGTCCATTACAATTTATACTTCCATGTATACAATTTATTCTTCCTCTGTAAGTGCTAGGTTCCCCACAGCAACCTTCAGGCCAGTGAGCAGCTGGGCCCGCAGACCTGGTGTGTCCATGGTTCACCAAGGCTATGTGTGAGGCTGCTGCTGCCCACCTCTGCTGGGGTCTGAAGCTCCTACACTTTTCTCTCTTCTCTAAATGGAACTTATGGCAATAAGACTTCTGGTAGCAACTGAAGAAGAGACAGTCTGATTCTCCTTTCCTGTGGATTTAAGGCAGGGGTTCTCAGCCTCTGCACTGTGACCCCCTTCAGGGGTTGAATGAACCTTTCACAGGGGTTGCCTAATACCATCAGAAAACACAGATATTTACAATATCATTTCATAACAGTAGCAAAATTACAGTTGCAAAGTAGAAACAAAAATATTTTTATGGTTGGGGGTCACCACAACATGAGGACCTATATCAAAGGATCGTAGCATTAGAAAGGTTGAGAATCACTGATTTAGAGACTTAGATTGCCCTGCCACCATTTAAAGAAAGGGCCATGTAGTTTAGAGATCTCATAAGCATGTAAGGAGATACCCACCCTCACTAGCATGGTTAGACAGACACTTCCTGGTGTGTGAATACAGCTTTCTTCTTTTTCTCTCAGAACCAAGTCAGTTGTATCCAGAACTGATGGCAAACTTAAGAACAGAATTGGCTCCTTTTCAACAAAGTGTTTAAAAATGTGTTGCTTTATTAAACCACTGGGAAAATCGAACCCACATAAATGAGTTCAGTGTCAAAAACACTTTCTTTGTGTTCTCGTTTGTGAGTAGATTTTTCTTTTCATATGTGAATCCACGATTCCAGATAAAAAGTGAACATATTTCTGAGGTTCTTCCTTTGCCTCACAGTAAGTGTTCAGGTATTAATTTAGATTAGAAGTACTTTGTTTCTCTTTCCTATGGGTCTAGCAATAAAGCTTTGCCTTGAAATTCCATTTTCTAGGAGGCGTCTGATAATTTCCCGTGGTTCTGTGTAAGGGCAGCCCTGGGAGCAGAGACAGCTTTCGATCAACCAAGTGTCCCTAGACACTCACAATGCTGACCATGGAGTAGGCAGCTGATAAACAGCAGATGGATTCAAAGTGTAAACTAAATGAAAGACTTGTTTCAGGTCAAGTTTCAAAAGGGTCTCATTTTTATCACCTATTTGTTTATCAAGTATCAACAAATGCAAGACCTATCAAGTGACCTATTATAAGTGGAAAAAAAAATCTTCAATTAGGATCTCTGAGGTAAAAACTTTTAGTGAGGTAAGAGATGAACATTAGGTAGAATGAACAACAGAAGTGGGTGCCGGGCTGCTGGGCCAGAATGTGGGGACCCCGTCCACGAGTCAACATGCTGCCCATGCCTCTCTGCTGACTACACATCGTGCCCGGTATAAAGCAATCTAAGTGCATGCAATGGAACTGGAAATACAGTGAAAGGGCACAGGTTCACAAAACAAAACAGAGCTTAAAAAGATAAGGAGAAAGAAAAACTCCGGCAGATTCTCTGAGTATCATTACAGTTTGCATGAAGAGGCCTGATGCTTTATTTGGGGAATGTAACATTTCCGATGCTCCCACAGATCCAAAGCTGATGTTTTCTTTTTATCACGCCACAGACAAAATATAAACCGTAAAAATGATAGAATAAAATACAAGTCTGAAAGGCAAGAAGTGTTCACAGACACCTGCTTAAGCCACACATGGCCTGTGTCCTACTGAAAACAAGATGACTTACAAGAAACATATCAACATAATTTTAAAACTTCTAAATACCAGACAATGGAGATGACACTAGGGACTCCTTGAGACTTCAAAAAAAAATATATATATAATCTAACTAGAAGGCAATGACCCCTCAGAATTAGATGGCATTGCACTGGTTTACAAAATACCAGCAACTTGTAGAGAAAAGTAGGAGTGGCGAGAGACTATCAGCAAACATAGCATGCTAGCCTTGATTGGATCTGAATTAAACAAAAAAACACAAGACCTTCATGTGACAGCTGGAAAATCTGAGCATGGATTATACATCCCTCAGTGGTATATGGACTACTAACACCCAATATAGACTAACAGTTCATGGACATTCCACTGACCATTAGGTTTGAAGTCTCTCAAAATAAAATGTTGGGGGTGGGGTGGGGTGTTATGGCAGCATCCTAACCAAGAGACCTGAAACAGTGCAGACACTTGAAGGTCTGGATTGAACACAGACACCACTGTAAAGATTCCCTTTTCAGTATAGGGCAAGTCCCTGGCAAGTGTCCCTGCCACGGACAAATGGCCATAACACAGGCACATTCAGGCTAGGGGTCCTGAGGACAGCAAGCTACCCCCATCCCTGTCAGGTCTCACTTCTGTGTTTCTCTTCTCAGTAAAAAGGAGGCTACATGTTCGCTCTGTTTCAGCGATGTTTTACCAGCCTGAGGCTTGTTTTCATATTTGCTGTTGTCATGTTAGATTTCTGACAGTTTGCTTCTGTGAGACAGCAAATGTGGTGGTTGTAGATATGAAGGCATAAGGATCACCGAACATCAGCCTTATGAAGCCTCCCTGTGTAGGGGGCCAGCTCAGCTGCCCTAGGGTGTCCCTTTTAGGACTCTCCTCAATCATAGGTCATGTGCATCCCCAACCTCTGATACAAACGCATTGGCAACTCCTCCAACAAAGCATGGATGGCCCCAATTTCACATTTCACCATATTATGTAAATACCGATCACCTGAACAGTGTAGCTGGAAAGCAAAGTAACCCCTAGCACTGCAGAGGATGGAGAAACCTTTGTGGTAGGAGGTGAAGTTTTGGCAGCCTGAAAGATTCTTTGGAATTGCCTTCTAGGTCTCTGAGAAGTAACTCTGAAGACTGGAAAGCATGATCTGAGAAGAACACCAGCCCTTGCTGTGCCTGAAAGGCCCTCTGCCATGGTCACAGGCCCCTGTGCTGATCTGTGATCACCTCTATCCATTCCCATGCTGAGATGGTTCGAAGGAAGGATCCTTTCTCCGTGCTGGTCACAATGGCAGCTCCAGAGCCCTGTTCAAAGGGTGCATGTGTGTGTGCGTGTGTGTGTTTATGCACACACATGTTCGTTCTAGCATCCAAGCATCAGCAATATAAAGTACTTTCCTAGAGCTCTCACACGCCCCACTATGGTTGCAGGAGCGAGAACACTGACAAGGGCCTGGATTTTGTTTCCACGGTAGACTAAACAGGCTTTCAGAGCCTGGTCTGGTTTTAAGGCAAAATATGACATGAGTTTCAACCAAAGAAAACACAAATCAACCTTAGGAGATGTGGTTTGCTTAGAAACCAAAGAAGGCGTATTATAATAAAACAGGAATTCATAAACCCCTACAGCAGCGGGATCTTGTCTTGAGTAAACTTTGAAGATCAGTCCCTACTTCGTTCACACCCAACTCTCTTCAGGAGACTGAAAATTGACTGACCAGTAGTAGCATGCCAGAGAAACAGTTCACTGAAGCAGAGTGATAACTGCTTCTGCTTTCAACTGTATTTACTACAAGGACAAGTCTAGAAAGAGTGCTGGTGGCCATTTCAGTTAATTAGCCCTAATATTTATACAAACTTCTTTGTTTTATTTTGTTTTCATTGTATGTGTATGGGTGTTTTGCTTTGCATGTATGCCTGTGTACCACAGTTCATGTGTGGTACCTGTTAAAGTGAGAGGAAGCCATTGGATCCCCTGGAAATGGAGTTACAGATAGTTATGAGCCACGGCGTGGGTGAGGTTTAAACCCCGACTTTCTGCAAAAACAAGAAGTGCTCTTAGCTGCTGGGACAACTCTCCAATCCCTTATACACAGTTCTTACTTGACCAGGTTCTGGTTTCTGGGGAAAATGTCACCTTGGCAAGAATTCCAGTTTTCAAAGTCTTGGACCTCAGGGTGGCCCTTACTGCACGTCTCTTGGGAGAAATTAAGTTCCCAAATTAACTGGGGAAAAAAAAGATGTTGCAGGCAACACTCAGCCCTGCCACATGAACTAGTCAGACTGAAATTTCAGTCTGGGTCCAGCACTGCTGTCCTGGGAGCTGGCTTCTCAAAGTTTCCCATGCAGGTTACAGATGATCTGACTCTTCCCTGTTGAGGGAAGACAAGCAACCCAACCACCCCAGGAAGCGAGGGTCTCCAGAGCTGCCTGACGGTTGGTAAGACTGCTTTTGGAAGGGTCCTTGTGCTGGCTCCTGCTCCTTGACACTTTCATACTTTTTTTTTTTTTTTTTTTTTTCTGAAGCCATTAGACTTCATCAGCCAGTAGGTCAAGAAAATCTGATTTTCACATTCAACATATTTCATGGTTGCAGTCATGCCAAAAAAGCCAGGTTTCGCGTGTAAATCCCTCCTTGGCTGTCCTCCAAAGTGACTCCTACTGAGAGAAACTACCATTGACTACAACAGCAAGCAAGCTTTCCTGCACGAACACTGCTGAATTCCAGCAAAGTCTCTCACTATGCCTCCAAAGAGCTCTCCAAACACTAACCCAGAAACCCCTCTAAGTGACACAAGACTGATCTGATTATAGTCGTTGTTTTACAAGCAATGGCTCCATCAAGGTTTAGTAGTTCCATTACTGGAGCCAGGAAAAGAGCCTGCTGGATGGGACACCACACACACACACACACACACACACACACACACACACACACACACATGTCTGTGCGCCTTCCTGTTGCCATGCTGTCATGATTTGGCTGGTGTGTATTGCTTTCCATCCTGAGATTAACAAAATTTCATTCAATTACAAATGGGCCACAGTTAGGCCAGGTGCTGGTGATCACACAGCTGCTCCCATAATTCCTCCATCAGCACTGAGACCTCAAAGGATGTCAGGAAGCTGCAACAGCAACTGCAGGCTTGCTATACTGTTGTTCAAAGAGGTATTCAGGAGCCAAGTCATCCTCACAGACATGGCAACAACGAAACCATCTCCTCTTAGCTTGGACAAGTGGCTTGCCTTCCTTAAGCTTTTCTATCCTGCTAAGACTCCAGGGCCTCCTTCCAAGCTGAGTGCCAATCACAAGGATGGATGAACTACCTAATATGAGCCTATTATTGGAACACATAGGCTGCTACGTCCACCTGCAAATACCAACGTGTTACTAAATGTTTTTCTTTTTTTTAATCTAAATGATGCCTCCTACCTCTTTTGTTTAGTCATCTTTACTTCCAAAATGACCGTGACAAGGTTTGAAGAGAAGTAATAGAATTCACTTTCAAATGCACTGTGCTGGGGAACTTTCTCCTTAATTTGATGGCTGGGGTTATCAAAAATCTAAGTTGCTTGTTTAGTTCTCCAGTCCTAGGACAGTGCTCAGGAGTCATTGTCCAGGAGGAGCAGCAAGGATCTTGCAGGTGGTGATTGCAAAGAAAAGAAAAAGGGGTTTTGATGAAGTAAAGAGATGACTGAGTGCTATTGTTTTGGTAAACCAGCAAAAACACTACAGCAAAGTGCATCTAAAATCCAGCTTGAGGAAACCTCTGGGTTCCTAATGCCGGTTCACAAATATAGCAACCATAATGAAATGGATGCTTTTTAATGATTTCCTATAATGGTGTTTATATATGGAAGCTTTTTACCTTATTGAAGCAATTTAATTGGAAAATGGCAAAGGAAGAAGAGGCAGGCAGCCAGTTCCAATCAACAAACACGCTGACTACACTCCGTGCCCCAGTTTAATGAGCTCTGCCAAGTTGTCCCATAAGTGGCTGCCTTCTTTGAGGACTCAACAGAGAATCCTCTCATACCTGACTCCTCCTTAACCTCACCATTTCCCATTTAATCCTCAAGAATCCCCTCAGCCATGGCTTCTGGGAAGGTTCCTCCCAGGCCCCTACCTTGCAGGTCCTGACCCCACTGTGGGGTCTTTTCTATCAAACTATTCACATCTCCCAAAGACTGTGACAAGGACAGGATGGCATCCATTGCTACTCAGATACTTGATGTGTCCTTGAGCTCCATTAGATCGGCATACAAGGTCATCCAAAATCCCTGCCCTGTGCAGCCTGCATTCTAGTGGGAGACAATGGCTGGCAATGTGCAAAGAAATAAAAGCAATCGAAGCCTTTCCACAGATGCCAGGTGTGAAGACGGGGCATGAGACAGATGCTGCAGACTTGAGAAGGAAACCAGAATGAAGGAGAACACTACATGTGCCTTGTAGCCAGAGGCACTCCTGACAGGAGCTCAGACACATCCTCAGACACATCCTGGAGAGCAGACTCTGGTCAGGTTGGAGAGATCTGATGGTAGAACATGTGCCTTTCAGCTGTGGTACCTAATGCAGCACACAGTGAGTTTGCAGTGCCAGAACCTTGCATAGCACACAGTAGTTTGCAGCCCCATTATCTAACGCAGCACACTGTGAGTTGGCAGCCCCAATACCTAATGTAGCACCCTGTGGGTTTGCGGCCTCGGTACCTAATACAGCATCCCATGACTTTGGAAGACAGATGACTAAAGGCTCCTCTGAGAAAGTAGGGAATGTATGCTGACACTGGGCAGAGGCCATGCCCTTACAGGGCTCAGTACTGCTAGGGAAGATGCTACCAGAACAATTAACATACATTTCCAAGTGAGGTACAGCGTGGAAGAAAGCATCTGAGATGAATGATGAGGGACAGTGGAGAAGCCTCACCCTGCAGACAGGCAGCTGTGAGCCCCTGCCTTGGGGAATCAGTGCGACAGATGCTCTGTCATGTCAGGAGCTCTGAGACATCTCCCAGGAGAGAAGCCCATTGAAGTGGGTTTGTGCCTGCATTTCCCAAACTTAATTATGTGACTTTGTCAGACTGTGGGTCATCTATTAATTTCATAAAATACAATTTGAGAGAAACAAATGTAGGGGTCAGTGTAGGCCTGGTCCTCTGCAGTGACAGGGACACTGTCACTGTTGGCTGCTTGAACTTGTTTGGCTGCCGGTGGCTGCACGCTGGAATCTGGAATAAGAGGCGGCTGAGTCTAGACAATTACAATGCTGATATGAACTTAGCGTGTGAGACTTTTGCCTAAGGGTTGGCTGGTGGCAGATGGCTGTGTGTGTTAGAACATTAAGTCTTGACCTTGGGTTCAAAAGTATTTGAAGGAGACAGCCTGGGCATAGAACAAACCGACCTGAACCCACGCCCGACACTTTATCTTCCAACTACTAAGCCTGGGCAGTATTTTCACTCTTGTGCACATTGTTGTGTGTGTGGCTTAAGCTGGTCTCACTTAGAATGCACCTCTCAATGGCTGATGTGGCTAAATCCACCTTATTTGCCTTCTGAGCATTTCAGACTGCCGAGTACTTATTTATTGCCCCATCACATCTTAACACCAAGATACTCCTCACAGATAGGTCAATAGCCAGACTCATTCATTCATTCATTCATCCATTCATTGCAATAGGATCTTTTAACACATGCCACAACCCAGGTCCTAGGACTAGGAGATGAAACGAACACAATACAACTGCTGAGTAAAGTTTAGTGGGATAGTCAGCTATGCAAGTAATGACATGATCTAGAATTTCAATATACTATAAGGAGAAAAAATTACCACATCAGCAAAGTCAGGACAGGAACCCACACACTCTGAGGTTTGCTAAGAATGTTCATCTACCCTAAAACTGAATTGAGAGGAGGATCCTCGGGCTCCTGCTGAGTACTGCTGCTAGCTATGGCTCCAAAGGCTGACTTCACTTGTCTGCCTATCAGCTGCTGCTTCAGCCACAACCGGATGTCTCTCAACAAGTTTTCTGCATCCCAGCCACTCGGCTTCACTTCCTAATCTTAATATCTACTGTGCTCTTAAGTATCTCTAACCCAGAAATCTCAAGACACCTCGAACTTATGACCTCCAAAAGACAGCCAATCTCTACCTGTCTCTTTCTTTCCCCTATGCAAAACAGAATGAAACTGAGAGTAAATCACCTGGACCCTCCCACCATGTTCCCACATGGCTGAGTGGCCTCACCAACCATGAGCTGTAAACATGAATCTTATGAGACAGACACACTCAGACCTCTGCTTTTATTCTTCTTCCAGTTCTTAGGCAAATCTTGCCCAATTCATAATTTTTCTATACCCATCTTTTTTCCCTACCTTTCAACTGTCACTATACTATTCCTTCTAACAATCTGGCCTACCTAGACTTTTTAAAAGATGATTTCTTGACAAGTTTCCCCAACATACTCTTGAGCTCTGGATTTGCTTTCCACAATGTGGAGTGATTTACAATGCAGCTGATCATCTCCCACCTCCCACCACTGTTAAATCCTTTAGCAGCTTCTGATGGGTCTCTTCTGATAGGTAAAGACTCCAACACATTCTACAAGACTCGGAGTTCTACAAGGCTCCTACCTATCTCTGCAGCCTTCATCCTCACAACGGTTCTTCCCTTCCTGAATATATTCCCCATCCTTGATACACACCCTCAGCTCCTCCCTTACCTGCTTAATTGCCACAGATTCTCCCAGTCTTAGTTTACATGCTTCTTCCTAGATCAAGACTTCCTAAGACCTTGGACTGATTGGATTCATTTGATAATTTCACAGTGCCATGATTTATGATGTCACAGTACTTATATGGCTGTACAATTAAACATATGTGTAATAGCTGATTAAAATCTTGCTTTCCAACTCAATTTTCAGTTTCATGAAAACTCAGTATACGTCTCATCCTTCCCCTTGCCACCTCTTCACTGCCAGTGAACATCTATCTCCAAAGACATACAAAGCTTCGCTCTTCTGACTTTACGCCTGTTCAATCACAGAGATCACTTAGGCTCAGAGAGTGTCAAATACTCAACCTTAGTCTGTCTAAAGACTCCAACTGACCTTCCCAGGTGGACCAGTGGTTTATTAACACTTCAACTCCGACTCTCACACTATTTGGCAATAAACACATTTTATAAAGCAACACTGTCTCTCTACTGCTTTCCTACTTGCTTTTCTTTCTAAAAGACTTTGTAAGTTAATTCTCAAACCCAATAAGCCATGACCTGCAGCTGAAAACACTGCATCAGGTATCTCCACTTGGCTATTTCACTACTAGCTGAACCATAATAGTAACAATTTCTCAATTTGTTTCTCAAATTTCTTACCAAGGAATACAATCCATCCTCTTAGTCACTTGGATCAACATGTTGAAGACATTTTGGATCCCTCCTTCTTAGCTAAAATCCTCTTGGCTTCTTCCACTGTAAAGCTCTGCTGCCCCTTCCATCTCTTCCACTCCTACCATAGCAGCCCTGGGGGAACTGTAACTAGGAATACTGCAACAGTCTTTAACACATCTCCTTGCTTCTAGAATGTTCAAGCAGAGTTGACACATGTTTGAATCATATTCTCATCAAAGAAGAATGCTAGCTCTGCTCTCTGGTTCATTGAGACCAATAAAAGGTAGTGAACCCAGAATATTCATCACTCAGCAAACTTCTTGAATATATAAATTTTACTTTGGGCTGTCTTGTGTTTCTGAGGTTTCTCTTACAACTGAGAAACTAAACTCCTGCTTAACAGGAGGCCTGGGAAGACTCACCCATGTCAGCAGTGACCATAGTAGACTGGTTCTCAGGAATGGACACAGAGGTCTGGTCTTGGTCCACACTTCTGGAGTCTTCGTTGACCTCTTGTTGACTTTGGCTGAGATCTGATCGCAGTTCTGAGTACTCATCTTCCTCCCTGTGAAAAAGGAGAGTCACCCGCCATTGAGTGAAACTACCGTCAGTCACCATTGATGGACAATGGACAGAGAATTCTTGGAAAATATATTTTGTAAGGAACAAGTAAAGGTGTTCAAAAGAAAACAGTTTTCTATTCCAGGCTGTGGGCACTAGGATTCCTTTCAGGCCACACAGATAGGTATGTCTAAGATGATATAGTGTGCAAAACTTCAGTGTTTCTTGTTCATCTACACAGTTATGTAACAAAACTTATGCAGCAGCCTATGAGAAATGATTCTCTTCAAAGATTTCCTGGAAAGATTAGAGCTCTTTATCCCCCCTCAAATTAAGAGGTAATAAAGAACACAGAATGCTAACATTGAGGCTACACTGAACAAAACAATGAAGAAAATGATAAACTGCAAATTACACAACCTTACCTGGAGGGTTCCACTGGAGCCTTCCTTCCTAGAACTTGACACAGAGAGCAGATGAGTTCAAGCTACTGAGAAATCTCGTGTGCAGCTTAACTGGACTCTGGTAGACAGATTGGCATTTCTAAGTGTGGTGGTTTGAATGAAAATGGCCCCCGTAGACTCATAGGGAGTGGCACTATTAGAGATGTGGCCTTGTTGGAGTGGGCGTGGCCTTTCGGAGTGAGTGTGTCACTGAGGATGGGCTTTCAGGCTTCAGATGCTCAAGCCAGGCCCAGTGTCACTCTCTCTGCTGCCTGCCAACTCAGATGCAGAACTCTCAGCCACCTCTCCAGCACCATGTCTGCCTGCGTACCACCATGCTTCTTGCCATGATAATAGACTAAACTTCTGAACTGCAAGCCAGCCCCAACTACATGTTTTCCTTTACATAAGTTGCTATGGTCATGGTGTCTCTTCACAGCAATAAAAACCCTAATTAGGACACTAAGAAATACCATGCTTAGGTTCCCAAAAGAGAAGGGGGAGAAGGGTGCACTGTAGGAGAGATTCCATCAGCACTCTGTGTCCCTGATTTTCTGTTTGCATTTACAGATGGAAGGCAGCACTGAAGTACAGCTGTTTTATTCCCATGTGTTCACTCATCAGATAAACTTTAATATCTCTCTAAAGTTCTTGGTTCTCTCAACAAAGCAATCTTCTCTTAAGGGATTTACCTGCTTCATAAATGGCCCATGCCGAATAAGAGACTTTGTAGAAAGCCACTTAGAAAACTAGGAAGATTTCCAACAGTTAGTTACAAAGCCTCTGGCTATACAAAATATGGATTAGAGTGGGAGTGAAGGTAAAAATAAAAACAGGTTAATAAGTTATGAATGTTAATTAGACATCTACACAAGTCAACAATAATTAGGTTTAGCCAAGAAAACAATTAAAGAGTAGTCTTCTTAGTCTCCTTTGATCTAGAGGGTAATTGTTTGTGAACTGATACATCAGCTCTTCCTTTAGTCAGCACTTAAAATTGGCTTGGCAGGTTTCTGAACACATGGTTCCTGCCAAATCTGCTTTATATCGAATTACTTCCAGGGATTATTAGGAATAACTTTATAACGGAGTAACTAGGGACAAGGTGTGAGAAGGAAACCTAATGAGGAAGCTATCCCCTCTATCGTGAGTGGGAAGGGGAATGACATCACACTGGTAATGGCACCTGGGGCTGGAGGCCTTTCGTGTCATGAAAGCAAACTGAGGATCCCATTCAAGGTATCAGAGCACCAAGATGAACACAGGAAAGCAGAGTCTGAGTGGATGTCATCTTCTGGGAAACAAACGTATCCACAACCCTTTCTAACTTGAGATGTGCTAGGAGGGGACACAGAGGGACCATCACTCCAGGTTGGGAGACAAAATGAGCATGCACACAAGCTCAGAGCTTTGAGGGGTTGAGCAAGGTGCTTAGTAGAGCTGTTACCAAAGTGGGGCAGGAACTTGGCTGAGCAGTGTGGATCGAAAGGAGAATGGTAGCAAGTGCTTTTACCAAGCCTTGTTCCCTACACGCTAACTCTCTTAGTCTTGTAGCAGATTATTTCTTTGAGGTAGGGCTGTCTCCTTCCCCCCAAATCTATTGGTAATTCCAGTGATAAGAAAATATGAATGAACTCCCCCAACATGACTGTGTTTAGCCACAAAAATAAAAGTTTAGATAAACTGGCCATCCATGGGGTGGGTAGTCGCTGAACTGAAATTACTAAGTCTCAGGTGTCTGTCCTTGGGGTGTAAAGGCTCACCTCACAGGCTTCCCAACGCCTGCAGCTCTGTGCACTAAGAAGCAGCTGAGAAGTGCTTCACAGGGCTTTGTATAGACTTGCAATCACTAACACTCGCTTCTAATTTTATCAGAAAATATAACAAAATATCCTAGGGTGGTAGGTTCTAGACCCTGTACACACACAGCCACATGATGATCACCAGTGGCAGAAAAGTCACATGGAAGACTCCTAAAAGCGAGAAGAGCAGAATCCATATTATAAAAATAGAGCATCCAAAACATGGCTATGTGGTGTGACTTATACATCATGCAACTGTTTTGCAGTGCAACCTAATTCCTTAGCTTAGAATCAATGAAATAATAACCTTACATTGTGGTCTATGGACTCCATTCACAGTAAAATTATTTAGTCAGAAAAAAAGAAAAATTGATAAAAGTATCTTCTCATGTGCTCTAGACTTGGAGCTTATGTTTCTTATGTGCAGCTGAGAGTGCTGAAAAATACGACATCATAAGCTAACTTCTTGCACGCCCATTTTTGCCATGAGCCTGACACAAATCAGAAGATAGCCTGGGTGGTTGCTCATTGGCTTTTATGGCTGTCAGTAAGTCACAATTATCAAAGCCATCCGACTTGAGCCAATAAGTTTTTCAGTTTGTTTTTTTTTAATTGATCCACATTTGATCTTTCTTACAATGAAATGTAGACGTTCCCTGAAATGGCTGATAATAATATATTCCTTTCATTCTCTTAAAGATTCCACTGCAGAAAGTAGGTGGTAAATTGGGGTAAAGTGTGGCTTTCTGAACTTCTCCCTCCTGTTTCTCAGACAGCAGAGAGGAAGGAGGAGGTCATCTATGAGCCTTCAGGTGAGCAACTAAACACAGGAAATGTGCGTCTATAGAGTAACATTCCATTCTTATCCTACGATCTGATATAAGAGTCACAGATAAGCACTTACTGTACTCAGCAGGGCTCCTCCTGTACACACAGGAGGACTGGGAAGAGAAATATGATATTTCTGGATTTTAGTTCACCTTTTAGGCCCTCAATTAAACAGAACAATATATTTTGTTAGGGAGGTAAAGAAATCTTGGTCACTCTTTGAGACATAGCACATGGTTGCCATGTGGGTTGAAAAATCAGGAAGAATAGTTGGGGTCCTGAAGCAGCCCTGAAAGCCTAGTGGGTAGATGAACTGCAGGAAATGGATATATCAAAAATTGCCTTGCTCCTCAGGGAGGGGGCTTCTGCAGAGGGGTTCAGTGCAGATGCAAAGATCACAGAAATGGGGAGTTAGTAGTAGGAGGTGGGTGCTATCTAGGATAGAAGGTGCTGGAAAGATCCATCATGTGACCCAAGGCTGAGGACAGAAGTCAGCAGGGGAGGGTAAGGTCTAGGACGTGCAGTGTTCTCAATGGTCAAAGAGGCCTCCAATAGAAATAGTGAGAGAGATTAGGCCCAATGCTATAGAAAGGAACCCAAAACAAGAAAGGACATTTAGATTTTTCAGTTAAAAAGTCATCAGTGGGAGAGCATGGCTAGATCCACCTGTAATACCTGCATAGAAGAGGCCAGGACATGAGAATCATGAGTTGTGGGCAGCTATTAAAGTCAGTGTTGGTGAGCCCTTACTAGATGAACAAACCTGTAAGTAGTATTCCTCTGTGGTATCTGCTTCAAGATCCTGCCTTGAGAGCTCTTTCTTGGGCTTCCCTTGATAGCAGAATTGTAAGATGAAAAAAACAAAAAAACCATTTCTCTCCTAAGTTGCTTTTGGTGCTTTTCACAGCAGCAGAAAGCAAAGAAGGAGAAATATACATATACATTATATATGCTATCTCAAAAACATAAAAATAAAAATTGGTGGGCTGGCATGAGAGGCCATGTGCATAGCATGTATGGGGCTCTGGGTTCTATCTCCAGCATTGCAAAAGAGAGGGAGGAAAGGGGGGAGGAGAAGGAGGGGGAGGGAAGGAGCTTGGGGAGAGAGACAGAAATCATTAGCATCTTATGTTGCTCGGAGCTGGCAAAACAGAACACTGCAGACTGGGTGGCTTAAACAACAGAAATGTGGCTTCTCATGTTTCTGAAGGCTGGAAAGCCCAAAAGCATTGGCAGCATGGTCATTTTCTGGAGGAGTCCTCTGTCTGGCTTGCAGATGGCCCGACTTCTCATTCTGTCATCACATGGCTAGGAAGAGGCCAGCTCTCTGGTGTCTCTTCTTATGAAGGCAGGATCCCACCATGACAGCCCTGCCTTCGTGACTTCACTGACTCAAATCACCTCTGCAAAGACCCTCTACGCACACCGCACCCTAGTGATGAGCAGATGAGGGAAGGCCACTTTCAGTCCGTGGAGAAGGGGTTTGGGGGAAAGCTGCTGGGGCAAGAAGCCAGACAGCACTGAATTCTGAGCTTTCCCAAGAAAGAAGAGAACAGAGATGAGCTGAGAGGGTTAGCAGGGAAAGGCTGGTGTTACAAGAGTTGCTTATGGGAAAGAAACGATCTCATGTTCAGTTTGCTTAGACTTCATTCTTTTTCTTCTGGGATCCAAAGTGCTCTATGGTCATATTCTTCTCATATTTTCTATCCCATTATATAATCTCCCCACGTCAATCTAAACATCTTTTAAAAGGCAGTCACAGTACACAGAGAAGTGAAAAAGCACACATTATAAAACCATGTGTGTGGTTGCTGTGTGACCCACTATGTTTAAAAGATTCAACAGAAAACATTTCAGAAGGTCATATATACAGAATGCTCAGTGTTTGCCTCTAGGAGGTGGGATTTAGGATGCAGTCAGCAGGGATCAGTTAAGAAAACAAGCTGTACTAGAAGATTCAAGCAGACAACATTGCATCCAGGCAGGTCTGTGCTTCAAAGCTGGTGGAAGACTGGAGAGAAGACGGACGTGGGTGGGTGGCAGCCACCAGGAGCTGTCAGTCCTGTCACCCCAGCTCTGGTCTCCCTGTTGCTTCTGCTATATATCTGTCCAGATCTTTGTGTCTGGCCAATCAAGGCAGACCCCTTGCATCTTCATGTCTGCTGCCGCTATCATGGCCTTGTGGGAATGGTTAATAGCTTTACTTCCTCCCAGATCCGTGGGGGTATACTTCATTACCAAACTGAAAGCAACCCAGGACACACCTGGGAAAGGGGTCTGGGAAGCAGCCCCAGGGGGTCAGAATCCCAAAAGAACAGGAAATGGTACTTGGGCCAGAAGACAGCCATTATCGTCTACACTTGAGGACTACTCAGTTACCATCAAGTAAGTCCTCTGGATCAGTAAAATTTCTCAACCACAATAGTAGTAGCATTAGCCTTCTGGAATTGTCCCTCTGGTCAATGGAATGAGTTCAGCTATTCCTCAAAATGGGAGAACCACTTTATATCAGCTACCATATTTACCGTCAGGGGACTTCCTCCAGCCAATGGCAAACCTGAGTAGACATTGTAAAACCTAGCCACCAAGTGACAAGTTTCACAACATACAAGTAGCAGAAAATCAAGAGGAGATACAAAACATATATATATATATATATAACCAGAAAACTATGTATACTTGAGCCACGGTTTCTACAACTGGTCATGAGGCTGGAGCTGTCACTGCTGAAACTTCCTCCACCCCCCCCCCCCACTATGAAATCCATTTCTTTTGGTTTGGCCAGTACCTCACTTTAGTTATAATTAGTTCTTTCTTTCATTCTTACTTTTTTCAAGATTTATTTATCTTATGTGTATGAGTATTTCCCTTTCATGTATGCATACACAGCATATGGTGTGTGCCTGGTGCCCATGGAGGTCATAAGGAGGCATCCGGTCCCCATGGGAGCTAAAGGTACTATGAGCCACTATAGAGGTTCTGAGGATTAAATTCATGTGCTCCGCAAGAGCAGCAAGTTTTCTTAACCACCAAGCCATCTCTCAAGCCCAGACTTAGTGTTTTCCCTAAATCTTTATTCTTAAAAGGCCTGTCCCTGTATTGGCTTGCTGTAATCTATTAACATCAACTGTTCACAATTTCTAGCCAGTTCCAGGTCTCCAATACAGTCCTAACTACCCTACGGCATAGTAGCAGCCCTATGTCTCCCACACCTGCCACTCCCGTCAATATAATAACTCCTTTTTTTTCCTTTTGTAGTTCAATGGCATTCTAAGAAACATCAAATGCTAGTTTTTTCTGTCAAATAGTAAAAAACCTAGTTAGGACAAAGAATTTAGTTCTTTTTATATCTCTCACCTTGTTAAGACTTTTATGCAAATCTTTTTATCTCTTCTCTTATAGATCTTTCTGTAAATGCCTTAATACTCCCACCCAATAAAACTTTTAACTACCCCTTTGTCCCTTCCTTCATCTCCTTTGCCTTGAATCTTGTCAAACTAATCCACGTTGAAAGAGCATGAGGTCAGACCCCAGACAATGGGGGAAAGACAGCCACTACCTGCGTTGGAATCAGAATCAAATGCACTTCGTGTCCCCATGTGCTTGCCCACCCAGTTTGGGTCCTGATGCACCTTTTTGAAAACAAGTGCCTCACTGAGCTACTTCTGCTTTGTTCCCATGTTCCTTTGTGAGACACCAACACCAAGATTATTCGTTGTTTCTAAGAGTATGGATATTAGAAAGAGCCATGTGGTTAACCGTGGAAGCGTTATCAGATTCTCTGTTAGATGTTAAGTTCCCTATAGACTAGTCAGCTAGGAGAGCTCGATGCTGCAAGGATGAAAAGCAAACACTTTTGGTGTAGGTGCATGATTAAAAAGGAAATCAACGTTGCATGAGGATGAAGACATGGACAGTCCTTCCACCACTTCTCCTCTCCTTCTTTATCCTTGGAAATCACAGAAAGACAGGTGCAGGTTTTACCTTATCTCAGGGTAGTAAAACGTATAGGATAAGGCTGGAGAGATGATGGCACAGCAGTTAAGATCACTGGCTGTTCTCCCAGAGGTCCTGAGTTCGATTCCCAGCAACCACATGGTGGCTTACAACCATCTATTCTGGGATCTATTGCTTTCTTCTGGCATGCAACGTACATGCAGATAGAGTACACATATACATATACATAAAATAAATAAATCTTAAAAAAAAAAAAAAAAAAAACAGAAAGAAAAGTAGTATAGGATTAGCTTCAGAGGCACCTGACTAATGTGACAACCAGCCCGCTCCACCTGGGGCATGTCAAGGCAGTTAAGAATTCATCAGTCACATGTTGTTCCCAGGGTTGCCACAGTTTATCAGGAGTAGAGGACAAACACAGTTCCCTGAGTGCTGGAGTTCAGAGGCCAGGAAGAACCCAGCCGCACTGGTCCATGAACATCTCTTACAACCAGGCAGGGAATCCTCTCAAGGAGGAGCTAGCTTATTTGCATAACAAAAGTGGGTAGAATGTAAAGTGACTTCTGCAAAGATGTGAGCTTCCTTTAAATCAGAGGCATTGACACGTGTTTATGGTCAGGCAGCGCAGAGTTTCCAAGTGGCCATTACATCCAACTTAAACATCTCAAGATTGAGTGTCTCCTTGATAGGTACTGCACTTATTTCACAACTGACCACACCCATTCGCTATCACTTTCTCGAATTTTTAAACATGAAACTCATTTTAAATCACCAATTTGCCAAACGTTCTTTGTTAGGCTTTTGTAAAATCTACTATAATCATCTTTTTGGGCTAAAATCTTCTCATTGCTTGTGTATTTCTAACCCACAATCACTCTGTAGACCAGGATACAATTTTAAAACCTTAAAGTTCTAAATTGGAACATGAAATTTATTGTGCGGCTCCAAGTCGGTGTAAAATTTTCCATGATTTTTCCCAGAAAACAGACGCCCGTCAGCACTCTCACCAAGAAGCCCCATCATTACTGCGACTCTGAATTGGAACGAAATGCTTCCAAAGTCTCCTGTGAGCCAGAGCTCCTCCAGGGAGGACTCAGAGCAGCTGCCTCTGAGAGTCTTTTAATTATGGCTTATGCAAATACTTCATGAACAGAGCACCCTTTTTCCAGGAAGGAAGGCACTGCTTCTTTGTGCTGGGATGTTCCCTGTCCACCGGAGTGAGCTACTTAGTGAGTCTCCTTGAGCCACAGGACACAGGCAGAGCACTGAGCACTGTGTGATGCAGACTCAAGAGCCAAATAGACCAACAAGCCAGGGAGGTGAACTCCCTGTCAGGCATCTTCAAAGAACGAAAACTAAGCAAAACTAGTCTCTGGGTTCCAACTCTACCCCCTATCCCCCTCTAGTGAGCAGATCCGTCAGCATCCCTTCTAGGCCTGGCTTTCTTACCAGTGACCTGACAGGTCAAGTCTTTCCTACTAGTGAACTGATCAATCAAGCCGTGACTTAGGAATCTAGGCAAGAGCTAAGAGGATAAGTGTCTCCACTGATAAACCACTTGAGATAGGCTCAAAATATTAACAGATTATCTAGAATCCTATATAATGCTTAGCTGTAAGCCACATTCATAAGGCTCAGAACCTCTAAGCGAGGAACAAAATTTGGAGAGAATTTGGTGAACAAAGAAGGCTGGAAGGACTTTAGACTGTTGTCTGTCTCTAAGACTGAGGGGCACTCGCCTAGAACTTGTTAATAGAGCACTTTCCCCGACTGCTGATTCTATACTCTTAGCAATAAACTAAGGATTACAACTCCCACCCTGTGTACCCTTTGGGATGGTTGTGAGGATCAGAATCAGGAGATAACAGAGATCAAAGCATATGGCTCCTACAGTGACTCTCAGGGGCTGCTTCAACTACAGCACAGTCAAGGACCAGCACAGGATAGACAGAGCAGCCATACCTGATGGTGGTACCTTGCAGGCGATCTATCTTCTTGTTGAGCTCTGCAATGATGCTGTGGAGCTCTGTGATGCGCTCCTCATAGCGGAGTGTCGTGCGTTCCTGGACGTCTTCATGTTCTCTCATGAGGTGTGACTGCTCACACTAGGACCAAGAACATAGAACAGAAGACGTACATGTGGATGTGTTGACATGTCTTTTGGAGAAAGATTCTGCATTTTATGGCTTCAAACCGTCACTCTCAAAACTGGTATGTCCAGCTGGGCAGTGGTGGCGCACACCTTTAATCCCAGCACTTGGGAGGCAGAGGCAGGCGGATTTCTGAGTTCGAGGCCAGCCTGGTCTACACAGAGAAACCCTGTCTCGAAAAACCAAAAAAAAACCAAAAAACAAAAACAAACCAAAAAAACTGGTATGTTTAAACTAAAACAGGTAACTGCTCCAACCCCACTAACCCTTGTAGCCCCAATTAAAATTTACGATGCCTTGGGAGGAGATGCTGGGCTCTCTCTTCCTAACACCCCTTCCTTCTCTTCCACCCTCTGCAGACTCACGGTTTGCTTCTAACCAAGAAATGGGCAAGAGTACATCAGATTAGTCCATTAGATTCTGCATCTTGAGTAAACGCCCCCAAGTAATGCACATGAGTTTGCAGAGAGCTGATTCATCCACAGCCTCGAAGGGCTGTCCCTTACTTTCTTCCACCAATTTGCTTCATTTTTCACAGTATGTTTCAGTTATTTTTCAACCCAAACCGCTAAGTGGTATACTGGGTGTTCTGGTGGGGGAGGGGGATGCCTTTATGCTATCCAATAGCCTCTTCTGCCATACTGTAAGCTCCCAGAAGGCAGACACTAGATATTACATGATTTAGCCCTAGCCATCTTTCCTGCCCTGGTGGCATATGGCCCAGCTCACTGTGGGTGATCTAGAAATGTTATCAGATAAGGAGCCATGAAGGCTGCTTTATAGAAATAATGACAAAAAAGGGCCCGAAGCTTCCTGTGCCTTCACATTGATGGGACAAGAATCATTGCATGCTATGAAAACATTCTTGCAGAGGGAACTTAAACCATAAGGAATCTATCCACCATTATTTCTTTCTTCCCTCCTCAATTCCCCTTAGGCAGTAGCAGCTGATCTCATTTACATAACAATAAAACATCCTAGGTGATGGAACAAGTGGCCTAGCTCTGGCCTTGTCTGCTACACTCCTCGGTTATTAATTTCCTGTCCAGCAGGGAAATTTTAATTTCACTTTCAACAAGGTTTTCCAAATGCCAAGAGCCATGTGTGATCTCCAGCTAGCTCTGCAGGTGTGCATTTTCAGGTCTAGTGGCAGGAGGAGGATAAGGCTTCTTACCTACTCCCTTGTAGGCCCTCCCCCTTCCCTTTATCTTCTATGTCTCCAATGATATCATCCAGGGCAGGGACCTGGGGACCCTCTGAGCTCTAGAAACAAGATTAGGGCAAGCAAGGTTTGTGACTGCTCTGTCATAAAGCCTCATAGGATAGCTGCTTTCCGAAGAACACTGATGTGAACTACTGTGTTCGACGATAACCTCAACATCAAAGAACCCCTACTCAAAGTCAAGCTGAGAGACAGGGGGTCCACAGAGGTAAAGATGAACATGGAACAAAAGTCGCTTTTAATGGGCTGGGGACACTGCTCAGCAGTGCAGCTTATGTTTAGTAAAGGCAAGGCCCTGGGTTTAATCCCAAACTGTGGAAGCCTTCCTAAAAGAGGAATACTGTTCCATCTATTCAGGACTATCCCACCACGATCCACTAATCTTCAGAAGAAGAGAAGTCCACAAAATGTCAATATGTCAAAACTCGCTTGGGTTACTAAATAAACAGATCCTGTCTTTCTCTGAAACATCTGAGGGTACAATACTGTTCCCCTCAGTTCCTAAGGGTTATCTATGAGCTCTCGCTGCTAGTCTTTATTCCCACCCCCAAATGGTGTGTGTTGTAATCATATACCTACAGAGTGCACACTCTTGTGAGATCAAATTGGAAAGGCTGGCAGAACAATGCCAGACTCTGCTTTAAACTCTGCCACGGTCATGCTGGCTTTCAACACCCAGTTCGATAGACCATTTTCTATGGGCTGCTTCCCAGACAAGCTTCATGAGCTTCCATCATCCCTCTCCCATTCTTCCTTGTCTTCACTCTCTGTGGAACAACCAGCCACTGCCACCACCTAGCCTCTCAAGAAACTGCAGAATCCCACCATGAAGAAAGAGGTTCAGTGCTTAGACTTGAAAGACAGGGTGAGACAACACAGCATCCTTGTGGACTGCTCTGGCCTACACTAAATGAAGATGCTGTGGGGCCGGCTGGGTTTCAGAGATACCAGATGGAGAGGGGGAGAGCACCATGTGGTACTGAACCACCTTTGCCCTGGCTTCCAGCTGAAATGTCTGCCTGGAGGGGTGTGCAGGAACAAGAGACTACAGGAAGCCTGAACTCCGTCAGGCACAGCACTTAGAGCTAACAGGAGGGATGTCAGGGGGAAACAACATTCTTAACCAGAGGGCAAAGATGTTTGGCTCATATCCCTACATTTTCCCACAAGTATGCTTTTTTGAAAGTACTAGGAAGCCTCTTTGATTTAGTGTTTCCTTTAACAAATATCAGACATTTCTGGATTGCCCCAAATGTCTAAGAGACTACCTAGTGTCACAGAGGAAGGAACTGTGACAAGCACTTTGAAGGGAGCTGTGGTCACTATCATCAAATGGACTAACGGAATCATGGCCTTTTGGAGAACAAGAAACATGGATTCAAGTCAGTGGGAAGGATATGTGGGTGACATGGGTTCCATCTCTGTGCTGTGCTTACTTCCAGGAACTCACAGGCTGTTAAAGCACTTAAATGTTCGTGATAATCTGCCGTGAATGATTACAAGTGACAACTCAGAAACGCAGTCTCAGTTTATCTCCGACTTTGTTTATCTTTTTTATTTTAGTCTAGCCAAGAGTCTATTTTAGCTGTCAAGAACCAGCACTTTGTTTTGAGGGTCCTTTGTGTATTCTTAGGCTCTGTTTCATTTATTTCTGCTTTTACCTTGACTTCTTTCCTTCTACTAATTTTGGGTTTGGTTTGTCCTGGTTTTTTTTTTTTTTTTTTTTTTTCATCTTAAAATACAGTGATGGCTTGGGAGTTTTGTTTTGCCCTTTTTTGAGATTTATTTTTAAAACTATAGGCATAAATTGTCATAAGCATCCTGCTTAGTATTGGTTTTGTTATGTCCTACAAGCTTTGGTACATTGTATGATTATTTTCATTTGTTTGAAGAACATTTCAAATGGACTTTCTAAATTCCCAGTTACTCATTTACAAGATTTATGCTGAAAGGCATATAAGATCTGCCAGTTTTTCATAAATCCATCCACACAATCCTTTTGCAAATGGTGTCTCGGTCTCTCCCACAGCTAGTGAGGCTCCACCTGGAAGACAAACATTAGCAACCCTGCTGAGGCAGCCAGCAGGGCCTTCCAGGCACTTGGTATTGCTGCCTCCTTTGTAGGAGTGTACCTGCACTTTTCTTCCCCCTCAGAGCTAATATAGGCCCTGTAATCTGTCTGATCAATGAGACGAACAATTACACGCCATTTTGTTATTGAGAATTCTTGTAGGATTTACCAAATGTCCTTCTCCTGGTCATGGTGAGTAGTAACCTTCCAGATGATAGAGGTTCAATGAACTTGGGTGCCTAAGTGAAGTGCAGCAAGCATGTGTTTGCATGCACCCACGCCCATTCCCCCCTCTTCCCCCCAACTCCACACCCCCAGCCACACCCCCACACCCCTCCATGAGCTCCTAGTAAGAAATTTGATATCTAGAATTGCTTGTTATTACTGCAGAACATACCCTGACTGATCAAATCATTTTATACATGGGAAAACAGACTCAACATGAAGTGTCTGTTCTATTTATTGTAACCCAGGTAATGGGCAGACACTGCTAAAACAAACAAACAAAAAGACAACAAGAACAAACCAACAAACTAACAAAAACCCTTCTAATTCTGTTTGAGTCATCTGGAAACTGAATCCATGACCTCCCTCCTTTGACCTCTCCCAGCTTCTTGTGGGCCTCAATAAACACCAGGACATTGTATGCCCAATAATACCAGACAGGAGCTAGAAGATGTAGACATCTCCATCTTCATCCCTAAAGAGGGCCGAAGCACCCAAGTTCACACAGTGTTTAACTGAACAATGCTGGCTTCTGTTAGCAGCTCCAGCTACCTGTCAACCATTTAGTGATGACTTATCAGGTGCCGGGAAGAAATGACAAGAGTTTCTCATGGGACCCTTACCAGCTGGTTACTATTATTTTATTTGCTTTACCATACACAAATGCCTGCTACATTTCCAATTTAAAAAAAGGCAAGAAATAGCTTGAAACAACATGCCTCTGCTTTTCCATGCATTACTGCAGTAATTGCATTCTGGGCTCTCTCTCCACCCATCCTAAATTCAATTTCTGACTGATGCTACCAGAAAACCAAAGCCAGAGACCCTGTGGCTGCAGCGGCTTGCCTCAACATTTCTAGAGGTCAATGTCACTGGGAATCTAGATTTTTTCCCATAGCTACAGACTTTGAGTTTGTGATTAAATAATATCAGAGTGCTTTGCTTTTCCTGGATTTTTATCTGCTATGTGATATATATCCTGAGCTCCATTTTAAGACTTTAACCCTGTCATGTTGAGGGAGGAATAAAAATCCATATAAATACCTGCATCTAGCCATCTAAATTGCTGGGGCTGCCTATATACAACAATGTTTATAAAAACAAACAACAGGGCCAGTGAGAAGACACAAAAGGTGAAGGTGCTTGTGGCTAAGCCAGGGGATCTGAGTCCCATGTCTGGGAGCCAGACAATGGAAGAGAGAACCAAGTCCTGTAAGTTGTTCTCTGGCCTTCACAGGTGCACTGTGGCATGTGTGTGCACAAACACAAACACATATGTAAACAAAAATATGATAAAAATTAAATAAAAAACAAGCAACAGCATCATTCCAACTGAGAATAAAACCTTTTAGACACATGTCTGCTAGTGATGCAATCCTAAATAAAGCCTTGAGCCAGCCTTGAGCCAGCCTTGAGCCAGCCCTGCCTGGGCATATGAGGCCCACTGGAAAACCTGTGCAGTGTGGCGATACTGAGGAGCTTTATGGGTTTATTAATGCTCTTTGCTGGGCTTTACCTTACCCCACTGAGGCCACTGATCTTTAATCATCACATTTGTCTCAGCTGTCAAACCTAAGAGCATTATGAACCAGCTTCTCAAAAAAAAACGCAATGCCGTCATTAATATGTTAACCCTCTCAGCCATCCTGGAAAGGGGTCAGCCCCTCTCCTGTTTAAAATAGGGCAAGATGAGATGATCCTTTCTTAGGGTCACGCTGGGCTGGTCACAACTAATGGTACTCCGGGTAAGCCAATTCTGATTCTAAGCTCTGCCACAGTCCTTAGAGGAAAGCAAGCTGGGAAAAGGGAGACAAACTCATATGCCATGGAGAAGAACAGAGCTGGAGCGGTCACCATGTCACCACAGAACACTATTCACAAAGGAGAAAGGACAGAGGAGCTGACAAAGAAAATGCCTGCAAAGTATATCTATATTTCAGGGGAAAAAATGC
The DNA here is from genome assembly GCA_028551405.1 of Uromys caudimaculatus. Taxonomy (NCBI): domain Eukaryota; kingdom Metazoa; phylum Chordata; class Mammalia; order Rodentia; family Muridae; genus Uromys; species Uromys caudimaculatus. The sequence goes on from CM052715.1 coordinate 30,705,615, forward strand.
ATGTGAAAGAATACTGTCTCTATTCCATTTCATTGAAAGTACATGTTTTCTTTCTTAAAAGCCAGGGTATGACAGCTCAGGGGGCTTGCTTTGGGGAGATAGAGAACTTCAACACAGGAAGCGTATCATAGCACTGCTGCTTTGAACATGGATGCGTGTGCACGCGCAGGTCTGTGCGCCTGAAGTTGGCGAGGTTGGGGATGCGGCCCTTGTATTACTCTTGCAGCAATTGCTGCACAGCAAAGCAGCAGGAGACAAATCCTGTCCTTCCATCTTATTGGCTCCTTCCTTAGCTCTTCACTTCCATCCTAGGGTTATTTGTAAAATTCCGTCTCGGATCGATTTCACAGTCCCAACATAAGAAACCTACTATCATTCAACCCATTCCAGTGTTATCAATAATTATTGAACAGATGCTGGATTTCTTCCGGGGATCTCCAATGCAGGTGACCACCCACTTATTGTTTAAAATTTTGTTTAATCGTGACACTATAGTATTCAGAGATGGTAAAACTTCCTCCAGGCACGGAAGAAACTTCACGGTACATTTGCTCTCGCAGAAGCTGGGGAAGCTTCAAGCATGCATCATTTACAGTCACACAACAAGAGAGCACAGCACAGCCAGCTCACTGCATTCATCCTTTCTAGAATAAATCCATCTTTGTAAGGGAATCAGAATAGTTAGGCTGACATTTTCCTCCGTTCTCTTTCCGAGTTCTTAGGTTTTTGTTGTTGTTGTTGGTTGCTGGTTTTTTGCTTTTTGGTTTTTTTTTGTTTTTTTTGTACTTTGAAAGGCATCTCTCTAGTGAAGTGTGCACAAGGTGACTTTTAAGACTGGTGTATGAATGCAAATACAAGTTGGTGGCTTTCAGGCGTGATTGCTATCATCAGGGGTAAAAACAGCCATCACAAGCTATTATGTGAGACTGCTTAAATACAAATATGCCCCCAAGGATCTGAGCAAAAGTTTTCTATTATCTTTTACTATCTCCTGAAAAATGGTGTTGTCTTTGCACACACAAATCCTAATAAATATCATAACGGTCATGCTTTAAGGTCCAATACTGAGAAGGGTGCAGGGGGAGGAAAGAAAAATGGCACACGGGGGCTGGGGTGGGGGTGGGGCCAACAGTGATGGACTTTGGGCAAGTGCAAGGTGGAAGCCAGTTTTTAAATACCATTATACTGTTTCTTAATCTACAATGCTACAGATCTAGCACTTTCTCTTTAAAAGAACTTAATCTGATACAGCATTTAGCAAATGTCAGTTCATCAAAGCTGGTCACTGGAAACAATGTAATGCTGTTACTCATGTTTGTTCTTTCTCAATCAATCATCTAAGCTAAACAAAAACAACAACAACAACAACAACAACCCAAACCCAAATAACAACAGACGCCCAAAGTGTCACGCAGAGAATCCTGTAGTGAGAATCCTGCAGTGTGGAAAGAGCACTAGTGGCCTTGATCAGCAGCTTGGGTATGGAGCAGGTCATCTGTCTGGCCGCCTATCAAATGTGAAGGTAGATGACTGAGCGGAAGTCCAGTCTTCCTTAGCTTTCCATCAGATTCAAGAGCCCTGTGACTGTGAGACAGGGGAGCTTCCTAAAACTTCCCAAAGTCTTCTAGAACGGTGTCTGCATCAAAACTGACAATGTTTTTCTTTTTCTCTAGTTGTAAATGTTTTCTTCAACTCTTTCCTTTCTGACTGTGAAAGTAATGTGACAGTGATAAGATGTACTTGCAAAGTACTCATGTAAAGCCGGGCATGATGGCACAGCCTGAGATCCCAGGACCTGAGACACTGAGGCAAGAGGATTGACTCAGGTTGGAGATGCTTCCTGGGTTACTAAGCACCGCCTGTCTTAGAGACAAGTAATCTGTTCAACATCACAGTGTGTCACTGACAAGCTTCTTTCCTTGAAGGGGTGAGGACTGAAGCTGGGGCTCTGTGAATGCTGGCCGCTCCACCTCTGAGGGTTAACACAGACCTTTTTTAATCTTTTATTCAGACAGAGGCTCACTGAGTTCCAGGCTGACCTGGAGCTTTTCCTGTTGCTCAAGCAGACCCTGAACCGGTAATTCTCCTGGCTCAACTTCCTAACTCCCAGCTCCTGAGTTCAAGGAGGGGGGGTTGTAGAGATGGCTCAGCCATTATACCTGCAGACTGCTCTTGCAAAAAAGCCCAGTTTGGTCTAATATGTTTTCCACTCATTAGAATCGATCTTGATTCTGAGTCTGCCAACACGGGCACTGCTGAGACCGACCAGGGTGCTGGTTCATTTGCACTTGCCCATATCCTGTTTTCAAAGGAACACTGAGTTCAGGTTCTTTAAAAACTGTGCTGCATAAATATATGCCCAGTTCCTTTTTTAATGTGGTAATTCAGAGTTGTTTTGTTTTTATTTTTTTTTACTTATTCACTTTACATTCTGCTTACTGCCCTTCTCCTCCTGGTTACCCCTTCCCTTAAACACCCCTGCTCCGTATATATCTACTCTGGCACATCAAGTCTGTCTGAGGTTAGACACTTCCTTTTCCACTAAGGCCAGACAAGGCAGCCCAGCTAGAAGATCATATCCCATGGACAGGCAACAGCTTTTAGTACAGTCCCTGTTCCAGTTGTTCAGGACCCACATGAAGGTTGAGCTGCATATCTGCTACATATGTGCAGGAGGCCTAGGTCCAGCCCGTGTATGATTTTTGGTTGGTGGTTCAGTCTCCGAGAGCCCCCAAGGGTTCAGATTAGTTGACTCTGTTGGTCTTCCTGTCCTATCCTATCCCCTTCAGGCCTACAATTCTTTCTCCTGTTCTTCCTTAAGATCTCCATCTTTCTGAGCCAGCTGCTGGGTGGAGCCTCTCAGAGGACAACATGCTCCTATCTGTATGATTCAGGAGTCTAATAGGGATGGCAGGCTGCCCAGGGCAGCTTGCCTTGGCCCACAGAAAATTCAGAGTGTTTAAATCAAGACAAAGACAATGACAAAAGAAACCAGAAGACAAAAAGAACCAGTACCTGGATTAGGAACTTGTAACTGCCTGTAATTCTATCTCCAGGGAAATCTGACACCCTCTGCTGGCCTGTGTGTGTGCATATACACATACACACACACCACACACACACACACACACACACACACAATTAAATAATAAGTCTCTGAAAGTCAGTAAATAAATATAAGTCCAAGTAAACTATACTTTCATAGCATATCAAAGTGAAACCTAGAAAAGTACTGAAGTCAAATCCTATACAAGAAGAAAGACAGCCCGAGAGTCTTCTCATTAACTATAAAAATAACCTACACGAAAATTAATGCCTCTCCTTCACAGAGAAAAACTAAACAATAGCCTGTTTTAAAATCAGGGAGAGATTTAAGAAACAGGCATAAATGAACATAATTCCTAATCAGAAGAATACCAAGGTGAGATGACAGAGCTCAGCACAGGATGAGAAATAAAAATGCCACTTAAAGAATGATACTGGGGCCTGGGACACCAGGAGTCGGTAGCCAACGAGCGCCGTAGAAAGGGGGAAACCTCTGCCTGGGACGCCAGGAGTCGGTAGCCAA
>CM052715.1:30716645-30727794 GCA_028551405.1 Uromys caudimaculatus
TCCTCCTCCTCCTCCTCCTCCTCCTCCTCCTCCTCTTCTTCCTCCATTTTATTTGTGCCTGTGCACATGTGCACAGGTAAGTATATGCCATGGCACACAAGGGTACAAGATCAGAGGAAAACCTTCAGGGTTTGGTCTTCTCTATCCACCGAGGTGTCTGAGGTTTGAACTTGGGTTTTCAGGTTTGTATGGCAAGTGCTTTGACCTGCTGGGCCATCTAATAGTCCTGTCTGTGAAATGTTCACAGGGAGCCTATGCGAAGCTGACGAGGAACCTTGTTGCTGCATACATGTGGATTCAGGGCATATATTCTCATGTTTCTAGAGATAAAAGCTGCAAATTCTCTAGGTTATTTCTGAGCTGGCTTCACTCTCTCAGTATTGTGCACACTGAAATGCAACTGCACCACCTGGACATTTGGCTGTTAGGTAATTGTTAAGCTAGGCAGTTGTTATTTTTGGACAGTCTGTTCTGTGAGTAGAACTAGCCATAAGGACGAGCTAGCTTAACCTCTGACAGCTAAGGTGTCCAGCCCAAGGGCTCAAGTGAGGGCTGAGCAGACAGACTCTCCTTGAGGTTTCTCCACACTAAGGGGATGAGCAGCCCCTTATATTATCGGCCAGGAGACAACCGGCTTCATACTGCTTAAGATGCCCTTGGAATCAATCAACCCTACAATCTGATGAGTGGTCTCTGGGGACCCTCCCCTCTATTCTGCTATTACTAACAACAAAGCTGCAAACACAAGCCTGCTCTGTTGAGCTAACCCCCACATCCTCTGGTAACACCGAATTATGATCACCAACATCCAGCCCTCGTGCCTAGGCCGTTTGGCTCTGCATCAGACACCTGGCTCATCTTTCTAGGACTTGGGGTTTGAACAACCTAGTCATCAAAGGGCCAAAGGCTCCAGCAGCATAGCAGAAATGGAAGATCGTGTCATGTGCAGCATCTCTTTTCAGTGTGAGCTCGGCTAGGTACCTCCTACCATAGGCTGTGCTGGTCTTCCTGCCCGGTTGGTGTAAGCTTATCCAGAGTGCACTTTGAGGGTGCCATTATTCTTCCTGTGGTAAGGTGATGGGTAAGGCCAACTCTTTCTTTCACACAGTGAGCTCTTCCTTTAAATGGCAAGAGACAAGCACAACTAAACTAGGCTCAACAAACACTGTGGCAGGACATTCTCTTCCACACTTCATCTTATTCCATCAAATACACTGCACACAGTATCTTGTTTAATTCCCACATGTAATGTAAGAGACAGACATTATCTCTTCTTTGAACACTGACGAAATTGAAGCACAGAGGTTGGATAGGAAAACAGCCCAAGAGCAGAGAGCTAATGAACCCTAGCTTCAAGTTGACTCCACTGTTTACCTCACTAAAGCTTCAGTTTCCATGTGTTATTGCTCTCTTGCCTTTGGGACACCTAAACATGCATGTCTATGTACATGCATGCGGTTGGATGGAGAAGGGGTATCTGTACTGGGGAGAGAGACAAGACTTCCGTGGTACTCTCGGGTGGGAACAGGGAGTGGAGAGAGTCTTCCAGTGGCATGGATGAGGTACTTAACTGGGTGTGGGATCCAGGGAGACTCCTTGTCTTCTAATGGTCTTGTTTGAAGTATTGGCAGATGGGTTTGTAGTGCCGTGTCTCTAAGACTCCTCTGGGCTTCAACGTGGTAGCACAAATACCTTGCATGTACACTGCCATTGAGTGTAGTGAATGGCTGCACCTGTCCCAGCTGTCTTTGCAGGGAGCCAGTATGAGAGCACAGGAAAGCAGCTTCATTCCTATACCCCTGCTAGACCATCCACACTGCAGGAGCTTGAATTCAGACACACAAAGAACAAAATTCCTGGTACAAGGGCAGTGCTCCCAGGCAGATGGATACAATCAGGCCCGTGTGGTGGCTTCCTATTTGCTGCAAAGCTTCCAGCTAGGGGCACCTGCTGTGTAGGATTTTGAGAAAGGCTGTTCAGTCTTGAAACTTAAAACTCATTAAGTATCATCTACAAGATTGCGCACTGCATGCAAACCACTTCCTGCTGCCCTTGGTCAACTCAGAAAGCAGCACGTTTTTCTCTTTTCAATTTCCCTGCCAATTCCCTGGACAGGTCCACAGCCTCTGAGTTACTTGTAGAACCTCAGTTCAAAGTCAGTTCTCAGAAAGCCCTTTCCATATAGAAGTAGCAGGAGACCATTAGGGAAGAGTGTGTTACACAGATGACGGTGCCAAGACACCTTTCCAAGGTCTGGGTACGACCCGTGAAGGCAGGCAAACCAGTGGCCCCAGAGCCCCTGTAAAAGCACATTTCCCTACAAATTGTTTGCCTCTTAAATACTAGCTGCTTGTTTATATTGACCATACGACATTGAACTACAAAAGCATCTGATCAGTAAGGGATTTGTATCTATATTTTAAATGTACTCCAGCTGTAACTATTAAATATTAGTAACAGTATTCTCCACTAAGTACATTTTGACTTGTTTTCTTTTCATAAGAACACAAAATTAAATGGTATACAAAGAGCTTTAGAAACACATTCGACAAAATGATGTGTGATAGACAGGCAGTCCCTGCTTACATTTCAAGGTGGCTGCACCCTAATGACACATCATGGAAAGGATAAGGATACAACAATTAAGCCCAGCTAATCAGAGAACATGAATATTTCAGTGCACACTAAATGTGGATTGTGATCCCTGGGACAGAAACCCCCGCAGAGAATCACATGAACATGAGTAACGGAGTTTCTTGACAAGGACTGCATTGTTCATAAATTTTTATATCGATCCAATTTAGCAGGTATTGAATTCCCCATTCTAGAGAAAACCAAGTACTTTTAATGGTGCAACAGTCAATAAACTCCACAGATCAGAATAGGCCAGTGTAATTTTACAGTGATGGCTGAAGCACTCTGAAGGACCCTAGGGTTTTTTGTGGAAGGAAAACAATGTCTTTTGTTGGGAAAGCAGGTGAAGGTTCAGAGAGCATGTGTTTGCACATCTGCACACAAACACACACAGGGCTTCACTTGTCGCTCAAGGTATATGCTTCCAGACTTTCAATTAAAGTGCAGGGCCAGATGTTATGTTGATTACTCAAGAATTCAGGACAATTATTTCTAAATGTATTTCCAGCTTCTTAAAGATACCTTAATGTACATTATTACATTTAAATAAAATACTTGTCAAAGGCTTGCTGCCAGGACATGCCCCTATTCCAGTCGAGGCACAGGCAAGCCGTGGCTGGCTTGACTTCCCCAAGGCATGTTGATGGATGGGCCACTGCCCAGATCCTTGCTATAGCTAATTTAAAGCCTCTGACCAGAGGAGAGGAGACAGACTTCAACTCTACTCCTAGCTGGCACTTGAACCTTGCTCATAGTTTCAGAGAAAGTGAGTGGCCAGAAAAGAAGAAAGGATTAGGATTCAAATTGTTCTCTTTGCGAAGGACCCTAACCTAGTCAGTATCATCCAATCCCGGAGCACATTGATCTCAGAACAGGAAGAATATTGGAAAGAGCAGAGTGTAGGCAACTACGGAGAACAGCAGAATAATGGCCGAGGTTATACAAAACCCTGTCCTTGGGGAACATAGCTGAGGCCTCACCCTGCTCATCTGTAAATGGGCACAATGCTGATGCATGCAGAACTCTAAAGGTAGAACCCAATGCTGCAGGTAAAATTCTGTACCACAGAGCCAGCTGCCAAACAGTTAGCTGCATGGCTGTGACCACTGTGGTCATCGTGGCCACATCATGTCCTTTTATCTCCTAAAAGGTATCAAGATAAAATTGGACTTTGAAGGCAACAGTAGGTCATTCTCCTGTCTCTCACTTTACACAATCTCTGGTTAAGCAACCGAATTGACTCTCCTCCACAGGGTGACCTAGATCACACTAGTCACAGTAATCTATACTTTGCCTTGCAACACATGGAACTGAATCACAAGCTCCTGTCCCACTGGGTGGGCAGGTAGGCAGGAAGGCACAGCACAGCACAATAATCCTTGACAGCCTGGGAAGAGACATCACCCCACCACACCTAGTCCACACCCCACTTCCTGCCTGCTCCTGTCCTTCAAGGGGAGATGCTCAAAACATACACACCAACCTCAAAAGGAGCTTCCACACACAGTATCTCAAAGACAAAAGAGAAATGAAGAATTTACTGTAATCTAGGATAGAATGGTCTGTTCATGACAATAAAGCCAAAAGGTGAGCTGAAAAACTATGTGGACACACTGGGGGCATGAGGTTGACACACATAACACACACACACACACACACACACACACACACACACACACACGCATACACACACATACATACCCAATAACTTGGTGATTATCATTTCCTATAGAAATGAGACATTCCTTTGATTCTCCTGACCGTCTCCACCTATCTTCCACTGACCATAAGAAATAAGTTTTCCTTCAATCATAAGCATTTTTTTAGCCTTTTATTCTTTTTTATTTCTTTTTCAAAGCCCTTGATAGTATCTGACATTATGGATTTGGTTCAGTTTTTGTTTTGGGTGAATAGTTTTACCATGAGGCTTCTGTGATGGCAGAAATATCAAGAGTCCTGGAACCAGCCAGTGGACAAGACGAACAATGTTTATTGAGTGAATAAATTGAGACAAAATTAAAACCCAAATGAAAGAACATACGTTCTCCTCACCCACATTATCTACAGATCTTATCAGCTATACAAAAGCTTGGATGAAACAATACGGTTAATGTAGAACACTTTTTTGCCTAAAATATCTACTTGCAAGTCTGCAATATATGGTACCAAAATGCAAGCAACATTCCCAGGCTGCCTCTGCAAGGTGTCCTTCTCTCTGCCCCATGAACATGGTTAATTTCCTTGTCCTTATTCACTAAGCATTCTAGATAATATAAATAAGTCTTTACATTACCACTGCCATCTATAGAGTGTACTCAGGGAGGTAAAACTCCTCTAGCAAGCGCTTATGTTCTCTCTTTGATGATGTCTGAAGAAGGGAGAGGCTATGATGCAGGTAAAGGCAGCCTGAAGTCCGTATAGCCAAGCAAATGCTGTTCTACCTGGAAGGAGTCTGGTCTTGCAAGTGAGCCACGCACCCTCCACAGCAGGTATCCCCTCCCCCATCTTCCAGTGCTAGTCCAGCCAGGGCCTATGTGCTTCTCAGTCCCTTGCCAAATCCCAGAGCTATCAGAGCTGCAGCTCAGTGCAAGCGAGCCATAAGCCTGTGGTTTATGTCTGGCTAGACAGCATTCCAGCCCCTTTCCTTGAGGGGTGCTTCTCCCTTGAAGCCAGCCTGTCCTCCCACTTTGTGTCTGGAAACCACAACACAACAACGATTTGGACAGGCATGCAACAGCTCAGCGTTACTTTAACACACCGCACGCACCCTCCCTTTTCTCCTCCACTTACATTTTATCGTTTACAGCCTTGCCAGTGCGCACTTATGAAATGACTTTCTTTTTTTTTTCCTTCCTCTTAGTATCCAGGCCAACTCTGAAGTTAATAGAGTAGGCATAGTAGCAGACCTCACTGACTAGATGAGACAGCAAAAGACACAGAAGACTCCTAAATCTTTCGTCTTCTGCTGTGAAGGTACTCCTGGACACCCAGAGAAGAAACAAAGTAACAAGAGCCTACGTGGAAGGCTCAGGAAAGAAACACTGCATTGGGCATATATATATATATGTATGTATCAGTTGTTTCTGACTTTATCTGAGTAAGGGGAAGCCCTGAATTCTAGCCAAGAACACACATCAGTTAACAAGTGCAAGCAAGCTTCTTCCAAACCCATTGTCCTCCATGGTGACAGAGCCTCAAACAAGATGCTGGTCCCTCACACAGGTTTTGAATAGGCTCATTTGTGATCTAAAATTCTCCTGCAGTTACACAGAGGTAAAGCAAAGGCTGAAGGGGGGGAGGGGTTATGTATTTTCTGAGGCCCATGAAGCCAGCCTGACCATTAGATAAATCATGCCATAGCAAAAAGAAGAGCCACCAAGCCCCTCATTGTCCCCCCATGTCTACCATTCCTAGCCTTACCTTCCTGTAGACACAGCACTAGAATGCAAACACACGGCATTTCTAAAGTTGCTTCGGTTTGTTTACTGAGAGCAGGAAAAGATAATTAAAGCATTCTAGACTATTCTAGACTGTTTAGAAATAAAGTTGTCCCAACCTAGATAAAGATCAGAAATGAAAGTCTAAGTGTAATAGTGAAGAGAAATACTGCAGTTACAACTAAAAATAAGGGCTCAAACTGTTCAGGCTGAGCCTTACTCCACACTGTGAATCACTAGATACAGGACACAACACAGCGGCTTGAGAGAACTTCTGCCTCATACTCAGGAGGAGCCTCTTTAGGCCCAACAAGTTACCATGACACAAACTTCTGAGACGCTAATTATGAGGCAGTCTTAGTGAAGTCACAGTTTAAATATAAAGCTCATTCTGAGATGGATAATGCGATTATGAAAATCTGAAGCCTGTCAGTGGGTCTGCCCATCCATCTCAGGGCAGACAGCACCACATTCGATGATATCAAGCTTAGTCCTGGACTCCCAGAAAAGCATAACAAGTCTGAAAGAGATTAATCCGCTTCAAGGGGAAGGAGGCTGGACAAATTAGTACTAGCTGACAAGCACAGGTTGAACTCCAAGTACTAGCAGCCTATGCAGCAAGAGATAATGGGTTTACATTTCAGCATGAAGGCTGCAGGCTGACACTGAAGCTCATTATGTCTTTGATGGTAGGCAGGGCTATGGAATTACTCTCCTGGAAAACCTTTCCAGACAGGGGTGAATCTCCTTTCCCTGTGCTAATGTGCGTGCAGTCTTGCCTGGGAGTTTATAGAACACAGCCTCTCAGAATCCATTCCAGTCTGATGGCTCTCTCATTTTACACCAGCATGCACTGGGGCAAAAAGCTCAGTCAGCAAACAGAGCAATCGCAGAGGGCATTTCTTTGCATGTAAAAAAAGAAAACCAGAGGCCATAGCACAATGTAGCTTTCTGTCTTTTCTTCTCATTCAGTCCTGGCCACTAACTGTGACTCCTCACAGCAATGGGAACATGCTTCATTTCCCGATGTGTGGCAGCCAAGACGTGTGGCAGTGACATATCTCCAGGGCCTGGGACTGCTCAGAGAATGGCAGCAACCAAGACGGGCATTGATTCCAAGTGATGGACACCAGAAAGGATAGCATCCCTTCCCCTAGGCCATCAGGCTGGTGCAGAAAAAATGAAGAGAACCAATGCCTTAAATTCGAAATCAAATGTCTGGATTCTTTAGAGTCTTGACATACTCCCCCCCACCCCCCGGACAGAGAAACCGGATCTATCACTATCAATAACCATCTTAAAGGAAGCTCAAATCATTCAAAAGTTGCCTGTTGAAACAAGACTTTTAAAGTTAATAAGCGAACCTACCTTATTCTAGGAATTACAATCATTGGGTACGATTTTTTTGTTCACCAAAAATGTACAAAATCATCAAGTCGTTTCCAAGGGTATCAGCCACCAAGTTTGCCTGAGATGCATTTCACACACCTGGTGCAGTAGTAAGCCGATGCTAGCCACAGCAAGCCTACTTCCAGCTTACTTATGTTGTGCGTGCTCATAACCATGGCAACCAAGGAGTTCTAATGTATTCATACCTACATGTAGAGCCATAAGATTTTGCTAAAAAATGTGCCTTTGCCCAGATAAATTCCAGATGTTAAACCTATTTTCACATTCATTTAGTTTTATATCACCACATCATGTGACCTATTCTTTGAAACTTTCTGGGGAAAACAAAAACATGAACACTTGAACTTTATTCTCCTTGACAGCTGATGCATAGAGACTCAGATACATACATTTTTGAAAGGTTGGTTAAGAATATAAGCTATGTTTCATAGAAATATGTTTTTAGAGTATGTTGGATAAGTATAAAACTAGGCTTGGGGAGCATGTCTAAAAATCCCATCAGCCAGGATGAGGCAGGGGTACACTGAGTTTGAAGGTAGTCTAAGCTACAGAGTAAGATCCTGTGTAAATTGTAAGACACAGTAAACTTTGTCTCATGGTGAATTGAATTCTAGAACACACTAGATGCAAAATAATGTAAATAGTGGGCACAGGGAATAGCAAGCTATGCCTTCCAAGGGTGCTTGTGGCTCTCTTTTGATTAAAGCTCTCCTAGCAGGTAGCGGAGAAGCAAACAGATCTGCGGTGAGGAAGGGAGAGGAAGGGAGAGTGTGGATGTACAGCGGACTTGGCTACAAAGCTCTTTTCCTGGCCTACATTTTATGTTTTACAGTGTGCAAGATGAAGGGCAAGTAGAATGTACCCTGGCTCACGAGGAAGCATCTGCCCAGGCAGCAATGGCCTCTGAAAATTCTGCAGGGGACTCAGCAGAAGCAATCAAAGATGGTATAAGCTTAGCAGTGAAGGCTAATGGACACAAGGGAGAGTCTGTTTCCCTGCTCGCCTCTTCCCCAGCTCTAGGCCCAGAGCACCCCAGGAGCCTCCATAACGGAAACACCACAACTGTCGCCATCCCAGACCCATTGTATTCTGTCTCGAAGCCAGAGGAAGAGGAGATACCAATGTGAATTATGCTTGAATCTCCTGGGTGATAAGGAGGGAGAGGGAAGGAAATGAACCCAAAGGGGAGGGGAAAAGTACAGCAGATGGAAATGCCATATATACCACACCGACAGCCATTCTCCTGGAAGCCAAGAAACCCAGAAGGAGAATGAAAAGCAAGGAAGTGGCAATGAACAGAATAATGTTTAAAGAACAAAATAGTCCCTTTGACAGACGTTCCCTTACAACTTTGTTGTTTTTTTTTCCTATGCCCAGTTGTGTCAAATCCTTGAATGTCATCCTCACACCTATAAGCAGCAATGGCAAGCATCCGGAAAAGAATACCCTCATTCAGATCCTGCAGTAGCTCAGGTATGGAGGTAAGGGCTTCAGTGTACAAGTTCAGACGTTCTCTCTGGGCCATAGTCTGTATGGGGAGACACAAGAAAGGGCGGCAGCAGCTGCTGCTGCTCCTCCTCCTACTTCTTCTTCCCCCCAAAACAAGGTTTTCTCTGTGTAGCCCTGACTATCTTACAGCTAGCTCTATAGACCAGGCTGGACTCAAACTCACAGAGATCCACCTGCCTCTGTCTTTGAGTGCTGGAACTAAGGGTATGTACCACTTCCACTCTTCAAGGGCAGGTTTCTTAACATGTACTGACTTCCCTTCCTGTGTTCAGCTGCCTTCTGAAGTAAGATGCCCTAGGAGAAAAATGAAAGTTGTGCAACCAGGCTCTCCTAAGTGAGTGTTTTTGCAGGAACAAAGAAAAGAAACCACCTCATTTCTTTAACAGTAGCTATTAGATACTAGCCAGCAATACACACAAGATTGGCACAAATAATCTGCTTCTTCTACTCTGTTCCAGCTATTATGCCCTGCCCAATTTCACTGTGGCTAAATAGAGTATTTTCTTCTGAGATGATAAGTGCCTGACTACAGCTACAGCCACAGTGATAGGATTACACAGGCAAACCACACACCCCGAACTGTGCTACAAATGTCGTAGGATTTTTAGCAAAATACACAAAGGATTCTCTGGCTGTTGTTATTTGTTTTCCAAGGACGGGGCAAAATCTTCGCAGGCAGCGGTAGTTAATATGAGGAGTTGGAGAGGTGATTGGGTGGATAAAGTGTCTGTCACACAGGCTTGATGACCTGAGTTGGTTCTCCAGAATCAATTTAAAAATGGATAGATAGGCCAACTGTACAAAGCTGATTTCCACATGTGATGTATTTTGGGACATATGCACCTGCATCGAACACATTACACACACACACACACACACACACACACACACACACACACACACACACACACGAACGTACACACACATACCCACAGATGCACATACCCACACATACACACACATACACATGCACACATATATGAGACAATTTTTAAAAAAAGAATTAATATGATCTTATTTTTTCCTTTCTTTATAAGATTTAAGTGGTTCTTTTATTCAAGATTTCATCTTCCTCCTTGTCTTTGATGGACTTTCTGCTCCAAGGTGGAATCATGTTTCTCCCATAGAATGAGGCAGTGTACATTTTTTTTTTTCTATTTCTCAAGAAGTTACATTTCTGAAAAACCCATAAGGGCATGGTGTCAGTCACTAAATTACCTCAGTGCCCTGTATGTCTCTACACACCCCTAATTCTTTATCTGTCCTGTGGGTGCTAATATTGACTCTACCCCAACTCCCAGAGACATGGAAGTCTGAGGGGGCTTACAAAAGTATTGTAATACACGCTTGTTGGAAATATTACATGGCACATTACAGGTCACTGCCACATTTGACTCCGTACAGTTACTCTGATCACACTTTAGTATGCTTGCCTCTGTTTATAAAGTCTAATAAGAAGTCATGTTAGTGCTGGGCATAGTGGTGAACACCATTAATCCCAGCACTCCCAGAGGCAGGCAAATTTTCTGTGAATTGGAGGCTAGCCTGGTCTATACAGTGAGTTTCAGGCCAGAAGGGTTAAATAAAGAAATATTGTCTCAACCAAAACCAAAAAATGTCATGTTGGGGATTGCAGTTTCTCTGTGAACCTGTTTCTATTTAGAATGTAAGCAATTGTATCTGGGGTGTTTTGCTCCACAAGAGCCTTCAGGGCTGCTTAACTTTAAGGGCATTTGGATCCTGAGAATCAGATCCAGATACTTCCAGGCTAAGTGCTTTCAAGAACTCTAAATTTGTAGGGTGGGTTTTTTGGCTCTCCTAGTGGGTTTTCTGCATCATGAACTGGAACTCCATTGAAGTACTTGGTAAATATATTTCCAAAGCTTTGGCATTAAAAACACTGAATACATGTATGACACATTTCTGTTTTGTTAGGGGAGTCTGGCCATGTCTTGGACAGTTAGCCAGACAACTGTAGGGAGCAGAAAACATCTGATCACAACTACTATATCCTGAGACAAGTTTGCAAAGCATGCCCATAGTATGGTATGAGATAATTTCCGGTCAAATAAGCAGCTTTTCTGTTGAACCTAATGACAGGAGGAGGAGGAGGAGGAGGAGGAGGAGGAGGAGGAGGAGGAGGAGGAGGAGGAGGAGGA
>CM052715.1:30728294-30750542 GCA_028551405.1 Uromys caudimaculatus
GGCTCTAGAGATAAGGAAACGGTTTGAGGCTCTTCACTTAGCTTTAATTTAAAGCTGATGAAAAGATATATGGAAATTATTTACATTGTAACATCTTTTCTTCTCAAGCCCGCACTTTAGTAACCACAGACTCTCTCATTAAACTCTTAATTCCTTTCAAATGTTGCCACATTTGGTTACACAATTTAATTTGAAAAGTAAAGCATCCCTCAAAACCCTGATGCTGCTTATAGGTATGTGCCAAAACAATCTATTTAGACTGTCATTATCTCTCATCTTTGTGCAGGTTGTTTGTGGATTTCCTGTTGCTTGTAAACTAAAATCTGAGGACATCTCCTTTTCCCCCGGTTTTTGAATCTCTGGTTACATCAGTCCTTCCTGAGGAACTCAGAGCAACTGTTGGGTTCTATCTGTGCCTTCCATTCTGCTCTGTTAAGCAGCTTGTTCAGCACTGTTAGTTTTCTAGAAGCTCTCTCGTGTTCACAGAGATCCCGGGCACATTAGCTTTGTTTCTTCACTTCTACCCTTGAGTCACTAGATGAGTTAATTTGTATCCTTTCTAGCTCTAACATTTGCTAATTCTCACTGGTTCCCAAGATGCCAGTGAACATTTGTCAGTGACTGTCCAGAATGTATCTATGGACCAGGCACAGAGAAGGTACCTGGAATAGGTTCCCTCGCTCCCTGTTCCATCCTCATTGTTACTGTGTCAGCTGGTCTAGCAGGCAGTCTCCATGGGGTTATAGCACAAGGTGCCTATTGCAGTAGAGGTAGATGAAAATGTGTCTGTTTAGGGGGAACATCCTGGGAAAGTTTCCACTTTCCAATAGTATTGGGTGATTGCCTGTAGTTAAATGGTGAGATCTTCAGAAAGATCACTAAAAGTGAGGTGGGGAGGCATATGCTTCAACATTGAAAGGTGATTGGTAGATTGCCTTTGAGGACTTTAGACTGCTAACATTCAGAATACCTCTGTGGCAGGGCTTTAGAAGGAGATTCGTTAATATCAATTTATGCGTGATAACCTGTCACACTGGAGTCCAGTCAACTTTGTGAGACTGCTTTTTTCAATCCAGAATTGCCACACCAGCATTTTACTCTAAGTAAGGCAAACTCTGAGAGCCATAGGGAATCCATCAAATATCATACTGATATATCCACCAGTTGTTGCTTCACCCCACACCCTTCAATTCTTCTGCCATTCCTACAGAATGGGTTGGAGGCAGGAGAATGGCCAACAGTCCTGTATCTCCTGTACCACCATGAGTATTTTAAGCCATAGGCTGTACAACCCTTTGTTCAGTTTTTAGGCAAAACCTTTTCCTATATTCCTTATTTCACCTGTGCAGGAGAGTGTGAGCTCGGAGGATCTTGCTTTACTCATAAAAGATTTGAAGTTAGTAGCAACTGTTTGGACTTCAGGAAAAGTTCTTTTTGACCTTTCGTTGGAAGTTTCTCTGGCACCCATGCCATTTGAAGAGCTATTGTTTGGATTAATGATGCTGCTTTTGGAATTTACACAGAAGAAAACACACTGTTGACTGAGCCTGGGAGTCTTAAGAGGCTGCAGATCTTCCAGCAATGCAGTTTAAAAATTTAGTGTTTTTTGCCACTAGTAGAAAATGCTTAAAGATAAGGACATTTTCTTTAAGGAAAACAGGCACCTTCAGTTTTAGGCCCATCTAATTCAGAGTTGAGTAAGGAAATAATTTGTTTTTACTGTATAATCTAAAAGGATAATGCCGGTTAAGACTTTGTGTGACGAGCATTTGGGTTGTTGTTTGAAAGAGACGTGAAAAAGTATGTGTGTAGTGTGTTCTCAGGAGTGTTACTGAGCAGTGTTAGGATTCACATGGGCAAGTTTCAGGAGTCCTCAGTCAGGAGCCATGAAGGAAGTGGTGGAATACTTGAGGGGAGGACCCCTTTCCAAGCTAGATGTACTGAAAATGAAATATGAATTTGTTGATACGGTGGCAGTCTTAAGCCAGGTGACAGAAATAAATCTGGGAAAGAATGATACATCTTTCTTTAACTTACTCCTAGCCCCTTCAGCATAACCAGTTTACTGACCTCCGTCAAGGTATGATCTAGGCTAGGAACTTCTTCCTCTCCATAAGGTCAGCCACAGTAGTGTTGCAGTGGGAATCTTTCCAGTTCACTTTTCTGTTCCATGGGCATTTGTGTAGAAACTGATGAGCCGATTAAAAAATCTACATAGAAGGGCTAAAGTTGCCAAAATGAAGTTATGAAAAGACAAACAAACTTGGGGACACCAGACTTGTTATAAGATCCATCAAAAAACTGAGGTTTAGAAATAAGGTAGACAAACAGTTGCATGAAACAGTAAAAAGTACAGCCATAGAACTGCACAAGACATTCTGATTAAGGAGGAACTGTAGCGTAGCAGCAATCAACCGCCTTTTGTACAAACGATGCTGTAACAACTTCAAGAAAAAAACACCTCACGCTTAACTCACGTGTATATAAGAACAAACTCAAAGCTAGTATCAACTTTGAGAAAACAACACAAATATATTTCTTAACTGGAATTTATCAAATATAGTACAAAAAGCATGGAAAAATGAATAGCCCTTCATTAAAAGATAAACTTTTGCTTTTCAAAAGACTCAGGAAAAGCCAAAAATCTGGGAGAAAATATTTGAATAACATGTCTGGCAAACAATTTGTATTTTGATTGTGTAATGAACTCTTACATCTCAGCAATACAAAGCAAAATAACCAATTTAAATAGTGTGCAACCAAGCATGGTACTACATTCATAACCCCAGCATTCTGGAGCCTGAAAAGGGGGGAGGATCTTAAGTTCAAGGCTATCCTGGGCTACATAGTAAGACAACCCAGTCTCAACACCCTATTCCCTCAAGGATGTGCAAAAGATTTGAACACTTTATCATCAATTAAGATGAATTGTCAAACATGTGAATAAAAGACAAGATGTTTAGACATCAACAAAATGTAAATAAGACCACAGAGATGGTACCACAGCCACTAGAATGGGCAAAATGAAAAAGAATATAGCAAGAATCTAAGTGAACATGAGATAACTTGAATGCTGATAAATGACTGGTATATATTTATTTTTATTTTATGTGTATGGGTGTTTTGCCTGTATGTATGTATGTATGTACATACATTCGTATGTGTGTACCACATTTGTGTAGTTCCTATGCTGGTCAGAGAGGGTTGGGATCCTTTGGAAGTTTAATTGCAGACTGTTTGTAAGACACCATCGATGGTGCCAGAAATTGGACCTGGGTCCTCTGGAAAAGCAGCAATGTTCTTAACTGCTGAGCTATGTCTTCTGCCCTGGTGTAACTGTTTTTTAAAAAGTCTGATAATTTCATAACCAGTTAAGCATACAGGTATGTTACCACCCAGTCATTTCCAGCGTGTGTCCAAGAGTATCCATTTGCAACAACCCTTACCTGAAAATACCTCAGATGCGGGTCAGCCATTTGCTGGGTAAACAAGCTATGGTATATGCATACAATTTTGCAATGACAAAAGGTGCATTATTTATACATACAAGAACATGGATAAATCTCAAAATCCATTTGCTAAGTGAACTAGTCCAGATGACTAGGATGAATTATTCCATTTATATGAAACTACATTCAGTATAGACTGACTAATAATGACAGAGACTAGACCAATAATTGACTGGATTTGGGAAAGGTAGTCAGGCAAAGGGAAAGGGGAGCTTCTTGGTTCCCTATCTGATGCTTATGCTCTTGACTGTGTGCCTTATTATGAGTGTGTGTGTGTGTGTGTATGTGTGTGTGTATGCGCGCGTGTGTGTGCATGCGTGCGTGTGTGTAAACTTATAGTTGTATATTATTAATATACATGGTTTGTGATATGACTATCATACCTCAAAGCTAAAGGGAAAAGAGTGGCTTCTGTATTCTCAAGATCTGTTTTGTGCCTAGAATACATACATAATTACAATAGGCATCTTATAACAATTTCCTGTAGTGAGTTACTGTTCAAAATAAATGAAGAGAGAAACAAATAAGCTAGGAATGTTTGAAGAGGTCACCACAGGTTCTGTAGTCTGGGCCTTACTCAGACTTAGGCAGCCGAACCACTAGACACAGCCAATGTCTACTTCTTACCTTTAACAGACTGGCTTCGAGAAGGAAAGATTGAAACAGCAGGAATTTGGTCGGATAGCAGCTTATGCTCTAGGTACTCAGGATACAGAAATACCTGTGATACTCATATGTAGATAAACTGTAGCACTCAGGGTTCTAGAGCCCAGCCTGTTACTGCAAGATTTACTTCAATGGTGGCGTACGCCTTTAATCCCAGCACTTGGGAGGCAGAGGCAGGCGGATTTCTGAGTTTGAGGCCAGCCTGGTCTACAGAGTGAGTTCCAGGACAGCCAGGGCTACACAGAGAAACCCTGTCTTGAAAAACCAAAAAAAAAAAAAAAAAAAAAAAAAAGATTTGCTTCAACACAAAACAGGCCTACTTTTATTAGCTTCCCTTTTAGTTAATTAAATCTTTTTGACAGATGCTTCTCTGGTTCACACTGCCACTCCAGTTTTCTTGCTTGAGTCAGAGAAGAGAATATAATTTTGTTTTAAGGAAACCCGACTAAATCTAGACCCCAAGTATTTACACTGAGATTCTGATTAATAACATGTGTCTATTACTCTGCCTGTTGTCTTAACTTGCTATTTTCAGAGTCCCCATGGGGAATGAGATGTTGAAAAGGGCTGTGTTTTGCTTTGTTTTATTTTTTTTCTTCAGGGGCTGGCTCTTTCAGTCACTAGCCCAGGACTTGTGAAGAGCCACATTAATTTGAGCCTAATGGTTACAGAGCACCCTGGGATGGGAACGACATCCATAGTTAGGAGCCCCAAATTTGGGGGATATCTGGTTGAGGACTTCAGGTCACACTTTATCATAATATGTGGTCTATTGGAACGAAAACTAAACCAAACAAATCCTCCCCCCAACCTCCTTCATTTAGTGTAATTTTCTGCTATGTACAAAGAATGAGCACAAGGAGATTTTATGATAAATCCTAACTAGGACTCACTATTAAAAATTTAAAACTGTGATTATCAGCAAATATTTTATTACCCATAAGATGCAACATGAGCTATAAGGTGCTGGTTTTTAACCTCATATTTCTTCAAATAATTTTACTTTCCACAGTACTGTGGATGAAACCCAGGACTGGCTCACGGCTGAGTAAGTGTTAGGCCACTGAGATAGATCCTAGACTTCCTTAAAAAGTGAAACCAAGTGCTTAAAAGCAGTTCTAGGTAAATTTGTGGGTATTTATAGCAGTGGGTCACTGGCTGTGAACTGGGGATTGCTAGTGCCAATGAGTTACTATTGGAATGCAGAACAGCAGTTAGCAGCCCCAAGAAAAGTGCTCTGCCTCTGGCCAATGGCTGCTTCCTCTCACCTTCCTGTGTACACAGACAGCCAGGCACCTCCCCAACAATAGCCCCCAAGTTTACTTGGCAACAACTATGTTCAAATGAAGCCCCAGCATCCCAACATCTAAAACAACCAAACAGATAAAAGCAATGAACTGACCAGCTCCTTACAAATGTCCCTACTGGGATGGACAGAAAATACTGGAAACCTTTTCTGGATCCAGGGGCCAGTTGAAAACCATTGTCGGTGTTTAGACGTTTTGTAAGCTTTTCTTTTTAGACCTTCTACCCCTACTCCCATCAAGAAATCGAAACTTGGATTAGAATTATGTAGTAAATCTCAGGAGAAGTCATTCCCATGCTACTCTTCCAATCCGCCCACCTTTTATTCTAAGGAACAGTTATTACGTTAAAATTTATCTTTCTTAAATTAACTACTCAAAAATGTAAAAGTGATTGTCCCCCTACATGTCTTTTGAGTGTATCTTAGTGTACACAAACATCTGGCATGCAATTTAAAGGTTTGTGAATAAACAAACTGAGAGAGAGGACCTTCTTCTAAATGGCTTTTCTATACTGAGCCGATTTATAATGTAGAAAAAAAATAAGTTTCCTAATTTATCTAGGTGCTTAATTTTTAAACTAGTGTTGGTGAAGTCCACATAGTTGGTGTGTTGGCCTTGAGAAGGGGAAAGCAGAAAGCACAACGGGACTTATAACCACTCAGCCCCGCCTTCTGCCCTCCTGGCAGAGCGGATATAATATCTGCAATCAGGAGAAAGCTGGGGCACTCAGCAGATCACACCATGCCCTTTGCCCTTCTCTGACATTCAGCTCTGCTCCAGAGGCGCTGCTCTGCCCCGCCCCCAACCTGTCAACCCAGTGACAAAAGCACAAGACAATCTCAGGAAGATAAAAAATATTTAGGTTGCTAAAGAATAAAATGAAAAGGGCGGTGGCTCCACCTATCCGGCGTGCATTTAGTGTTGTTTGTCACGGACAACACGTTTCTGAGCCAGTGTCACTTAGGGTGATTAGAAGTTCCATAGAGAGCCTCGCTGTCCCTCCCCTCCTCACAGCCCCTCCCTCCCGGAAGCCCCCTTCCACTCTGGCTATTTTGGAGGAACCAGATGCTCAGTCTTACAACTCATTTCTAAACTAACGTCTGCAGTGTGTGGTCAGCATGGGGCTGATTAAGTTGCAGAAAGCGTGGAAAGATTCTGCTTTACACACGCCCTTCCTACTTCCCTGGCTTCCCAGGATGTGGTGGTGTTGAGTGGACAAGAAGCATGCTTTGGAATGCTCCATGCACAGGGACTCATTCTTTTTGACTCTCCATTCTCTCCTGGAGTCAGACAGGACTGCAGTCCCAGATCAGAGCTCTGGAGCCTCTGCCCACACTCCCTGTTTCCCCTCTCACAGAAAATGACAAACTAAGCTTGCTGGTGCACACTTTTAATCCCAGAGCTTGAGAGGCAAAGGCGGGGAATCTTTTTTAGTTTGAAGCCAGCCTTGTCTACATAACAAGTTCTAGGCCAGCTAGGGCTATACAACTGAGAACCCCCCCCCCCCCCAAACAAACACACACACCAAATAGAAGATAAACAACTGAGCTGAAGCTGTCCATCATAGTCAGAGTCACAGACTCATCAATTTAGGGACACAGGTGGAGGGCAGAGTTCAGCCCCTAATTATTTAAGAGTGCACTCTCCCTTTGTGACTTCAGTCCCTTCCAGTGTTGTCTTATGCCATTGATGAGCTCTGTGTGTGTGTGTGTGTGTGTGTGTTTACTCCATTTTGTGTTTTTACATGTAGAAAGGTTGTCTTTTTCTCTCCTGTGAGATAACCTCCATCTTACAGAAAGATGAGGTTTTGAATATATACCTTAGTGTAAGAAAAATACACTGCATCAATGTGGCCTGAGGAATGGCTTTAATCTATTGTCCTTTTGGTAACCAAAATGCCATCACTAAAATTTTGTGGCTAAATTCCAAGCTATGTGGTGTAGACACAGACTACCATGGTCAATTTCATTGAGAAAAGAACTTAAGGAATTTGCCCTTCACCCTTGGCCCCCATTTTTTGATGCTTTAGTTCAGGACCAGCACTAACGCCTTTCTTTCTCTCTTTTGGAGAATTTTATACATGTATACAATTAAATATATCCAACCCACATGTGTGTGTGTCTGTGGGGGTTGGGGGTAGAGAGATCTGTCTCTTCTTTTAGATTTTGAGATTTTATTTTGCTTCCAGAGACAAGGTCTCACTATATAGATTAGGTTGGCCTTGAACTCATGATCCGCCCCAGACTCCGAAGGGCTGGTATTATATAGATGCATATCATTACAGCTGGCTCTGGGGTTTTACTTTTAATGACAGCTTTTAATCTGGCCTAGCTGCTTGTTTCTATAATTGAAAATGAGAATCTCCCACCCAAACCTGAGACTTGGCTATAAAAGCCACACTGCGATGCTCTACCATTGGAAGGGCTAACTCAGCCATGTGATTGCCAGTATCTCTGGAGCCTTTTACAGCAAGATAACTTGTTCATAAAAAATAACAGCCCCTACTTATTGAGCACTGCAATTTCTCGGCTGAGTAGGGGAAACATTACAGATATTCCTGGGATCACAACTGTCCCCTAAGACACGGGTATTATCTTATAAACTAATTTTATAAATGGAGTAATTGAGCTTTGTGAACTGGCACTTTGATATCCTCACAGCAAGACAGGCTTCCAGCCCTTCTCTAGATATGCAGTCCTCTGCTGGGGTTTCTTCATCTTTACCCACGCTGCTTACAGACAGCTGGACGCAACACAAGAGAATGGAAATGTAATGGCCCAAGTGGTAGGCTTTCTCCTAAGGAACCTTGAGCTTCTGCATCCTTTGAGTGTATTCACCTCCGAACTGTCCTGTGAACGCCAAACCCATTGGCATTTGTGTTCATGGGAGGCACATTGGAGAGAGAAAGAGAATGTGGAATGACTTATAGACACCTAGAGAACAGGTAGCACTTTACCAAACAGCGTAACAACAGGATCCTATACAGGGACAGTACAGGCGCAGGAAAAAAAGAACAAGTGATGGAGAGGTCAAGGATTAACATACCGCCCCTATAAAGGGGCCAACTGGAAAATACTGCAAACTGGGGGCAGGGAGGGGCATGTCTACCACTGTGTATCGTGGCCTCGTGGCTGAGCGCTGCTTGTCCTGAGCACTGCCATCCTTGGTTAGCTTTGAAGCAGGCCTGAGGGAATGAGCCAAGTGAGCAGAGGGCACACCATGCCTTGGCCGCAGCCCACGGTGTTTTCCATGGCTGAAGTCAGAGCTTTTTGATCTACAGCCCTGGGTTTTTTTGTGCATTCACCTCCTCTCAAATAGCCATGTATTTAAAGTCTGGAATTGGGGTGGGGGGAGAGGAGGGTACAGGAAAGATAACACAAGGGCCCGAATCACAAGTCCCACACACGGGGACTCTGACTTGGCCGACTGGGTCCCTGGTGCGTGTTATGTCCCTTGGGTTGTGCTTTTGGGCCCAGGAGTGAGAGGACTCGGGAAGCCAAGAGAAAAAAAAAAATGTTGCGCCCTACAGTGAAATTCTTTAGCCCTCAAAGGACCAGGGGATTAGCCATTGTGGTCTCTTCCGGACAAAGTAGTTTCTGTTAAGTGAGTTAGAGAATCCTGAGTGACAGGGGTGACAAAGGAAAGTTCATGGTCCACTGTGAGCGCTCATGAAAGACAGCACGTGCCAGGAATAAGAAACCAACCTTTCAGCAGGCAGCTTCAGAACCCAGAAGAGTTATATTCTTGCCCCCTCTCTGTCTGTACTGAAAAGACCTTGAGATCTTGAACCTGTGTTCTCTTTCTTACTGATGCTTGCTTTGGCACATTGCTAAAAACCCTGAGTGTCTCTCCAGTGTGTCTGTCTGCTGTCCAGGGTCAGGAGTCCAAGTGTTCCTCAGGTTTCACTGCTATTCTCTCTTCCCTAAGAGAACTTAGTATTGTCGTGTGTGCACGTGAGTGTGCCCTTGTGAGCATGTGGAGGCCAGAGGACAACCTTCAGGAGTTGTTTTTCTCCTTTTGTCTTTACAGGAGTCCCAGGCTTAAATTGGGATCATGAGGTGGCAAGAGCCACCGGGGCTCTCTTACCAGCCCTGTTTTCTCTCTGTGTTTTAATTTAACTTTTTATTGATTCTTTGTGACTTTCACATCATGCACCCCAGTCCCACTCATCTCCCCGTTCCTCTGTACCCACCCTCCACCCTTGCAACCTCCTCCCCAAAAGAAAAAAAACCCTCTTTTGGAAGCTGTAGTGTGTCACATCGAGTCCCAAATCTTTTAGTATACACTGCTGTCAACTCCCTGAACCATCTGGGTGCTTATGAGAACTTACCAGAAGCCATGATAGTGTGAACTCTCACGCCTTGCATTCGCCACAGCTTCTGCCTCTCAGGTTTTGTCACCCACCCCTTTCCTTCCATGTCTCTTTGGTCCCTTAACTCTTAGCCTGTGATCATGTTCTGTTTAGTATTTGATCACCTTGCCATTACACTTAGCTAATTTATCAGGCTTAGCTCTTAGAGGTTTCTTATTGTTTGCCTATTTATTATTCCTTCTGTGGGTGTAATTTTTCTGTGGCAGATTGGCGGTAGGGTGGGGTGTGAGGGTGGGGTAAGGCACACCCATGTCAGGGAGGAGTGGCAGTACATTATTGCAGGGATTCCACTTTGCATAATTGCTTCGAAAAGGATCTAGGTTAGCTCATCCTACGGTACAGGTGAGGGCCCATTTTCCTGAGGAAATAAGCTTTGCAGAATGGATTTTTAAAATAGAAACCCCAGCACACTTTAATAGGAAGAAAGCATACTCCAAAGAAAGAAATGTTAGGCATGTTGAAAGTGAAACTATAGAAGTACATGAAAGGAACAGAAAGATTGGCATTGAGGAGACCGAGCAGCAGTGCCAGGGAGAAGGGTAAATTGAAGAGTTAAATAATGTTTATTTGTTTATTTCTTTTTTTTTTTTTTTTTTTTTGAGACAGGGTTTCTTTGTGTAGCCCTGGCTGTCCTGGAACTCACTCTGTAGACCAGGCTGGCCTCGAACTCAGAAATCCACCTGCCTCTGCCTCCCAAGTGCTGGGATTAAAGGCGTGCGCCTGTTAATTTATTTTTAAGTTTCTTCCTCCCCGCTCCCTTTTACGAGTTGTCAGAGCAGGAATCAGATGGCTGTGTGCTTCAGAATGTATGAGTTTACTCTCCTGACCCATTGTGGGTAGGAGCTAGTTCTTGGCGGGTGCTGTGCTCACTGTGCCTAACACAGGGCATGGCTCAGCTTAGTGCTGGGTCTGGACAACAGAAAGCACACTTTCTCCTTTCTTTCAAGTAAGAGTTGAAGTTGGAAGAACGATACTACAGTAATGGTAACTCGTGCAGGATGTGGAAGGCAGGCTTGGGTCTGGATCTTGGCACTGCAAAATGAAGGCAGCTGTAGTGTGTGTGTGTGTGTGTGTGTGTGTGTGTGTGTGTGTAACAACCAAGACTGTTAGCATTATAGCCAAGCTGTCTGCAGTGTGCAGTGTTGTGATGTTTGGGGAGGCTTTGAGAGATCAGGCTGCATGTGACACTTGAATACTTTCCAAGAATGTTCTGCAGCCCTCTCTGTGGCTTTCTCTGGAGTGGAGCCAGGTCATAAAGCTTTGTCTGATGGTGGTTGTCAGCAACAAATGTCCATGTTCAGAAATGTGGATCAAGCTGCTTCGTAGGGAAAGGGGAACTGGTTTTCTGTTGGTTGTTTTGCCTTTCAGTCTGCAGTGGTTCTGCATTATCAATCCATAGACTGGTAAGACACATAATCTACCTAACTACATAATTGTATCTTCTGTATTATTATTGAGAATCTAGTGGGATGCTAGTTATTGAATACCCCTTTATTGTTTGAAAAGCAACATTTCAGCCAAAACTGTGTGGAATGTCTGGGGTCACCTGGACCACTACAGCATCTCAGAGGCATTCTCTTAGGGAAGAGAACTCATATATTCTATGAGTTTGGGGTATGACATCTTTGTATGTGAGAGTTCAGATTCAGTATACATTACAATTTCTGTTCTCAAAAATGTGCCACATAAAACTGTTCTTACTTACTGTGGTTCTAAAATTGGAGTTGTATACTGTGTTTGTTTCTTTAATAGAATGACATCATTAATGTGTTCATTCATTCATGGTGTTTGTGCACTCAGGCCACCTTGCACCTGGACTGTGTGAGGTCGTTAGTTAGGGTGGCTCTCTGCCCTGGAGGATGTATCAAAGCTGTCAGACCCATTTCTCATTGTCTGTCCGCTATTTTAAAGTCCCCGTTTGGTCCTTCACTGACCATCATTTCCCTCCATTAGAGAGCTTCCCTGGCTACATCAATCTTGATTTCTCATTCTCTCTGTGATCTCTCAAGTCAGACCATTGTGTTTTACAGGGGCTGGAATGAATATGCACCTCTTGCATGCACCATGTAATATACACTTACTGGTTCCTCAGGCTGCATATTTAATTTATGTATGTGTTGGGGCAAGTGGTTGCTAGCCTTATATCTTTATATTTCAGACTTAAATAGAAATTTAAAATAAAAACCTCATGTGCATTTAATAAGACTATTCCCTATTATAACAGAACACCAAGTTAATATTAAACACTGAATAAATATTTTAAAGAGAAACTGGGGAAGAGGAGGAATTACAAGAAAATATATTGAGATACCTTCTAAGACTTAGTATTATTTTATTATTTTATGTGTATGGGTGTTTTGCCTGTATACACACACACACACACACACACGGATATGGATATATGTCTATGCATTATGTATATAAAGTGCTCCTAGAGGCCACTGGGACTAGAGTTACAGACTTGAGCTGCCATGTGAGTGCTGGGAATTGAACCCAGGTCCTCTGGAAGAGCAGCTGGTGCTCTTAACCACTGAACCATTGTTCCAGCCCCAGCTTCCCAATTCTTGACGAATTTGTCCAGAGGGGGAAAAGTCCTGTTACTCTGCTTTGGGTTTACAGCTTTACCTTTTCTGGACACAGGTTTGTTACTGTATTTCCTGACCTGGTTTGTTACTCAGTTTATGTTATAGTATGTGCTACAGGAGCTGAAGGTAATGAGTTAGATCAAATTGTGAGTGACTAGAAAAAAGCAAGCCAGTGTTCAACCACATGTCCTTGAAGACAGCTATGGCCCATATCTTAGAGCCCTTGCCTCTTGACAGAGAGATGGTTGTAATTAGGGGCACTGCACTTAAAAGGATGACAATATAACACTCCAGACATACCATTTATAGTAAATTTCTTAGATGATATCAACCACCGACACTGTTTTGCCTAGACTGGGTATTTATGGTAACTATGATGAGACTCAGACCAAAAATGTGAAATCACAGAAAGGGGGAGAGTCTCTTTCAAAATTAGTACCGAAGAACGGTGTTGCTAGGCAGGGGGACACCGGGCGCTGAGTTCTAATGTTGGAATATAAGGACTTCACTGTTTTGCATTGAATGCTCGCCGGATGAAACAACCTACTATCCATACTCATGCCTCCTTTGTTCAACAACTTAACATAAAGTGCTTCCTCAGAATGAACTTCTATATCATGTTATAAAACAATTGTTGTAGCTATAAAGGTAGTTAGATGCCTAAAGCTTAGAGGACACCATGGAATGTGTGTATTCTGGTCCAGTCTGTGGTTTTCCTGTTTCCTTGGTATCTTTCTGACTCTGTTAGAGAACCCAGTGAACTTGTACAGTTCACCTAGTTGATGTAGACAGACTTATATTTTGTTTTTTTCCTGGACATGGCTTGACTGATTGGGCAGCTATAGATATATTGGGGGAACAACACCATTTTGGGGAATGAAAATTTTATTTGAAGCCTTACTTCTACTCTGGAGGAATTTTAATAAGTCTGCTTTTTATAACTTTAGGGTAAACATGTCAAGTACTCCCTAAAGATCAGAATGAGTTTTGCATGTGTGAATTAATGAATTATTTAGAATGTCAATCTGGGCCTATATACAGAGCTGTCAGGAGAACCCAGACACTTGACACCAAGTATGAGCTTCTACTATTTGATATACAGCTTCTATTAAAGCCCTAGTTATGGAAGCTGGTATTTAGGGAAGCTAATTTGAAAGGCCATATCTAGCCATCCACTCTTTGAAGTCATGCAGGTCAGGTATAGAACAGTGTGTGCATTACCTTGTTTGTTAACCCTTGACCAAATGGTACCAGGATGCATGTGTAGTTTAGAGGCACTAAGACATCTCATTTGCCTGTGGGTAAGACAGTGGGGATCTTTGTAATTCCTCAAGTAAGAGCTGTCTCTTACTGAGCAGATGTGTTTATCTCCTCTACGATAGTCCTGCTCTGGCATTTCTGTTTGTCTCCCTTTGCCTCAGTTTCTAGCAAATCTAAAGCATCCTGATTTCTTTTAGCATCAGAACATCTGTATTGCCTTTTAGGGTTTAAATGTTTCCTTTCATTCTCTTCTTCATTTCACATTTCAAATGAAAATTAAAGGCCCATCCACTCTCAAAGAATCTGGTCTAGAAAGATTTAGGCTTTTGCTTGGTCAACAGTCTTAAACAGGGGAGACCCACCAGGGAGGCCAGCTTTAATAACTTCTAAATGCTCTCAAAGGGTGATTTTCTTTCTGAATCAGATTTCAGAACTTCATAGAGAAGAATCTGTCTCATCAATCTGGGGAATGAATAGGTGGATGCTAACCTCCTTCTCTTCAAGTTGCTCATTCAAGAGCCTGATTTGAGGGCAAATAAAACAAAGTATAATGATGAATGTCTAAAATGTCAATAGTGAAACAAAACCAATTTCTGTATGTCTTAACCAAAAAAATGAAAATAATAAATTTTTGTCATTTCCAGAAGAAAATCTCCAGGCTTGTCCATTTGGCCAAGCCTGTGCTTTGGCTAGAATAGTTCACTTGCCTACAGAAAAGAGACCAGCTCACAGACATGAATGTAAAGGAAGTAAAAATCACAGTACTGTATAGGAAATGGTAGATTCTTGTTATGCTGTCTTTGACAGGCACATAATGCTGGAGACAAAACATTAACTCAGCAAATTCTCTCCTTCCAATGAGGTTACAATTAAACACTGTTGAAAATTCAAGGCCCTCAGACATGGATCTAAGATTGGAAACATGGCTGGTGAGGACGCCCTGCGTTCTCAGTAAAAGTCAGTTTGCTGAGGTTCACTTTTTATGTTTCTTTCATCTTTAACTCTAGCCCTGGGATCCTAGTGGATTACCGATACACCTCCTTCCATACTGTTGGCTTGTAGCTGAAGAATTGTACGAGTGGACTTTTGGTGAATGAGTTCATATGTAAGTGCCCTAGGAAACTGCTTTATTCAAGAGATCCTTGCTGACGGGCATTTTAATTAGTGCTGTGCCCACAGTACACACCGAATAACTACATGGACAGACGAGGGAAACGAGATGGTTTCATTTCCCGGGAGGACTCTCTCATTCTTTGTCCCTTAGAAGCTCTCCTCCAAACCCAGGACAGATGTGTCCAGACCCTGCCTGCTCCTTTATAATTTATCACCACTGTAATGTGTTCATGTTAATGAAACAGCACACACTCACTGCTACTGGACACTAGACTCTGTTACACACCTTGTTTCTGTTGTCTCTTTTGTTGCTCATTGTTGTGGGAAATATTTTAAAAAGACTATTTGTATCCCGTGTTACTCTGGGCACCATCGGGCCACATGGCTCCAGAGGGGTGTTCTCAACACAGCAGTCTCTGGCCCTGAACTCCCGAAATGTCTGTACCTGATTTGCCAAGTTCCTTTGGCAGGTCACTGCCACATCAGCCTCACACAAAGACCGCCACCCTGAGGTCAGCCCCAGCAACACCCAGCAACCTGGTAGAAACAAAATTCTGGAAACTTATAATTAATCAGTCAAATTTATATATCAATAAATTCTCAATTCACAAGATGCCCACACAATAAATTCAGGACCAATTGATAACAAACTGCCCACCTAGATTAGACAAGTTACCCCAATTATTTTATCCCTGTATGATATCATATCTACCTGTGGCTATTTAAAATCATGATGGTTCTGAAACATCCTGTCCGTCGCCCTCCATCTTGCTTCTCCTCTCCCAAGTCACTCTCTGTCTCTCCAATTCTTAGCTCCGCTTCCTTTTTCTCTGTCCGATCACAGGCCTCCTGCTGCACTAATATTTAAATTAATTGGACAGGGAAAATCCTGCTACAGCTCATAGCAGACCTGTGATATCAGCACACAGTTGGGTTTGAAGAGGGAAAAACTGGCTTGCTTTCCTGGCCTAATAACACTCAAGCTGTGGCTCTGACTTTAAATACAGACCTGATTCCAATGATTCTAACCCTGGAATTCATGTCTTTGAAAATAAAAGTCTGCCATGTTCTAGGGTCTTGGTGAGGAAAATGATGGGAGAGGGAGGGGTAGAGAAAGAGAGAGACAGTAGACCCTGGTTGGCATCCAGCTGCCTCCTCTAATGAAAGTGAGAAGCAACATTTGGTAATGGAATCCGTAATGGTTTAGCTCTGAAGGACTGTAAACAGAGACTGGTTATTCCCTGCCTGGTGTGGTGACACGCACCTTTAATCCCAGGCAGAGGTAGGCAGATTTCTGAGTTCTAAGCCAGCCTGGTTCCAGGACAGCCAGGGCTGCATAATGAGACCCTGTCTCAGGAGGGAGACTGGTGGTCCCTTGCACTGGGTATCATACTTTCGAAAGGGGATGAAAATTGCAGGAACAGAGCCAGGCAAGTGGGTAAGCTTACCTCTAAACAGTCAATTTATATGTGGGCAATTTATGTCTGATTTAAGAACCAATCTTAGTGATTTCGGTTATTTTAGTCTTCTGATGAAATATATCACGTTCTAGCCATATTACTCTGAGAACAGTTTTCCATGTTGCTGTGTCCTGAATCTGTGACAGAGAATTCTAACAGTAGACTCCATATATTAGGTAATAAGAGCTCATCCTGGCTTGTCATTTAACATGTAGGCTGTCTGAATCTTGTGCTTTGGTGGTGGCCTGTGCTATGTAATAATCCTCCTCTACCACGTTGCTTGTATTTTTAATGCCACGTGTGTAAATATGACCATGTCTCATCCCAGGAACGCATACTGTGCCTGCTTGAGTGGTGGTTGAATGTTAGTTAGCCAAGTTGCTTTGTTAAAGCCACAACCATTGCAAGTAATATCACCACATGGGTGATGGTGTGTATATGGAGCCTTCTGAAAATAGTATGCACTTGGGGAGTATTCTGTGGTCCCTGGGTGGGTCAGCAAAGTGGAGGAGAGACAGAGCGTTCTGGTCTCAGTTGTTCTGAAAGCTCTTATTGATATGGGATTAGTCTCGGTGGAGACAACTGTGCTGTCACATGGGCATCGGGCGATTGAGAAGAGTGACTAGAGGCCTGTGGGGGAAGGGACTGGCGCTGAGTCACTCAGTTCATTAAAAGGCTACAGAACAAGAGTGGAATTGGAGTGTGACCGGAGAGACCCGCCCCTGAATGGTTCAACCACCACATCTGCGCTCACACCTTGGGTAAGCTAATATCCAGTCCATGCTGAACAAGGGGAGACTGGAACCTTCAGGTACTAGCTGGGGAGTGGGCTTACTCTCCATCCCACACCCCATCTTCTTCTTACAGGTTCAGAGGCCCTGGGTAGAATTAACATGCAGGATCCTAGGTGGTCTCAGAGACCAGCTCCAGGTCCTGAACTCTCAATACAGATTTCCTGGCTTGATGGCTTAAACGTTCTGAAAGGTAAAAATGCATGCATTTTATTAGCAGCCAGCAAATGATATTTTGCTAAATTGGAATCATTTAAAGTTGTTTGAAAAGTTGATGGTGAGCTGATGTGGGTGAGAAAAGTCAGGGTGAGAATATGCTATCGTGTTCTTCATGACAATGTATCGGTAAAAGTGTTAATCTTTTCTATGACTAGAAAAAATACCATAAAGGGCTGGGGTTGGGGAGGCACTGCTGACTTCACAGTGCTACGGGCAAAGTAAGAAGCATCTGAGGGACAGGAAATATGGGCAGAAAGTCGTAAACTAATAAACAGTGTCTTTTCTTCTCTAAAAGTGGGGAATTACATAGTCTTTGGTTTTTAAGTGTAACTTTTGTGTGTGACCTTATGTTAGTACTAGACAGAGCTAGTGTGTGCCTTTGGGTTCCCTCCGTATAAACTGTAAGCTTATCTGAGTGTCAGCTAATAAATATACATGCCCTAAAGGGAACCACAAAGGTAAACCTACAGACTGATGTTCTCTTTCTATGTATTCTACTGTCAAAAGAGATCAAAAGCTGCTAGTAGCTAGAGAAAGCCTTTCAAAGTGAACTCCGAATGTAGGAGCTGCCACTGCCATCAGTTGGTTAGTCTTAAGATTAAAACAGCAGCTTCCTGGACCGGGCACACTTTTTTCTCTTCTTATAAAAGAAACTAGTGAAAAGCGCTTTCCCCTTAAGCTGCCTGTGCTTGAGCAGAGGACAGTGGCTCTTTATTTTCCTGCTTCCTCCCCTATGCTTCTTTTATTTGTTTTTCAAGACTGCACATTGAACTCAATTCATCACAGTTGGTTTGTAAGTGTCCAAGGCAAGGAGAGCAGATGACTGGAGGCTTTAGCTAAGGAGGGTTAGGAGTGGAGAGGAGAGGTGGAGGTGGATTGCTTATATATATGGCAGCCATTAAGGACTGGGAGCAAAGAGGGGATGTGGAGAGAATACGGCTGTGAGTACCTCTTGATACTGTTTGTCACCCCTCTTTAGCTGGAGAGCACTTTATTCCCCTGGTCTCAATTAGCTTAAGTGTAAAATTTATTTAAATTTGTTCTATCTCTCTAGCAGAACAAGATTTTCCCTCAGAAAGGGGGATTGGGAGAGTACTGAGTATCTCAGATATAAATGAAATGACCTGACTTAATCAACCTTCTTGCACAATTAAATTCTTGTTTTAATGTATAAGAACATCTAAACTTTAAGGTGTGAAGCATGAGACAGAAATCATTTTTAATATTTCTTTCACATTTTCATAAAATTTTTTCAAAAAAAAAAAAGAAACTAGGAAAAGCATCAGCTGTGCCATTGGAGAAATTTGTTTAGTAGAGCTTATAGTTTGGGAAGAAAGAAAAAGCTAACTGAAACAACCAGTGGGGAAGTGTGGGTTAGGATTTCATGTGCAGTTGGGTCTTTGGCTTGTAGCAGACCTAGAAGCCAGACTGAAATGGTCCACTGATATCTAATTCTAGAATCATGCATGCAAAGAGATGCTGGGAACTCTTCCCTGGTGTGCAGGGGATTTTAAATCTTAGAATTTAACTGTGTCACTGCAAACTGCTATATTCTGATTAACTTGTGGATGACCCACAGCAGTGTGTTAACCCATTGCTCACTAACAATCAAAGCCAGTTTCTGATGGAGACATGCAAGCATGCAGAGTTTCAGCCTTCCATTTGCTCAGCTGTGTGAGGGCCCTGCCAGTTCTGACTTTACCTAGGAAGCTCTGGGAGTACTTGCCAGCACACCCTGATCCCTTTGACATTTCCATTTGTTTCTGAGATGTGCTTGTTTTGTGTATGTGACTGAGTAGGTGTGTGTGTGTTGTGCTTTTTAGTTTTTGTTGATAAGCTTAAACTCAAGGCCTTGCACATCTAAGACAAGAGCTGTACCACTGAGCTACACCCTCAGCCACTTTTGCTTGCTTTTATTCATTTTCTTTTAAAGATTTATTTATTATATTTATATGAGGACACTGTAACTGTCTTCAGACACACCAGAAGAGGGCATCAGATCTTATTACGGATGGTTGTGAGCCACCATGTGGTTGCTGGGAATTGAATTCAGGGCCTTTGCAAGAGCAGTCAGTGCTCTTAACTGCTGAGCCATCTCTCCAGCCCTGCTTTTATTTTTTTAAACATGCATTTTATTTTATTTTATTTTATTTTATTTTATTTTATTTTATTTTATTTTATTTTATTTTATGGGTGCATATATATGTGTGTGTTGTTTGTACCATGTACATGTCTGATGTTATGAATCTGCTGGAACTGGAGTTATAGACAGTTGTGAGCTGCCATGTATACGCTGAGGATTGAACCTCTAGAGGAGCCCTTAGTGTTCTTAACCATGAAACCATTTCTTCAAACACAGACACAGACACAGACACAGACACAGACACACACAGACACACAGACACACACACACACACACACACACACACACACACACACACACACACACACACACACTCACACACAATTTCCCCAGCCCCATCTTTTCGCTTGCTTTTTAGTTTTGTAAATCTTATCCTATATGTCTGTGTAAATACTTGACTTGGGTAAAGGGTTTTCTGTATTAGCTCAATGTGCTCTATGAACCTAGGGTCTCGCCTTGCTAAATGGAACTGGTACATTAGATCTGGGAAAACATTTCTTTGCACTGGTCCAAACTGTCATAGTGTTGGAAAAAACAAACAAACAAACAAACAACGCTTTGCTTCTTGTCTTTTGCATTGTTCTGGGGTTAGGGCCCCCCTCCTGTGGAGCCAGGTGGGCAGTGAGGCAGCAGGGATTCTCCTGTGCAGCAGCTGCTCTTCTACATCTGGGTCCTTGTCCTGGACAAAACACACCTTCCTATGGCTGCAGCCCTCTCTCCCAGGCACTGCTGGATGAGATTACCTTTCCTTTATAATCAAATTCACAATGTTTCTCACTGCAGACAATGCATTTAATACTGATGATTTAATATCTTCCTGGCAGGCTTGAAGCCTTTTCTTTCTGTGGTGACCTATCCTAATTATTTACTTCCATTATGGCTAGGTCTTAGGTTTGCCCCAAGTGTTTTCCTCCACTTCCCAAACTTCACAGTAAAATACATTTACTTGTCTAGTTTGACTGTTACAAAATTCCTTCCAGCCCTCTTGTGAGCTGCCCTCTTTCTCTTTGTTAGGAGCCATCCCTAGGGCCTCATACACATGTGCCTAAATATAAAAACCCTCCGTTATGTTATCTTGCTTGGCTGTCAGCCCTGTCCTCTTTTGTCTTCTTGATCCCTCAGTTTCAGCTGGAAGAAGCCAGAACCCCCTCCCTCACCCACACTCCTTAGATTGCAGGGCTATCCCCAGGAACATGGCAAAGAGAAGGTGAAAGTAGCCTGGAGTCTTCAATGTTGCTCTCTCCTGTTGTTGCTGCTGTCTTAGAGTAGGTGGGGTTAGCCTAGATCATCATGTCATCTCCTGTCAATCACTGCCCTTGCCTTCAGGCAGTCATCCAGCCTTGGCGAGTAGAAATCTCATCCCCTGGGATAAGCAGCAGCTTTCTCACAACTCACAACATCTTCGGGGCCTGCAGATTTCTTATGGGCCTAGGTTCCTGCTGTAGAATGCCCACTTTGAACATACCCACATCCTCCAGTGCCCCCCTGCTACCTTAGATAAGGCATCTCTTCTAAATCTACTAGTGACTAATCCTCATATACAATTTTGTATTTCAGTGAACTAAGCATATTTTGTCTATTCAGCATGCTTAGATTCCAGAATAAGGACCCAAGTGACTTTGAGATGTGGGGATTTATCTAACTAGAACATATATTGTAGATTGCATGGAAAGGGGCCTACTTCTATTCTGTGGCTTGTAGTTTCGTGTGTTACTGCTGGACCTCGGGTGAACTGAACCAAGGTAATTATGGTTTTTGCTTACATCTCACTAACCACCAGTCCATATAGAGTTCTTTCTGTTTTATTTCTCTACAACTGGCCTTTAAGAGTCTACCTCCAATACAGAAACCACAGTGTAACCACACTTATCTATGCATGTATGAGTCTGACTTTCGGCTCGGGCCCCTGTGTAGCCTCTCTCCCCACTACTATGCCATGTGCATGTCCTGTCTTCATGGATAGTTGTGCCATAACAAAGAATTTCTAAAAGGCTGGTTGGGAAGTTATCTACTTCCTGACTTCCCTCTCTAGTTCGCAAGTTCTCTGAAGTTTGTTTTGATCATTCATGTCTGAACATCTACTCTACCTTGGGTGTTGAGATGGCCAGGGAAGACAGAAAATGACAGCCCTGCTGTCCTGTCCAGGGGCAAGTTCAAAACCCTTCACAGTCAGAAGACTAGATAGGCAGTCACAAACTAGCCGAGCAGCCTTATGGAGATAGATAACAGCATCAGAGCTACAGAACACTATGAGAAAGGAAGTCTACAGTGTTCCCACTGTTTTTGTTATCCCTTCCTTACAAGGGTGCTCTGCTGCAGGAACGAAGACCCCCTTTGTTTCGAAGGCCTGTAGGCCCACGGCCCTGCCAGGTTAACAGAGCAAGTGATCTCAGGGCTTTAACCCATACTTGTATACAGCGATCAATCACTTTCACTTGCAGCTGGGCGAGTGCATTAATGTGACATGATGACAGCTAAGAAGGAGTTTAATTTGTCTATCATAGCTTTATTGGAGGCTCCTCTAAATCTTGGCTATCCTAAGTAAGCAATTTGTATCTGGTTGAGACCAGGAATGAGTTGAGTTCTGCATGTGCTTCTTGACGTCCGCCCATGGGTGTTGGCAGAGGTTGTTCCTTCCTGGTGTTTGGTACAGGATAATGGCAAAAGCTACTTGAACACCCTTCTTCACACTGCCTGCTTAAGGTGCTGCTGTAGTCAGGAACTGATGGAGATGTTCTCCTGAGGTCTGCTACCATCTTCCTACCAAGAATGAAGTACATGCCGTCTTGGTTCTGGCCTCCTTTGCTGTTCCTTCAACAAACA
>CM052715.1:30751042-30768244 GCA_028551405.1 Uromys caudimaculatus
GTGATTCTCAGAAGCTGGGATTTGAAAGTACATTGACATGATGGAGGTGAGGCTTATATTAAAGATGTGATTGGATTATTCTGTATTGTATTCATAAGCAAAAAATTATTTTGCATATTAATTGTACAACAATGATTTGTCATTTATCTGTGAAAAAAGGTGTCATGCATGCCAGACGAACCTCATGATCTCCTCTTTGACATTGTCATTTTGTCTTATTTGTATCCTTTCCATTATCAACTTTCTTCTTTTAATTAAAATTCTCTTTCACAAAAAAAAAAAAAAAAAAGAATCACTGACAAAAGACTAAAATTACTGAACAAGGGTATTGGGAATTAGGTAAGCCCACCTGTAACAGGGAAATCTGGTGGGTACCACGTTAACTTGGTGATCCAAAGGAGCGTTGGGACTCATGATACAGAAGGAAGGATGCCACGTATCTACTGATCTGGTAGACTGATAGAATATCACACCCTGAAATCCCTGTCAAAAATTATTTGTCCTAAAAATGCTCATGTTGCCAAGTTAAAAGATTATCTTCCAGGTACATAGCAAGGATCCTTTAAAATATTCAGAAGAAAGGTAAACATAGAAATAAAACCAATGTAGCAAAATGTTAGGACCAGTGAAATGAATAAAGCTGTTTGTTATCTTGGGTCAGTCTGAACCTCATCTAAAGGTCTGATATTAAGGGGAGAAAAATTATCGTGAACAACTAAGGTTTTTTAATGGAGAATATAAAAAAAACTATCCAGAAGGATATGGAAAATTACTGAGAAAAATACTGAAAGTAATATACAATAATATATTCTTGTAACCTCTGCAAAAAAGAAGGGATCTAAAGTTCATTCATTTGGTTAAATACTTGCTGGGAGTCTATGGATCCAGCATATTCTGGCTGTCAAAACCAGAGATGGTGTGGCAGAAAAAGGGGCTTGCTGTCAACCATGATGACTTGGGTTCAGTCTCCAGTCAACTTCTGCATGAGCTAGCCAATCTTTAGTAAATTCCTGCTGGATTTTAAAGCTTGCTTTCATCATTTAAAAATATCTCCACTAAAGACTCAAAGACTCAGTGTCCTTAAATGCATCTTTCTCAGGTGGGGTGATCTTAGGTGCTTTTAGGGGAGGAGGACTCACATCTTAACTCACACATTAACAAGGAATGCTGTGGCATTTTCAGAAATAAATTCACATGACATCATCAGAATCACTAAGAGGTTCTAATCAAGTTCTATGCACGGCCAATCTTACCACTCTTTCAGCAAGACAAGCTAAAAACCACAGTATCTAGGCTTTTTCTTTTTCTTTAGAGGAGAAAGTACTTGATGTTGATTTTTTTTCAATTCAGCAGTGTTAAATTCTGATCCAACAAGATGAAAGATTCTATCCATCAAAAGTGAAAGGAGTGTATCACAGAAGGTACAAGATGAATACTTGGCACACTATGGCTATAACCCTAGTATCTAGCTTGACCTCCACTCTGCAAGTGTGCTGCATAACTTCCTGGCCATAGATTGGTGTTTTTCTTCTAGCTACTGAGCTCAAATACAAGATAATGCCAAATACACTTCTTCAGAGGCCCAAAACCATGGGCGAAGCTTCTGAAGGCTTCTGATTTTAAAGAGATGATCTCAACAAACACGTCACCTATAGGACTTTCCCAAGCTACAGAATTCACAGACAGTAGTCAATTGTTTTGAAGTCCTCATACTAATGCAAATTTTACTCCTCAAAACTCATTCCAGGAACCTTTCCCTGTGAGAACAAAGCAAAAAGAGGCTTGGCTCTCGATGCCCAGTGAGAAGAGGAATTGAGATTTTTCCATACTGAGGCTCAACAGATGGAGACATGTTCCTTGTTCCAATGCTCTTCATCGCCCATTAACTTCCCAGATGCAGAGAGCCCCAACCATCACACTTCCAATTAACTAAACTCAGCAGTTCAGCTTTTGTATCTCATTTTCTTGACTCCCTAGCAATCATGCTATCACCTCCAAAACTGTCATAGGATGCAAAGCCTTTAGAAGAAGTAGGAGCCTGTTGTGTCTTTCTAAATTAGACACTGCCAACAAGTTCACTTTACATGAAAGAAACCAGTTGGAATGCTCTTCCGACCCTTGTCATGGGTTCTGGATGCTTCTCTCATTAGTCACGGCCCTCTTTTACGTTCGCTTTGTTCCTATCGTCTAGTGTACTAATGAGCTTTCTCATTACTCTCTGACCTCTAGATATCATCTCTAAAATGGAATTTCCTCTAGAAAAGAATGCTGACAATTTTTTTTAGCTGCTATGAAAGTTACAAGTAATAGTTACAATTATCAAGCTGCAAAGTGAATGAGATAAAGTAAGCAGTGAGTTGAGACAGTAGAGAATAGCACAGTTTTGTTGACATTCAGCGAGCATTCATTTAATCCTATTTCACTCATGCCCACTCTCACCACCAATGCCATATTAACTGACACTGAGTTCTGGCTTCATATGCACTGTTGTGTGAATTCATAAACTGCACAATTAACTACCTCACTGGCATATCACAACTTCAAGCACAAAACGTTTATATTATTTGCTAGTTTTTACCTTAAGGGAATTCTAACAAGCAAAATTAAAACTTATCACTTCCAGTATTGAACTTTCAAAACTTCAAGGGAACAACCAAACAAACAAACAAACAACCCAACAGGTATGAAAGACACAGGGCAGGACAAATGGCTTAGTTAGAATTTAAGAGCAAGTACTGTTGAGTACCCATGTCAGATAGCTCAGAACTGCCTGTAACTTCATCTCCAGGGGATCTAACACCTCCAGCCTCTGAGGCACTGTCACTCATGTGAATATATCCATGTTCACACACACATACACAAAACTACAAATAATTAAAATAAATATTTTGTTGAAAATGAAAGTTATGTCCATTGTCTGGGGTTGGGGGAGGAGCTGGAATCTTTTCCAGACCTGTA
Source organism: Uromys caudimaculatus (assembly GCA_028551405.1). Taxonomy (NCBI): domain Eukaryota; kingdom Metazoa; phylum Chordata; class Mammalia; order Rodentia; family Muridae; genus Uromys; species Uromys caudimaculatus. The sequence continues at coordinate 30,754,001 of CM052715.1, forward strand.
TTGGTAGGTTCTACCTAATCCGGTTAACTTGCCATGACTGCATACCATTCCATCCTCCGATGCTGGAATCGGGGGGCCCACTCAACTACTCACAGGATCCATGTTCCAGAACTAGCTTGCCAGATACTAGCACACATCAAAGGCAGGAGTCAGCATGCTCACACCCTTGACCAAGTCTGTCAGCTTTCAGGTGTCTCTTAATGCCACACCTTTGCAACATTCCATTTCCAGAAAGGAACAGGGAGTCTGGAGAGTCTGTCAACATACTCAGTAAATACATTAGCATTCAAAGTCAGACTAATGCCTGATTATATACACATGGATTTACACGTACAATGTAGCAACACTTTCAGATCCTTTAACTCTAATGGAAGATACTTTGAAATTTTATTAAAGTAAGAAAAGACTGATTTGTAAGCTACGACTATAGAATTACAAATTAAACCTAAGTCACGTTTATATAAGGGAAAACATTCATACAGATCTTCAGGAAAAACAAAAAGCAAAACCAGCTCTAAGCCCTATGATAAATGCTTGATGGAGGCTTGGAGCCAGATGGTCTGGGCTCAAAGCCAGGCTCTACTACTCCCTATGTGACCTTAACTTCTCAGCCATAAAGTGGATATTATTTAAGCTATCCAGCAAGGAGGGGAACCAGGACTTGGGATAACTGAAGCTCACAATATGAGCATCTATCTCCAGGCTTAGACGGTGTGTAGCTACAGTTTGGCCCTTTCAGAACTTTGGAAGGAGCCAAGGAAGAGAAGCTGCAGGCCAAGCTTTTGCCTTAATGCTGTAACTCCATCTTCATGTCTACTGTAGAAGCTTGCAAAGGGGGTTGAATGAGATGGGGAATGCGAAGCCTATGGCATCTGGAACACAGTAGGTACTTTATAAACTCACTGCTAACATTAGTCAGATAACACTATGCTAAAGTAATGAGTACCATAGGCAGACTGTGATGAAAGTGCTAGAACCATTCTTGCATTTATCCTTGATGAAAGCCTCACATGGCTATGTCCCTGCACTCAGTGCCTAAATCCACCATCACCATTCTGCCCAAAAGAAGGGCTGAACAGAATGTGAAAAGACAAGGCCAGGAAGGAAGACCAGAGAGAAGATGCACAATGCTGTTCATGGAACCCACTACTGCAAAGTCTGAGCCTAAGCCTTAAAACCCCCCTGCAGAGAAGGGACACCCTGCCTAGAGAGAAATGGGAAGAGCTGCAGCTAGCAAGGGTGCAAAGGAGCCTGCAGAACCCGGAGTTGCTGAGGACAGTGTGTGCATTCTCAGTGACTGTGCTTCCTGTTCCTACACATCCTGAAATACTGTTTGTCAAACTAGGAGGTGGTGGTGCATTCAGGAGGCAGAGGCAAGCAGATCTCTGAGTCTGAGGCCAGCCTGGTCTACAGATTGAGTTCCAGGACAGCCAGGACTACACAGAGAAACCCTGTCTCCAAAAAAAAAAAAAAAAAAAAAAAAAAAAGGAACGGAAAGGGAAAAGGAAAAAACATTGTTTCTCAACAAGTTTTACACATTCAGAATTTTGTTTACATTTTAAAAGCGCTGTTATTAGCACATGGAACTCTTCATGGCGAGTGGGGGTGAAGCATATGTCAACAACAGCATCTCCCAAGCTTGATTAACATGTGGAAAACATTAATGTGCTGAAAACATCAAAAAGCCCTGATGGCCGGCCTTCAGACTTCCTTTTGGCTCCAGGCTGAGGGGTTCCCTGACAGTCACACTGGTAGTCTCCTTGGCACAAGCACCTGTGGTGCAGGGGAAAACCAATTTAATTTCTATGTCTTCTTCTTCTTTTTTTTTTTTTTTTTCACATTAGCACAGTTAAGGTTATTTACAGTTTCTACCTCCATTTGAAGAACAAAGCCATTGATAAAAACCACATAGATTTAAGGCTCCATTATGTAATATAGAGCTCAGAGCTAACTGGAGAAATATGTTCACTACTTGTATTGGTAGCTATGCATTTCTATGTCTCCTTACTCCTCCATCATCAATACACTTAACTCTTCAAACTTGGAGACCTGCTGGGACCTGCCCCTATAAAAGTAATTTTGATAGCATGTTAGGCAATCTGAGCTTCACAGTGATGTCACTGAGACCATGTCCCTCAAAAGAGCCATGGATCTTGCTTGACATTACGGATCTTCAGACTGATAATTCTGCCTGTTTCATTTCATTATCAAAAGTCAAGAGTCAGGATGGGCAGTAGTAGATCACACCTTTAATCCCAGCTCTCAGGAGACAGAGGAAGGAGGATCTCTGAGTTCAAGGCCAAGCCTGGTCTACGGAGTGAGTTCTAGGACAGACATGGCTGCACAGAGAAACCCAGTCTTGAATAACTAAAAAAGGGTTAGGTTCAGTTTGTTAAACAGCAATACTGTACGTGAAATATCAACCCTCATTCTAAATGGTGATAGGATTTATAGTGGCTTTCTGCTTTTAGCAGGCCATATAAGGGACTTATAAGTGTCTGTACTGTTAATGATTATCTACCCATGAGCAGCCTGAAACACTGATTTTATGAAAAGTCTCTGTAATATTAATAGGCAGAGTCTGGTTTGGAAGGGAAAAAATGAGGGATGCAGATCCATCTACTTTATTGAGAGTTGCAGAACAGAGGGAAAAAAAGGTCTATTTGAAACAAATTATCTGGGGAGCAGATGGATTACTTACCCGGCAGGGTGTATTGGTTGGTACATACATGTTGCATACATGTAACAATACATACATATAAGGTGCAAATGCTGAAGAAATGCATGTTGGGAGAAAACGCTACTGAGAGGGGTTGATGTTTTCCTATAGCCATTTAAAATAACTAGACTTACACCCAAAATGCCTCTCGGTGTCTATCTCGGGCTAGGATGTACTTACTACACATTGTTGAGAATATACAACCCTGCTGCCTGCTTCTGACACAAGTATGGTAGCAGCAGCAACTCCATGACCTGCCAGATGTTCTGAAATCTCCATTTTATGTTCTACACCATTCAAGAAATGACCTAGGAGCTGACAAGAGGAATAAAATGGCCATCTCTCTGTGATGTATAGTTTGATAAGATACTAGCTAGCATCCATGCACGCCTTCCCTTTCCTCCTTCAGTCTCCTGTCTCCTTCTCCCCCAGGCCAGACAGATGTCACCAGCATGCTCTGCCACTGTTGGACAGAAAGGCATGCTTATTATCGAATTAACATTTCCTTGAAAATTCGTGTCGAATCCATCCCATATCACTTACAATATATTTGGCTGCTCCCAATCCCTAAAGACAAATACTCTCAAATTCTAACCAACACAAAGTTCTGTTATTCTTAAAGATGGCATAGCAAAGGAGGGTGCCGATTGTTAGTACCAATTCTGTTCGTCTAAGAACCCTCTCTTGTCATACAGAAAAGAAGTCACGTAGGTTCTCAGGTCAGGGATGGGGCTCAGTTGTGATGATGGTATACGTGCCTACCATGCATGAGACTTAGGTTAGACCCCTACAGAGAGAGGGGAAAGAGGGGCAGAGGTGGGGGCAGAGTTACACTTAAACAGCACAACACAACTGGAGTGGGGGTTTACTCTGACTCTGTTGCCTGCCTGTGGATCCTGCTCCCCTAACTGGGCTCCCTCAGTGGGAGAGGGTGTACCTAACTCCTGCAGTGACTTGATGTGCCAGGGTGAGTTGGTTCCTGTGGAGGGACCTCCTCCTTCTCAGAGGTGAGAGGGAAGGAGAGAGGGGGGAGGGACTATATGAAGGGGGAACTGGGAGGGAAGGGGAGGCTGCAATCAGGATGTGAAATGAATAAATAAATAAATTAATGGGAAAAATCCCCACATCACTCTGCCCAGCACCCAAAAGAATCTGGGAGCTAAATATTTGTTGACTCATTGAAGGTAGTGGCACTTGCCTACTTGCAGGAATTCTGTGATAGCTCAGGAAAAATAAGTTGTAGGGCTAAGAGAGATAGATTAATGGCTAAAGTGTTTGTCATACCAGGTATGGTGGTGCACATTTGAAATTCTAGCATTGGGAGGCAGAGAAAGGCAGATCCATGGGGCTCTGTGGCCAGCTAGCTAACTAACCTAATCAGCAGGCTCAGGCAACTGAGAGACATGTACATGCTTGTACACAGACATACACACACACACACACACACACACACACACACACACACATGCACTCATGCACGCACATGTGCGCATTCAGAGATACTTAAATGGTTTAATAATTGCTTTAAGAACAAAAGAAAGTCAAATTGTAATATACAATCTATTGTCCCAATATAAAAAAAAAGAAAGAAAAACAAGCAAAAACAAAAACCAAAACAAGCAAAACCAAACAACAACAATAACAACAAAACCGACTTCTAAATAAAGTTTCTACTTTGACCACAGTCAATTTGAACATTCAGGCTTGGAATGAATCTCCCACATCGACCTGCATAGCTCTAAGTCTGACCTCTCCTAAGAGTACATTTGACTGAAATCAAATGCTTCCCTCCTGCAGAGAAGGCCAAGAAGGCTGCTCTGAGAACAGCAGTAACACACAGTTCAGCTTACCTGAGCCTTCCTTTGTGAAATATGCTTCGATACAGCAAGTCTGCATCATAGCAGAGGTGAAGGGCACTGCAGGGCCATAATATGTGTCGGGATACCAAGGCAGTCCCCCCCAAACACGCTTTTGACACAGTCAAGATCTCCCAAGTCCTCAACTTTCAACAGAAGAGAGCACCAGAAGGCCATGCTGAGTGCAGCAGGTATTATATATAGAAAACAGCCAGAGTTAAAACGGGACGCCTTCCTCTTGCCCATTTCCTCAAGGAAGCTCTATGCCCCACCCAGCCTTGTTCATAACAGGGTACTTGTGCATGAATCCCGGATATGCAGACTCCAGGAGAATACAAGGCACGAAATGTAGCTGCAGGTCTGCACCAACTGGTGAACTGAAGATTACTGACTGGAGATACATGAAAAAGACATATATGGTTTGTGATGGGTCAGGACCAAGGTTGGTGCAGTTATTCTGCCCTGTTAAGCAGATGCCAGAGGTCTTGTGTATGTGTGTGTGTGCCTGTCTGTCTGTCTGTGTCTGTCTGTGTGTGTGTGTGTGTGTGTGTGTGTGTGTGTGTGTGTGTGTGTGTGTGTGTGTGTGTGTGTGTGTGTGTGTGTGTGTGTGTGAGAGAGAGAGAGAGAGAGAGAGAGAGAGAGAGAGAGAGAGAGAGAGACCTATCTTCTGGGAGCTGCTAAAAATGACTAGAAAATTTTTCCCATTAAGTGCTGCTGCCACTTCTCCACAGTTTTTCTTAAATGTTCAGAAGCAGATGACTTTGCTCCCACAGTAAAAGGTGAACTGTAAATTATTCAAAACAAAACGGACTCCACTGGAAAAGGAAACCAATTCAGAGAACGAGCGCTTGCCTCATGCTTTCCACTCCATATTCTTTAAAAGATAACCAGCACATGAGGCAATCAGTCAAAGAAGTGTCCCTCTCTAAATGAAATACCTGCCTCCCTAGCACTTCTAATAATCAAATACATGTGGATATCAGTTTACATCCCCAAAGGAATTCCCAAATGAGAATTAAATCAGATGTGGCCATGCAAAAGACTTAGTTTCTTCAGCTGGAGTAATAGGATTGTTTTAAATGTGAATAAATACTTAAATGTGAAATATATACTTAAATGGAATTTAAGAACTTAAAATATTCCTGAGAACTTAAGATATTCAATAGTACTTATAGGTGCTAAAGGAGGAAGGGTAAATAAAATGGTGAATGAGGGTTTCAAACTAGGTCATCTGACAGCTCGGTGTACTGGTGTCTCACTCCCTGTTCACCCTTTGTATGATGGGAATGCATGGGGAGAAGCAGAGCCCGTGGAAGCCATCTTCACCTCAGACTGGGCCTGACTGCTCTTCCAGAGACCACTGTGGTAAAAAGACTTTCACCACTTGGATTCTTCCAGTGAAGTAAGCCGCTTGGAGGGGTCATCCTTTCACTTCAAAATTCCAGACGCTGCTGAGGCTCCAAGTTTTCAAAAGCAAAAAGTATGGAGGTCTTAACGCTATCCATCCAGCTTAACTCTAGTTCGGGGCGGCTGAAGACGGTCAGCGTATGGCAGACCTTCAGGAAGACAGACTAGCACTAGTGGCTTCCCCAAACCATTTCTGTGGTTTCTTAACCTGGCAGGATGGATTTCTTAGCAGGTTCTCAGATGCTCCAAATGGGCTGAATTCCAAAAAAGGTCAAAAGTCAAAAATGTGCCCTTTCCCCAGCCTCTTGACTGGTGCAATTGAGCTGAACTGAGATGGTAGCAGAGACTAGCTCATGCACGATGCCCTGGAGTTGAAATGACGTTGCTCTATTTACTATGCAAACCAAGGAAGAGACAATAATCTGGAGCACAAATTCAATATATCCTAGGAATGCTGGAAGCAGACAGACTTTCAAGGCCCAGAATAGTAGATGGACCCAGGCCCTGGACTCTGATTCCCATAGTTAAATCTCAGTTGTTACACTTACTATGGGCATGCTACTTAATTTATCTGTTTCTTTGCTCCCTTATCTGAAAAAATGGAGATAATTATGTCTCAAGTAGAAGAGGTAGTTGAGGTTTCATTAGGCTCTGGAATTATATAGTACCTAAGATGATGCCAGGAATAGAATACAAAGTTACAAGTGTTTGTCTTCACCATCCAGGTCACTAAGGACAAACACAGCAATTCTCAGAAGTTCTCTGAGAGTTAGCAATAACACATGAAGCTAAATGTCTTAGTCAGAGTTCTATTGTTGTGAGGAGACACCATGACCACAGCAACTCTTTCAAAGGAAAGCATTTAACTGAGGCTTGAGGTTTATCCACTGTCATCATGGCAGGGAACATGGCAGCATGCAGGCAGACATGGTGCTGGAGAAGTAGCGAGGAGCTGCAGGCAACAGGAAGAAAGAGCAACGCTGGGCATGGTGTAGACTTTGGAAGTGCACCTCCAGTGACACACTTCCTCCAGTAATACCATGCTTACTCCAACAAAGCCACACCTCCTAATCCTTCTCAAGAATTTCTACTCCCTGATGCCAAAGTACTCAAAAATATAAGCTTATGGGGGCCATTCTTTTTCAAACCACCACACTGAACTACAAGCTGAGAGACCAGATAAACACTCAAGTTAGCACTCAGAGAAGAAAACAGAGGCCCCTCCTCAAGTTGACCCAGTGTTTGCTAGGGGACAGGGTGGCAATGCTAGGGGACTGGGTCAATGACCATGTCCCTATAAGTCAATGGTCACACAATGCTTGCCTGCAGTTCCTGATCCACCCTTCTTCATGCAAATTCCCAATCCAGTTTAAAAACCAAGAAATTAGAATTCTGTCTGCTGTTTGCACTCTAACAAATGAAACAAAAATCGGTGAGGAGAAATAGAAAACGGGCCCCAGATATACTAAATGTCTTTCAGGGTATTCATTAAATACCTGCTAATTGATTAACCTGCCCATTCAAAGAAAACTTCTAGTTCTAAAGATGTTCAGGGAATACATCACTGGGCGTGCAATTACACGGTTTGAAGATAAATGTGTGAGCGAGACAAATATACTACTTACATCACTAAAGTTTTTAAACATTTTTAAAATTTAGTCTCTGTGTGTCTGTCTGTTAGTCTGTGTACCTGCATGTATACTGCACATGAGTGTGCCACAGGACACCAAAAGGTCAATCAAAGGACAACTTGTGGGACTTGGGACTTGTTTCTTTCCTTCTACCATGTGGACCCCTGGGATTGAATTTGAGTCTTCATCCTTGGTGGCAATTACCTTTACCTACTGAGCCATCTCCCTTGCCCATCCTACTTTCAGTGAGTGTCATGGTTTGAATATACTTGGCCCAGGGAGTGGCACTATTTGGAGGTGTGGCCTTGTTGGAATAGGTGTGTCACTGTCGGCATGGGATTTAAGACCCTCATCCAGGTTGCCTGGAAGTCCGTATTCTGCTAGCAGCCTTCAGATGAAGATGTAGAACTCTCAGCTCCTCCTGAGCCATCCCTGCCTGGATGCTGCCATGCTCCCGCCTTGATGATAATAGACTGAACCTCTGAACCTGTAAGCCAGTCCCAAATAAATGTTGTCCTCTTTAAGACTTGCCTTGGTCATGGTGTCTGTTAACAGCAGTAAAACCTTAACTAAGACAGTGAGTAAAAATTTGATTTTATTTTTTGCTAAGGGGAGAGCTAAGACAGCACCTTCTCATGTAACAGACATTAATTTCAGACTGATATGTTGCTGTGGTTGACCTTGAATCCCTGATGTTCCTGTCTCTACCTCCCAGGTGTTGAGACCATGGGCTTGTATCACTACATCTGTTCACATAGAATTCCATTTCATGGAACCAAAACATTGTAATATGACAAGGATGTTTTCAGAGATATTGTATGCCATAGGCTAGTGTAATGACCTGGCCTCTTTATAAAATTGTACTACCAATGTTTTGTCCATCTTGCTGTTAAAAATGTTTTCATGGAAAACCCAGAAAATCTGGAATGAAAAGGTCATAAAATCACTCTCATGAAGGGTTACTTTACTGAAAATGATTACAAACTACAGGGCTAACCTAAGTAAAGAACTGCATACAGGCCAGCCATATTTTAGACAAAGGAAGAGCTTTGTGGGCTATACAGAGCTTCCCCGTGGACTAGCTTCTGGTCCACTAAACCTCCACACTGATTAAAAAACAGCCAAGCTTCTCACAGACAACACAGTCATAAAGTGTGATGTGTGTTTCCAGAGTTGTGCTTTCTTCTAAAGCAGGGACATTAATAATCAAGGTCATCTCATCCCCAAAATGTTAGAATCGAATTACTTTTCAAGCATGGCAGCAAACAATTTTATGAATGAGAATGTCCGTAGAGACACAGAGGAAGGCAGAAAGAGGCTGCTGTCTGGGCAGTGAGGGACAAGCAGATATTCCTCCTGGCTGCCAGGATTTTTGCTTTTGATTCTGCTTTGAGAAGGATACCAAGAAGGCAGTTCTATGACCAGTGAAAATGGCTTCATGGGTAAAAGTGATTGCTACAGAATCCGGATGCCCTGAGTTTGATGTATGGATCCGTTGAGTAGGAGGGGGGAACCAATTCCAGAAAGTTAGCTCTGTCTGACCTCCACACTGGGGCATGCTAGCACACACATAATTCTTCACATACACACTAATGAATAAAATTGAAAACTGAATAAAAGCCACAGCTCTGTGGGGCTTCCCATGTGGTGTTGACAGCAACCATCAGAGAACACACACAGCCGCACAAACTCAGAAAACAGGTGCTACATGTTCTAGGAAGTTGGGGTCCCAGGGACCTGGCAGTTAAGAACATAAGATAAACTAGAATACCAACTTATGTTTTAATGCTTCTATGGTACCGTGTTCTGCCTCTTGGCCGGGGTGTCCTGGAGCCACTGATATACCTGCCCGGAGGAGGCATGGCAAAGTCCAAATCAGAAAGTCCACAGGCCATGTTTCCCATTGTGGCGTCAGACGTGGCTACGAGCCAGACTAGAAGAGGAAAGAGGGGTCTGGGACAAATGCTGTAATTCCCAGTCTCCTTTCTGAGTACCCAGGAGCCACTGGTGTGCCACCTGGGTGGAGAGAATGTCAGGAACTGCGACCTATGGTCCATGTTTCCCTTTAGGGCATCTGCACACCTGGCAGGAGCCCAAGATGACCAGTGTCCAATTGGGAGTGAGTGCCAAGCACCAGAGGGGCAAAAGAAAGTAAAAATCTTTCTTTGGGAGTCTTAGGTGGCTTTTTTAGGGGAAGTCCTTCCCCATGGTGATCTTGAATGAAGTAGCTGAGATGATCCTCACTTGTTCATATTGCTTTATTGGGGGTAGATGTAAATGCATATACTTTTTCAGGGTGAACCAGTGATTATATAGCTCTTGGAGGAAGGGCCTGAGAATATCCAGGTCATTAGCTATCTAGATACCTCATTACCATGAAGATGAACTCCAGGTGGGACTTACAGTCTGATACATGCAAATGCAACACAGTTGTGGCAAGCACCTCAGGAAAATGGGTGGTATGGATGGAAGTTGAATCCAAGGTGCTAAGTCAAAGTGGTACATGGGCTCACTTGTCATGTTCACATTCCTCACAGTGAAGACAGAGTCCAGCCAGACCCTGTAGCTCAGACCATTACCTGGTGTCTGACTGCTGATGAGATTGTCAATGATTGGTATATATACACTTTTGAAGTCAAGTTCAGACTTCTCTCAGTCTCTGAGTTGAGTCTTCACATGATCATGAAGCAGGTAGCAAAAGGCTCCTGTGTTTCTGCTGCACAGGAATTACTCGGCTGCATTCCTTTGGGAATTATTCTGCTCCTTCTGACTGATGATTAAAGGTTTCTGCCTCAAAGAGACAGTCACAGTCTACCTCCTTCCCAAGACAGTGAATAGCTTGGCATCGAGAACTTAACCTGACCAGCACATGAAGAGAGGACAAGGTGGCCTGAATACTATACCCAATCCTCATCCTTGAACCTCAAGAAGGTCACTCCATGACAGGCTAACCACTGTGTGTCTTTGGAAAACTTCTTTAAAATATGCTTCTAAACTTTCAGCTGACAGGATTCAGACTAAATTGGACTGAGAATCCTATGAAGGTGTGTAATTTGTATAAAGATACAAAGGGTTGAACCAGTCCAGACCTCTCAGGTCAACAGGATGTATATATCACAATAGCCATCATTTCTACGCTCTACTTTGTACAGTCGGTCATAGGAAACGAGATGCTTGTTCTAGTATGGCCTGTTAAAGATCAGTGGGACTATTTACAGAGAGGGCAGTTTGAGGGAGATAGCACAGATTTCATATTCCTTTCCTCCAGAGTCTGGTCAAGGATTTCTAGGTTTCTAACTTATACTACACAGAGAGAGAGAGAGAGCTGGACACATCAATTCACTGAGTTTACATTACTGGAGCAAAGCATATAAAAGCATCACAGAATTAGCCTGAATATGAACCCACAACCAAAGCATCTTGTCCAGAAGGCTGAGAACTGGAGCACACAGCACATTTTATCCACAAACGTGCTAACAACTCTTCTTCTATAGGACTGAGAAACTCTAGGTGCGGATTAAAGACTTAGGAATGATAGGTATGCAGACTTTATACAGGCTGTCCTCCTTAATTTGTCTGTAGCAATATTCACAGAATAGCAAATACAAGAAGAACCTACTGTCTGTGACTAAATTTGGTAGCAGATGGATCACATAGCAGTCATTTCCTCTAAAAGCAGAGGGGGGGGAGAGGGAGAGGGAGAGAGACAGAGAGGGAGGGAGGGAGGCAAAGAAAGGAAGGAAGAAGGAAGGAAGAACATCAGACCAGCTATAACAGAATAAGAAATTGGGCCTAGAAGGGAGTTCACTTGACTGGAAGCACCAGAGTTAGGCGAAAGGACATACTTCTCCACCCTATAAGCAACTCTCAGGCTCTTACATGGGACATCACCTACCTGCCATGTTCTTGGGTGGGCTCTATTTTGTTGATCAATGTGCTGTTCAGAAATTATTTTGAAATAGCTTTAATGGCATAGCAATAACAAACATGATTCTAGGTATACAGAATATTGATGTAACTGTAGAAAAGCTCAAGTAACTTGCAGTATTTGAGTATGTAAACACTTGTCTATGACTAAACGTGGCAGGCTGACCACATAGTAACCACTTCTTCTTCCCAAGATGGGGTGAAGTGTCAGAAATAGGTAAGAGCCAGAGAATAGAATGAAAGATAGGTGAGGACTTATTTCAACAAGTTTTAGAAAGACAAAGTAGACAGACTGATTCTAGGTTTAATATATCCAGTTCTGCCTAAAGAACTGCAGGGAAGAAACCAAGGAAAAGAATTTGATCCCACAGAAGCACAAAGAGGTCCATGTTTAGAGACATTGTGTTCCACAGAAGAGAAGGCAAGGTGAAACTAGAATTCAGGAAGAGAGAGAGGCTTAGCTTTTGGTCTCTGTTTTAATTGACACACATCATGACCGTCTTCCCTATATATTAGAGAAGTGTGACAAGGTAGGTTTGAAAACCACACGACACAGAAAGTTTTAAATTGGGGTAGGATGGGAAGTATTAAATAAAAGTATAAAACTCTGAATCACAATGCTTTTATTTGTTGGTTTTCTGCAACAAAATACCTGAAGCTAGGTACTTATGTTCAAAAGGTTTATTTAGCTTCTGGTTCTGGAGGTTTAAAGCATGGAACCAAGTTTCAGTGAAGACTTCATAGTCATGATATCATCATAGCAGAGCTGTGTGCAAGAGGGGAGAAAAGACTGCCAGACAGGAAGCTGAGGAGGTTGAAGAATGGTCAGGCTTGCTCCTGTTTAATGACTCTTCCCTGAAAACTAACCCGGGTTCCTGTAGGAACTACCTTAGTATTCTCAAGGGTCATGCCCCAGAACCCATAAATCCCTACAGCCCCTACACCTTAAAGGTCCATCTCATCTCAACCCTGGCACACCAAGGACCAAGTCTTTAACAAAATGACTCCTGGGGACAAAATATCTCAATCGCAACAGGACCTGATGCTCTTTTCCTTCTCCAAAGTTGTGTTGCCCTCAGTGCCTAAAGACAGCAGACATCTCTAGAGGGAGAGATTTGAGGAAGCCTCTGTTCAGAACAGAAAACATTCCCAGTAATTATGTAGGCTCCCAAGCCTACCTGTAGGCTGGTGCTTTAGTTAGGATGAAGTGACTCAATACTATATCCACAGAATTCCTCTCACAGAAAAGAAAACAAACCAGGCAACTGTAAAAATGAAAGCATCCTCCTATAAACCACACCGAATGTCATTTTTTTCATTGCTGATTACCCTCCTCAAGTGCTAAGCTCATTCCCCTTTTCTTCCCCTACTAAGTACAACAATCTTTGGCAAAGTGCCAACAAGTAAGCCCATTTTATTCTACTCTGCTTCTGGTCTTACTACAACCTTCCTGGTTCTCTCGTCTACCTAGCTCCCAGCTTGAGTCTTTGGGACTCTGTTCATGATGCTATGCAGTGATTAGAATCCACTGCAAGTCAACACGCCACAATAACAGTGCCAAGGTTGCATCTCTCATAAAGGCACAGGCAGCCTGCAAATACATGACTAAGTGTTTCTTTGGAAGTATATGGAAATGTTAAACTTATCTAAATTTAAATGATTGATTCTAGTAGATACAGCTTACTTAATAAATCAAGTTCCTAATGGGATCATGTTTTTCTCACCCTCAAACAGCTATGTAAAGGGAATACAAGGCTGGTCTTAATCACTGTAAACATGGGGCAGTCATCTACACACATTTTCATGAAACACACACACACACACACACACACACACACTAGTTAAGTATAATTTACTCATAGACCTACATGTTGAAGCCAGCAGGAAAAAATACAAACTATTTTTGTCTTTCTGTTGTTTTACTTTGAACAACTGAAGGAAATACTCGGAATTATCTAATACTTGATAAAAATCTCTGGAATTGGAACAAGAATGTGCTTAGCATGTGCTCTGACGTTCGGCTTATACATTTTGAAACTCCAGAAGTCCCAGCTTAAAAAGAAAACCTTTAAATAACATTTCCAAATATGACATTTGGTTACTCGGAATATCTCTTGTGATTGAGGATTTATGTAGTCTGAGAGAAAATGTCAGACTCTAAAAGGAAACAACACTAGTGTGGATCCACTTTTACTCTCCTCACGGGGAAGTGATTTCACTCAGCTGCTCTGAGGACTTCTTCTCTTGGATGCTGGAAGTAAAGGTATCGAACATTAAGAAAAGACGCTCCCTAAAGCTAGGAAAGCCACATGGCCGTCTAGTACCCTCCACAAACACTAGATCTTCATATTCCCATAAACACAAACACACACTCAAATACATGTGAAAGGAAATCACTAAAACAAATTTGTCACAAAATCCAGGTTCTTTCATTGTTGTTTACCCACCAAATGCTGGACACAAGCACAAAGAAATTAATATTTAAAAGTCAATGTGGTTTCAACACACACACACACACACACACACACACACACGCTCTGCCCTTCCACACACACACACACACACTCTGCCCTTACACACACACACACACACACACACACGCTCTGCCCTTACACACACACACACACACACACACATGCTCTGCCCTTACACACACACACACACATGCTCTGCCCTTACACACACACACACACACGCTCTGCCC
>CM052715.1:30768744-30785544 GCA_028551405.1 Uromys caudimaculatus
ACGCTCTGCCCTTCCACACACACACACACACACACACACACGCTCTGCCCTTACACACACACACACACACACACACACACACATGCTCTGCCCTTCCACACACACACACACACACACACTCTGCCCTTCCACACACATGCACACACACGCACACACACATGCTCTGCTCTTCCACACACACGCACACACACACACACGCTCTGCCCTTCCACGCACACGCACACACACGCTCTGCCCTTCCACACACACGCACGCACGCGCACACGCACGCACACACACGCACACACGCACACACACACGCACGCACACACACATATACACACACACACATATACACACACACAGACTTAAACAACCTGGGTAGCTCTTACTTCTTATATGTACGTATAAAGTAGCATCCCATCCCCATGAAAGGTTGTCCCAACCTAAGGATGGTTTGAGGAGCAAACCAGAAAAGGAAAGAAGGAAGGAAGGAAGGAAGGAAGGAAGGAAGGAAGGAAGGAAGGAAGGAAGGAAGGAAGGAAAAAACTCCCCATTGTATTCTCCCAATCCTTCATTATATTATTGTTTTAACACAACTGAAGACTTTGAATTACTCCACAACCCATCAGCACTCCAGCTGCTCAGACAAAAGGGTGACGGTGCAGCATCAGCCTTGGCTGGAGTCTTCTTGGAGAAATCAAGGGTGTAGAGACAGTAAGAAAGGTTCAGGTTTGCAATCCTAGCCATGGCTGTGAGCTGCGCTCTTACACAGCAACCCTCCCGGGGCTGTGCGTCTTCTCTCCTCTATAGGAACAAATGTCTCACAAAGCCCGGCCCTCTGTTCTCTCCCTTATGACTCCCTCTCCCCAAATAAAGGAAAATCCAAAGGGATTTAAGTCATAAAAATTCCTACCGAGATAACTTAAATCCACTCAATTCTCTGTCATTTGGAAACAAACAAACAAACAAACAAACAAACAAACGTCACCAGGATTAAGAACCAGCAGTGTAATCAGCACCTAATGGAATCAGAAAGTGCCTGATGTCTGGGCTTCATCTGATACAGAGGCCAAGGAGAACAAGAGTTACTTCAGAGGTTTGGAGAGATCTGGTTAAAAAGGCTTTTTGAGATATGATCCTGGCCACACGAATTTCCCAGGGCAAAGATATTGAACAAAAGAGAATCAAGTCTTGCTAGAAAAGACAGAAATTTCAATTTAATAATAAAAGATGGTGTACTGGCAGGGAATTTGATAAACAATGGAAAGAAAATAACATTCAGACAGAATTCCAGACTGTCAGCAAAAGATCCTAGGAGTTAAGACTCCAAAGACAGTTAAAACGGGATGTCACATGCTTTGTCCTAGAACATAGACTTGCTGCAAACCAATCCTCACCCACTGACATACTTTTTTCACTGGTAAGTTGAACATTACATTCTTCAAAAGCAAGCTCTCCTGAGAACTAAAGTCTCTTCTTGGTGAGCAGGAAAGAGATGGTGCACTGGGGAGACCTCGCCCCTGTGGAAAGAGGGACCTGATGCAATTTTGTGGGACTAAGGGAAATTCAGCAATGGCGTCCAGACAAGCGTTAGAGGGGGAAGGTGATTTTGGGAAGATCAGGAAGGCCAAGGACCCTCTCCTAAGTGCCTGCTTCAAGCAGACGTCTGAATCGAGTGGGAAGAGGAAGCAGTTCTATGGATATAGACAGTGGCTGTGAGCCAAGAAAATGAGTCCTAAGGAGAGAGTGTGTCTTTGGTCTTCAGTTGTCAGCCTTTCATTCATTTTGTAAGGTTGTCTCATCATTCCTGTGGTTACAGTTGGGGAAACACCCTCCTGTTGCATCCTGTAAGTTCTGAGTTGGCGTCATTAACTCCCAGGCTGCTCTGTAAACCTCACCCGGTCTCATCCCAGGAACAGAAAGGTGGGGCTGAGCCGCAATACTCCTGGGTCCTCAGGGACCTCATAAGCCACTGAGATACATAAAAGCTGAGGCCAGGGAGAAGGAGGGAACCTGGCCATGCTCCCTGTGTGACTTTTAGAGGTTCTCTTCACCTGGTCCTTTGTTCTGTCTACTACAGAGCCTTTTCTTTCTATCTTTCTCTTCAAACAGTTTGTGAAAGGAAGGTGTTAGAAAACTATACTGTTAGGACATGCTCCCTGCCCCAGTAGCAGCCTTCAACTCCCGGGCAAGATAGACCTGTTGGAAGTAATGCTGCATAGGCAGGGGGATAATCACACAATAATACATAGGTGCACATAAATTATTACATAGGTAATAAGTAGACAAAAACAAACAAACAAAGCAACCTTATAGGGATGTTGAAAAGGGAGCCTTCACTAAAGGGTCTCTGACGCTGGGTGGCTGTTGGCAGAGAGCAGACCATAGACGAAAATCACTTTAGTAAACTGGAGAGGGAGACGAGAGCACAGGCCCCAATCCATACATAAAAATGGCTGCTGATGTGCCTCCTGATACACTCAAGGGCAAAGTGAATGTGGACAAGTCAGCAGAGTAGCAGCGATGCTTTCATTGCCCAGCTAGTTCCAAGCAGTCCCTTAGGTGCCTCCTGGCAGACACTTCCTTAGTCAGAAGTTTCAGTGGGAAAAAAAGTGGTGGGGAAAAAAGCAGCACCTTAAGGAGTGCTTGAAAAGAGACCTAATGAGGCTACAAGATGTGGCTCCAGGACAAGGAAGCAAAAAATGGGCACTCCACGTCTGTGCGGATGCAGCCTGGTAAGCCGGAAGGAAGAAGAGCTGCGAGAAAGAATGCTCTCAGGGGACGGAGTCCTGCCACCTCCGAGCTTGCATCTAGCAGGCTGAGACTGCAGATTAGGCTAAAGCTATGTAAAGAACAATGTGGAGTGTTGCTCAGACCTACAAGCTGGACCTTAAGCACGAGTGAGATGCCCAAGAGTCCGGAACTCAGCCTCACATACCCCACCCCAAACCAGAGGGCCGGAAGAAGCAGGGCGGGGCTTGAGTGAAAAAGGAAAAGGTGGCAAGTAGCACCTTTAATCCCAGCAGTCAGGAGGCAGAGGCAGTCGGATCTCTGTGAGTTTGAGGCCAGCCTGCCTATAGGACAGCTAAGGATACACAGAGAGACGCTGTGTGTCTCAAAAAGGGGGAGGGGGGGAGGCCTCAAGAGAAGGCTAAGAAAAAATAGGAGAGCTCAAGCAAGAAGGCAGGCAGGAGTTTCACAGCACAGTAGCATTAAATACCCCAGGAATGCAAACACACTGGAGGGCTGATTAGACCTTGGAGAGAGTGGGTATTCCATTCATTTTCAACCCTGAATTACCATGTCCTCATTACCTGGTTAAATATAGAAATATTAATGCATATTTTGTATCTAGACAAAGTAGATTTATGAAGTGTAAGGAATTATCTAGCTGCTTTCTGTATGTTCTTGTGTTGAACCCTGGTTGCCCTTCTAAATCTCTCTCTCTCTCTCTCTCTCTCTCTCTCCCTCTCTCTCTCTCTCCCTCTCTCTCTCTCTCTCTCTCTCTCTCTCTCTCTCTCTCTCACTCATACACACACATACGTCATAGGTTGGGTCTAGTGGGTTCAATACATTTATCAAGAATGGTTCTGAATAGCAAAGCCATTTTTTTTCTCTATACTAACAGTAGCCTTTTGACATAGAAAAGCACAGAACCTTAACCTCTTAACCTACTTCCCCCACCCAACAACCCCCCCCCAAGCACCTTTACTCCGATCCAGTTGTCTGATTGGATACCACTCCCTCAATGGACTCAGAAAGGCATGGGTAAGCTGATGAGTGAAACTGAGTCCCCATTTGTTTACACTACAGAAATCATTCTTCTCTGAAGATGTCATTCACAAACAAGATTCACTTAGGAGCTAATAAAACACAGAAAGCCCTGCCAGTCAGCAGGGAGATGAGGTTGACAGTAATACTTTCTAACTTTACTGAAGTCAACTCAGACAAAAACAGGTCCTTGTGGCCCAATCTCATTGTCTAGGCCAGTTTTTCTTTCCTTTCATAGGTTTCTGGGGAGACAAGACTTCCTCTCAGTTTGGCCAAACCCAGGCCTTCTTCCTGAGAGAGCCTGTTCTCTCCTGCCTGTGTCTGGATGCTGTTCCTTTAGTGATTTCTTCTCTTCTGGCCCCCTTTCTCCTTCTTAGCTCACCCCATAAAACCCAGTCAGAGAAATCAGGTTGTCTGTGTATACTTGGGTGTTCAGGATATGTATGCCTTCTTTGTCACTGTTTGGTACCTCGCTCAGCATACTCCTCTAGGACCACACCAATGGAGCCGCCTCTGTTCTCACTGACTGTTATATCACCGTGTATCCCTAACACCTTTGGCTTCACCATCTGCTAAAGTGCTCTGTGGTTCTTGGATCTGCCTTAAGACTTGCCTCTCTAGATTTCAATCCATGGTCTTTAGAGATCCCCGAAGTCAAACAATAATGTAAAATTGCAGAATTTAGGAATCGTCACCAAAGAATAAAAACACCTAGAAAGGAGAAACTTCCCAGGCACATTAAAACCCAGATAAAACCAAACCAGAACCATCTTTCCACAAGGCCAGTGCTGCCTGTCTTAGTCTGAGAATGTGTCCTAGGCAACAGGAATGAAGCTGGTCAGTGAAGACTCACCAGTACCCGAAATTATGCGGCATGCCCTTGTCATTACCTCAGGGGACAAGAGGCCACATTGTCCCTGGGAAGAATCACCATGAAACACCTTTCCTGTCAACTCTAATCTCTCAAGCAAAGATGACAAGAATAAATGACAGTTCAGATGTCAGGAATGGGAAAATTGCTCCTGAGATAGTGCAGCCCAGCCCCCCTGGGTTGTGCAAAGGGAAAGGGGGTGTGGGAAAGGAGGGTTACACCTTGTACAGAGGACTCCCAGAAGGATCAGGAGCCAGGAGGGATCAGACACAATTTTTTAAGACAGCATCCCAAGGTAACGTCCCACAGCCTCCCCCTGCCTGCTCCTTTATACATTAAGACCGGTACCTTCACACACGTGTGATCTGAAATTTAAATGGCTTACATTTCCAGACCTTTTCCATGATCCTGTGTTCTTGCTATTGGAACCTTAACATCACTCGTGAAATCATGCCACATGTTTCCTGAGCCGTGCATGGAACTATTTATGTAAGTGGTGTGGGGAATTCAGGTCAAATATCCAATGGCTCACAACTGAGGGGGAAGGGAGCCAAACCCTGGAAAGCATGTGGCCTTCTCTAAGGTCTGGGCTTCTAGCGTGAGTAATACTATCCTTCTGCTTCCTATGCTGCAAAGACTGGAGATCCCAGGGTCGGTTCAAGTTCAGTCTACACTCACAAAGAGAACGTAAGAAGATGGTCTTAGAAAAACATGGCCCCAGACAGGTAAGTATTCAGGCGCTTCCAATTCACCCTCTTACTTGACAGCATTCTCCCCAGTCCTTCCCTCACAGAGGGTTTCTTTATACCTTTTCCTCATTGACAGAGTTATCCACAATGCTCAGAGCCACGTTATCCAGCCCTGCTTCCCGGCACTGAACAAATTAATCTGCCCAGATAACAGCTTGAACTCAAGAATCCTAGTTGTGACGCCAAGATTTGTGAAAAATCAGAAAAATTCACATCATCTGGACAAGCCCAAAGGTGCTGTTTTCCTAACTCTTAGTCAGCAGTAGCTGCTTTTTTCTTAAACAGGATGGCCTTGTCGGGCATCAGTGAGAGGGGAGGCCCATGGTCCTGTGAAGGCTCCATGCCCCAGTGTAGGGGAATGCCAGGGCAGGGAGGCAGGAGTGGTTGGGTGGGTGGGGGAGCATCCTCATAGAAGCAGGGGGAGGGGGATGGGATAGGGGATTTCCGGAGGGGAAACCAGGAAAGGGTTTGAACATTTGAAATGTAAATAAACAAAATACCCAATTTTTTTTTTTAAAAAAACAACCCCCCCCCAAAAAAAAAAACAACAAAAAAAGTTATAATTGCTTAAACTAATCGGACCACAGCTGTTAAAATCAAAGTTTTCAGTCTGTACTTTACATTTGTGCTTAGAAACAGAATATCACCATAAGGCATACTGAGGGAAAAAAAATCTACAGATGGCTTCTGTCAGCGTATTAGTTAATCTTCTCTGCTGAGACCAAGTATCTGGCAAGAGGCAACTTAAGGGAGGGAGGGCTTATTCAGAGTCACAGCTTTAGAATGGATAAGGCTCAGCATGACAGGAAGCGTCTGGTGGTGTGAGTATTATGTCCTGGTGATATTACTTCCAGAGCCAGAAAGCAGACAGAGGCCAGGAAGGCCAAGCATAAAGACCTGCCCTGGTCACA
The DNA here is from genome assembly GCA_028551405.1 of Uromys caudimaculatus. Lineage (NCBI taxonomy): Eukaryota > Metazoa > Chordata > Mammalia > Rodentia > Muridae > Uromys > Uromys caudimaculatus. Next base: position 30,775,029 of record CM052715.1, read on the forward strand.
CCCATCACTCACTTACCACATGAGGCTCCACCTCCTAAAGGTTCTACAACCTTCAAAAATAGTGCCACCATAAGCCAGGGCCACCATAAGCTAGGGCCACCATAAGCCAGGGCCACCATAAGCCAGGGCCACCATAAGCCAGGGCCACCATAAGCCAGGGCCACCATAAGCCAGGGCCACCATAAGCCAGGGCCTTTAATCCCACAAACTGGGAGACAGAGGCAGGTGAATCTCTGTGAGTTTGAGGACAGAAAATTCCAGGCCAGCCATGGCCACATAGCAAAATGTCAACAACTAGGAACCAAGTGTTGAAACACAAGAGCCCATGGAGAACATTTCCTATTTACACTCCAACAGACAGCTTGAAATGTGTACGGGGAGACACCTCTGGCCATGGATACAAAAGGAACTACTGGTTGTAACTAAACTAGCCAAGAGGTTAACGCTCTCTGGTATTATCTGGGCCATGTGGGAAAGACGTAGACAGCAGCTACTTGGGCTCACCCAGTTAGCACAGCTAGGAGCACTCTGGTGTGTTGCTACACTTTCTAACTTCTTGAGAGGAGCCATGAATGAAGCTTCAAGGGTAATGATCGATTTTCTTTTTAAAAATATTTAAGCTCATTTTGGAGGGATTTTTTATTCATCCTTACTTGATATATACGTGTGCTTTGCCTGCATGCATGCTTTGCACCATATGTGTGCAGTACCTTCAGAAGTCAGAGAGGGTATAGGATCCCCAGGAACTGGAGTTACTTACACTGCTGGAAATTAAACAGAGTCCTCTGGAAGACCAAAATACTATTAACCACTAAACCATCTACTAGCCCAGTGGTTTTCAATCTGTGGGTTGCAACCCCTTTGGGGGTATACTGCCTGGCTTTGTGTGTCAACTTGACACAAGCTGGAGTTATCACAGAGAAAGGAGCCTCCCTTGGGGAAATGCCTCCATGAGATCCAGCTGAAAGACATTTTCTCAATTAGTGATCAAGAGGGGAGGGCCCTTGTGGGTGGTGCCATCCCTGGGCTGGTAGTCCTGAGTTCTATAAGAAAGCAAGCTGAGCAAGACAGGGGAAGCAAGCCAGTAAGTAACATCCCTCCATGGTCTCTGCATCAGCTCCTGCTTTCTGACCTGCTTGAGTTCCAGTTCTGACTTCCTTTTGGTGATGAACAGTAATGTGGAAGTACAAGCTGAATAAGCCCTTTCCTCCCCAACTTGTTTCTTGTTCATGATATTTTGTACAGGAATACAAACCCTAAGACAGGGGGTCATATATCAGATATCCTGCATCAAATATCCTATAGCACATATTTACATTACAATTCATAACTGTAGCAAAATTACAGTTATGAAGTAGCAACAACATAATTTTACAGTTGGGAGTCACCACAACATGAGGAACTGTATTCAAGGGTCACAACATCAGGACGGTTGAGAACTACTGTTCCAGCCCCAGAACGCTCAGTTTCAAAAACTGTTAACTGAAGTTGAAAACAAAAAACACTATTGTAGCTGAGCAAATATGCCCAGGGGCTCCTGATGGGTGCTGACTATGCACTTTGCTGCAGGAATCCGGAATCACACTGCTCAGTGAGTGCTCTGACAACCCTTTAGATGACTAGTGTTGTAAGCCCTCTTGTGGCCTGAGGGGAAGGAAAAGGAACCAGAGCAGAGATGGTAAGTTACTAAGGTTTCTTTGACTTATAAATAAACAAAGCATTCAGACTCTGTAAGGTCAGTGGGTTAATGGGCATAAAGTCCCACCCTGTGTCCACAGAGAACATCGAGAGGGATCTATTCTCTTCTCTGAACCCGTTCCCCCCGACATCTCACCAACACGTCTACACTGAAATCACCTGGAACAGCATCCTGGATCTTCCCACCCATCACACATCCTTCAATAGCTCCATGGAAGTTGCTGTGCTGCCCAGCCTCTAGTTCCCCCATCATGTCTCACTCTGAGCCCAAGTCATGAGAAACATACTACTGAAATCATTTTCCTGAAATGTGCATACTGTAAACTTCTCTGAAAGTGTGCAAAAGCCTGCTAATAGCAATAGTCTGTTGAAGGAGAACAGAACACAAAGCCCATGTACAAAGTGTCTTCTGCCTACAGATTTCTACATACTTTTAAAAATTCTTAATATATTTCTATGAAAATTGACATCTCAGAAATATGATGTATTTTTAACATGTGTTACTCTAGGGTATCTAAATTAAGAACCAAAACATTATCCCATCTCAGCCTGCCACCACACACAATGCACTAAAAGTTCTCATAAATGAAATGACAGCATACTTTATATAATGAAGTGACAGAGATATATGTATTCTGAGATAATATGATACTGCAAGAGCAGAAGCTGAGAGATGGCTGACCAAACTAGCTCCAAAACAACAGCATGGCTTAGCCTTCTCCCTCACCCTTTGTGGTCTGAATTCAGACAGTCCCTGTCCAATGGGAATAAGCAATTCACCAGGAGAATCTAGTATTCCTTGAGTGGGAACGTCAATCTGGCCTGCTTCCTTCACCTTGGAACATTCTAGAACCCAACCGGCTTCTTGACAGATGGTACCCTCAGTTTCATCACTCAGGAACACCCTGGTCATGCAGAACCAGGAAGTACAGAGAAAAAGCTGCCAGCTGCTGTCCTTCATGTGGGAATCTGCACAGTTAGCCAAAGATCTCCAGACACTGAGAACACAGCACAAAGCGAACAACATAGACCTAAGCTCAGAGGAAATGGATAGTAAACCACAAACAAAAGAAACTTTTAGAAAGAGAAAAGAAATCTAACTAGTCAAATACTAGAAAACGTACATTATATACATGAAACCAAGACATTATGAAAGGGAGAATACTACAATAAAAATGTGTAGTTTTGAGATTAAAGATTCAATACAAAAGATAAAGAAATGGATGGGATTTCCAAAAACCTGAGTAAGAGTAGGAAAAAGAAAGTTTTATAGGACAGTCTAAGAGCTACATCAGCAGGTCTAGCAGCAATTACTGGGCTTACTTTTTAAGAGAAGTAGGACAAGGTAGTGGTAAAAAGGAAAGAGGGAAGACAGATGTCAATCACAGGGAGGGAAGGCATGGAAGGAAACGCAGGGGATTCCAGTGGAGTGTTTCTCCGAGGTTCCACAGACACATCCATCTGATGGTAGAAGACTCAGGAATGCAGAGTCTAGAGAGCAGCCCAGGAGAAGTAGGACTAATGTAAGAAAAAAAAGGAAACGATTATTTCAGCATTAAGACAGCTCACAGCATGTCCTGAAAGCAGTTCGCCCACTCACAGCACAGTATTCAGAGTTAAGCACACAGAGAGAGAGAGGGAAAGAGAGAGAAGGAGAGGAAGAAGGGGAAGAGGGGGAGAGGGAGGGGAGGGAAACAGGCGAGGGGAGAGAGGGGAAGGGAAGGAGACAGGGAGGGATATTAAGGTCTTTAAAGAAAAACAACTAATTATTTCTTGTTACCGAGAAAGCAGCCCTTATTCCCTTGCCTCCACTGCAGTTTGATCAATTAAAATCCAGACAGGAGCCAATGTCTCTGAGGAAGGTTTTCAGAAGGCGGCAAATCTTGCCTACGGAGAAGGCTTTGCCCCTTTCCCTCCATGGCTTTTCTGGCGTTTCGACTGAGAATATTTTGTTCTCATACGTTTACAACTCTGGTGTTGTTGCTAAGTGTAGCCCGATAGTGGAGGAGGCTCTTTTCCTTTCTGAAATCTCGCAGTGGTTTTCTGAGCTCTGCAAGTTAAGACACTTGTCACTCACAGCTGTCTTCTTTACTGTGCTCCAGAAAAATCTGATCTTCCCAGCCTGGGGAATATGAGGTTTGGGGGTCCTATGGAGCCTGATCTTCCAGCCTGGGGAATATGAGGTTTGAGGTCCTATGGGGCCTCTACACACATTCTTCCTTTTGCCTGCACACATACTAACCCTGAGCTGAATGAGAGCCATCAGGACCCTGAGATAACACGTGTTGTACTCCTGAGTCCCAGTAAAAGACAGCAGAGAGTTATAAACAGAAACCACTGTCATCATATGGAACCGCAGCACAAGCACAGTAAGGGGAATAACTGAGACCAATCTGGTAATATTTTGAAACATAACAGACTTTTACATTCCAAAGTCCTTACTCGGCCTGATTTACCCATATCAACATTTTATGCACTGGCAATTTCTGAATTATTCACTGAACGTGGCACAGAAGAGCTAAATAATTTCCTGTGAATAAATTTATATTTTAAGTGGGGTGTGTCTACTGTTCTGAGAATTCACCACATCCTAAGCAAATTGAATCCAAACGGAAGGTTCTGATTCAAAGGGAACCTGTGTGGCATTATCGCTGCCCTGGCCCTGTGTCTACAGTAAAGCACGCTTGCTTTCCAACACTTCCAGTCAGAACGGATAGGTGATACCACTGCTCAGTGAATCAAAGCTGTCCTTACGCCAGCACACATACTCCCTCATTTATCCAGATTAAATGTCAAACACCATGCCAGGCACTGAAGTCAAACAAGAGAAGAAGAAATCTGCTTGGCATGGTGGCATTGACACAGGTAGGAAGATCTCTGTGAGTTCAAGCCCAGCCTGGTCTACACAGTAAGAGCCTGTCTCAAAAATAAGAAAACAAAAAACAAAACAAAGAAGCAAACAAACAAAAAATAAAAAGTAAATCATCTGTCCTCAAGGCCAGCATTAGCGATACAGGGTGACAAGGTATACAAGGGTAAAAGGAGGCACCACACTATTACAATAGTTATTAATGCAGAAAGAGAGTGAGCATGTAGGCCACAGTCAAGGAAATAACCCTGGGAAAAATGCCCTTGTGGTAGGTTCTCTAAACATACAGAAAAATAAGTTCAAGGGTTTCAAGACAAGACGCATAGCATATCCAAGGGACTCAAAACTTCTAACAGCTAGTGATAAGTGTCAGTGACAGATTCTAGAATCATCTGTGTCCACATAGGCATATGGCGATTATCGTGATCTTGTTTATGGAGGCAGGAAGACCTATCTGCCCACTGTGGGTGGCACAATTCCCTGGCTGAGATCCTGATCTGAATAAGTGGAGAAAAGAAACTGGGTGGCAGAAAACACTAATTGCTCTCTGCTTCATGACTGTAGAAGCCATGTGACCAGCTGCTTCAAGCTTTTGTAGCCTTGACCTGCCTGCTATGTTGGACTGCATATTGAACCATGAGATAAAATAAAACCTTTCTCCCTTAAGTTGCTTTTGTTAGAGAATATTGTATCACAGAAATTCCTATTAAATAGACTAAGACAAAGCTCAAGTTCAATAAACATACCTACTTGTGCTTTAGAGATACAGACAGTCATATCATTTCTTGAAATGACAAGTTTGATAAGGATGATGAATTAACTTCTAGGGTATCTACAATATAACCAAACAGTGTCACAGAAGGTAGGTGCTTATATTAGCCATGAGGCCCTCTGCAGGCATCACCTCATTCTCAAAGCCTTCAAACACTTGGGAGTAGTGTCAACTTTGAGAAGACACTTACTGTGTATGGGCTTGAAAACAGAGTTAATGTAAATTTCTCTTTCATTCAATACCACATCATCCTATAAGCTGCTTTGCAGAAAGCCAAGCTAAGATACACTCAGTCTATGCTGAGAGGTTGATTACACTTTCTTATAATCTTCATCAAGGTGTCTAATTTTAACTCAATACTTTATAAGCAGGGCTGGGGCTGGGTGGCTGGCCATCATTTTACAAGGTCCTTTCTATAATCAATTGCACAAATTGTGAAGCTATCACACATTTCCACCTCCTTCCTCTCTATCTTGCCCTGGAAGTTAGAAGTTGTTTGTAGCCCTGAGATCTAAAAGTAGCTGAAGATTTTGGGGTAAGTACATTCAATTTCAGAGTGTGGGGGTTTGGGCAGACATTCTCAGTACCACTTTCGGTCATTCTGTTCTAGTATGATACATAGGAACAGAGTCAGCCTGCTAACACAGCTGGGCCTAACTCCAGCATGTGAGCAACTCTGACAAAGTCCAGAGACTATGGAGTTGAGAAGCCAAAGCTAGGAGAGTAGGATACAAGGAAACACCTAATTTCCTCTAACTTCAGTACATGTAGACATTCTCAGCTCACACCTGTACACACATACACAGAAACACAAACACGCGCGCACACACACACACATACCCCTAAAAGCTGATAGGAAGAAGTCAATAAAAAGAAAAGGCTCAGAGATCATGAGAGATGAAATAACCAACTAAACAGTTTCAGAGGCAACAGAAAGTACCCGGCATGAGTGTGATCAAAAGAAACCTCTCCCATTCTGACATGGAAGAAAAGATGATGGATGGATGGGTGGGTATGTGGACGAACTGATAGATGGATAAGTGGGTAGATAGATGGGTGGATGAATGAGTGGGTACATGGGGTGGGTGGAGAAAGTACATGGGCAGATGGATGGATGGGTGGTAGATGGATGGGTGGTGGATGGATGAATGGATGGATGAGTGGATGGGTGATGGACGGATGGATTGATGGACAGGTCATAGGTAGACGGATAGGTAGATGAGTGTGTGGATAGATGGGTGCAGGGATGGGTGAGGTGCGTGGGTGAGTGAATGAATAGATGACACCATTATAGACACTTGCATGTACAGTGGCAAGATGAGAAAATCAGAATTTTAAAAGTTCTCCCATAAAGCAAGCAGTCAGAACATCTGGTATAACTGAGAGGTCTGATTAGGCATAAAGCTGTTCTGGTTTTGTTTGTTTGTTTATTGCTTTTTTCTTTTGGACTGAGAGCAGAATTTACTATCAGGCACAACTGACAGCAAAGCAGCACAGTGAAAGACTTTATGAGTGCTGGGCCTGCCTCTTGTCCAAGGGGCCATGATTGGGGTTATGCTTGATCCCATAGTCATCCCAGGTGAGCCACTTCTCTGTCATACGCTGTCAAACTAATCTGCACTGTACTCGGAATAAAGTTTCACTCCTTTGAGATACAGATCTTCTGGCAACCAGGGAACTTGAATTTGGCTCCTGCATAGTCTCCACTACCCTCTTTGTTCTGTGTCTTGAACCTATATTGGAAGCAGCCTGAGGTCAGAAAGCACAAATTTCTACTAAACAGGGCTGACTGAGTCCTTTGGATCAACACTCTGATTGATAAGGTTATGTAACCATCATCACATACCCGAACCCAGTGAGAAAAACAGGGCGGCAGTTTTAAAGTTTAACCAGAGCAAAAGTAGTAAATAAACAACCACCCACTCTGAGCCCATGGCACTTTTCCAAGTCATTGGGTTGTGGCTTTTGGGTGTTGTTGCTGCTGTTGTTGTTTGTTTTTGTTTTTTTCCCAAAAAATCTCATTGCAGGAGGTCTGGGAATTGGTATTTTTAAGAGGGGTAGATGAAAGAAAATCCAAGTATTTGCTTATGGTCAAAGCAAAAGTGAATAAAATAAAAATCAATAAAGTTTCTATGAGCATATAGAATAAAATGACATAATGTATTTTGGGGGATAGCAAAGCATTTGCAAGTCAATAGATAAACACAAGAAAAACAAGAGCACTCTAGAACCCAGTTAATATGGGAAACATTTTCAGCCTGTGAAGACACTGGCTATATTGTTAGGATATGTGTCTCACACCTGGCCTGGGTTGGAAAGGCTAATTAAATTTAAAGTTCCGGTTAAATGCTGTGATCCAACACATAAAATAGTGTATTTTATCTCTTATTCTGCTTAATTATGCTAATTAAAACCTTTAAAGTAATTTGACAGTACATTAAGAGACCATATGGGAAGATTAGGATGTGTCTTACTTGGTTTGACCACATAATTACAGTTTCTGTTGCCCATTCATTACTTAGAGCAAAAGATCTGGAGTGATCTGTTTAAATTCCAGGTAGAAGTTAATTTTCTGTAAACTTTCCAGGTGTGGAAAAAGACAGACAGGGAAAGTTTTCTGTGGATGGGCCCACACTCTCAGGACTTACAATAATAAAAGCAAGACAAAACCACCCAACATACCTTGCCCCATGAGTCAAATTAGCTAGAAAGGGGCTTCTCCAATGCCCCCTCCCAAATCAAGCAATGATTCCAGAACAGAGAAATGTATCACTGCATCTATTTTATATTCTTGGTCATCCGTGATTTGCCCGCTATTGTAGACAAAGCCCAAAAAATAAACATGTCATGTTTCTCACTTAGCCAAGAACCAAAGGCTTACTTAGCAATCATGATTATCCAAAATTATTCAGTCTTGACTTCTAATCCCACTATAGGAAGTAGGTAATAGACCCACTATCATTTATCAAAGGATTGGGAGGCATTTTCTCTCGATATGCTTCCAAGGGCATTTGCAAAAGCAGCTGTGATACTACACTATCTTCTCAGCCCTCAGCTTCAGAGGCTTTCCATACATGCCAACATGCTACTAGAGTAAATATGCAGTTTTAGAAAAAGTCAAGCCTCAACCAAACTAGTTAAGTAAACTCAGACTACAAATAGAAAACCTGAATAATTTCATGAAATAGTAAATATCTTCACATGTGGCTTAAGTCATTAAAAATTTAAGTTATAAAAGGCAGATACAAAAGTAAATTCCTCTTTTGTAGCCCAGAACTCGCAACTCAGGATGAGTTTGATACACAGAAGAAGAAATGTGACACAGAAGACAGCTCAAAGGGATGATGATGAGGTTGGTCCTAAGACTTGTTTATAATGTAAAAGCATAGGTAAAGGGGAAACTCAGTGGTACTACATCTGCATTCTGACTTCCGTGTGATAGCCTTTTTAAGGCTTGTCTTGGACATGAGTTAGGAGTCAGTGATACCTGTCTTACTACATTGAAACCAACACCCATTTGCAGTACGGAGTACATTGTCAATGTCAAGCTATAGTTTTTTTCATCTTCAGAGGTTTCCAATTGTGATACTAATTTAAAAAAATAATTCTTAGATTTAAAAAGAAATCAAAAAGGCAAAACAAAAGAACTCTTTAAATCTAGACAGTCACCTAACTCAGTGTGGTGTTTCTCATACTTTGGGTCTCAGAATCATTACATCCTAAATTACTGATGAGCCCAATGGGTTTTATGTGGATTACTTCTATTGCTACTTATCACATACTGCACTAAAAATGACTTTTAAGTTACATGTTAGTTAAATAGAGTTCATAAAATTTACATTCTGCAGATAAGAGTTTATTGGAGATGGCGGCATGGTGCGTTCTTAAAAACCCTTTCAGTGGGAGGAGTGTTCCGGCCCTGTTCTCCTCTCTCTGTTACAGAACTATGTTTAGGCTGAGGCATCAGACAAATATCTTGCCTCATCTACACAGGGTCAGAAAATGCAAACATACCATCTTTTCAGATATTTTCACATAATTTTTAGTATTTCCCCCAAATTCAACAAATGAAGGGTTTTTTTTTTTTTTTTTTAGGTTAATTACAATCCAGCAATCTGAGTTCTGAACATTTACTATAAAGACAGGAAGCTGCTGCCCTCCTTGTTGTAGCTCTCTTCACAATGGGCAAGGGATAGAGAAGACCCAGGTGACCGTAGTGGATGAACAACAATAAACGGAGTGTATACAGTGAGAGAAGACACAAAACAATATTATGCATAATTCCAAAAGGAGATTTAGTCCATTGTGACAACCTGCATGGAACTGGAGAATATTATGCTGAGTGAGAGGAGCCACACAAAGACATATAACAAAGGTTCTCACATAGATGTGGATCTGAAGGGGATAGATCACATAATGGGGGAGAAGGCTGGGAGGCCAGGAGGATGACGGGAAGACAGCATCCAAGAGGACAAAGTCTGAGAGGGAATTTGTGCTTCAAATTTGAGACCTATACACAGTACGCTCAATACAACTAGTAAATTAAATTCTGAATGGTCTAGCCACAAAAGATTTGAATGTAGATACATTAATAGTTTGATTTAATTACTCCACATTGTATTCATAAGTTCCAATGTCACTTAATACTCCATAATGTCATACAATTATAAATTGCCAGTTTATAATTTTAAAACAAGGCATGAAAGATGACAGCAGTTAAGAATGATTACCATTCATGCAGACAACCCAGGGTCAGTCTCTACCGTTTACATGTTAGGTAAAAAACATTAACTGTAACTCCATTTTCATGGCATCAGATGCCCGCTCTGGTCTCCATGAACACCAGACACACATGGTACACATACATACATTCAGGCAAACACTTGTACACGTAGAAATGAAGCTTTCTAAAAATTACAACATAAAATCTGAAATCTGCCAGATGTCCCTCATCAGAGGAATGGATACAGAAAATGTGGTACATTTACACAATGGAGTACTATTCAGCTATTAAAAACAATGACTTAATGAAATTTGCAGGCAAATGGATGGAACTTGAAAATATCATCCTGAGCGAGGTAACTCAGTCTCAAAAGAACGATCATAGTATGTACTCACTGATAAGCAGATATTAGCCCACAAGTTCAGAATGTCTAAGTTTCACTTAACAATAACCA
>CM052715.1:30785644-30798207 GCA_028551405.1 Uromys caudimaculatus
ATTGACCCATGATTTGAACTACATATGAGGCAGAAGAATCACCTCGATGGCCACCAGGGAGAAAGGAGAGGACTTTGGGCCTGAGGGTGCTAGGGGCACCAGTAAAAGGGAATGTCAAGGTGGGAATATGGGATTGGGTGGGCGGGTAGGTGGGAGGAGGAATTCCCTCACAGAGGCGGGGAGGGGGAGGGGACACGGGAAAAGAAAAAAGAAAAAAAAAAAAAAGAAAAAAAAGAAAAAAGAAAAAAAAAAAGAAAGAAAAAAGAAAAAAAAAAAAGAAAAAAGAAAAAAAAATCTGAAATCTGTTAAATTAAATGTAATAATTCATATTTCAAACTCTGAAAAGGTCTTTTACCCGTGAACAACTTTAGGGAAATCCTGCTTCCCTGGGTTACACAGTTACTTCAAATGCTGACACATTTCTTTAGAAAACATGAGCGATATCACAGTCATTAATATCAGAATTGAAGCATGCTACAAAGCATCACACAGTTCTCCTCTAATAAGGGCATGTACATTTTTATTTATCTATTCTGAGGGTCAGCAAGAAGGCTCAGCAGATAACAGCATTAGCCACAAGACCTGACAACTTGGGTTCAATCCTCAGAACCCACATGGAAGGCAAGAACCAACTCTGTAGGTCATCCTCTGTCCTCCATATGTGCACTATTGCATGTACACGCCCACCTTCAAACACATATAAACAAGTAAGATAGATCGATAGATCGATAGATCGATAGATCGATAGATCGATAGATAGATAGATAGAAAGAAGTTGTCCCTTTTTTTTTAATATTGAGAGGGGTCTGGAGAAATGGTGTAGTCTCATAACAACCTATAACTCCTGTTTCAGAGGGTTCTGCTGTTCTCCCTGACCTCCTTGGGCAGCAGGCACATACATGGCACATATATGTACATACAGGCAAAACACTCATACACATAAAACAAATATTGAAGCATACATATCAGTGGGCTAAGAATGTCGCTTACCTGAAAGAATGCTTGCCTACCATGCACAAAGTCCTGGCTCCAACACCCTGCACTGCAAAAAAGCAGGCATGATGGCTCATGCCTGTAATCCCACTACCACACTCCGTGACATCAGTAAGTTCAAGGTCAGCCTGAGCCACATATACCCAATCTCACAATAAACCAAACCAAATGACAACAAGAAAAGTCAGTATGTATTAGCACGAGTCTTAGTAAACTATCTTTAAGTGTTGGAATGTTCTCAAGCCCAGTCACTTCCCCCTTCTCCTCTTGACAGCTCAAATTTTGTCTCTGGTAACAAATAGCCAGGTGCTTTTCTCAACATGATTTTACTTCTGAGCAAGTTTAAGCGGACTTCTGTGTTCAAGACATGGAAAGTTGTGCTACATCTTCACAATGAGTTATATTTACAAAAATATAGCAATAATGGAATATGCCCACCAACAGAAGTGAAAATGGATGCAAAACCAGCTTATAACCCCCAGCCTCAGCACCTTGCTCACATCTCTTCCTGAGGTTTTCCTGTGCTGGGTAACATGGTGCCAAACCCAAATTCAAACCTCTTTCTTAGGCAGAAGCAGATACCTATTTCTGTTTATAGTTTTGGTCTTAATTGTGTGTATACAAGTGCCTGTGTCTTTGTCCATGTGAATACAGAGCTCTCAGAAGGCAGAGGAGGACATCAGATCCCCTGGAGCTGCAGTTATGGGTCATTTTGAGCCATCAGACATAGATGCTGGAAGCTGAATTTTGCTCCACTATAAGAGCAGCGAGTAGCATCGATTTCTTTGCTAGAAGAATTTACAAGTCTAGATGATAAGTGTAATCTTTCAGCTTATATTTAACGTTTAAGAATGTCATTCAATTAAACTGACATACAAAGAAATGAAGTAATCAGCAATCCTATCAAGTCTGATGACCTGGAAGAAATGAGGCGCTGTCTGGTGGCACACGGAATAAAAAGAAGCACGTATTTACACATGCTTCCAAAAGGCCTCTTCCTTTTGACACCCTGACACAATAAATATATTGAGTCTAAAATCTGAAATAATCATCATTGAGACCAGGGGTTCTCAACTTGTGGGTCACAACCCCTTTGCAGGTCAAATCCGTCCATAGGGGTGACCTAAGACCATCAGAAAACACTAGATATTTACATTATGATTCATAACAGTAGCAAAAATACAGTTATGAAGTAGCAATGAAAATAACGTTATGGTCGGGGGTCACCACAGCATGAGGAACTGTGTGTTAAAGTGTTGCAGCATTGGGAAGGTGGAGAACCACTGCTCCAGGGGATGCTATGTAATCCCTTACAGCTACTTCCATCACTGCTACCGACGTGTAAGCAAACTAACTAGTTACTCAATAATCAAGGGTCTGTGGATTTGTATAACCACCTGCCAATATAGACAGATGAACCAATGCAACTCAAAGTGCTAGCTTCTCATATGTCCAAATAGCTTCCCAAAAAGACTGATGCAGAACACAGGACCTATTCAATGCCAGGTACTTATGGACTTTGTAAATCTCTCTGGTTTTGCCTATGAACACAAGATCAAAAGATTTATCCAAAATTAATACCAGGCCCATGGCCCTGAGCATGTTAAGTGTTTCTTGTTTCAACTCTCACACTTGCTGTCAGGTAGAGAAAAGCCATCCTTGAATGAAGTTTCCTTTCTTCTCTGGTCTGAAAATAGTGTATGTCAGTTCTCTGTTCTTGTTTGCAAACTCATTCCGTCACCTTTATCCTCTCTAGTCTGCCACATTATCTTTAAAAATCCGTACTCAGTATTGGCATTTACTGATCACAGAGTCCTAGATGCAAATATCACAGATCATTAATCATTCCCCACCATGATCTCCAAAGTCAGGGATGAGATGTTTATTTGTTGTTTGTTCTTTTTCTTTTTCTTTCTTTTGTTTGTTTTTGAGATAGAGTCTCATTATGCAACCCTGGCTGGCCTGGAATTCACTATGTAGACCAGGCTGGCCCCAAATTCACAAAGATCCACCTGCCTGTGCCTCCTGAGTGCTGGGATTTATTCTCATGACAAGAAAGAAAGTAGCTGGTCTTTGTCAGCTTATAAAATACACAACTGAGATCCAAACACAGCAGTAAGCTGATGATTTACAACTGTGGCATGTTTCAGAATCACCCTGCGGGCCCTGTTAAGAATATTCCTCAGCCCCACACCCTGATTTTCAAGTTAGCAAGTGTGGATGAAGGCCCAATAAGTTGCATCTGTAACATCTTCCCAGGGGATGCTGATACTTCTGGGGAAGCACACATTTAGAACCACTGTTCTACCTGGATTAACCAGCTTGTCCTCGCAGAGGGTTCAATGTGTGCTCAGAGCACAAGTGAATACCAGTGCAACCACTAGAAGCGGACAGAGTGAACAAGTTGGAGTTCAGACATATTTTCCCACAACTCAATTTGAGAAATCCATTTTTCTACTTGGGTAGTTTTCTATTCTCAATATTTCCCCTTTGAGCAATCCTATTTCATGCTTTGGTTTTACACCATGGCACCAACTGTAAGAACAGAGTAACCATCACAATCTCTACCATCCTGGCTGAGAAGCATTGGAAAGAAACTAAAGTCCTCAGTTCTTTGCCCCTTAGGAGGATGGTGTCCTCAAGATGGACCCTAAGAAATTGAGATTGTGTCCCCTCCAAATCCTTCAATCCGGTAGCAGCACTGACTGGACAACTAACTTACCAACCTGGCTCGTGTCTCAAGGAAAGTTCCACTAACCCAAGTTATTGTAATGAGAAGGGGGCTGAATGGGAATGGAGCTGAGAGCAAAAGACCAAGACATCTTCTCAGAACACTTGTTCTGGATCAGATACCGGCTACCACAGAAACCAATCATAGCTGCACAATGGCTAATTAACCAGTGCCGGCCTTGACACACTTAAATAGAGGATGGACTTTTCAACGTGAGAAATCTCTACCTAGGATACTACAAAACTGGCTGTTGATGCACCTAGGATGTTCGTGTTTTCAGTAATAGCTCATGTCTCAGAACAACATGACTCTCAAGGGCAGGATAGAAAGGTTGCAATAATCTCATTTCAAGGAAACGAATCTGAGAAGTAAAAGGTGTAATACAACTATGACCAAGGGACAGGTGTAACACAAACATGACTCCAGTAGCATCTCTGTCTTCAGGAAACATTCACTCTGTGGAGACATTCAGATTCCACCCAGATCAAGAAGGAATCTCATCCTTGATCATGGTGAAAGGAAAAGAAAATGAAGGGAGCAAGAAAAGCAAGGAGAAAAAAGAGCTGATGTACACCTGGGGTGGAAAAGGAAAGGTGGGCGGGAGGGGGGGAAGACTACAATCACTTCGCTACCCTCCATTTGGGGTGTGTTGACTCCTCACACTATACAAAAGTTCTGGAAAGAAGAGAGGCAGGAGATATCAGTGCTCTCATTTTTCAGGATGTAACAGGGGTCTCATAAAGCCTATAAGGCAACCTTCCCCTGGAGCTGCTTCCTGAAGCCTCTCTTAGCTGGCAAGGACCTGGGAAGGAAGGAGCCCTCCCACACAGCCACTGGGGGAAAGAGTTTGGGAGTTTCTCAGAAAGTTAAGCACACACTCTCCATATGGCTCTACTTCCACATTATCTGCTCCTAGGTACTTACCATGGGGAAGTGAGAGCTGTGTCTATAAAGAGAAGACATGCAACTGTTAAGACATTTACTTGCGATATCCACAAACTGTAAACCACTCAAAAGGAAACCATTGAAATGCCTGCTGACAGACGAACAAGGAAATTGTGAGTATCCATGCAATGGCATGCCACTCATCAATAAAGATCAACAGCAGCAGCAGCAGCAAAAGTCACTGACTTACTGACATGCACAGCCACAGGCATGATTCTTAACAGCATGTTGCATGAAAGAGCCAAAATGAAAGTATGATTTTAAAATCCTGTTTATGTAAAATTCCAAAAATTCCAAAGTACATATAGTGATGGAAAGGGCGATCAGTCGCTGAAGGAGGAAGGAGCAGGGAAGGAGGAGAGACCATTTCAGGAAGCGAGCACAGCTCATTGCCCTGACTGTGGCAGTGGTGTCCTACGTGCACACATCAGACTCTGGGACTGCACACCTTAAAGCATATGCAGTCGATTATAAGAGCATCCCCAAATAACTCGAGTTTTCTATTTAAATCTTCCATAGTACTTTATCCCCTTAACACAGTGACCGGAGTGTCCCACTTAAGACTGGGCTGTTGAGCATTAGTTCCCATATGTAAAACCCGCTCACCAAATTTAAGACCATTCCCTTATCTCATGGTTGAGATGGACTCGAGCCAGCAGTTTATAGGTCCTTAGGGGTTAATGAAAAGGCTGAACTCTTAAGTACATGCACTCTCAGTCACAGCTCTTCTCATTCACCTCAGCCACCATAAAAATCACAGTGCCTTACTTCCATATGATACTCTAGGGATCTGTCAGCTGCAGCCAACAGGCCCAACCACCCACCTCATGCATCTGTGTCGCCTGCAGGCTAAGAAGGGAATCCACATTTTAAATAGATTTTTCCAAAACATATCAAAATAACCTTGTGTCATACAAAACTACATGAAATTCAAGCATCACTGTCGGTAAAGTTAGAACACAGTATGTACATTTATTTACATGTTATCTCTGAGTACTCCTACCTCTGGGAGCAGAGGGCAGGGGTGTCACAGACCACATGACCTGCAAAGGTAAAATAATTTTAACATGGCTCCCTTCCCCCCACCACAGCCTAGCACTTTTAATAAGTGTTTCCTTTCTAACTAATAACCAAGTAAAGATATCCCAAGATCTGTCTGATCTCAGTGTCTGTAGCTGCTTCTCTGGGACCACAGTCAGTCATAAAGCCCACTATTTTCACCCCATATACTGTGTCCTATACATCCCCAAAGCAGATCCTTTACATTTCAAGGTCCCTAAACCACTGAACAAATTCCTTTGCATCTATCCTTGTTGCTCATGGGTCAGTAGGAACTTAGGCAATACTTGGGAACTCAGCCCATCCTTTGTCTGGACCCTTCTCAGTACCACATTCTTCTCCAGCTGTAGCACAAGTTCCCTAGATCACATGCCAGCAGGCGTTATCCCTCCCCTGTTTCAGGGCCAGGCTAGGAGTAGTTTCAGGTTTCTCTTACATCCTAGGTCTCATGCAAAACTCCAGTGAAAATGAGGTTCATTTCTCTTGGCTCAAGCTGTATCTACACTTTTGGTTATAGCTCAGATCATATTCTACCTCCATTTTATTTTACATTTTCTGGCTTTTCTTTCTCTTCTCAATGCTCTCTAATACACACACTCCTTTGACCACCATCAAAGTATTATTAGCAATTCTGAAAAAGAAACTGAGAAAGGCTGGCGCTCACCTTTAATATCTCAGCACTTGAGAGGCAGAGACAGGTGGAGCTCTGTGAGTTCGAGGCTAGCCTGGTTTACACAGTATGTTCCAGGCAAGTCAGGGCTACACAGAAAAACTCTGTCTTGAAAACACAAAACCAAAACCAAAACCAAACAAACAATAAAAAGGAAGGAAAGACAGAGAGAAAGAAAGAAACCAAGAGAAGAAATAAACGCAGACTAGATAGTCACTCCCAAAGCAGGACTCTCCTGTTCACCTAGCAATCTTCAATTACACCTTGTCCATATGGTTACACAACACAGCAGGCCTTGCAGCAAGTGGCTGGAAATTCCCAGTATCTCACAGCTGGTTTTGTTCATCTTTATCTAGGAGAGGGATGGGTGGCAAATGGACATACCATACACCTAAAGATGCCATCTTCACACTTCATATGCTTTCTTGCATAAGAAGAAAGCCCCAGTGTTCCAGCAAGGAACTACTTTGAGCAGCCAAAAAGAAAAAAAAAAAAAAAAAAAAAAAACAATACAAAAATTGTGATCTGAAAAAGATTATGTCACAGAGTCAACCAAGGATGGAGGCCACATTTCAAAGCCAGAACACTTTGTTTTGTTTCATTTTGTTTTTTCAATTAAGAGCCTAAATTACTGACCAGTTAAGCACATGTGGCCCTGGGCCAATAGTAAATTGGGTCAGAGGATCCTGCACAGACATGACTTGGCCAACAGTTCACTAATTAGGAGAATTTAGCAATGATCACATCGTTAAACCATTTCAGCAAAACAGGTTTAGTGCTTGCCTAGCTTCCAGGGGTGCTTTCTTGTTCCTTCTCCTTTTCTTCCCTCTCTCCCTCCCTCTCCAACTATGTCTCTACTTAAGCAGACCTCCAGACCAGACCTCAGCTCTCACTGCCTGACTTGAAAAGCTCCTTCAGCTCTCAGCATTGTCTCCCAGCACACCGAAGAGACTTCCTCAGAGACTCCTCAGACTCACACATGTGTCATCATCGACCCAAATATAGATGTGTCCAAATTTTACCCTCTTGCCCCTAGGACTTCTCTTTAGGAAAACATTATAAACTCCCCATAAACTAACTATCTCTCTCTCTCTCGCTCTCTCGCTCTCTCGCTCTCTCGCTCTCTCGCTCTCTCGCTCTCTCGCTCTCTCTCTCTCTCTCTCTCTCTCTCTCTCACACACACACACACACACACACACACACACACACAATCAACCAATGTTCATACACATAGCCGAGTTTCATAACAGCTGCTGAGGTTACACCCTCTTCTCACTTACTACATGAGGTAGCCACTCCCTTGGGGACCATTTCCTCTCCATCAGATCCCAAATCAAAACCTAGCCACATAATTAAACGTATTATAATAGGGATAAAACTTGAAAACATGCCATGGTGTTTAAGTTTGGTTGTCAATTTGATTGGCTTTACAATCACCATGGAAACAAACCTCAGGCATGGCATGTGACTAAGGGACTAGGTTAACTGCGGTGGGAAGGCAGACTCTAACTGTGATGGGGCACCATCCCATGGGCTGTGGTCGTGGGTTGAATAAATCAAAGAAAGACAGGTCTCTTTCTGCTTCCTGCTGCCAACAAAATGTGACCAGTTGCTTCACACTCCTGCCACCATCCTTCCTGTGCCTGGATGGACCCTAACCTCATACTATGAGCCAAAACAAAGTCCTCAGTCCTTAAGTTGCTATTATTGGATCTCTTGTTGCAAGAAAGTAACTAATACAAACACTAAATGACAAAACCCAGTCACAAAATACCAATTGTTACAAACTGTAGCAGAGAATCTTAGGATGCTTATGTACAATTTGTACAGAAAAGGATGTATTTGCACATACTATACACATATTCTCCCATAGAGCTTAAATGCTCTCTAGATTAATGTATAATACCCAGGACCACAGAAATGCTACATAAATAGTGGCGCTACATCATCTAAGGAATGATGACAAGAAAAATAATATGTACCTGATCAGGACAGACCCAATTGTTTTTGTGTATATTTTTGGTCTATGGTCGATTGAGTCCACATGTGCAGAATCCATGGATACAGAAGGCCAACATTACACAGTTTTCAGAATAGGAAAATCCAGAGCCACAGGAGGACAGAAATGCTTTCCCTGAGGCATGGAATGGTTGCTAATGGGTTTCTTGGGCGATGACAAAATGTTCTAAACTCGGAGTGTGATGATAGCTATACCACCCTGGAAATATGCTGAAACCCCCGAACTGTACATTGTATATAGATAAGCTACATGTATATGACTCATATCTCAGTAAGACTATTAAATGTGGCTTTATCTTTAATACAAATGAAGATGATCCCATTAAGTAAATTAAGCTAGTCTTAGACAAATATTTCCTGTTTTCTCTCATTGTTCACGCTTGGATTCTATACAGATACAAACAAACTGTGATATATTCAGATGACATGAAAGTAGAAGCAAAATAATCTAAGGGACTAATGGGAGGGGCAAGAAGGAAGAAGGAAGATGGGGGACATGAGGGGTGTTCAAGGTGTATTATATATTTACATGAAAATGGCCAGATGAAATAGAGTAGAACCACAAGGGAAAAAGAACAAATGCAAACCACCTACATTCCTGTCTTTGGCTCTCCACCGCTCCCTCCTCCTCAGCACCTCCCATTTTCCCAACCAAATCTTGCAGGTCATAGGCTTCACCCTGGAAAAGCTGGTTTACAGAAACAGCACTTCCCTTTTCTTCCTCCTCACCATATTTCCAGTCCTACCCAAGATGTCTGACACTTCTCCATAAGCACATTCTCCCACACAATGTCCAGCTAATACTGAAATGGTTTTTCTAAGAGGAGATGCACTAGTGCACACTTCAGTGTGCACATACCACAGACTGGAGGACCTCTGGGGCCTTCACTCCTTAGTCATATATCATGCCTGACATTCGCTCCCTGATCCTCCCCCCACCTCTCCCTGATCTGATCGCTCTCTCTCTCCTCTCTTCCTCTCTTCCTCCCTCTCTCTCTCTCTCTCTCTCTCTCTCTCCCACATACACACACACACACACACACAAAGCAGCAGCAGCAGCAGCAGCAGCAGCAGCAGCAGCAATACCTCCCTATGGGGGGGAGCCATCTCCCTCAGTTGCACATCACTACGTCAAACCATTTCTCTGAAACCACACCATACTAACTCGACTCACTTGCTACTCAGGTTACTGACCCTCTGGAGGCTCTCATGAGAGGGGTGATGTAAAAAAGGGCAAGCTTAACCTCAGTTAGCCTCCTCTGGATCTTCATTCCCATGAGCTCCAGCAGCCACCAACTACCTATCGCAAGGCCCCGGCCACAGCCTACATCATGCCATTTCAACTTTAAGCTTCCGAATCTATGAGTTAAACAAACATCTTTGCTAAAGCAGCTGTCTCTGGCGTCCAATCATAGTAACAACAGAACTGAAGAATACAGCCCCGAAGCTATTGCCAAAACCAACCCTTTTCAGTTTGGGAGGCGTGGATTCATGTCAAACACCTGCTAGTAAATCTTTGATGATCTGGAAACTAGTTTTAACTGGCTTTTAAAAGATCTAAACACTGAGCTTAAGAGGAAAACAAAATCAGCAGTTAAGACACCAAATTAGAGGACCCAGAGATTTTACTCAATGGCACCCTGATTGACTAGTGCTGGACCGAGGACAGAAAGATTAAGAAAGATTCCTGTGATCTATAAAGGCCACACTTATTTATCTGAAAGGTGAGAAACAAAACATATCAAAGGGACAAAAGAAAATTAGTAGCAGAAATCAGGTGGCAGTGGCAATAGCAAGCAGGGTGGCTGAGATGGTGGGGCTGAGACCAGCTTTGCAACCTCAAGCAAATGGACTTTTCTGCTTTAAAACAATTGGCAAGGTTGTTTCAGTTTTTCTGAGCCAGAGCCTAGAGATCTCTCTCCACGTGGGAACTGGGCCTTCAGACTACAACAGGCTTTCCTGTGGGGAACCTCTGACCAACCCAACGCCTTACTATAAGCTTTTCCAATGGGACCCTGAATGATAAGAAATGATTAGACAACGTCTTGAATTTAGTTACTGCTATTAAACACATCCAACATGCATTTCTATCTCTAGACTAATGTGAGGCTTTTTTCCCACAGTCACACGGAAACAAATGATTAAATTGTGGTAGCTTTCTAAATCTGATTAATGTTACTCAGGGAGTCCCACAAATTCTTTTGCCATTTATTACACTTGCTAATTAGGATCTGTGTGGTCTTATCTTCCTCAACCTGCAGTCACATGCTCAGGATGCCTCTTCAGTAAAACCAGGACTCTTGGCTAAGACAGTTAATGAGTTTAGCACTGCCAAAATGTCAATGGTTTTTTTTTTTTATTATTTTTTAAGAAAGGACTAATTTATCTAGTTGAGTTGCTCTGGGTAATTTTCATGGAAATGTCAGAGCAGCAATCAGGAGAAGTGAACAGCAATAAAGATGATTGCTGGAAAGGAGCAGAGAACACCCCACTGGCAGGATGCTTTGATCTTTCAAGGCCTGGGATGCCATCTGAGATGAGGCAAGGAGCAGACAGGACACCAACGCAAAGCCATGCACTCTAAGCGTCAGCTACACTCTTGAGATGTTTAAATGTATAGAACATAAGAAACTGAACCGTAAACCTCCCAAAAGAAGGAAATGAGCATCAAGTATCCCAAAGGAAGACATGGAAGAGCTGAGCTATAGGACCTGATTCTCCTTCCTTCACAACAGGTTGTCAGATGTTAAATGAAGGATGGGTACCAAAGGTACCCCATGAGCTAAGTGCTTTACTCTTTATGTAGTCAAGAGAAAAAAAAATTAAAAGATTTCTTCAGAAATTCCAGCATATCTTTTCTTTAAGACTAAGTGGTTTCAGATATAGTGGTTCTTAAGATTTGGTTATGACAGAACATTTTTTAAATAAAATTAAATAGGCTGGCAAAATGGCTCAGCTGATATGTATGTTCACCACCAAGTCTGAGGACCAAAGTTTAATCCCCAGAGCCCATATGGTAGAAGGAGAGAACCATTTCTCCAAAGGTTGTACTCTGGCACGTGTACATGTCTGTGAATGTATGGGGATGCATGGATGGAGGGGGGACATGTTTTCATGGGTCAAGACTTTTCATCTTTTGATAACCGATGCCACCCCATCTGAAGAAATGTTCATGTAACCTCCGAACAAGGTGGGGAAATGGGAAGCATATACCGATTTAAATGGCTAACCTCCATAATTTAGGAGAAAAATTTTTGATACTTACATGGGCATACATCACTCATTGAAGTGATTCTACAAAAGGGGAATCATACAAAATAAAGAAAAACTTCTAAAGGCCTCCTGTGATTAAAAAGCCCTCAGAGTACCTTTTCTTGTTCCTCACTCATCCCGTTCCCTACCAGACTCCCTTTTAGTACACACCACGGCACATGAAAATGCTCTGTAGTTTTGGATACAAGGTTCTTTTGCAGCCTTTAGCCTACACGATTAGGTCAGAATATGATTGGTTACAAGGCCTCCGTGTTGAAAGCTGAGAAAGAGCGGGGAATAGTGGTACACACCTATAATCCCAACATCAGGAGACTGAGGCAGGAAGGTTGCAAGTTCTAGGACCACCAGGGCTACACAGAGCAAATGAGTTCAAGGTCAAGTGGTAACTTAGATCGATCATATCTCAAAGAGGGGGAGAAGAAAGGAGGGAGGCAGAAGAGAGGGAGGAAGGGTAAAAATGAATGGAGACACATAGTAATAGCAAATTAAAAGGGAGTAGGGGGGGCATTTCCCTTCTTTAAAAGGCTGATTGTGCTTATGTGTGTCTACCAACACATGTTTAGGAGCCAGAGGAGGCAGAGGATGTCAGATCCCCAGAACTTGAATTACAAGCAGTAGCGAGCTGCCTGATGTGGGTGTGTATTGGAAACTGAAACCTCTGGAGGAGCAGTAAGCAACTCTAACCTGCTAAGCCACCTCTCTAGCCCCAAGACAAGTTCCTTCCTTTCTTCCTTCCTTTCTTCCTTCCTTTCTTCCTTCCTTTCTTCCTTCCTTTCTTCCTTCCTTTCTTCCTTCCTTTCTTCCTTCCTTTCTTCCTTCCTTTCTTCCTTCCTTTCTTCCTTCCTTTCTTCCTTCCTTTCTTCCTTCCTTTCT